>NC_069440.1:31230062-31327792 GCF_026875155.1 Cherax quadricarinatus
TTCGAAGAAATGATAAATCCATGAGGGCCACACAGTTTCTGGGGAGGATAGCAGAAATCAAGTTTGATACAGGGAAAGAGAGTAGTTCCAATTTCTAGAATCCTGGCCATTCACAAATAACCCGTACATAGGAGGATGCCAGCCAGTGGCTTCTTCAGTCAAACTCATAGAAGAACGGTGAAAGAAGAGGAAATAACGTAATCAATCCCTCGTTAACTAGTTATATAAGTTTTTCCTGTATGTGCGGGTTATTTATATATTGTTCCAGTCATGGGTATTGTGCCTTTTTGTCCTTTAATCAAGACCATCTTTGTTGACATCAGTACACTCCCCCCCGCATGCCCCCCTCCCCCAAGGATGATGTACAGCTTATGTTTGCAAGCAAGAGTTTACAATGTTTTTATTAATCTTCTTTCTTTTCCCAACTACATTGCAGGTTTATGATGGAATGTTGACTCTCTCTCTCTTTCTCTCTCTCTCTCTCTCTCTCTCTCGCTCCAGGGGTAAAGCTCAGAGATCCTGCATTTATTTTAGAAGCTAAGATCTGTTTTCTTATCTTAGTTCACTGACAAAACATTCCCCTCAACAAAGCGCTAGTAACCGAGACTTCCCCTCAACAAAGCGCTAGTAACCGAGACTTCCCCTCAACGAGACGCTAGTAACCGAGACTTCCCCTCAACGAGACGCTAGTAACCGAGACTTCCCCTCAACGAGACGCTAGTAACCGAGACTTCCCCTCAACGAGACGCTAGTAACGGAGACTTCCCCTCAACGAGATGCTAGTAACCGAGACTTCCCCTCAACGAGACGCTAGTAACGGAGACTTCCCCTCAACGAGATGCTAGTAACCGAGACTTCCCCTCAACGAGACGCTAGTAACGGAGACTTCCCCTCAACTAGATGCTAGTAACCGAGACTTCCCCTCAACGAGACGCTAGTAACCGAGACTTCCCTCAACGAGACGCTAGAAAACCGAGACTTCCCCTCAACGAGACGCTAGTAACGGAGACTTTCCCTCAACGAGACGCTAGTAACGGAGACTTTCCCTCAACGAGACGCTAGTAACGGAGACTTTCCCTCAACGAGACGCTAGTAACGGAGACTTCCCCTCAACTAGATGCTAGTAACCGAGACTTCCCCTCAACGAGACGCTAGTAACGGAGACTTCCCCTCAACGAGACGCTAGTAACGGAGACTTCCCCTCAACGAGACGCTAGTAACGGAGATTTCCCCCTCAACGAGACGCTAGTAACGGAGACTTCCCCTCAACGAGACGCTAGTAACGGAGACTTCCCCTCAACTAGATGCTAGTAACCGAGACTTCCCCTCAACGAGACGCTAGTAACGGAGATTTCCCCCTCAACGAGACGCTAGTAACGGAGACTTCCCTCAACTAGATGCTAGTAACCGAGACTTCCCCTCAACGAGACGCTAGTAACGGAGACTTCCCCTCAACGAGACGCTAGTAACGGAGACTTCCCCTCAACGAGACGCTAGTAACGGAGACTTCCCCTCAACGAGACGCTAGTAACGGAGACTTCCCCTCAACGAGACGCTAGTAACCGAGACTTCCCCTCAACGAGACGCTAGTAACGGAGACTTCCCCTCAACTAGATGCTAGTAACTGAGACTTCCCCTCAACGAGAAGCTAGTAACCCAGATTTCCTCCTCAACAGGAGCACATAGTAGCAGGAGGGTGGCGCTCCACGGTCACCTACGCCCCCAACACTGACCTCGACTATGGAACGCTTCTCTGCTGGGGACTCAACTCAGTGGGTGTGCAGCGCCGCCCTTGTGTCTTCCACGTCTTTCCTGCAGGTGAGAGCTTCCTCCTAAGTCTTGCAAACGAGCGTAAGATATTAAGTCTCGTGAAAAAAAACTATGTTCCTTTGTTTTATGATAATTACATATACTAAAACATTAAAATTCTTGCTTAGTCTACTAAAATGTAAACATTGATTCATGCTTTCGTTATTTCTCGCATTATCAAGGAATAGCAAAAACAATAGATCAGAAGTGCTAAAATGCGTAATGGTTATACAATACCTGTATAATTAGATCTGACCTAACGAAGGGGATGAGAGCTCCAGCACCTTCTCAGGAAAGCTCTTCGTCGGTATCAAATCACAGGCATTGAAGCTTCCTAATGTGACCTGTATAAACTATTTATACGGGTAACCAGCATCTATATGTAGGCCAATTCCATCAGATCTCCCTGGCACATTGCCTATCCCTATCAGATCACCCTGACACCGTGCCCATCTCCATCAGATCGCCCTGACCCCGTGCACAACTGCACCGTGCACGTGTCCATGGCTGCAGTGAACGTCGTCTGTATGGCAGGCTTTGACGGTGGTCTTCCCCAGACCTTCATCTTGGAGCTGTACGAGTCGAGTCATGGTCGCCTTTTGGCCAACTCCACCAGCACGGTGAGTCTAGTCAAGACTATCAGAAACCATGTCCAGTACAGTGGTACTGCAACTGATCTCAGTTTTACCTAGCATAGGCCAGTAGACCTAGCATAGGCCAGAAACCCTAGCAGGGGCCCGAGCCCAGCATGGGCCAGAACCTAGCAGGGGCCCAGTAGCCCTAGCAGGGGCCCCGTAACCTAAGGGGCCAGTAGACCTAGCATGGGCCATCCCTACATGGGCCAGTAACCTAGCATGGGCCCAGTAGCCCTAGCATGGGCCAGAGACCTGCAGGGGCCAGAGCCCCAAGCATAGCCAGAACCCAGCATGGGCCGTAGACCTAGCAAGGCCAGAGACCAGCATGGGCCATAGACACAGGGCCCAGAAACCTAGCATGACCAGTAACCTACAGGGGCCCCGTAGCTTTTCAATGGCTTATATAATAAAATATTATATTTTAAAATATATATATATAAATATATATTATTTATATATATATATATATATAAGGGGGTGCCCGCCACACTCACTATTAGTGGTGTCACCACTTTTCACTGTGTAGTATGTCCCCACATTCACTAGGTAGTGGTTTACCACACTCACTATGTAGGGGTTCCCCACACTCACTATTGATGGTGTCACCACACTCCTTTTTTTGGGGTTTTCCCACTTCCTAGTGAGTATGTCACCACTTCCACTAGTGTTGATGTCACCACATCACTTGTGTGGTGTCACCACACTCACTAGTGTGTGGTGTCACCCACTCACTAGTGCAGTGGTTTTCACCACATTCCTAGTTGTGGTGTCCCCCACATTACATGTAGTGGTGTCACCACATTCACTAGTGTATGATGTCCCCACATTCACTAGTTAGTGGGTACCACACCACTGGGTAGGGGTGTCACCACACTAGGTAGTGGTGTCACCACATCACTAGGTAGGGTGCCCACTTTCCTATGTAGGGGTGTCACCCCTTTCCCTTTGAGGATGTCACCACATTCATGTGTAGTGGTGCCCCACCTAGTGTAGGGGTGCCCACACCACTATGTAGTGGTTCACCACATTCACTGGGTTTGGTGTCACCCACTCACTAGTGTAGTGGTGTCCCACACCCCTAGTGTATGGTGCACCAACCACAAAGTAGGGTGTCACCACTTTTCATAGTGTAGTGGTGTCACCACACTCACTATTATGGTGTCAACATTCACTGTGATTGGTGTACCACATTCATTTGTAGGATGTCACCAAATTCCTATGAGTGTGTCACCACACTTTTTAGTGGTGTCACCACACTTGTTAGTGTGCACCCACTTGTTAGTGGTGTCACCACACTTGTGAGTGGTGTCCCCAAAATTTTGTAGGGGTGTCACCACACTTGTAGTGGTGTCACCACACTTGTGAGTATGTCACCACACTATTAGTGGTGTCCCACACTCCTAGTGGGGGTCACCCCACTAGTGAGTGGCGTCACCACATCCCAGGTAGGGGTGTCACCACATCATATGTATGGGTCACCACATTCCTAGTGAGTGGTGCCACACCACTCATGGGTTTTTGGGGTGCACCACATCAACTAGTTAGTGTGTCACCACCTAGTGTGTGGGCACCACCTTCATTTAGTGGTGTCACCACATATGTAGTGGTGTCACCCACTGTGTGTTTTTCCCGCACTATTAGTGGGTCCCCGCCTAGTGTAGGGTGTACCAACTATGTAGTGGTGCCCCACCTTCCTAGGTAGTGGTGTCACCAACTATGTATGGTGTCCCCACCTTCACGGTTTTTGGTGTCACCACACTAGTGTTGGGGTGTCACCCCCTTCACTATTGTAGGGTGTCCCCCCTAGTGTAGGGGGTGTCCCACATAGTGTATTGGGGTCACCCCTTCCTATGTAGGGTTCAACACAGTGTAGGGTGTACCACATATGTAGGGTGTCACCACCTTCACTGTGTAGGGGTCACCACAAGTGTAGGGGTGTCCCCACCTTCACTAGTGTAGTGGTTCCCCCACACTAGTGAGGGGGGTCACCCCCTTTCACTAGTGTAGATATAAAATTTTTGTTTGCTTATTTCTTAAGTACTTTTCTTGACGTTGTCTCAACTATATTTACGTTCCAGTAATTAAACTAAAAACAAGAATTTTTTACATTTTAAGTTAATTAAAGTTAGTTTGTTAAGTTGGATCATGTTAGAAAAACTAAATAAACCCATAATAAAAAATAAACACCATCATCTGTGGCGGGAAAGGAACGGGAGAAAAGCCGGGAAACTTCTTTTCCGAACGTTCGCTGGTCATGTGCAAGAATCTTTTTTAGTGCATGTTGCAGGGGGGGGAAAGGGGGGATCAAACCCCCCAAAATTCCAAAATGACGCCCCGGGGTTTACGATCAATACAATATTCTAATTATTATAAGTCGGAGCTCTTTCGGAAATTGAAGTTCGTTGAAGGGAAATGTTTTAAATAGGGGAAATTTAAAGCCGTTTTTTTTAATAAGAAACACGTTTGGTGAACTTTTTTTGGGGAAAACACTGTGTTGGAGAACACTGTGTTCGAGAACACTGTGTTGGAGAGCACTGTGTTCGAGAACCCTGTGTTGGAGAAAAATGCGTTGGAGAACACTGTGTTGGAAGACACTGTGTTGGAGAACACTGTGTTGGAGAACACTGTGTTGGAGAACACTGTGTTGGAGAACAGTCTGTTGGAGAACATTGTGTTGAAGAATATTGAGTCGAAGAGCATTTTAACCCCTAGAATGAAATTAATAGAAAGGTCTTACTGTGTATATACCGAGAAATAATAATAATAATAATAATAATAATAATAATAATAATAATAATAATAATAATAATAATAATAGTAATAATAATAATAATAATAATAATATTATTCACACGAAAATAATAAACAAACACAATGAAATATGCGAGAGAAATGTCATTGTCTAAACAGTCAGAGGTCAGGCATTTATTTAGATGTTTCGCTCTCATTGAGCCAAAACGTCGTCTCAGTAACGTTCTGCTCTGCACCGCTGTTTAGGTGGTGTGGGCACTGTGTCTTCCGAGGGATGACTGAGCTTTCACTTTCCTTCGTGGCACAGGTGCCTAGGTTCTCGGTGGAGGGCCTGGAGGCCGGGATGGCACTGCAGGGGGTAGTGTACTCCTTCAATGCCAAGGGTCGAGGGGAGGAGGTGGCACTCTCAGCTCTAACTCTCACACACCTGCCTGAGAAACATACTGGTAAGTGTGTGTGACACAAGTCACTTCTTGCGTCTGTTTACGTTAGTCTCTCCTCACTACATGGGTAAGTTCGACTCTCTCCTTCGTCCTCTCCTCTTCCTCCTCGTCTGTTTCTTTGCTCTTTCCTATTCTCTTCCTTCTCTCCTGTTTCTTTTTTTACTACCTTCATCGTTGTCATCTTGCTGTACCACGTTCATCCTCATATACATCTTTGTCTCTCTTTTTATTCCTGTTTGCATAGATACTATATACATCTTTTCATAGATAATCCATATCTGCGTATGTAAATTATTTACATATGTTCCTATACATAATATTGACACAGATATATATATATATATACAGTGGACCCCCGCATAGCGAACTTAATCCGTGCAAGAGGGCTGGTCGTTATGCGAAATGTTCGCTATGCGAATTAATTTTCCCCATAAGAAATAATGGAAATAAAATTAATCCGTGCAAGACACCCAAAAGTATGAAAAAAAAATTTTTTTACCACAAAAAAATGTTAATTTTAGTACACACAAACTGAAAAAGGCATGCACAATTACATGACACTTACTTTTATTGAAGATCTGGTGATGATTGATGGGATGGGAGGAGGGGAGAGCATTATCTTCTTACAGTTTAGAAGGGGAATCCCCTTCCATTAGGACTTGAGGTAGCAAGTCCTTTTCTGTTGTTACTTCCCTTCTTCTTTTAATGCCACTAGGACCAGCTTGAGAGTCACTGGACCTCTGTCGCACAACAAATCTGTCCATAGAGCTCTGTACCTCCCGTTCCTTCAAGACTTTCCTAAAATGGGCCATAACATTGTCATTGAAATAGTCACCAGCACGGCTTGCAACAGCTGTGTCAGGGTGATTTTCATCCATAAAGGTTTGCAGTTCAACCCACTGTGCACACATTTCCTTAATTTTTGAAGTAGGCACAATGGATTCCACAACTGGCATAGGCTTCTCAGGGTTAGCCCCAAACCCTTCAAAATCTTTCTTAATTTCCATACTAATTCTCACCCTTTTTACCACAGGGTTTGGCACTAGAAGCTTTCTTGGGGCCCATGGTCACTTATTTTCCAGAAACAGCACCGAAAACACTGTAATAATACGAAATATTCCGAGTGTATGCTTGAATGTTACCGCGGAGGCTAGCTGGTAAACAATGGGACGGGCGGCACATGTGAGGCTGGCTGAGGGCCCACATTGGACGCGTCTCGGACGAAGTTCGCTGAGCGGGTTTTTGTCTACTATGCGGGGAAAATTTCAGCGAACAAAGCGTTCGCTATGCGGATTGTTCGCTATGCAAGGCGTTCGCTATGCGGGGGTCCACTGTATATATATATATATATATATATATATATATATATATATATATATATATATATATATATATATATATATATATATTAAAATTTATTCCTTTTATTAAATTATTAGATGAGCTGGTATGATTTTTTTTTTACTTTTCGTTGAATTATTATAAAAAAATCATTGTATGTGATGTATCAAATGGAAATATTCCCATCGGTTTTCCTTCCATAGATTATTTTTCTTCATCAAAAATGAAATCAAAGAAACAACGTTGTAGAAGTTTACAATGGTGTGAGATGCCGATATAATGGTTATTCGTCTCTTGTGCAGAGTACTGGAGATTTGGCTTACTTTATAAGTTGTTCTCTCTCTCTCTCTCTCTCTCTCTCTCTCTCTCTCTCTCTCTCTCTCTCTCTCTCTCTCTCTCTCTCTCTCTCTCTCTCTCTCTCTCTCTCTCTCTCTCCTCTCTCACATCACTGTCTCCTAAAGCTGCAGTCAAGCCATCGCCGGGACCAGCACCGCCCACGGTGGGTCATCGCGCCCACACCACGACGGTGGCGGTGCTGGTGGGCGTGGCCGCCGGAGCGCTGTTGGTGGTGGTGATCGTCTGCGTCGCCGTCCGGGTCCGTGGGCGTGCGGGCGTGGGGGCGCCTGCGGGTAACCTCGCCAAGACCAACCCCGAGACCTCCCTCAAGGATTCTAACTTGCGTCAAGACGAGAATCCTGACGTCATCCCTCAGTCAGGTGAGTTGTGTGACGTCGTCACAGATGCGGTGTGTGACGTCATCACAGTTGTGTGACATCATCAACCACAATAAACAAATGACGCAATACACCATTTTCTATAACCGCGGGTTCAAACCCCACCCATGGTATGGTTTTTTTCAAAATAATCTTTATTTTTCAAGTACATGTACAAGGTATACAGACCATAGCTGACACCAGCGACATAGTACTATACAGAAAGCCGCTTGTTATGCTGAGCATTTCCCGCAAATTAAGTTATTTTTGTCTCCAGGATGCGACCCACATCAGTCGATTAACACCCAGGTACCTATTTTACTGATGGGTGAACAGGGACAGCAGGTGTCTTATGGAAACACGTTCTAATGTTTCCAGCCGTACTGGGGATCGTTCCCCGGACCTTATTGTGTGAGATTAGTGCACTAGCAATCGATCTATGGGATATTCCCTTCTGATAGAGGAATATTCCCCTCTGTTAGACTAATCCTTCCTCTGAGGTATATTCCCCTCAGATCCAGGGACATTTCCCCTCAGACAAATTGAACACTGGTTAAGGGTAAAACAATGCCCTTTTTCTTTTAACAAATTCCATGAAAGTAATTTACGATGCTGGACTCCCCTCAGTTACCATAGAAATCTCCTACCCTCCCATTATTTCCCCTCCCTCCTCTCCCTTTACCCTTCTCTTCTCCTCAGTTTACCTCCCCTCTCCTCTCTTTACCACTCTTTTTTTACCTTCCTTTCCCTCCCGCTATCCCACTTTCCTCCTATTCTCCCTTTCCTTTCTCTCTCTCTTTTTATTCTCTCTGATCTTCCCTGTTGTCTTTCTTTTTGACTCTCCCTCTGGTTTACCTCCCCTTTACCCTCATCCTCCCTTTAATTCCCCTCTCATTGCTCTTCTCTCTGCCAGCCTTCTCCTCCATTAACATTCCTCCCCTCTGCAATGAATAGATTTCACACAATCGTGGTCATATTGCCTTCTCTCTCTCTCTCTCTTTTTTTTTTTTTTTTTTTTTTTTTTTTTTTTTTACACATGGTTTGACAAGGTTAAGGATCCCTAGGTTTATTGACAAGCTATTTACGGGTTAAGGATTCCTAACTTTATTGACAAGCTAAAGCTGTTACCTACATCAGCTCATTTAAAAGGGCATTTTTATTGTTATGAGACATAACAAGTAGGGAACAGGATGAAGTTGGAGCCATCTGTGGGCCAGCATTTTCATTTGATCAACTGGACGTTATCTCGTTGACATCATTATGCTGTACAAAATGTGTTCCATACTCGAGTCATCCTGGGTATTATGATCTCGATGGAGTGTTGTTCTGGAGAAGGGGTAAAAGCCAGAGTAAAGGGTTGCTGCTTTCTCCCCGTCTTGTGGCATAAAAGCTTTTTTCCCGGCGCTGTCCTCGAAGTGGACCCCAAGTGTGGTATTTTGACAATATTGGCCTTGTACATAACAGTAAGGCCACCCACATCCCTCCTATGTTGAAGGCTCTGCTGAAAGGGACGACCCATCCAGGATGGGTCCAGGCGAGAGATGAGACGTCTTGCTCTGTTCTCTACTCTGTCAAGCAGTCGCAGATGAGAGGGGGGACGGCAAACCAAGAATGGAGCATACTCAAGGTGTGAGCGTACTTGTGCCTCGTACAGGATCTTGCAACCCCTACTGTCAAGCAGATGTGAGATACGGCGAAGTGCGTAAGCTTCCTGGCTGCCTTGTTTGCAAGATTTAAAACATGGTTCTTCATGGTTAGTTTGGAGTCAAATTTCACCCCAAGGTTTATCAACTTCTTCTCCAGGTGCCAACATCGTCCCATTCACCTTACTACTGCACCAGCATTACCATCATGGTCCCTAGAGACGATCATCATTTGCGTTTTCTCAGGTGAAAAATGTTACTTGCCATCTATTTTCCCCAAGCTGATATAGCTCTCAGCTGGTAATTAAATGTAGCTTAGAGCAGCTGGCATTTCTTCTCTTGGATAAGTAAAATGTCAGTGTACAGTCATCTGCATATGCATGGGATTCTGGGATGAGATGAAGAAGGTCATTGAAGTAGACATTCCATAACAATGGTCCCAGCACGCCTCCTTGTGGAACACTTGCCCCAATAGGATGTCTTGCTGATTCTGTTCCATTGAGAACTACCCTTAGAGATCTACCATGAAGGTAATCACTGAGGAGACATAGCGTAGAGCCTGCAATTACCAGTGCTTGAAGTTTTGCTAAGAGGCCCTGGTGCCACACTCGGTCGAAAGCACCAGCAATGTCCAGTGCTACCACACAGCTGACTTTGGATTCATCCAGTGACTGGTGCCACTTAGTGGAGAGGTTTAACAACAGATCAGCAGCAGAAAAACCTTTCATGAAGCCATATTGACGATCACAAAGTAGTGAGTGGTAGTCAAAAAACTCTGTCATTTGTCTTGAATTTTGTCTAAAGGGTTTATCTCTCTCTCTTTCTCCCCCTTTTCTCTCTCTCTCTCTCTTTTCTCTTTCTCTCTCTCTTCTCTCTCCGGGGGGTTCTTGCCCCACTTCTGCATGAAGAAAAAAATTGAAAAGAATAATTAAAATGCTGCATAAGTTACAAAATTGTTGATTTATGTGGAAGTAACAAAGTTTGATCCTTGAAGACAAGAACGTTCACTAAGTCTTGGTGAAGGGCCATCAGTAGCAGGAAGGTATACCCCTTAAAGGTATCCCCCTTGAAGGTTCCCCTTGAAGATATCCCCTTAAAGGGTACCCCCCTTAAAGGGGAAAACATGGGAGTTTTACTGGAATATACACAATTCAGTGTTACGATATTTTATGACAAAGGTTTTGTTTAAATGTCTTCAGTGTCGGGATAACTACAGTAATATTTTTATATATAAAATATTTAATTAATTAATATTATAAAAATTTATATATATTTTATATATATTATATATAAAAATATATATATAAAGGGAAAAAAAGGGCAGGCTTAAAGGAAAATTTTTGGATTTCTTTCTGAAGCCATTTGAAATTCCATTACCCTCCCACCCTATCTTTTCATTTTTTTTACCATTAGGTAATTTTTTTACTTTAAACGAATACGGAAAAAAAGTTTTTGGGGAGATACATTGTTGATAAAAAGATGGCATATCGTACATGAGGTGTGAGATTACAGTCTATTACATTTGTTACGTTATGTCATGATTATATGCCTAATTTTTAAAATTTTTAAAGGGGGGGGAGGGGGGAAACCCGCGGGAGGCCTCGTCAGATGACCCAAAAACTCCGTCCAGTCTAAAGCCGAAATTCATTACCAAAGTTCTATTTTCACCTTATCTTATTTTTTTCCTTTCATTAATTTTTTTTGTACACCTTTTTATTTTTTTTTTTGATACTATTCCATTTTTCACCAACCATTTGCACTGTCTTCGAATATTCCAAAAAATTATTTGCAAAATACTCTTCCTGTCATCCTGCGTGTTTTGAGAAAAACAAGGGTATAACCGAGAGGTGAATGTCTTCACTGATATAAAACCCCGAGACGTTGTATTTCTTTCCCCTTTTAGGAATTAAAAAACTTTATAGCGGGGAAAGGTTAAGGGAGGTGGGATTTCGGTTGTCGGAAAAGGCAGATAGGTTAAATGCATCCTTAACGACCCCTTGTGTAGTCTGCAGACCCTAAGCTCAACTAACCATCCAATTATGAGACAGAAAAGACCAGCAATCTGTCAAGAGTGTAAAAACAGAGACTTGACAGGTTTCCGTTTCACATTCATATGACAGGATGAAAGCACCTCCCAGGGTGGTTGTTCTCTACCAACCTACCTTCCAATTATTATTATTGTTGTTGTTGTGAAATACTTGACCCTTGTAGTGGAGGCTCGATCCTCCGTCCACTGAGCACCAGACAAGCCATCTAAATTTACTCAACTGTTACAGAGACACAGAGTATGGGCGAGAGAAGAGTAAGGACCATTACCACGGCAGCTACTCTTTTACACACCTACCAGGCTCTCCAAAACTACCAGGCAAGAGAGAGAGAGAGAGAGAGAGAGAGAAAGAGAGAGAGAGAGAGAGAGAGAGAGAGAGAGAGAACACATTTTTTTAACGGCTACCATCTTACATATGAGAGTTAATTGGTGTGAACAGGGAAGAAGTTATGGTTCCCTGTCATACTCCGTCACACTGGTAATGAAAACTGTCAGGCTGAGTTATTAGACTTCAGTACGGCGATGGGGATATCGTCAAGCATTCCAGTATGGGTTCAGCAGCTATGGCAGCCTCATAGGCTTCCTTCCAGCAGAACTGGAGTCTTTTCCGTAAATCGAGAATGGCCATCTCTGACGATGGTCTCTTCATATACAAGAATTGTGGAATCGATTAGAATAATATACCAAAATAACATAATTATGGTATCCACAATATTTTTTTTTGTATATTACGTATGTTTGCCGTTAAATTATACATCATATAAATCATATTTCATACAATATACACTGTGGGACGTATATGAGGAGTAGTGTATATGGAACAAAGTTTGTTATAATCTCTGTTTTATGGATAAAAGTATCTTTGGTGGTATACCAGTAATATGTAGATTTAACATTTCTCTTACAGTCGATAGACTTCCAGCTTAATACATCAACTACTTTCCAACAGTGACATATTCACTTATATTTACTCGGGAACAACTGAATTACTAGTAATATTCATTGATTTAATTACCTAGCAAATAACAACAAATGTTAGAGAAAACAAACATTTGCTGAACAAACATTTACCGAGACAACATCTCACTCGGCAGAGCTTGACTTGATAAAGCTCTACACGGATCGAAATGTTGACCCAACAGAAGCTTATTCCATAAAACATGCCTTCTCTCTCCCTCGTCACTATTTTCAACCGCTGGTGTGGTAGTGCTGGTGATGTTGGCTCACAGGGACAACTGCTCAAAAAAAATAGCAAACGAAAAAGGCCCAATATGTCTGCTCTTTGAGTTTTATGCTGTCAATATTTTCTCCCTCCACGTGTTTATGAGAATATGTGCACATGTAGAGCGTGTGATGTATATATATATATATCCTGCAGAATAGGTAAAACTGGTCAGTTTGCAAGAATTCATTTAAAATTTTAAAGTCTCTGTTCCTAAAAATTTTTTCTCTTGTACGTTTAAAATTTAATAATTTAGTAATGTAAAATATTAATAATTTTGTAACAAAAAAATAATTAGACAACATTTCATAACCTATTATAACAGCGAATTTAATTTAGCCTAATCTAACTAAACATATATTAGATAAGTTGAAGAGTATATTTAATAATAAAAAATACAATGAATATATATTTTTTAGTTAGTTACAGAACGTTTTTGCGGAATATGCTACAACCACAAATTTCACATTGCCTCATTCGGCATAGAAGAACGTGCTATTTGAAGTCAAAATCGAACACGACAATAGTTATATATATATTATATAATATATTATATATATATATATATATATATATATATATATATATATATATATATATATATATAATATATAATGAATAAACTACGTGTAAATGATGTTTCACAAAACTGCTCAAGTTAATTACTCAACACGATACACCTACAAAATTAAAATAAAAACTGAAATGTAAATAAGGTATTAGGCCATACACAAATAATACACATATTACATAGCTACAAGAAATGCATACATAGTATACATTATGGCAGATGTTATGGGCGTGATGGTCCCATCACCTGACCCGCAGGATGCATCACCGTCCCTCTCAGTTACGCATTTAGTCTTTTAGACGTCTAAAGGCCGGACTTTTCCAACGGAGACACTGGAAAAGTCATGATGGGTGTGTTGGCCAGTATGTGAATGTGTTACTGGCTACTTGAGGGTCACAGTTTGAGGCAGATTAAAACTCTGCTGGTTCAGACGTTGTTTACACTAAATTGTCATTTTGATGTAAAAAATGAAATGCAAAAAAATTAATTTGTGGACACAGAAGAGTTATAAAACAGCATCAGAAAGAGAGAGAGAGAGAGAGAGAGAGAGAGAAGAGAGAAGAGAGAGAGAGAGAGAGAGAGAGAGAGAGAGAGAGAGAGAGAAAGTAAGTTATTAGAGAGAGAGAGAGAGAGAGAAGTAATTTAAGTGAGAGAGAGAGAGAAAGAGATCTTACACAATAAGTCACACCGTCTGCCAGTTAACATCTCAGACCTCAGCAAAATACACGAAGCAGCAATTTCTTGATGGCTCCAAAAATCCATAACTCTTCCCTACCCATTTTCCAAATCGTTGGTCACAAATGCAAGACCCGCGCACCTACACTGCTTTACCGCCTCCCAGTGCCTCACCTCTCATTAACCCCAACCTCGACTTCGGCTTCGCTCTATTTAACCAACAACCCTCCATTCCTCGGCGCTAAAACTTCACTGTAGTCTCTTTTCATCAGTCAAACACGTAGAATTATTAATTGGAAAGGATATGGAGTCAGATTTTTAATGATTGAATGTTTCAGTAGTCGAAGTGATTTTCACGGGTTGAGACATGGGTGTTGGCAAGGCAGACGCCATTATGGAGGGCATCGCCTTACCGTTTACAGAGCAGAGGGACACCTATCTAGACTTGGCAACCTCCTATTTCACGGATGAATCCCAAATTAAAGCCGCTGCCTGGGAATACAGAAGCTGTTGAGGTGATGTGTGGTAGTGGAGCCTTCCCCCGTGCATACCTGAACTGGTGCAAGCAGCAGGAGGAAGGAGGGAAGGAAGGAAGGTAGGAGGAAAGGTGACCAGCAGGAGGTAAGAAGGGAGGTAGAAGGGGGAAGGCAGGAGGGAAGGAAGGAAGCAGAAATGAGGAGGGAGGGGGAGAAAGGTGGCAAAGAGGAAAGCAGGAATACAGGCAACAAAAGGGGTGGACGTGGAGGGAAGAGTAAGGATTGCATGTAGGAAAGGAGGGGCAGGAGGGAAGGAGGAAGGCAGGCAGGAGGGATGGATGGAGGCGGACAGGAGGGTAGAATTAAGGCAGACAGGCAGGCTTGAAGGAAAGGAAGCGGCTTGATATATTTTATCTACGTATATTCAATTGATCTAAATTCTTCTTCTTCAGTGAGTTAACTCTTTTCAAGGTTGTTCTGGTAACAGCATTTTAAGTGCCAACAAAATTACAACTTTAAGAGTAGGTCAGTATGTATGTATAAACATTATCTCCACGTCCAAAGCAGGACTCGAACCTGCAAACTTTGCATCAGAGTACACAGTACTTTATCCACGACGCCAGACCCCAGATAAGTTTGGGCACCTAGCCGAAGTTAGACGATGTTTCCTCTCTTGTTCATCTTATTTTCCTTCTTCACTTCTAAATGTCCAATCTACCTCAACAGCCCCTCATACATCCTCTCTATTATTCCTTTTGTAACCCCCACACGGTCTTATTTCTGTACCCCCAATGGAACTAAATCACTTTTCTGACTTTTTTACGGTTATCCTAGGTAATCTACTTATATGCTGCTATGTATAATTTATGTAACTATATTTATGTGTACCTATATATGAATAAACTTAATTCTCTGCATAATATTCACCCTCACACAATGCTCTCAAACATCTTGGCATCTATGCCTCTAGCCTCCTCCTCAGTACAATGTTTAAAAACCATTACTCACGCCATATAAAGATGTTAATACAATTATAGCATATTTTCCTTTTTGCCTTCATACATAATTTTTTTTGTTTCCAAAAATGTCTCAATACATTATTTATCTTCTTTCCCCTCAATGGTTTACCTAGTCTTTCATAGACCCATCCGCCATGTCCACCCCCACTTTTATTATTATTATTATTATTATTATTATTTTTGGGGGGAAACTGTTAAAAATGAAAGGGTTGTGGAGTACCCGACTGCAAAAGTATTTTTTTGTAAACATGTTTCTTGCTATGTGACCCAAGTAACAAGTAATAATGTACACTTGAGCTTAATTCAGTAGCAAGTATCTTGAAGAATACAAGTCAGAATAACGTGCCTGGAACGATTAAAATAACGCATACGGAGAGAGAATTGTGACCACTTTTCGAGTGTATCAAAATCGAGTCATCAAACAGTTATCAATTGTCGAGGATGGACCAAAAGCGTCACCTGAACTTTCTTTTCGTAAATGAGATCTTTAGAGGTACTGTGGCGATGGAGAGAAAGGTTATTGGTTAATGATTGAAAGAAGGTTGGGAATTACTGTACCATCATGCTCAATGCCGTATCAGTGTTTATTACACATCTCTTTTTCTTGTGTGTTCCACAGCCAGCCAGCAGTGGTACTGACGCTGGTGATGGTGATGTCCTGCTGCATGGGGGTATCTCTGGAATGTCACTGAAGCTGAACAACTGGAATCCAAAGCATCCCACCTCTGCATCCCTTCCCCACACAGCTACGTATCTCCAGCATGTCTCACCGCCTCTCCAACATGCTTCTGTTCTTCTCCAACACGCTGCTATACCTCTCCAACACGCTACTGTACCTCTTCAACGTGCTGCACCACCTCTCCAACAGCTTCTCACTCGCAGCAGCAACGACAATGACCGCTTCTCACTTTATCAGCAGAAACCAGGAAACAACACCATAAAGGCCGTGGATGGTTATAACAGTCACTCGCAGGAGCTACAGCAAGAATCCAAACCTTTAAGGTCTACTGCAGTAGCTGAAAATCAAGGACGTCCATCACTGACGCCTTCCTCGGCAGCAAAAGGGCAAGAACACTTTTCATTGATTTTTTCAACCACGAAAGAGCCACAACACGCTCAATTGTGGCTATCTTCCGCAGCGAAAGAGAAAAAACTGAAGTTCAACTTAGCACCAAAAGAACGTGCTCATACTATGTTGAGGTCCAAGTCGGTACCGAAAGAACGAGCTCATGCTATGTTGAAGTCCAATTCAGTACCGAAAGAACGTGCTCATACTATGTTGAGGGCCAATTCTGTACCGAAAGAACGAGCTCATGCAATGTTGAATGTCTAATTCAGTACCAAAAGAACGTGCTCATACTATGTTGAGGTCCAAGTCAGCGGCTAAAAGGCTAGAAGACTCTCCCTTCACAGCAACTTTATCAGCCAGAGAGCAAGACGATGCCCCCTTCATATCCCCTGCAACAGCAGTTCAGGAGTACTTAATGACATGTGAGGATCAACCTGGTGAGCCCGACGCATGTGTGCCGCTCATCGCCGGACAGAAGGAGAGTTCAGTATAAGACCAAAACACAGAGGATTAAGTCACTTATTGATATGACAGCTCAACACACGACATTGATACGACAGCTCAACACACCCTTTGGCAAGGGTGTGTTGAGCTGTGTGAAGCGCAACGAGACACTTGACAAGACTTTGTATAGATGAAGTAGTACTTCTGCCGCACGTTTGCAAGAAGTGAAGCACTTTGACAAAGCCTTGCGGTGACGCTCTCTTGGGTGTGTGTGTGTGCTGCGGTGATTTCACAACTCTCAGATAAATTTGCTGCATTTAATGGTATTATTGTAGCCTAAAGACAAACTAAAAAAACTGCTTGTAAGGCAAACATATCAGTCAAAAATAAGCAGAGAGAAAGAAAATGCTTTGTGCTAGATATACATAACTTTTTGATAGAATAATTATATTTTGTCTGGAAAAATGAACTTTGATATTACAAAAATAGAAACAGAAAAAGACGAACAATTAATTAATAGATTGCAGTACCTTTTTTTTTTATACAGAATGAGCATAACTAAGATGATTATTATTTACGTTCATTTGGGTGTTCTAAATCTACAGAGGTCATATAGCTCCTGGGAAAATGGGAGGGAATCAGGTTCAAACGCCAGGAAAAGGGAGATCAGGTCCAATTCCTGGGACCAAGGAACCTCCTTCAGGGGCTACCAACTCCTAGACTGCAATGTCTGTTCCTCACAGTGTGAGTACAGTCTAAAATACCATAAATCTGAAGACATAGACATCCTTTGCGAGGTTCCCTTTAAGGCTGTTGTTGTTGCTACAATGTCCTCAAAAGAACATTGATCTCTGAATCAAATGTTTGTTTTTCTTTCCATTACATTATCCAGACGCAATTACCACGACAGTAAATGTTGGTACTGAAATTATAAATGCCAGAACCACAACAATATGTGCCCGAACAACAACAATAAATACTGTAATCACAATAAACATTCCAGTACTGTAACAATATATGATACAAAACAATAAAAATAAATGCCAGAATCACACGATAAGTGCCAGAATCACACAATAAATCCCAGAATCACACAATGTCAGAATCACACAATAAATGCCAGAATCATGACAATAGCAGAATCACAATAAATGCCAGAATCATGACAATGGCAGAATCATGACAATGGCAGAATCATGACAATGGCAGAATCACACAATAAACGCCAGAATCATGACAATAAATGTCAGAACAAAAGGGAAACAGAATCCGGTGCTGCTTATTTTCCTAAATTCTTATAAACGTCTCTTAGTTTAACCAACAAATAAACTTAGTCACTTTAAGAACCATACCCATACGGGTTATACAGCGCTTAATTTTACCAATAAATTTGGCCTTACAGCGCTCATACATATTTGCAGGAAAGATAAGTCACATGACCCTCTCAGTTAAGCTTTTGGTTATGTGAGCGAAGCTTCCTGTCAGCTTACTGCTTCTTCCTCTACAAAATAAAGTAGAAGAATTGAGACACTTATGCAACACATGGGAATCTTTATTGAAGAAGCGTTTCGCCAGGAGAGAAGTGTGGCGAAACGTTTCTTCAATAAAGATTCCCATGTGTTGCATAGTTTAGTTTAATATGTTTATTATGCACCCCATACCCATCCTGTGGGCGGTAGTCAAAAGATTACAGAGGTACATAATGGGTCCAGGGACTGGGCCTCAAAGTTTTGATAGCTGAGCAAGTTACAGAGGTAATGAATTCACAATTTACAAAGGTAATGAACTCACAATTTACAAAGGTAATGAACTCCAGGTAGGTCTAGTCACAATCATGACAAGTTACAAAGGTATTTACAGATTACAGAGGTACACAATGGGTCCAGGGACCGGGCTCCAAAGTTTTGATGGCTGAACTAGGTACAAGGTAATGAACTCACAAGTTACAAAGGTAATGAACTCACAAGTTACAAAGGTAATGAATACTGTAAGAATGGTTACTTTCGTGTATACATGGCTGCAATCATGAACAAATTTTAGAGTAATGAGCAATTCACACTTCCACACCCGGTCACAACTGTAGTGAGTTATTGGTGCAAATGTTGGTTGCTGAGTCTCTCTCTCTCACACACACACACACACACACATACAAATTCATACACACACACACATAATCACACACACACACACACACACACACACACACACACACACACACACACACACACAACACACACACACACACACACACACACACAGAGGGAGCAGAGGTGCTATGTGTACCCCTAACAACAATATTCAATACATCTATCGAAACAGGGAGATTGCCTGAGGCATGGAAGACAGCAAATGTAGTCCCAATCTTTAAAAAAGGAGACAGACATGAAGCATTAAACTATAGACCAGTGTCACTGACATGTATAGTATGCAAAATCATGGAGAAGATTATCAGGAGAAGAGTGGTGGAACACCTAGAAAGGAACGATCTCATCAACAGCAGCCAACATGGTTTCAGGGACGGGAAATCCTGTGTCACAAACCTACTGGAGTTCTATGACATGGTGCAGCAGTAAGACAAGAGAGAGGGGGTGGGTGGATTGCATTTTCTTGGACTGTGAGAAGGCGTTTGACACAGTTCCACACAAGAGATTGGTGCAAAACTGGAGGACCAAGCAGGGATAACAGGGAAGGCACTACAATGGATCAGGGAATACTTGTCAGGAAGACAGCAGCGAGTCATGGTACGTGGCGAGGTGTCAGAGTGGGCACCTGTGACCAGCGGGGTCCCGCAGGGGTCAGTCCTAGGACCAGTGCTGTTTCTGGTATTTGTGAACGACATGACGGAAGGAATAGACTCTGAGGTGTCCCTGTTTGCAGATGACGTGAAGTTGATGAGAAGAATTCACTCGATCGAAGACCAGGCAGAACTACAAAGGGATCTGGACAGGCTGCAGACCTGGTCCAGAAATTGGCTCCTGGAGTTCAATCCCACCAAGTGCAAAGTCATGAAGATTGGGGAAGGGCAAAGAAGACCGCAGACGGAGTACAGTCTAGGGGGCCAGAGACTACAAACCTCACTCAAGGAAAAAGATCTTGGGGTGAGTATAACACCAGGCACATCTCCTGAAGCGCACATCAACCAAATAACTGCTGCAGCATATGGGCGCCTGGCAAACCTCAGAACAGCATTCCGACGTCTTAATAAGGAATCATTCAGGACCCTGTACACCGTGTACGTTAGGCCCATATTGGAGTATGCGGCACCAGTTTGGAACCCACACCTAGCCAAGCACGTGAAGAAACTAGAGAAAGTGCAAAGGTTTGCAACAAGACTAGTCCCAGAGCTAAGAGGTATGTCCTACGAGGAGAGGTTAAGGGAAATCAACCTGACGACACTGGAGGACAGGAGAGATAGGGGGGATATGATAACGACATACAAAATACTGAGAGGAATTGACAAGGTGGACAAAGACAGGATGTTCCAGAGATTGGACACAGTAACAAGGGGACACAGTTGGAAGCTGAAGACACAGATGAATCACAGGGATGTTAGGAAGTATTTCTTCAGCCACAGAGTAGTCAGTAAGTGGAATAGTTGGGAAGCGATGTAGGGAGGCAGGATCCATACATAGCTTTAAGCAAGGTATATAAAAGTCCACGGCTCAGGAGAGTGACCTAGTAGCGATCAGTGAAGAGGGGGGGCCAGGAGCTCGGACTCGACCCCCGCAAACCTCAACTAGGTGAGTACAAAATAGGTGAGTACAACACATACACAAACCATACACACAACCCCACACTCATTACACCCCACACACACTCATACACACACAACACACACACTCATACACACCCCACACTCATACTACACAACACCCCAACCCCACACACTACCACCACCCCCATACACATAACACAAAAAAACACACACACACCACACACAAATATGGTAAGCTTATTTACAGCTAGCAAAGTCAGGGATTTCCAGAATGGTGGTAATATCTCATTCTTCACTTGTCGGTTTCAAACCTTCTCACACAAATAAGTGTACATCATGAGATGGTTGGTAGACTTTACCACAGTTAAAAAATAAGTAAAAGACCATTTGAGAATGTCGTAAGATGCTGTGTGATATGACTTGTTTACAGAAGACTCAGGAGGCACAACACCGTGGCTGGAACAATGTACAGATAACCTGTACATAGGAGACTCCAACTCACGACGACGTTTCGGTCCGACTTGGACCATTAACTAGCGACCGAAACGCCTTTGTAAGTTTCATTTGGTCCGGGTTGTTTGTGTATTGTTTCAGACACAGTGTTTGCTGTCTCAGGAATGAGTAAAGAAAAATAAAATTTGAAATTCAGTCCCAAGAACTCTATTATTATTATTATTATTATGGGAGAGCCCTAAACCCGTGGAGATTATACAGCTCCTGTTGAGATGGGGGGATGGAAGGCATTCAGGCTTAACTCAGGGAACTTGAGCACAGATCCAATTCCCTAGATCGAGAGCCCCTCGCCAGTATCAAGGAACCGCTCTTGAAGGGTCCAAGAATTCTAGCCGATAGGCTTCTAATCTCAATTAACCTTTGTCACTGATGTTGTCTTTCTCGGTCGCCACAAAGACTAATTTTTTTTTTTGGCGCTGATTGTTTTGCCTGGTTACCTCAACACAGAAACGAACGGGTTTAAATAAAACTTCATATATTCCTTTTATTGTAAAAGTCACCGATCGAACACTAAAAATCAACAACAGTATTTTTGTAATTTGTACATCTTGTTTGAATAGTTTGTCTTCGCCAACAATAGTTAGGAAACTGACTTTATTGACTACTAAGTTAAATTGGTGTTTTTTTTAAATAAATAGATAAATAAATAGATGAATAACTTATAAATAGAACTTGATGAGGAGGGATGAGCCATGAATGTTGGGCATTCCTCATTCTATCTTCCTTATTCCTCCTTCTCTCTTCTTACCTCCATACTTTCCTTATTTCTGTTCTTCTACTTCCCTCTTTCCCTCACCTCCTGCCTTCCTCGTTCCCTTCTGTCGCTTCTCCTTTCTCATCTCTGCAGACAAGAATTATAGCTGCACCACATGTAGTCGGCAGAAAGGCTGTCTGTTAACAGTTATTTAGTTCCCTCACTCTTACATCCGTGCGCATCACAAGTGGTATGTACTCGTTATCCTCTCTAGAACTGCTCGACGAGGAAGGCACTGAAGGTGGTGTAGACCTCGTTGAAAGGGTGCTCGTAGATGGTTCCCTGCTGCACCTCCAGGTACACTCTGGCTCCAGCGTTGAGGAACAGCAAGGCTGAATTGGAGCCCTGCTGGTACCCCTGTTTAGTACCGTAAGCAGTGACCTGGTACTCTCCTTCCTTCATCAGTGCCACCCTGTCAGGATAATTATCATTATTTGATTAAATTTATTATTATATTCATGGGAAACCACTAAATCCATAGGGGTCATGGAGCACTGATAAATGGGTGTTACTACAAAAGACCATAGAGTAGTGAGTTAAACCTACTCACCATACAAAACATCCATACTTATTACTGCACCTATTACATACATAGAACACTTAACTCTGATATTAACCCTCCCCTCAAACATCTTGCCAACCTCAACAGAACACATGACCATAACACAAGGCACAGATCACTCTTTGATGTTCCTCGTGTCCATCTCACACTATGCAAAAACTCAATGCACATAAAAGGCCCTAAAATCTGGAATTCATTGCCTGTAAATATAAAAGAAACACTACCTGTTTATAAATTCAAGTCTCTTCTCAAAGATCACTTACTCACCCAAAACCAAATAAATACTGAATAACTGAACCTTATAAATTGTATATCTTAAATGTTTCTCACAATTATATCACATAAATGTTAAACCTAAAACAGAATCTAACTTTATTATTTTTTAAATACACTACCTAACAGAATCACTACCTAACTGAATGCAAACCATATGACCTGTCTTTGTAATACTCACTTGTGCTTTATAGTAATCTGTTTACATTAATGTTTTATCACTGATTTCATCATTGCTTAGTTAATCTTAAGTTAATTTTAAGCCAGCCCGTAATGCTATGCATAGTATAAGTGGCTTTGGCATACTGCTCTTATCTGTATTTTTTTGTACCTCTGTATGTGTGCTCAAATTAAAATAAATAAATAAATAAAATAAATAAATAACAGGTGTGGGATGAGAGGCATCGTGAGCTCTCAGTAAGTTGTAAACAAAGATGTCTTCTCTGGACTAACTGTATCATCATGTCCAGGTGGACTTGTGCTATTATTATTGATTATACATTCACATACGTTCATATGCACGTGGTGGTACACGTATCTATCTGTGAATGGTAGTGGTTTGGATAAACTGGTATAATTCTTTTTGACACCCTGGTATAATTTTTTGGATACCCTGGTATCAAATTTCTGATACTCGGGTATCAATATTTTGGTACCCGGGTTGGACATGGCTACGATACTCACGTGAAGTCCTTGCCGTCATCTGAGATAGCATGGAAGGTGAAGAAGTAGGCCCCGGTGCAAGGCGCCACGAAGATGTTGTCTTTGACTGACCAGCCTCCCAAGTTGGTCAACACTTCCTGTGTATAAGGTAAGGAAAGCTTATTTTTTTTAGTGAGATTGGATACATCCACAATGTGCTGCTACCCTGTTATTTATGAGAGTAATGAAATCTGTCAACATGAACTGTGGAACTTCAGTCAGGCTGTAGAAAGGCCGCCAGGCATTCTACTACGGGGTCAGTAATTGAGTAACTATGTAAAAGACTTTGCAACTTTTACTTGGAAATTGCCTCACATACACAGGAAAAATGGAAATTATATATATATTATATATATATATATATATTATATATATATATATTTAATATATTATATATATATATATAATATATATATATTATATATATATATATATATATATATATATATATATATATATTATATATATATATATATATATATATATATATATGTCGTGCCGAATATGTAAAACTGGCCAATTAGCAAGAACTCGTTTAAATTAAGTCCTTTCTAAAATTTTCTCTTATACGTTTAAAGATATATTTTTTTCATTAATGTTGATGTAAAAAATATAATTTTGCACCAAAAGGAACTTAGAAAACTTACCTAACCTTATCATAACAAGCGCAATTTATTTTAGCATAACCCAACTAAATATATTTTAGATTTGTTTACAATAATTTAATACTAAACAACACAGTGAAATATATTTTTTCGTTAGGTTCAGAATGATTTTGGCGAAATTATTGCATACACAAATTTTCACTTATCCTATATGGCAAGATGAGCGTTGCTATTTAAGCCAAGATCGCAAGTTCTGCCTATTCGGCACGACATATATATATATTATATATATATATATATATATATATATATATATATATATATATATATATTATATATATATATATATATATATATATATATACAATACGGTCACAAAAACCCTGTGATATCTTAATATGCTAATATGCATATGCAGTCATATGTACATACAACATCAGCACTAGCAACAGCAACATCAGTCATGAGTATCCAGACACAACAGTCAGACACTACAGTATTCCACAAGGAGCCAACTACAAATTAGACGCCATTCTAGGCGTGTAGTTTGTTGAGTTAGAAACAAAAATTCCCTTCACTATTATTGAAGAGGCTATTTTTTTTTAATCCGCCTCCACAAAACACCTTAAGTCTGTAGCAATGAATATTATTATTATTATAATCAAGGGGGAAGCGCTAAACCCGGAGGATTGTACAGCGCTGGGGGGGGGGGATGTGGAAGGCATTCAGGCTTAATTCGGGGAACTGGAGAACAGATCCAATTCCCTAAATCAAGAGCCCCTCACCAACATCAAGGAACCTTCCTTGAGAGGAGCAATGAACATTATCAGTGTTTTGGACCTGTGAGTTGCCATCACTTGCTCAAAGTTTACTTCAGAATTCAAATCAGAGTTGTCGGATCTTACAAAGTTGTGTGAGACGGTGTGAATTCTGAGCGGGTAAAATTCTTCCACAAGCTTTCAGAAATATTGCAAACGATCAAGAGTATTGCCACGAATATTATTGCTTCAGTCAAGTGAATATTATTGCTTCAGTCAAGTGAACATTATTGGTTCAGTCAAGTGAACATCATTGCTTCAGTCAAATCAACATTATTTCTTTAAACAAACATTCAAAAATAACATTTTTGCTTCTCTCGCAGCTACCGAACTCAAGAGTATAATGCTGGACGACAACTTCATTAACCTACTAAATTCTCCCAGCTGAGTCTGACACATTTCATTACTTGATCCATCGAGCCCATCCTGTGTGATGGATTATGACGGGGAGACACATAAGCTCTTTTTTTTTCTCCCGCACAATGTGAATATCGTATACAATAGGCTAGCAGTAGCCGCACGCCGTGGCTGTCATATATTAGGACTTATACTGAATTAAGTAGCAGCACTCTGGTTGTAGCCTATCGCGTTAAACACGCCATGCTAGTTAATGGATTCAAAATTTTGTTTAATATGAAGGATAAAGAGAAAATTATTAAGTCTTCCAAAAAACGCTTCATGAACTCATAATATTTTAATATGAAACGAAAGATATACTACGAAATTCGTAATTTATAACTCAAGTTCATTCAATTGTTCTCTAGCGCAATAAAATTTACTTTAATATATAAAGACAGGGGAATTTCGTTAGAACTTAGAGAGGTATGATCCCAGAGCTGAATCGGCGCCCTTTAATGCTTGGGAATACGAATTGACTTTGATTGTACTTTGGGCACGGATGCTGTGTACACCGGAGATAGCCAGATCTGGGTGTCTGCGGCTCACGGCATCTCACCACACAAAAAACGGGTCATCAACATACCTGAAAGCGGAGGATACGGGGGACTGCTTCATCTTGTGTGGGTACCACCGCTCTTCGCACGCTGAAGCCTCCTGAACAACTGTAGGGGAAAGTAGCAGTGTTACTCTCTCTCTCTCTCTCTCCTCTCTCTTTTTTCTTCTCTCCTCTCCTCTCTCTCCTCTCCAAATGTTAGTCAGCTGTCGTAGTTGCACGGTATTGAGGAACCTTACTGGAAGTGCAACACACTGAGAATTTGTTAGTCCCTCCTCCCTAGGGTAAACAGATATTTGCTCCTGTTATAGATAAATCTTCTCCAAGCGCCTCCCACCACTACCATAACCATCAACCTCTGTATAGGTTGGATATAGAGAACTTTCAAAAATAGAGAAGTCAAGCCAATGATACTACTCGTGCAGGTTACTCTCCTCTCTATGCTGGAATGTTGCTGTATACTAACTGCCACCTTCAACGCAGGCGAAATTGCAGAACTGGAGAATGTACAGAGAAACTTCACAGCCCGTGTTCCCTAACTCAAATACCTAAATTAATGGGAGTGCTTGAAGTTTCTCACCATGTACTTCTTAGAATGTAGGCGAGGAAGATATATTATAATCTACACCTGCAAGATTATGGAAGGATTGGTTACAAATCTTCAACCCAAAATACCCCATAGGAAAGTAAGATGATTGTCAGAAGTTCCGAGATACCTTCTTGAAAATCAGGGGTGCAATGCGTATACTGAAAGAAAACTCAGTAGCGTCCTTCCACTGCGCTTAAGGGAAATTACCAGCAAACTCCTAGCTGTCTTCAAGAGAGAACTTGATAAGTCTCTCCAGTTAGTTAATGATCAACCAGGCAGGTTGGACTGCGGGCACCATTAAGTCTAATCGATCAGGCCAACCCAGGAGACCTGGTCCGGGACCGGGCCACAGGGCGTTGACCCCAGGAAGCAATTACAGGTAACCTACTGGTAACCAGTCACAACAGTCACCCCCTTATTCATACTTGTGACCTGTTTCCATTTTTTCCCTACTATCGCAGCCCTGCTTGGGACCAGACTTCCCTGGTGACTGCCTGTTCAGTCAGACTATTGCTGCCCTCGGCCCGTAGTCAGATTAGGTAGCCATTGCAACATTGAAGATCACCATCACCTGGAGTTTACCTGGAGAGAGTTCCGGGGGTCAACGCCCCCGCTGCCCGGTCTGTGACCAGGCCTCCTGGTGGATCAGAGCCTGATCTCATATTTTAAAAGTTCTCATAATCCAGGATATCTGTGATGTACCTGGCGTGAGCCGGGCCTCCTAGTTGACTGCCTGACCAACTAGACTGTTGCTGCTTGCGGCCAGCATACCTACGTAGACACATAGCCTGGCAGTTCTGACATTTTACCGGTTTCCTCTTGAAAATTTGCATGTTAGCTGTGACGTGTCATGTTGTTGAGGCTTCCTGTGTTGACGTTGGAAAGTGGTCTTTAATACTTTCTTTTGGTGGAAGAGTTGGTGGTGATGTTGGCAGTGTCTGCTGAAGACGACACCAGACCCTCGTTAGTGTGTGTTTTATTTTATTTTTTTTTTTCGTTTTGTTTATATATGCTGAGAGGAGGAGAAAGTTGTATGGAAAAACCACCACCACCACAACTACTACAACCCCACCACCACCAACCACAACTCACTACAACCCCACTACCACCACCACAACTACTACAACCCCACTACCACCACCACAACTACTACCCCACCACTACCACAACTACTACAGCTCCACCACCATTTCCACGGCACCCATTACTACCACCACCACAACCACCAGCATGGTAACCACTACATCACCCATCACCCCCCTCACAACCTACCCTATCATCACCACTTCCACCCCCAAAAATCACCCTCACCCCGATCAAGGAGGAGGAGAGAAGAAGAAGAGAAAGAGTAAGAAGAGAAGAAAGAGGAGGAATTTCCCTTAGCTGCCCGGTCAACATGGTCAACTCTCCCCCCCTTCACACCCTCCCCCGGAGTGACCCCTAGCTCGATGGTCAGAGTTTGACTCGCAACAGAAATGACCCGGGTTCGATTCCAGGATACTAAGTTGCATAGAGATAAATTACACCTACTGCCTCTCTTCATCCAGCAGTAAATAGGCACGGGGCTTTGAGTCTCCTTACACCTGCAGACCCTTTTCATTCAGCAGTAAATAGGTACGGGGCTGTGAGTCTCCTTACATCTGCAGACCCTCTTCATCCAGCAGTAAATAGGTGCCTGGGTGTTAGTGGACTGATGTGGGTAACATGAAAAAAATAATATTCTGATCTCCATTAAATACATTCCTAGCCAAATACATGTCTTATCTCGGTATTAGTTATAAATTTCGAAGAAATGGGAAATCTCCCTGCTCTTTAGGCCAAAAAAATGATTTGCTGGGTCAGTTCTGTGTTGATGTAAATATCTTTATCTTCTTTCTCCATCACTGGCAGTTTTATTAGACATTCGCTCTCTCTCTCTCTCTCTCTCTCTCTCTCTCTCTCTCTCTCTCTCTTCTATCTATCTATCTATCTACATCTATCTACTCTCTCTCTCGCTCTCTATTTACACGGTTTTACAAGGTTAGGTTAAGGATTTCTAACTTATTTACAAGCTAAGAGCTGTTACGCTCATCAGGTCGTTAAAGTCTTTATTATGTTACACACAATATGGAAGTTGGAGCCATTTGTGGCAGCAGTGTTTCATTTGATCATCTGACTTTATTTCATTCATATCATTATGCTGGCACAAAGTTCCTTCCTCTCTCGCTTTCATTTCTCTCTCTCTCATCTCTTCTCTCATCATCTCTCTCTCTTCT
The DNA here is from genome assembly GCF_026875155.1 of Cherax quadricarinatus. Classification (NCBI taxonomy): domain Eukaryota; kingdom Metazoa; phylum Arthropoda; class Malacostraca; order Decapoda; family Parastacidae; genus Cherax; species Cherax quadricarinatus. Next base: position 31,258,659 of record NC_069440.1, read on the forward strand.
CTCTCTCTCTCTCTCTCTCTCTCTCTCTCTCTCTCTCTCTTCAGCTGCTCCCTCTTGCTCTCTCTTCCTTGTCTCGTTCTCCCTCTGTTGCTCTCTATTTTTTCTTCATTGCTCTCTCTTTCCTCCTACCTTCCTTTCCTCTCCATCCCTGATATCTCCCTCTCTCTCTCGCTTTCTGCTTTCTCTTCCATATTCGACATTTCTCCATATCACTCTCTCCCTTGCTGTTTTCTTCACTCTCTTACTCGCTTTCTCTCTCGGTGCCCCGACTCTCACCCAGGTGAAACTAACGACCCACATATGAGGCGGACTTTCTTAAGTGATCAAATCTCCCTCCTTCCTGCATCTTTCCGATCACCGTCTCTCTGTTATCTTAGGTTAAGTAGCGTTTAGGTTGGATAGTGACTGGATGGTTGATCTCGATAGGCTTATTACGTGATTCATCTTCCGTCGGGATATATCCACATTCATGCACACAAACACACATTTTTTTTAGAATTTTTTTGAAAACGTCCTGTTCGACAAATTCGGCACGACATACATACATGCATATATATAATATATATATATATATATATATATATATATATATATATATATATATATATATATATATATATCATTAACAGAACTCCGGCTTGGCTAGGACTCGAACTTTCGTGGTCATGCCTGATCCTTCGTGGTCCGTGCCCTCCATTACTATTTTCTCCAGGCACCCCAAACTTACCTAGTACTCCCTCCACAACAGTTTCTCCAACTTTGACATTTAGGTCTCCTAACTAAGGTATCGGAATAGCGTTCCGATACCTTAATAAGGAATCGTTCAAGACACTGTACACCGTGTATGTCAGGCCCATACTGGAGTATGCAGCACCAGTTTGGAACCCACGCCTTGTCAAGCATGTCAAGAAATTAGAGAAAGTGCAAAGATTTACAACAAGGTTAGTTCTGGAGCTCAGGGGAAATGCCCTACGAAGAAAGGTTGACGGAAATCGGCCTGACGACACTGGAGGACAAGAGGGTCAGGGGAGACATGATAACGACATACAAAATAATACGTGGAATAAATAAGATGGACAGAGACAGGATGTTCCAGAGAGAGGACACAAAAACAAGGGGTCACAGTTGGAAGCTGAAGACTCAGACGTATTAAAGGGATGTTAGGAAGTATTTATTCAGTCATAGAGTTGTCAGGAAGTAGAATAATCTAACAAGTAACGTAGTGAAAGCAGAAACCATACATAGTTTTAAGACGAGGTACGACTATCATGTGGGGTTCGAACACGTGGATAGGGTAAAGAAATACTCACATAGGCTGGTAGTACGTATATTACGGATAGTGTGGGAAGCGCCAAACAGCCGTGACCTGCCTCCTTGCTCTCACTCGTAAGACTGACTAACCCCAGTACCCATATGTGAGGGGGTGTTTGAAATACTGCTGTGGTCAGCAGCAATATGAATACAGACAGTGATTCACGCAGAGACGGTTGGTAGTGAGTCATCTACTGGTACACTGGTTACTGGTAACTGGTTACTAGGAACTGGTACTACTACTGAGACGACAAAGCTCAGGGAGCAGAGAGAGAGAGAGAGAGAGAGGACCTAGCAGCAATCAGTGAAGAGGCGGGGCCAGGAGCTGAGTCTCGATCCCTGCAACCACAATTAGGTGAGTACTTGGTTCAGAACTCCCAAACACTCTCTCAACATCTCCCGAAATCTCTCTCTCTCTCCTCTATACTTCTTTCTCTCTTCTCCAAGTGCATAAACACTAAACATTACTATAACCCACTTTTCATATCTGACCCTTATTTTACTCCACATAATCCTTGAATTTATGCATTTATATTCCTTCTTTTCCTACCATAACTGATCCTTCAACATTATTGCTAACTCCTTCCTTGGCTCTAACGCTAACAGAACCCCCTGGCCTAAGCCCATTTATTTCTCCCCACTGAAGCTCTCCTACCCCCTTCACGTACAGCCAGCACATTCATGTCCTTCTCATTGATAACATCCACAATCATTTCTTGTCATCCTCACCACATCCACGCACATTCAAACATCCCAGCTGAAAGATTTTCTTCTATTTTTAGTAACCTATACAGGAGAAGGGTTACTAGCCCATTGCTCCAGGCATATTAGTCGGCTTTTACAACACTCATAACCCACGGATGAAAGATTCTTATTCCACTTCCCCACGGAGATGAAAGGAAGTAATAAGAACAAGAACTATTAAGAAAATAAAAAAAAACTCAGATGAGTGTGTATACCTTTACGTGTATTACGTGTATATATAGTGTCCTAAGTAGAACTTTTATGAAACAGATAAAAGATACCAGCACTCCTACTAACGAGTAAAAACAATTACAGGGTTTCGTCTGACGCTCACTTGGGAGGACGGTAGTTCCTCAAGTATAAAGACGTCTTGTATGGGTCAATTTAAGGTCAATTCATTTCACATTCGTGTTCTACAACTAGTTGTGTTTGCGTGATTGAAGTCTTGTCACCGATTATCAAATCTAATGAACATCCACTTCAGATAAGAAGAATGCTGAAAGTTAATAAATTTAATGGAAAAATGTGGTAAAAATCATGTTTACTGTGATAAGGTGGAGGACAAGGTGGGTAATTAAGACAAACTCAGATCACTGTGTCAAATAAGACACTTGGAAACCCTTATCTGGTCCTGTATCACAAGGTATGTAACTGGCCATGTCTCAAACGAGCGATCTTAGAATCCAATTATTTCAATTCTCAGATTTAATTCAACGATTTGGAGGATCCGAATGACGTGTTGCCGACAATAGCGAAGACAAAGACAAAAAAAAAAAGGCTCTGTAAAATAGAAACCTCCCTGACCAACGAGTCCGTCCTCACACCGTACGTAAAGAGCGTATGATTTCCAACAAAATAAGGAACACTGGTAAGTAAGTAAGTAAGTGTATAACCCCGCTGCCAGACGCTAACTTCCCGTAGGCAAAGTTAGGATAATTAACTTCAAAAGGATTTAACATATCCTAACCCAGCATATTTACACAATTTATATTACTAGATATAATTAACAGAGGGAGAAAACCAGATTATAGGTACCTGTGGCACGCCGCGGCGCGCGGAGTACGAAAATAATTCGAAAAACTTGGAAAATGAATTTTGCTGACAGCAAAATAGTTTAAGATTATTATTATAAGAATCTGGCAACATTTTGGTGAAAAATTCCATTGGAATACGTCGTATCTAAAGCGCATTATAGCTATTTGAAACACGTTTTCTTACGACGCACCGGAGGATGGGTATGGGGTGCATAATAAACATATTAAACTAAAACTTACGACGCACCACATAGAAAAATCGTGACTGTGAGATTATTTTTTTCCTTGAGTTTTTTTCTACTTTTTTTTCTAATACACCAAATTTACCAAACAACATCATCACAGTGTGGGAGGAGCTCTATTATTATTATAATCATGGGGAAGCGCTAAACCCGTAGGATTATATAGCGCATGTGGGGAGGAATGAAAGGCATTCAGGTTCAATTCAGGGAACTGGAGCATAGATCCAATTCCCTAGATCAAGAGCCCCTTACCAGAGTCAGGGAACCTTCCTTGAGGGGCTATATTTTACCGGGGGTGCTGGCCGGCCCCAATGAATGATTTACTCAAGTTTCTGGCTATAAGAGACGGGTTTTCTCTGTTACTTCCGGTTTTCACTAAAGAAAACGGTATAATATACAGGGGAATCAATGCGAAATCACTTACATTGCATAGAAAACATCCAAAGTAGCGCGTTTTGTGATTTTTTTTTTTTTTGACGTAATGAGCTGTATTCTCGTTTTTTCCAATATCTGGAAACTAAGATTTTAGCCTATTGCTTGAAATTACTCCATTATTAATGACTAGATTGAAATAATTTTCACAGACAATATAAAACAAAGTGTGTTTGAATTTCGAGTGTACAGCAATTGAAAATGAAAATGAAATGAATAATGAAAATGAAAATGTTTATTCCTTGTAAAGCTTACAATGCATGGTTTACATGTTATAAAGTATTAATTAAAAAGATGGCCACTAGCATCCCTAGGCATTTCGGGCAGATTAATACTAATTCTTACTCAATATTGATATAGGCTATAGAGCAGTATATTTTAACATACATAATTAGTTACATACATAATTAAAAACATACATAATTAGATACATAATTAGATTTATAATAGTACGGTAGTACAAAACATATACATGTAATAATATTACAAACGGTAAATTTAGTAATGGGATGAGATTTGTCTTGGCATGATACACTGTTTCTATAAAAGCTCCTATACTGGAAGAGTATATTAGGCAAACTTAGGACTAACTTGAGATTTAATAGGCAATAGCTATATTAGGAGTTTTATGTTTACAGACCCAATACGTCTATAACAAGCACTGCCCTAAAAAAACTAAACAGATGACAGCTAAGAGACTGAACAGTCCCTGGCTAACACCCAGCATCCTCAAATCCATAAATACAAAGCACCTATACGAAAAACAGTACAGAATGGGTCACATAACCAGAGACCAAACAAAATGTTACTCGTCAATCCTAACCAGCCTGATAAGAAGGGCAAAAAAATTGTATTATGAGAATAGATTATCCAACTTAAAAGGTGATATAAAAAAGACCTGGTGGTCTGGTGGCTAAAGCTCCCGCTTCACACACGGAGGGCCCGGGTTCGATTCCCGGCGGGTGGAAATTCCGACACGTTTCCTTACACCTGTTCACCTAGCAGCAAATAGGTACCTGGGTGTTAGTCGACTGGTGTGGGTCGCATCCTGGGGGACAAGATTAAGGACCCCAATGGAAATAAGTTAGACAGTCCTCGATGACGCACTGACTTTCTTGGGTTATCCTGGGTGGCTAACCCTCCGGGGTTAAAAATCCGAACGAAATCTTATCTTACCCTATCTGAAATTCTAGGAACAAAGAAGATACCAAGAAACAGAACAATCAAACTAACAAAACTAGAAGAACCCCAACTCCCGCCGACTGAAACAGCAAACAGACTCAATGTTTTCTTCTCCACCATAGGAAAAAAACCTGGTGGAAAAAATCCCAACCTCAAACACCCCACCTAATGACTACCTCACTGGCACCTTCCCGAACACACTGTTCCTAGCTCCGACCAACCCAAGAGAAGTCTCACTTATTATCAACACACTAAAGAACAAGGCAGGAGATTTAAATACCTTACCATCCTTTATATACTAAAAAGCTTCACAAGTGCTGTCACCAATCATTGCAACACTCTTTAACAAATCCATCGAATCCTCTACCTTCCCTACAGTTCTCAAAATAGCGAGGGTCACCCCAATACATAAAGGTGGAGATCAAGCAGACTTGAATAACTATAGGCCAATATCCAACTTATCCCTTCTTTCTAAAATCTTTGAAAAATTAATTCATAAGCGAATTTACTCCTACCTCATCTCCCACAACATACTCAATCCCTGTCAGTTTGGGTTCAGGACAAATAAAAATACGAATGATGCTATTATACACATGTTTGAACAAATATACACTGCACTTGAGAAAAGAGAAGTCCCATTGGGGATCTTCATTGATTTATGTAAAGCTTTTGATACAGTTGACCATAATTTGTTGCACTATAAAATTATCACACTATGGTATAAGGGGCACTCCCTCAACTACCTAAAGTCATACCTTAGCAACAGAAGCCAATATGTGTACACAAATGGAGCAAACTCTTCCACACAGCCAATTACAGTTGGAGTCCACACAGGAAGTGTCCTTGGCCCTCTTCTCTTTCTCATTTACATAAACGACCTACCAAATGCATCGCAACTACTCAGACCCACACTCTTTGCAGATGACACTACATACGTCTTCTCTCACCCAAGCCCAGTCATACTAGCCAATACTGTAAATACCGAATTGATAACAAGCTTACTCTCAATATTGACAAAACCTACTTCATTCAGTTTGGGAACAGAACTACAGATGTTCCTCTTAACAAATGATAAACGGATCACCTATCACGAAACTCACAGAGGGAAATTTTTTTAGGAATCCACCTTGATAATAGACTCAAATTTCACACACATGTACAAACAAAAATTTTCCCAAGAAAATCTCCAAAAACCGTAGGCATACTATCGAAGATACAGTACTATGTTCCACAGTCAGCTTTCCTGGCCCTATATCACTCACGCATTTACCCCTATCTCACCTATGGAATCTGTGCATGGGGCTCAACAATAATAAATCATCTCAGACCACTATTTACCCAACCAAAGTCTGCAGCCAGAACGATAACAAATTCCCACTCCAGGCAGCATACTCCACCAATATTCTAAACTTACTCACTGTACAAAACATCCACATTATTATTGTGCCTTCTACATAGAACAATAAACTCAGGTATAAACCCTCCCCTCAAACTTCTCCTTACCAACCTCAACAGAACACATGACATAACACAAGGCACAGATCACTCTATATAAAAACTATATGCATATAAAAGGCCCAAAAATCTGGAATTCATTACCTGTGAATACAAAAGAAACACTGTTTATCAATTCAAGACTCTTCTTAAAAACCACTTACTCACCCACAACTAAATAAATATTAAATAACTGTATTTCATAAAAGTGTAAACTGTGACTCTATCAAACTATGTTTTTTTTAATTACATTACCTAATAGAATAATCCATTCTCTTGAATGCGCAGTAACTCATCTAATGACCATCTGACCTGTTTCTGCACTACCAATAGTATATTGATATAGTATATTGATCATTTTGTTATATTATACATTGTTATGCTACAAATTTGTACAATTATAATTCCTCTTCATTGTTTAAAATATTCATTTGTACTTCATGTTGTATTTTGTTTACTGTAATTTTTGCCACTGAATATATCATTGCTTAGTTAATCTTAAGTTAATTTTAAGCCTGCACATAATGCTCTGCATATAAAGGGCTTTTGGCATGTACACCCAACTATAATTCTTTGTGCAACTATGTATCATGTCCAAATAAAGTATTGTATTGTATTGTATTGTATTTGGGTGAGTATATGTGTAAGTTAGAAGGAATTACAGATGACAAGAGTAAGATTATATTGTTTTGGATGTGTTATGATACAAAAAATGAGAATTAGGTGGGTTTCATTTGGCTAGTTGATGATCGGGTGTGTTAGGGAGATAATATGTTTTTTGACGGTAGTTTTGAAAATGTTGGTTGAGTCTGCTGTTCTGAGTTCTCAGTCAGGGAGTTCCAGATTTTAGGCCCTTTTATGTACACCGAATTTTTGTAGAGGTTTAGGCCGGACACGAAGTGTCATACAGATATTTTGTGTCTGGTATTGTGTCTATGTGTTCTGTTGCAACTATAAAGTGTTTTAGTTCATGGTTAATATTAGAATTTATGGTTCTGTAGATGTAGGTTGCACAGTAGTAGGTGTGGATGTTCTGTACACTAAGGAAGTTTAGGTCTTTGAAGAGTGTGGGGAAGGGGTGTTGTCTAGTACTGGATTGCGTGATAATTCTTACTGTGGCTTTCTGTTGGGTTATTATTGGCTTTAGGTGAGTTTGCTGCTGTTGATCCCCAGGCACAAATAGCATAGGTGAGGTAGGCATAGATGAGTGAATAGTATAGTGTGAGTAGGGCTGATTGTGGTACGTAGTAACGTATCTTGGAGGGATCCAACTGTTTTTAAATACTTTTTTTTGTTGTTATTTGTTGATATGGGTGTTGAATTTCAGGTTGCTGTCAAGATGCAGGCCCAGGAATTTGCCCTCACTATGTTTAGCAGTAAGAGTGTTGTCAGTCGTTATATTCAGCTGGGCAACAACTGTTCTGTTCCCAACATAATGTAGAAGGATTTGTCAGTATTACGTGTAAAGTTTATTAGCAGTCATCCAGGTCGACATTTTCACAAGCTCTTCGTTAACAATGGTGTTGAGTGAGGCAAGATTAGGATGGGAGATGACATACGTCGTGTCGTCAGCAAAGAGAATAGGTTTAAGGTGTTGTGATACATTAGGAAGATTATTGATGTATAAAAGGAAGAGCAGGGAGACCTGTGGTACTCCAGTATCCAGTGGTCTTATTGATGAGGTTGTCCTTAAAAGAGACGTATTGATGCCTGTTAGTAAGGTAGGATTTGAAATATGTAAGTGGGTGGCCTCTTATGCCATAATAATCAAGTTTGTGGAGCAGGATGTTGTGGTCTACTGTATCAAAAGCTTTCCTTAGGTCGATAAAGAGTCCTAATGGATATTCATTTTTTCAAGTGCTGTGTAAAACAGGTCTAGCATTTTTACAATTGCGTCGTTTGTGCTTTGCTTTTCCTGAAGCCAAATTGGTAGGGGTTGAGGATGCTTTACGCTGTTACAAGGGACCTACAGAGGTGGTCTCAGGTGAGCTACAGCACTGTAGATGACTGGGGCACTAAAGGTGTTGTTGTTGGTAGGAATAACCTCCTCACCCACGAGGGAGAAGGTGAAGCGTTGGAAGAGGCTGGCGAGGAAGACAAAGATCTGCATGCGAGCCAGAGACTCCCCGACACATACTCGCCTTCCTGCAGGAATATACCAGAGGTTAGTGTGTCTAGTTAGCAACCAAATCATATATTATTTTATATATATATACATATTAATATATATATATATATATATATATATATATATATATATATATATATATGTCGTGCCGAATATGTAAAACTGGTCAATTAGCAAGAACTCATTTAAAATTAAGTCCTTTCTGAAATTTTCTCTTATACGTTTAAAGATATATTTTTCATTAATGTTGATGTAAAAATTTTTAATTTTGCACCAAAGGAACTTAGAAAACTTACCTAACCTTATTATAAACAAGAACAATTTATTTAGCCTAACCTAACTAAATATACTTTAGAATTGTTTACAGTAATTTAATACTAAACCAAACACAGTGAAATAAATTTTTTTCGTTAGGTTCAGAATGATTTTGGCGAAATTATTGCATACACAAATTTTCACTTGTCCTATATGGCAAGATGAGCGTTGCTATTTAAGCCAAGATCGCAAGTTCTGCCTATTCGGCACGACATATATATATATATATATATATATAATATATATATATATATATATATATATATATATATATATATATATATATATATATATATAGGCAGGGTGGTCCAAAAATGAATAAACACTTTCATTATCACTCATTCCATCACTATCTTGCCAGAGGCTCGCCAATATTACAGTTCATATATTACAGCAAATATCCTCAGCCCTCCCTCAGGGAGGGCTGAGGATAGCCTGTTAGCCGGACGCAAGTCCGGCTAACCGGTTTCCCTGAATCCCTTCACAGATGTTATCGTGCTCACACTCCAACAGCTCGTCAAGACCAAAAAAAACCCTTTGCTCAACTTACTCCTACCTAGCAAGCTCACACACCCTTGCTGGATATCCAAGCCCCTCCCTCAAACCTTTCCTAGAGCAACTCCTACCCTGCCTACCCTCCATAACAAATTTATACACCCTCCAAGTCATTCTATTTTGTTCCATCCTCTCTAAATATCCAAATCACCTCAACAACCCATCCCTAGCCCTCTGGATAGTACTGTTTAGTAACCCCGCACCTTCTCCTAATCTCCAAGCTACAAATTCTCTTTATAATATTTCCCTCACACATTGCTCTCAGACAAGACATCTCTACTACCTCCAGTATGGCGAAATAAGGCTAAGCTCCTCCTTTGGAAAAATAATCATGTTTTAAAATAGGTACATGAACCCTGAAACAAAGTGGTATTTGAGAGGTTGAACCATCTCAGATGGTAACGACATCTGCTATGGACTACGGACTTCTAGATTAATACTTATTCATAGGCACCAGGGGCAGCAGTGTTTTCTTAGGGAAAAAGTGAGTCTGTTACACCGATTGTCATAAAATATCACAACATACCTATACCAAAAGGAAAGAAGCCTTCGTTCTTTACATATTTTCCTTCAGCGTTCAGGAAGTTTTCTGGGTCAAACTCATGTGGGTTCTTCCATAACTTAGGGTCTGACATGACTTCCTCAGCGTTGGCCAATAACACCGTTCCTGTATGAAAGATAACAAACCCTCATCTACTAAATCAAAGATAAATATATGGAGTGTCAAGGACGTGTAAACAAAACACTGAAAATACATTGACGGAGCTCCTACATTAAAACGTTTCCTCAGTGGCAGCTTCTTCCCTGCTGGATGATGTCAAGAATTTTATGGAGTGCGTCGAATATGTTATATTTTATTCGACGTTCATCACACAACCATTTGGCATACCCTCTCTATTGGCAGTTCAGAGTGTATCAGTTATGGGGCCCAACTGCTGTGCTTAATGTCCAGTTCAAAATATCAATCATGTGAATGCCAGCTACTCCAGCCATGGTGACGTCACACCTGTCCACCTGGCTGGATGACAGACTTTTGCAAACACTGGTTGTGTTCACTCATGCCTTGAGTGGCTCTTGGTTGCACTATTACAAACTCTGATATCTTAATATATTAACACTGTATACACGGGTAAAGAAATTTACCCCTGCTGTGTTTGTCTTGCCCTTGCTCTGTCCTGCTGAGTACCTTGTTTTTCTGGCTTAGTTTCATGACCAGGTGCTACAGATCTTTAATCTACCACCTATGTTTGTAATAATTCTAAAATGCACTTTTGATGTCACAGGCATGAAGAACAGATCAACGAGGGTATCATATTCTCGATACCTTTAAATATTCGTGAAATAAATGCTGATGAAGGTACTTCCTCGTAAAAATTCTTACCAGCATTTAGTGGTACCCTCAACCATATGTACAGCAGTTACCAGTACCCTAAACCACCTAAAAACCAATTTTGCAGTTAGTTTAATAGTTTAATATGTTTATTATGCACCCCATACCCATCCTGTGGGCGGTAGTCAAAAGATTACAGAGGTACATAATGGGTCCAGGGACTGGGCCTCAAAGTTTTGATAGCTGAGCAAGTTACAGAGGTAATGAATTCACAATTTACAAAGGTAATGAACTCACAATTTACAAAGGTAATGAACTCCAGGTAGGTCTAGTCACAATCATGACAAGTTACAAAGGTATTTAAAGATTACAGAGGTACACAATGGGTCCAGGGACCGGGCCCCAAAGTTTTGATGGCTGAACTAGGTACAAAGGTAATGAACTCACAAGTTACAAAGGTAATGAATACTGTAAGAATGGTTACTTACGTTTATACATGGCTACAATCATGAACAAATTTTAGAGTAATGAGCAATTCACACTTCACACCCGGTCACAACTGTAGTGAGTTATTGGTGCAAATGTTGATTGTTGAGTCACACACACACACACACACACACACACATATACAAATTCATACACACACATAAACACACACACACACACACACACACACACACACACACACACACACACACACACACACACACATACACAAACTCATACACACACACGCACACACACTCATACACACACACACTCATACACACACACACACCCACACACTCACACACACACACACACACACACACACACACACACACACTCATACACATACACACAAACACACACACACACACACACACACACACAGGAGCTTGGACTCGACCCCTGCAATCTCAACTAGGTGAGTGCACACACATACACACACACACACACACACACACACACACACACACACACACACACACACACACACACACACACACACACACACACACACACACACACACACACACACACACACACACAATCACACACACACACACACATGCACACATGTGGTTAATGCTTTATTTACAGCTAGCAAAGTCAGGGTATTTCTCCAGAATGGTCTGTAATATACCACTGTGGATAAAATACTTAGCCATTTCTTGAACACTTCTGAGTGAGTTGTTTCTAAATTCATTAATTTTATCGCACTCCAGTACATAATGACGCAGGGTGTGACAATAGTCCATCTGGCAAAGTTTACATTTTGTTTGGTCTACATCTGGTGGTGGTGATTTAACCTGCCAAAGATACTTGTAACCCAGCCGGAGCCGGGCAGTAGTGACATCCAAGAGTCTGCTTATTTTGTTGGATGCACCATAGACATGTGGCTCCTCCTGCATGATAGAATGATGATAGATGGACTCACTGGTGTCAATCTCCCTGAGCCTTAAGTCCATAAAATTCAGTTGAAGTTCTTTTCGTATTATTGTTCTCAAACTACTACCTGACAAGCCAAGATTGTAATCTACTCCCTCTTGAAAGCATACAGCTTAGCCAATTTATCAGTTCTATCATGCATCTGAAGACCAATGTGAGATGGAATCCACAGCATGTGCACTCTGACTCCACTGTCCACATTCCTACCATACCTGTGTCTGGCTTCTGACACAAGCATGCCACAATTTATGCTTAATGAGTTGAGAGCATTTATGGATGACAGAGAATCAGTTACAATTAAACTGTCAATCTTTGATACATAGATGCATTTTCAGTGCAAGGAGTATGGCAAACAGTTCTGTCTGAAGGGTAGAGGCCCAATTATTGATGCGTGCTCCAATTTCTTTAGAGAGCCATCACTCTGTACGACAACAGCAGCACTACCAGCTGCACCAGTGGATTGGTGAACAGAACCATCAGCGTAAATAATTTGCGAGAGTGTGTGCTGTGTGACTAAGTTATCAATACAGCTTAAGGCCTCATGTTTGGCTTCAAGGCGAAGTTTTGGTTGTGATTTAAGAAGTAGTTTGGGGGGGGAAATGGAGGAATGGTAGTTTGGAATGGGGTAATATTCCATGGAGCGGAGAAGTGCCGCTGTTGCCTTACTTGACATAGATCATGTATCTGATTCATGCGGAGGTCGGTACCAGTTTTTTCGATCCATCTGGAGGAGTGTTCACCAGTGCTGAGGAAAGTTTGGAGGGCTTCTGTGCAGGGGTTTGAATGAGCTTGCCTGAGCATATTAACCCCAATTAGGATATTTCTTTCAGTAACACGATCTCTGATGCTTGGAATATCAAGTTCTTTTTGCATATTTAAAATTCTGGCAGTACGAGGGCATCCTAAAATGATCCTCATTGCTTCGTTCTGCAGTTTTTCCAGCCCTCCAAGCTTCCAGTCAGACACAAGAGCAAGTAGTGGCGCAGCATAATCAACCAATGATCTAATATAAGCAAGATACATCATTTTCACAATTTTAACATTAGCACCATACCTGGGGTGAAGCCCTGCCACAACTCTAAGTGCTCTTAATGTTTCTTTGTATTGGCGACAAAGTCTTGTTACAACAGGTCCAAGTAGTGGAACCTCAAAGCCTAGATACCTCTGCTTACATATTCTAGAAAAGACCTATCATGCAATTGGATCTGACGAACTGTGCCTCTCTGTCGAGGAGGACGCATATTGAGTATCTTTGTTTTATCAATAGAGATTATCAACCCCAGGTCCTGACACGAGGCTAGTACATGATTAAGAATGTTTTGGGTGTTGGAGAATCCGGTGGTGTGAATCATTATATCATCAGCAAAACTAATCACATAATGATGGTTCTGACTAGGCATATCATTAAGTAATGCATTAATTAGAATATTGAACAGCGTGGGACTGAGCACACCTCCCTGTGGGGTTCCTAATTCAAAGTCTTTAGTTGCACTTCTATGTCCCTGGAACAACACAGACGATTTTCTGTTGGACAGGTAACCTTTAATCCAGCGGAGAAGCCATCCTCCAACATCCATTCTGGCAAGTTCACTAATGATTACATGTCGGTTGGCTACATCGAAAGCGGAAGGTAGTGTATGAGCTGTCAGTGTGCAGGGTGAGAAAGGTGGCTATGCAATGATGCACGCTCCTTCCATGCATGAAACCATGTAACCGGGGAGACAAAAATTGTTTGATTCTGTACATGAGACGATTAAGAATCATTCTCTCAAATGTTTTACACAAGCAGCTAGTAAGAGATATTGGGCGAAATGCATTTTGTTGATTGGGCTTAGGAATTGGAATGATGAGGCTGTTGGTCCAAGATTGAGGGAGCTCCCCAGTTACATAGAGGAATTGGAATGATGAGGCTGTTGGTCCAAGACTGAGGGAGCTCCCCAGTTACATAGCTCATGTTATATAATTCAAGTAATGGATTACCTGGTACTCGACACAGCAATCTGAGTATGTTGTAAGTAATACCATCCTCACCAGGCGACGTGGGAGTTGCCCTTAGTTAGCGCTGCATCAAGTTCATAATTAGTGAAAGGAATGTTGCAGTCATCTGCCTTGCTGAGCATAAAGCAAACAAGTCTCTCCCTTGCATCATATTTGTCCATTAATTTCGCCTGTGTGGTACTGGGAAGACTGTCATAGCTAGTTGTAGCAGCCCAAGCACTGACTAACTCATTCGCCCTATGCAAGGGATGAGGGTGCGCGATCTGCCCAGTTCTGTTACCCTTAATTCTATTTATGTCCCTCCATGCCCGGCTAAGTGGGGTGTGAGCATTAAGACCGCTGACAAATTTTTCCCAGTCCGTTTGCCGCAGCTCTGTCATACGCTCTCTGGCAGCAGCAAGGGCAGTTTGGAAGAGCCTCAGCATTCCAGGGGTACGATGTTTTCTATAGGCTAGGCCTAGTCTGCGAGCAGTACGTTTCAGTGTACGAAGTTTAGAATCATTGTAATAAGTATGGTTTTTGAAGGAGGTATGATTATTATGGAAGTTTGTTGGGTTTAGAGTACCAAGAGATTTCAGTGGCGGCTCTAAGTAGTTCTGAATACTGCTCACAAGATCATTGTTAAAGGTCTCTACAGAGGAACACTCATAGGAATTATACCAGTCAGTCACATGTGCAACAAAGTCATCATGCTGATCAGTGGGAACATTAAAACGTTTCCGTTTGAATATCCCACCAGGAAGGATAGTATTACCAATATCTAGTGAGGTTAGCCTAGGGAAATGATCAGACGCTATATCTGTTACAATGGAAGACTCACAGCTGGCAGAAGTAATGTTGAAGCCCAGGCACAGATCAAGGACGCCTCCATAGATATGTGTGGGTTCAAGGTCGCCTACAATTTGGACATTATCATGACTGCTTAAGAGTGACAACAGTTGATTGCCATTACGATTACCAAACTGTGAGTTTCCAATGCTTTTGTGTCTCGCATTGTAATCGCCAATAATAAGAGTAGGCTCAGAATGAGCACAAGTTGGGAACTCCAAGTAATTAAACCTATCAGCAGGAGCATACAAGTTAAATATGTTGAGAGCAGAGTTCCCTATATAAATCCTAACACCGTGATATTGTAGCCCCTCTGTTTTCTTATGTGCAAGAAGTTGATGGGGAAGTGATTTTTTAATATATAGAACACAAGAGTTAGTAGATTTGAGGTTATATGCAACAAATGATGGTAATTTAGGGGGTTGGGATTTTTCAGGGACTCTGCACTCTTGTAGACACACAACATCAATGGGTTCGGTGGTTACTTTATGATGAAGGTCAGGAAGTCTTTTGCAGTGCCATCATCTATATTTATTCAGTGGCCAGCTGTGTCTTTAACCACTTTAAAGCATCTAACAATAATCTCCACCTCTTGTGAAGTAATCTTAATTACTTGTAAATTACCTAGTAGTGCTGAAGACAAAGTTACCTTTGGGAATGTCATAGCCAGCGAACTTGCAGTCTTCCGCCGCACATCGGATAAAGATTGCTATAAGGTCGAAGAACCTCTGCGCCTCATGTATAGTGGCCCGTGTGTAAGGCAGCCTGAAACACAAGTGAGAATTGTAAAGAGAAGACGGGTATTGTATCCCTTGGAAAGGTCATGGGCGTGGAGGTGGATGAAGATGTGAACGATCTCATCGAGGAGCACTCCGAGGACGTGACGACAGAGGAGTTAGATGAGCTACATATGCATCAGCATCAGGAGGTTTTGCAGGACATTCGTGCCGCGGAGGCGCAAAATGTGGAAGAGTTTATCTCTACAAGTGAGATAAAGGAAATGTTGGGAAATGTAATGACACTTGCGTAACTCATTTCCGAAACATTCTGAAAGAGAGGAAGAAACAAACCTCCTTGGACAGTTTTTTATTGAAACGCCCTGCAGATGAAACTGTGAAAAGCGTGAAGAAAAAGCCAAAAATCAGTGAATAATGAATGAGTTAAAAATAAAAATTGTAGCAGTTAAGTGCAGTGATAAAGTGTAGCATTAAGAGTGTAGCAATTAAGTTAAGTGATTAAGTGATAGAAAAAGGACGAAACGAAATGAACTCCTGACAACATACGCCACTCTGCCTATCTTTTCCACCATCAACCTTCGTCAGCATCTCTTCTCCAAGGTAAATGTTGTACGTACACCAGTTTATTTCTACATTATGTTTTCCTTATGAAAGTAGTGATTTAATGCAGTGATCTAATGCAGTTAGCCTCACAAACTCTGTTTTCTCATATATAACACCTCAGAAGGGGGTAAGGACCTACGTACTCGGTGTACAGGGTCCTGAACGATTCCTTATTAAGATTCGGAATGATGTTTGAGGTTTGCTAGGCGCCCATATGCTGCAGCATTTATTTGGTTGATGTGCGCTTCAGGAGATGTGCCTGGTGTTATACCTTCACCCAAGATCTTTTTCCTTGAGGAGGTTTGTAGTCTCTGGCCCCCTAGACTGTCCCTCCGTCTGCGGTCTTCTGTGCCACTTCCCCCAATCTTCATGACTTTGCACTTGGGGGGGGTTTGGATTGAAACTCCAGGAGCCAATTGATGGTCCAGGTCTGCAGCCTGTCCAAGATCCCTTTGTAGTTTCTGCCTGGTCTTCGATCGAGTGAATTCTGCTCATCAACTTCACGTCATCTTGCAAACAGGGACACCTCAGAGTCTATTCCTTCGGTCATGTCGTTCACAAATACAGAAACAGCACTGGTCCTAGGTCTGACCCCTGCGGGGACCCCCCTGGTCACAGGTGCCCACTATGACCCTCGCCACGTACCATGACTCGCTGCTGTCTTCCTGACAAGTATTCCCTGAAACTCCATGGTAGTGCTTCCATGTTATCCCTGCTTTGGTCCTCAAGTGTTTGCACCAATATCTTGTGTGGAAACTGTGTCAAACGCCTTCTTGCAGTCCAAGAAAATGCAAATCCACCCACCCCTCTATCTCTTGTCTTACTGCATGTACCATGTCATAAGAACGCCGTAGGGTTTGTGACACATGGTGATTTCCCCGGTCCCTGAAAACATGTTGGCTGCCTGTTGATGAGATCGTTCCTTTCTAGGTGTTCCACACTCTTCTCCTGATAATATTCTCCATGATTTTGCATACTTTATAATGTCAGTGTATGTGTGTGTGTGTATGTGTGTTGTGCCTGTGTGTGTGGCTATGTGTGTGCGTGTGTGTGTGTGTGTGTATGTGTGTGTAGTGTGTGCTGTGGTGTGTGTTTATGCAGGTGGAAGGAGTTACCTTCCTAAATGATTGCCTGTCGTCGCTCAGCAGAGGTGTTCTCGTGGCCATTGAGGACATGGTGGCTTGTCACAGCTGAAGCTTGTGTGTGTAAGAACCTCCTTGATTGTGGACAACCGCTGTTCAGCACACCCTGGCCAAGGGAAGATACACCACTCGCGTATATATCTATTACTTATATATATGTATATATATATATATATATATATATATATATATATATATTTTTATATTTATATATATATATATTTATATATATATATATATATATTTTTATATCTGTGTGTGTGTGTGTGTGTTGTGATTCCTGAGGACTGGTCTTCAGTTTATTATTAGCCAGAATTTATGGGGGTGTACAGGCCTATATAAGGTCAGGTGAAAGTAGACTAAGAAAACGATTCTACTGCTAGCCTATGTGAGGACAGGACTGTCTCGGGGTAGGACGAGGCGGAATTTTCTTGTGGCAGCTGGAATCTTAGCTTGTAATCCTTTTGGAAGGCTGATCTTTTTAGTTATGCTCACTGTGGATAGCTGGACTCTTACTTAGGCTCCCTGTGGAAACTGACTCTTAGCTTATTGCTCCCTGTGGTAGCTGGACTCTTAGCTTTATGCTCATGTGGTAGCTGAGCTGAACTCTTAGCTTGTACATCCCTGTGGTAGCTGGACTTTAGATTGTACTCCCTGTGGTAAAACTGTTAAACTATTTTATCAGCTATTATAATTTCAGTTCTAAGTAACTTGCTTTGTTATCTTTTTCTCATGGGATATCTTAACTTATCAGGATAGGTTGCTTTATTAACCAAGTAATTAGTAAAAAGTAGTAATTAAATATTAATAAATACTATAATGAGAAATTGGTTATAAAATACGACAGGTTTGTTATATCGAGGGGTTCGTAAAAGGAGATATCGAGGGTTGAAGGTAGACACACTTGATGGATGGTAACGATATATGTCAGGACTCTGGTAATGGGGAGGAGATGGAGACCGCCTCTGCCTTGTCACTGCCTAGCTGGATGTCTATGCGCCGACTGAGGCCGAGGTAGCTCGCCTCACACTCAAAGCTGCACCCGTGGAGTCCATACAGTCACAAGGCCTAAGGCGTCTTCTATATAAGCACATGGATGATATTATGATATGCATACAACACAGGGCGATCAGCAACTATGATGACAGTTAGGTAAGACACAAATGCAACAGTTAGGTATCTTTTTTTACGAAACGTTTGCCTGCACAGTAGGCTTCTTCAGTCGAGATCTCAGAAAGTTGATAGAAGCAAAGATACTTGAAGACGAGGTAATCAGGTCCATCAACCCAATTGAGTCAACCAATTCATATAATATATATATATATATTACATATATATATTTATATTTAATATTTATATATTTATTTAATATATATATAGAATTATATATGTCGTGCCGATATGTAAAACTGCGTCAATTAGCACGAACTCATTTAAAATTAAGTCCTTTCTGAAATTTTCTCTTATAACGTTTAAAGATATATTTTTTCATTAAAATGTGATGTAAAAATTTTTTTAATTTTGCACCAAAGGAACTTAGAAAACTTTCCTACCTTATTATAACATGAACACAATTATTTTAGCCTAACTACACTAAATATACTTTAGAATTGTTTACAGTTAATTTAATACTAATACAAACACAGTGAAATATATTTTTTTGTTATGTTCAGACTGATTTTGGCCGGAAATTATTGCATACACAAATTTACTTGTCCTATATGGCAAGATGGAGCGTTGCTATTTATGCCATGATCGCAAGTTATGCCTATTCGGCAACACGATCATATATATAGATTATATATATTTATATATATATTTTTATTATATATATATATATATATTATTATCTCTATTTGCCATATTCGAGCTGTATATATATTATATTTATATAGGAGGGTGTGGTCCAAAAAAAAAAATGAAATAAACAACTTCATTATCACTCCAATTCCATCCTATCTTGCCATAGGCTCGCAATTATTAAAGTTCATATATTACAGCAAAATATCATCAGCCATCCCTCAGGGAGGGCTGAGGATAGCCTGTTAGCCGGACGCATGTCCGGCTAACACGGTTTTCCCTGAATCCCTTCACAGATTGTTATCGTGCTCACACTCCAAAAGCTCGTCATGACAAAAAAATCCCTTTGCCTCAACTTACTTACTTACCTAGCAAAGGGCCTCACACACCTTGCTGGATATCCATGCCCTCCTCATACCTCATCTAGAGCAAAAACCCTCCTACCCTGCCTACCCTCCATAACAAATTTATACACCCTCCAAGTCATTCTATTTTGTTCCATCCTCTCTAAATTTCCAAATCACCTCACAATAACATCCCTAGCCCTCTGAGATAGGTACTGTTTGGTAACCCCGCAACCTTCTCCTAATCTCCAAGCTTACCAATTTTCTTTATAATATTTCCCTCAACATTGCTCTCAGACAAGACTTCTCTACTACCTCCTGTTATGGCGAAATAAGGCCTAAGCTCCTCCTTTGGAAAAAATAATCATGTTTTTAAAATAGGTACATGAACCTGAAACAAAGTGGCTATTTGAGAGGTTGAACCATCTCAGATGGTAACGAACTTCTGCTATGGACTACGGACTTCTAAGATTAATACTTATTCATAGGGCACCAGGGGCAGCCAGTGTTTTCTTAGGGAAAAGTGAGTCTGTTACACCGATTGTCATAAAAAATCACAACTTACCTATACCAAAAGGAAAGAAGCCTCTCGTTCTTTACATATTTCCTTTAGGCGTTCAGGAAGTTTTGGGTCAAATCATGTGGGTTCTTCCATATCCTTAGGGTCTGACATGACTTCCTCAGCGTTCGGCCCAATACACCGTTCCTGTATTGAAAGAAAACAAACCATCATTACTAAATCAAAGATAAATATATGGAGTGTTCAAGGACGTTGTAAACAAAACACTGAAAATACATTGACGGAGCTCTTACATTAAAACGTTGTTCCTCTGTGGCGCTTCTTCCCTGCTGGATGTGTCAGAATTTTATGGAGAAGTGCGTCGAATATGTTATATTTTATTCGACGTCATCTCACAACCATTGGCATACCCTTCTATTGGGCAGTTCAGAGTGTATCAGTTATGGGGCCCAAACTGCTGTCGCTTAATGTCCAGTTCCAAAATTTCTTCTTTTGTAATGCCAAGCTACTCCAGACATGGTCGACGTCACACCTGTCCAACCTGGTGGATGAAAGACCTGTTGCAAAACCATGGTTGTGTTCACTCATTGCCTTGAGTGCTCTTGGTTGCGCCCACAAAAACCTTATTACAAACTCTGATATCTTAATATTTTAACCTGTATACACGGGTAAAGAAAATTTACACTGCTTGGTTTGTTTGCCCTTGCTCTGTCCTGCTGGAGTAACCTTGTTATTTCTGGCTGGTTTTCTTGGACCAGGTGTGCTACAGTCTTTTTTCTACCACCTATGTTTCATAATTCTAAAATGCACTTTTGAGTCACAGGCATAGAGAACAGTCAACGAGGTTTCATTATTCTCGATTACCTTTAAATATTCGTGAAATAAATGCTGATGAATGGTACTTCTAGTAAAAATTCTTACAAGCTTGTTAGTGGTATCCCTCAACCATATGTACAGCAGTTCAGTACCCATAACCACTAAAACCAATTTTGCAGTTAGTTTTAATAGGTTTAATTGTTTATTATGCACCCCATTACCCATCCTGTGGCGGTAGTCAAAAGTTACAGAGTACATATTTGGTCCAGGGACTGGGCCTCAAGTTTTGATAGCTGAGCATGTTACAGAGGTAATGAAGTCACATTTTACAAAGGTAAGGAACTAACAATTTACAAAGTAATGAAATCCAGGTAGGTCTAGTCACAATCATGACAAGTTACAAAGGTATTTAAAGATTACCAGAGGTACACAAGGGGACCAGGGACGGGGCCCCAAAGTTTTGATGGCTGAACTAGGTAACAAAGGTTAATGAACTCACAAGGTTAAAAGGTAATGAATACTGTAAGAGTGGTTACTTACGTTTATACATGGTACAATCATGAAACAAATTTTAGGAGTAATGAGCAATTCACAACTTCCACACCCGGTCACAACGTAGTGAGTTTTTGGTGCAAATGTTGTTGTTGAGTCACACACACTCACACACACACACACATACTACAAAAATTCATACACACACATAAACACACACACACACACACACACACACACTCTCACACACACACACACACACACCACACACATACACAAACTCAATACACACCTCACGCACACACAACTCCATACTCACACACCATCTACACACACACACACAACCACTCACCACAAACCACACACACACACACACACACCACACACTATTACAACATACTCACAAACACACACACACACAACACACACACACAGGAGCTTGGACTAGACCCTGCAATCTCAACTAGGTGAGGTGCACCACACATACACACCACACACACACACAAACACACACATCACAAACACACACACACAACACACTCACACACACACACACACCACACACACACACACACACACACCACACACCACACACACACACACCAACAACATGCATCACATGTGGTAATGCTTTATTTACAGCTAGCAATAGTCAGGGGTATTATTTTCTTCCAGAATTGGTCTGTAATATACCATGTGGATAAAAATACCTTAGCATTTCTTGAACACTTCTGAGTGAGTTGTTTCTAAATTCATTAATTTATCGCACTCCAGTACATAATGACGCAGGGGGTTTTGTGACATTAGTCCATCTGGCCGAAAGTTTACATTTTGTTTGGTCTACATCTGGTGGTGGTGATTTAACCTGCCAAAGATACTTGCTATAACACAGCCGGGTGCCGGGCATGTTAGTGACATCCAAGAGTCAGCTTATTTTGTGGATGACCATAGACATGTGGCTCCTCATGCATGATAGAATGTTGATAGTGGAATCACCTGGTGTCATTTCTCCCTGAGCCTTAAGTCCCTAAAACTTCAGTTGAAGTTCACTTTTGTATTATTGTTCTAATACTACTACCTGAAAGCCAAGATTTTAATCTATCCTCTTTGAAGCATACAGCTTAGCCATTTATCAGTTCTATCATGCATCTGAAGGACCATTGTGAGATGGAATCCACTGATGTGACACTCTGACTCACTGTCCACTTCTATCCATACCTGTTCTGCTTCTGACACAAGCTTGCCTCAATTTATGCTTAATGGTTCGAGATGCATTTATGGATGACAGAGAATCAGATACAATTATAACTGTCAATCTTGATACATAGATGCATTTTCAGGCAAGGCAGTATGGCAAACAGATCTGTCTGGACGGGTAGAGGCCAATTATTGATGGTGCTCCAATTTTCTTTTAAGAGAGCCATCACTCTGTACGACAACTGGACAGCCACTACCCAGCTGCACCCACTGGATTGGTATGATCAGAACCATCAGAGCGTAAATAATTGCCGTGAGTGTGTGTGGCTGTGTGACTAAGTTATCAATACAGCTTAAGGCCTCATGTTTGGCTTCAAGGCGAAGTTGTGGTTTGTCGATTTAAGAAGTAGTTTGGGGGGAAATGGTGGAGGATTGCGTAGTTTGGACATGGTGGGTAATATTCCATGGAGCGGAGAAAAGTGCCGCTGTTGACTTACTTGACATGATCCATGTATCTGATTCATGCGGTGGTCGGTTACCAGTTTTTTCGATCCATCTGGAGGAGTGTTCACCAGTGCTGAGGTAAGTTTTGGAGGGCTTATGTGCAGGGGTTTGAATGAGCGTGCCTGGCATTATTACCTCCCAATTAGGATATTCTTTCAGTTAACACGATCTCTGATGCTTGGAATATCAAGTTCTTTTTGCATATTTAAAATTCTGGCAGTACGAGGGCTTCCTAAAAATGACCTCATTGCTTCGTCTGCAATTTTTCCAGCCTCCAAGCTTCCAGTCAGACACAAGAGCAAAGTAGGGCGCAGCATAATCAACCAATGATCTAATATAAGCAAGATACATCATTTTCACAATTTTAACATTTGCAAAATACATGGTGAAGCCCTGCCACAACTTTAAGTGCTCTTATGTTTCTTTGTTTGGCCGACAAAGTCTTGTACAACTGGTCCAAGTAGTGGATGGAACCTCAAAGCCAGATACCTCTGCTTACTTATTCTAGAAAAAGACTCTATCATGCAATTGGGATCTGACGACTGTGACTCTCTGTCGAGGAGGTCGCATATTGAGTTTCATTTGTTTTATAAGAGAGATTTTCAACCCCGGTCCTGACACGAGGGCTATGTACATGATTATGAATGTTTGGGTGGGTTGGAGAACCGGGTGGTGTGAATCTTTATATCATCAGCAAAACTAATCACATATTGATGGTTTGACTAGGCCATATCATTAAGTTTGCATTAATTAGAATATTGATACAGAGTGGGAATGAGCACCACCTCCCTTGGGGTCTATTTCAATGTCTTTAGTTTGCATTTCTATGTCCCTGGAACAACACTGACGATTTTCTGTTGGAAAGGGACCTTTAATCCAGCGGGAGAAGCCATCCTCCAACATCCATTCTGGCAAGTTCACTATTGATTACATGTCGGTTGGCTACATAGAAAGCGGAAGGTAGTGTATGAGCTGTCAGTGTGCTGGGGTGAAAAGGTGGCTATGAGTGATTGCAACGCTCCTTCCAGGCATGAAAACCATGTAACCGGGGGGAGACAAAAAATTTGTTTGATTCTGTACATGAGACGATTAAGAATCATTCTCTCCAAATGTTTTACCACAAGCAGCTAGTAAGAGATAGTGGGCGAAAATGCATTTTGTTGTTGGGTTAGGGGAATTGGAATGATGGGGCTGTTGGTCCAGATTTGAGGGAGCTCCCCATGTTACATAGAGGAATTGGAAATGATGATGGCTGTTGGTCCAAGACTGAGGGAGCTCCCCCAGTTACCATAGCTCCATGTTATATAATTCTTAAAGTATGGGATACCTGGTACTCGACACAGCATCTGAGTTTGTTGTAAGAATACATCCTCACCAGGCGACGTGGGAGTTGCCTTAGGTAGCGCCCCACTGCATCAGTTCATAATTAGTGAATGGAAATGTTGCCATTCATCTGACCTTGCTGAGCACTATAAAGCAAACAAGTCTCCTCCTTGCATCATATTTGGCCTTAATTTCGCATGTGTCGGTTACTGGGAAGAATGTCATTGCTAGTTGTAGCAGCCAAGCCACTGACTAATCATTCGCCCTATGCTAGGGTTGAGGTGTGCGCGATCTGCCCAGTTCTGTTACCCTTAATTCTATTTATGGTCCCTCCATGCCCGGTAAGGGGGTTGTGTGTGAGAATTAAGACCGCTGAAATTTTTTTCTCAGTCCGTTTTGCACGCAGCTCTGTCATACGCTCTCTGGCTGCAGAAAGGGGCGTTTGGAAGTGCCTCAGCATTCCAGGGGTACGCGATGTTTTCTATAGGCTAGGCCTTGTCTGCGAGCAGTTCGTTTCAGTGTACGAAGTTTAGAATCATTGTAATAAGTATGGTTTTAGAAGGAGGTCTATGATTTTATGAAGTTTGTTGGGTTTAGAGTACCAAGAGATTTCTGTGGCGGCTCTCTATGTAGTTCGGAATACTGCTCCACAAGATCATTGTGTTATAAGTCTATAACAGAGGAAACACTCATAGGAATTATACCAGGTCAGTCAAATGTGACAAACCAAAGTCATCATGCTGATCCAGTGGGAACATTAAAACGTTTCCAGTTTGAAGTATCCACAGGAAGGATAGTATTACCAATATCAAGTCGAGGTTTGCCTAGGGGAAATGTTTCAGACGCTAGATCTGTTACCAATGGAAGACTCACAGCTGGCAGAAGTAATTGTTGAAGCCCAGGCAACAGATCAAGGACGCCTCCATAGATATGTGTGGGTTCAAGGTCGCTACATGTGGACATTTCATGACTGCTTAAGAGTGACAACAGTTGATTGCCAGTAAGATTAACAAAACTGTGAGTTTCCATCATGCTTTTGTGTCTCGCATTGTAATCGCAATAATAAGAGTAGGCTCAGTATGGGCACAAGTTGGGAATCCAAAGTAATTAAACCTATCAGCAGAGCATACATGTGAATATGTTGAGAGAGAGTTCCCTATATAAATCCTAAACACCGTGATATTGTAGGCCCGCCTCTGTTTTCTTATGTGCTTGAAGTTGTGGGAAGTGATTTTTTAATATATAGAACACAGTGTTAGTAGTTTTGAGAGTTTTATGCAACTATGATGGTATTTAGGGGGTTGGGATTTTTCAGGGGACTATGCACTCTTGTAGACACAAACCATCAATGGGTTCGGTGGTTACTTTATGATGTAAGGTCAGGAAGTCTTTTGCAGTGCCATCATCTATTATTTTATTCAGTGGCCAGCTGTGTCTTAACCACTTTAAAGCATCCTAACATAATCTCCCCGCTTGTGAAGTAATCTTAATTTCTTGTAATTTACCTAGTAGTGCTGGAAGACAAAGATACCTTTGGGAATGTCATAGCCAGAGAACTTGCAGTCTATCCGCCGCACATCGGTATAAAGATTGCTATAAGGGTCGAAGAACCTCTGCGCCTCATGTATAGTGGCCTGTGTGTAAGGCAGCTGAAAAACAAGATGAGAAATTGTTTAGAGAGGACGGGTATTGTATCCCTTGAAAGGTCATGGGGTGGAGGTGGATGAAGATGTGAACGATCTCAGCGAGGAGCACTCCGAGGGACGTGACGAAGAGAGAGTTTGATGAGCTACATATGCATCAGCATCTGGAGGTTTTGCAGGCATTCGTGCCGCGGAGGCGCAAAATGTGGGAAGATTTATCTCTACCAGTGTAGATAAAGAATGTTGGGAAATGTAATGGACACTTGCGTAACTTCATTCCGAAACATTCTGAAAGAGAGGAAGAAGAAGAAACAAACCTCCTTGGACAGTTTTTTATTGAAACGCCCTGCAGTGAAACTTTGAAAAGCGTGAGAAAAAGCAAAAAAAAAATCGTGAATAATGAATGAGTTAACAATAAAAATTGAAGGGGGGCCAAAAAAGTTTTTAAGTTAGCAGTGATAAAGTGTGCATTAAGAGTGTAGTAGCAATTTAAGTTAAGTGGATTAAGTCGACCCTAGAAAAAAGGGACGAAAGAAATGAACTCATGACAACATACGCCACTCTCCTAATCTTTTCCACCATCAACCTTCGTCAGCCATCTCTTCTCCAAGGTAAATGTTGGTTACGCTATACAGTTTATTTCTATCATTATTGTTTTTCCCTTATGAAGTAGTGATTTAATGCAGTGATATCAATGCAGTTGCCTCACAAACTCAGTGTTTCATATATAACACCTCCAGAAGGGAAGCATCGGGAAGACGTTTTCAGAGCGGGAGCGAGAATGCCCGCGACCACTCTCCTGCGCCTTCACCACTAGCCACATATGTAATGACATATTTTATTCATTCTAGAGTGTATATCAGGTTTCTATGTTATTTACATTGTTTTATTATGTCATTAAGATGAATTGTGATAGATAAATAAGCCGTAGAGTTGATATTAGCGTCATATTGAAGTATTTTGTCATGCCTCCTGAGAGCTGAAATTCCACTGGAACGGAATAATGGCATTTCAATTAATTTAAATGAAGAAAATTGACTCAGCATACGAACAAATCGGGATACGAGGAAGGTCACGGAACAGATTAAATTCGTAAGCCGAGGTTCCACTGTATTCTGGATAGAGTCGTTTCCCTGAATGAATCTGCCTAGACTTCCTACTCATTTGGACAGACGATAAAAGATGCGGAACAACCACAGGATACCAACAAACTGATCGATCAGACCTCCAACCAGAAAGGCCTGGTGGTGACCTCTGGAAGCAAGTACAGGCAACTCCTTTTCTAGGAAGAACACATCTGTAAGGAAAAAGAAACATATTCCCAGTGTACATAATATTGGCCACCACTTACTGGTCCACGTCAGAGTAGCTTGGTAGTCTGTCTCTGCCGACGACCTCGTCCAGCTCCTGCTGAACTTTCTGTGGACGGCTGAGGGTTGCTTGGCTATTAGGTACACTCCCATGGGTTTTTTCGGGTGCTGGAGGTAGTTCAATCCGGCCGTAAACATCTCAAAATACCAGCGCTCTCATCTCAACTCACTGGAAACACAGAGCATCAAGTTAATGAAAATTGGTCTCAGTGTATACAGTATATACCTGATCATTGTGCTGTGTATAACAGAGGGGTATGTGTGTATGACTGATCATTTAATTATCCCGTCAGGTCATTAAGCTGAATACAACATAAGAACTTGAATTCCCATCCCCAGATACTCTAGGATTCCTTACCTCTTTTTATTATGGGCAATATCCCTCCCCCTCCAATGAAAGGCAGGAGTGCCATGAGTATACTAAGAGACAACACAGTAAGTGTCAGGGGCCCAATACTGCTCAACTGCCTTCCAGTATACATAAGGGGAGATTACCAAAAGACCCCTGTCTGTCTTCATGGGAAAGCTGGACAGGCGCCGAAAGCCAGTACCTGACCAGCCAGGCTGTGGTGTGTGTGGCCGGCAGTAACAACCTGATTGATCAAGCCCTGATCCACCACGAGGTCTGGTTACGGAATTTGACCAGCATAACACCCTACTGGTATACTCCAGGTATCTACACAGGGGGCAGTGTGTAATTGGGTGGATCAATGCCCTCGCGCCCGGTCCCATGACCAAGGCCCTGGTGGATCAGGGCCTGATCAACGAGGCTGTTCCTGCTGGACGTCCGTTGTCCAACGTACGAACCACAGCCCGGCTGACATATCCGGCAACTGACTTTAGGTATCTGTCCAGTCTCTCTTTGAAGGCAGCCAGAGGGTTTACTGGTTAATTTCCCCCTCTTGGCTGGGGTGATGGTTGTTGAACAGTCTTTGGCCGCCCCGGACACACTTATTGTGTTTCCTCTTAGTGTACCAGTGCCGTCGTATTTTCACTGGGGGGTATGTTGCATCGCCTGCCAAGTCTTTTGCTTTCGTAGGGAGCGATTTCTGTGAGCAGGTTAGGGACCTGTCCCTCCAGAATCTTCCAGGTGTAGATTATAATATCTCTCTCTCTCTCGCCTGCGCTCCAGTGAGTACAAGTCAAGTGCTTCCAGGTGTTCCCAGTAGTTAAGGTGTTTGATGGAACTTATACGTGCAGTAAAGGTTGGATGTGTCTCCTGACATCTGTTGTCCCTTTCACCTAGCAAGTAGGTACCTGGGTGTTAGTCGACTGGTGTGGGTCGCATCCTGGGGAACAAGACTGAGGACCCCCAATATGGAAACATGAGACCAGACAATCACTTCAATGACGCAATGCCATTCTTGGGTTATCCTGGGGTGTATTAAAACCTCCAGGGTTAAAATCCGAACAAAAATCTCATTTCTTATCACTTATGTAGGGTGTTAAGTCAAGGAATGGATGTCACTTACTGTTGATGATTGGACTTTTTTCTCCGGGGACCTGACTTTGTATTTCCTTAAGAAAGAGAGAAGGCTTAACGAATGATTGTCGTCGGTCTTCACTCGATATGAAATTTTCTCAAACTTCTCCCTGAGGAAAAAAAAAATGATAATAATATAATAATATAATAATATTAATAATAATAATATTAATAATAATAATAATAATAATAATAATAATACAATATGTTAATCTTTAAAAATATGCTTATTAAGTAAGGTTATGGAAATTGTTATAAAAAAATTATGGTCACGATTATAATCACCATTAATGAGATTTATCATTGAAATGTATTCAAGTTTGCAAAAAAAATATTAAAATTTGATGACTTAGATTGTCTGAAATTATTATAACAACTTTACTCAAACCTACTTAAAAAATATATAAAAAAAAAAAATATATAAAAATATTAAGAGTCTTGCTGTTTGATTTACCTTAAATTTTTACTCTTGTTTGAAAGTTTATGTCCTATCGACTACATAAGGTTCGTTTAAAAAAACTATAACACGGGCGGGGATAGAACCCGCGATCAGTCATGAAACTCCAGACGGACGCGATGGCCACTGGCCAGCTGGCTATACAACAAGATTAATAACTCTATGATCGCGGGTTCTATCCCCGCCCGTGGTATGGTTTGTTTGCAATCGTGTCATTACGATTTCGTGACTTAAGGTTCGTTAAATATAAAATGTGGATATTACATATATATATTTATATATATATATATATATATATATATATTTATATATATTATATATATGTATAGCTATATATACTATATATTTATATATATATATATAGATATATATATATATATATATATATATTTACTGTATGTATATATATATATACTTATTATGTGCAAAACACTTGTGTACAAGTGTTGTTATGTGTCAATGTTCTTGACGTGTAAATGTACTGTTGTTCTGTGTACACATACGTCAAGAGAATATGTATCGTCTTTGCATATGGTAACTAGAATATTTTCTAAGAAATTCTGAGAATAACATTCATGAGTGTTAGGCAAATACCTAATTTTCTATTTAATTTTCAGCAGTTTAAATTAGATTTGTCATCAACAAATCATATGCATATTATACTTTCAAGATGGGCGAATAAGTCACAAGTGCACCAATAGGGTATTTTTTAAGAGACGCTTCTCCAAGTGCAAGTAAAGACAAGACTGCAGAACAGGGCTTCTACGGTATGACAATATGGTGCGTGCAGTGCCAAATCTTTGTTGTAGACGACTTTTCTCTCTCTCTGAATAGAGCTTTGATAGTCATGACTATAAAGTTATATCACTAAAAAAGCTTGTTCTGCATGTTGTCTTTTGTTTATTATTGTGCGCTATTTGGCTCTCATCTTAAAAACTGTTTTTAGAAGATTCATGAATTGTACTCCAAGATATTTTACCTTTATGAAAGTAGCGAGGTCTCTGAGGGACTTCTTATATTTCTCAATGGGTAGTGTAACGATCGTACTTCGCCTCCCGGGGATGAAGAACCAGAGGTGAATCAAATTCGTATCAGCCGGCGCAGAAGGTTTCAATGACCTGGCATCCTTGGCGTCATCGTGAGGGGAAACCTTTTTCCCATCACAATCCTCCACACGACATTTACCACAGACCGATTGAACAAGAGCTGCAGGGATACACGTTGAGGGGGGTGGGGTGGGGGAGGGGTGGTGAGATACACAAAAAAAATGGATTAAATTAAAACAGAGACACGCCATAGCAAAAGATCTTTATTTGTTGCGTCGTTTCACCAACAAGAGGTGAACCATCGTAAAAATTAAAAAGGCCTATTTTGCTATATGTTATTTTCAAAGATTACTTAGAATGAAAGAAGTCGGTATAATTAAAATCATTCACTCATGTATCGTGAGGTTTTTAACGCACTTTCGGGCTCAGATCATGTCAATCAATTTAAAAGTGATTTCCTACGGATATGGAATTTCCACAGTCACTGGAAAGTAACGAACTGCTGTGCAAGGCGGGACATGGAACATACAAAAACAATTAAATAGAAATGCACATATAGGAGACATTTAACATATTTTTTTAAGTTAATAAAGTGAAGATACAGGCTTAGTATATGTGTTTTTATTTCCTCCACATCGCATGAGTAGTACCAAGGAAGAGAAGAACTATTTCTCTCACATATGGGTTAGTGATAGGTGTTGGAAAACAAAAGCTGCCCAATGTTTAGTGGGACGGGTTGTGAAGGTTAGCTTGAGAGTCTTGTAGAATAAACATGGCTGGAACATTTCACAAATTATGATCCAGCTATTGAATAGGCTGAGGGCTGTTTACCTTCGTTTTTTGTTTACAGTTTACTCTCTTCACATTGCGTTCATATCACAACCAGCTACCACAAAACGCTGTCTACACCATAACCACTACTACCAAACGTCTACGTCAACCGTTACAACAACCAACTATTATCAGTGTTCTTAATTTTTTCACAATTCAACCTTATCAACTCCCCATCACAATCAACCATTCATAACACCTTCTTCACAATCATTCATCATCACCCCTCCATCACAATTCATCAATCATCACCCCTTCCATCACAATCAACATCATCACCCCTCCATCCACAATCTTCACCCCTCAACTTATGACTATGGGCTGACCCTCTTGCTTGCTGGATGTGTCCATCAGTTCAGTCACTCCTTTACGATCAACGGGTTCAAAAGTGTCTTACCGAAACCCGAAGTCCGCAGGTGGCGGCGTACGAACTCCGCCAGTTCTTGCCACGTCTGTCCGTTCCCACCGAGAAGACCTGCGTCCCAGAACGTGTTAAACATGGAGCTATATGGAAACCTGTAAGGAACACAAATATGCTGAGGCTTTGACGTGACATGCGTTGGGCTGGCTGGTTAATTCAGTGCTTTAAACGGCACAAGATTATTAAGGATGCTGTTCACCTGTACGTCACTAATTAAGACAAAATTTCAATCCCAAAATAAGTAATAAAGTTAATTAATTAATATTGAATGAGATATACACTCCTATATATACATATATGTAGTGAGAAATATTCCAACCTTACTGCTCAATAGTTTTCCACTTCTCAATAGTTTTCACGTCTTGGAGAAACACACGATTGCTTTTATATGTTGGGGTGTGTATTGTGATTTTCTTTGTATGTATGTGTGTGTGATGTGTGTCGTGTGTGTGTGTGTGTCGTGTGTGTGTGTGTGTGTGTGTGTGTGTGGGTGTTGTGTGTGTGAGAGTGTGCTATGTGTGTGTGTGTGTGTGTATGTGCTGTGTGTATGTGTGTGGTGTGTGTTTGTGTGTGTACTCACCTAGTTGTACTCACCTAGTTGGAGGTTGCGGGGGTCGAGTCCGAGCTCCTGGCCCCGCCTCTTCACTGATCGCTAATAGGTCACTCTCCATGAGCCGTGAGCTTTATCATACTCTGCTTAAAGCTAGATGGATTCCTGCCTCCACTACATTCGCTCCCAAAACTATTCCACTTTACTGACTACTCTGTGGATGAAGAAATACTTCCTAACATCCCTGTGATTCAATCACTGTGTCTTCAGCTTCCAAACTGTGTCACCTTGTTACTGGTCCAATTTCTGGAACTTTGTCTTTGTCCACCTTGTCTAAGTCCTATCAGTTTTTTGTAGTCGTTATCATGTCCCCACTATCTCTCCTGTCCTCCAGTGTCGTCAGGTTGATTTCCCTTAAAATCTCCTCGTTAGGACATACCTCTTAGCTCTGGGACTAGTCTGTTGCAAAACCTTTGCACTTTCCTAGTTTCTTACGTGCTTGGCAGGTGTGGGTTCCAAACTGGTGACGCATTTCCAATATGGGCCTACGTACTCGGTGTACAGGGTCCTGAACGATTCCTTATTAAGATTCGGAATGATGTTTGAGGTTTGCTAGGCGCCCATATGCTGCAGCATTTATTTGGTTGATGTGCGCTTCAGGAGATGTGCCTGGTGTTATACCTTCACCCAAGATCTTTTTCCTTGAGGAGGTTTGTAGTCTCTGGCCCCCTAGACTGTCCCTCCGTCTGCGGTCTTCTGTGCCACTTCCCCCAATCTTCATGACTTTGCACTTGGGGGGGGTTTGGATTGAAACTCCAGGAGCCAATTGATGGTCCAGGTCTGCAGCCTGTCCAAGATCCCTTTGTAGTTTCTGCCTGGTCTTCGATCGAGTGAATTCTGCTCATCAACTTCACGTCATCTTGCAAACAGGGACACCTCAGAGTCTATTCCTTCGGTCATGTCGTTCACAAATACAGAAACAGCACTGGTCCTAGGTCTGACCCCTGCGGGGACCCCCCTGGTCACAGGTGCCCACTATGACCCTCGCCACGTACCATGACTCGCTGCTGTCTTCCTGACAAGTATTCCCTGAAACTCCATGGTAGTGCTTCCATGTTATCCCTGCTTTGGTCCTCAAGTGTTTGCACCAATATCTTGTGTGGAAACTGTGTCAAACGCCTTCTTGCAGTCCAAGAAAATGCAAATCCACCCACCCCTCTATCTCTTGTCTTACTGCATGTACCATGTCATAAGAACGCCGTAGGGTTTGTGACACATGGTGATTTCCCCGGTCCCTGAAAACATGTTGGCTGCCTGTTGATGAGATCGTTCCTTTCTAGGTGTTCCACACTCTTCTCCTGATAATATTCTCCATGATTTTGCATACTTTATAATGTCAGTGTATGTGTGTGTGTGTATGTGTGTTGTGCCTGTGTGTGTGGCTATGTGTGTGCGTGTGTGTGTGTGTGTGTATGTGTGTGTAGTGTGTGCTGTGGTGTGTGTTTATGCAGGTGGAAGGAGTTACCTTCCTAAATGATTGCCTGTCGTCGCTCAGCAGAGGTGTTCTCGTGGCCATTGAGGACATGGTGGCTTGTCACAGCTGAAGCTTGTGTGTGTAAGAACCTCCTTGATTGTGGACAACCGCTGTTCAGCACACCCTGGCCAAGGGAAGATACACCACTCGCGTATATATCTATTACTTATATATATGTATATATATATATATATATATATATATATATATATATATTTTTATATTTATATATATATATATTTATATATATATATATATATATTTTTATATCTGTGTGTGTGTGTGTGTGTTGTGATTCCTGAGGACTGGTCTTCAGTTTATTATTAGCCAGAATTTATGGGGGTGTACAGGCCTATATAAGGTCAGGTGAAAGTAGACTAAGAAAACGATTCTACTGCTAGCCTATGTGAGGACAGGACTGTCTCGGGGTAGGACGAGGCGGAATTTTCTTGTGGCAGCTGGAATCTTAGCTTGTAATCCTTTTGGAAGGCTGATCTTTTTAGTTATGCTCACTGTGGATAGCTGGACTCTTACTTAGGCTCCCTGTGGAAACTGACTCTTAGCTTATTGCTCCCTGTGGTAGCTGGACTCTTAGCTTTATGCTCATGTGGTAGCTGAGCTGAACTCTTAGCTTGTACATCCCTGTGGTAGCTGGACTTTAGATTGTACTCCCTGTGGTAAAACTGTTAAACTATTTTATCAGCTATTATAATTTCAGTTCTAAGTAACTTGCTTTGTTATCTTTTTCTCATGGGATATCTTAACTTATCAGGATAGGTTGCTTTATTAACCAAGTAATTAGTAAAAAGTAGTAATTAAATATTAATAAATACTATAATGAGAAATTGGTTATAAAATACGACAGGTTTGTTATATCGAGGGGTTCGTAAAAGGAGATATCGAGGGTTGAAGGTAGACACACTTGATGGATGGTAACGATATATGTCAGGACTCTGGTAATGGGGAGGAGATGGAGACCGCCTCTGCCTTGTCACTCCCTAGCTGGATGTCTATGCGCCGACTGAGGCCGAGGTAGCTCGCCTCACACTCAAGCTGCATCCCGTGACGTCATACAGTCACAGGCCTAAGGGGTCTTCTATATAAAGCACATGGATGATATTATGATATGCTATTCAACACAGGGATCAGCAACTATGCTGACAGTTAGGTAAGACACAAATGCAACAGTTAGGTATCTTTATTACGAAACGTTTCGCCTGCACAGTAGGCTTCTTCAGTCGAGTACAGAAAAGTTGATAGAAGCAGAAGATACTTGAAGACGATGTAATCAGTCCATCACCCTTGAAGTTTTGAGGTGGTCAATCCCTCAGTCTGGAGAAGAGTATTGTTCCATAGTCTGAAATAATATGGAGTGGAAGTGTATGTATGTATGTATGTATAATGTTCGCCAAGACCGTAGTCCGGGCACGGGTCTCAATCTTGCGATGACCCGTCTCTGGCTCCCGAGGGAGAAAGGTTTCTACAATGATGCGACGTATGCTGCTCAAGCACTTTTCTGGTCAGTTCAACTGGTGCATCTCATAAGCGATGACACCATATGTACTCCTAACTGTGGACACTAGCGAGGAGGAGGATATGTCTCAGTGGTCAGTGGTCACGTGAGGTCACAGACCCTGAGCTGCTTTGGGGATTAGTGTGGACGGTTACAAAGCATGGCTTGCTTCTGCAGTGTTTTAAAAATTGAGGTTGGAGAGTTGAAGGAGGAGGTCTTGCTTCTCCAGGAGGAGATTAGGAGGCTGAAGGTCCACCTCAATGGGTCTGGGAGAGAGTGTGAGGTGGCTGGAGTTGTGGGGAATGAGGCTTCTAGCAGTGAGGTGCAGTCTGTCTCTCGCTGTGGAGGAGCTGTAAGTTGGGGAGGTAGCAACGGCTACCAGCAGTGAGGTGCAGTCCAGCACCTGCTACAAGTGGCGAGTGGTTCACAGTAATGGAAGGCGCATCAGAGTAAGGAAAGTTAAGAGTGAAGATCTGAAGGTAGGAAATCGTTTCTCTGTTCTTCAGGATGAATGTACTTCAGTGGCCAGTGAAGGTAAGGGTACTACTGCCCCTGCTAATGGAGGTAAGTGCATTCTTGTGGTTGGTGACTCTCAGGTAAGATACATTGACCGTGCTTTTTGTAATAGGAATAAGAAGATGAGAGATAGAGTGTGCTTCCCTGGAGCTGGTGTTGGGGACATTGTCAACAGGCTGGATAATATCATGTCAGGTAATGGGAACAAGCCCATTATCTGTCTCAGTGCTGGTGGAAATGATATTGGGAAGGGTAGGAGAGAAGAGCTGCTAGATAAGTACAGGTCAGCTATAGATTTCATTAAGTCTAAGGGAGGGATCCCAATCATATGTAGCATCTTGCCTAGAAGGGGAGTAGGAAATGAATGGTTGTCTAGGGCAATTGGTGTAAATTGCTGGTAGACAGATACTGCAAAGGAACTTGCAATCCCATTCATTGACAACTGGAACAACTTTTATGGCAAACATGATATGTATGCAAGGGATGGGGTACATCTCTCTGGGGCTGGGTGGTAGCTCTTGCAGACTCGATTGAGAAGGCCATTGGTGAAATGCCTATGATTTTTAAACTGATGGAAGAGAGAGGTATGGGTATGTGTGGGAAACAAGCAGGTTGCAACACTTGGGTTGGAAACAGTAAATGTATAAAAGGCATTCAGCATGAAGTTATCAATAAAGACAATAGATCAGGTCAGCAAACAAAGGGGGACAGCAGAGGGCAGCAAGGGACTAGCTCCCTTAAGGTTTACTATACTAATAGCAGGAGTGTAAGAAATAAGATAGATGAGCTAAGATTAATTGCAAGTGCAGGAAACATAGATATTATTGCTATAACAGAGACCTGGCTCAATCTGAAAGATAGAGAGATGCCCTCTGAATGTCACATACAAGGCTATAAATTATTCCACACTGACAGGGTCAACAGGAAAGGTGGTGGAGTAGCGATGTATGTCAGAGACAATTTAAATTGTTGTGTTAGACAAGATATTAAATTAGAAGCGTCAGCCACTGAATCTGTTTGGTTACAGCTTCTCAGAGGCCGAGAAAACTAATTTGGGTGTGATTTACAGGGCCCCGAATCTTGATAGGGAGTGCAGTAAACTTCTACGGGACGAAATTCGTAAGGCATCTACATACGAAAATGTTGTGCTAATGGGAGATTTCAACTATAGACAGATTGACTGGAGCAATTTGACAGGAAATTTAGAGTCAGGTGACTTTCTTGATACGATCCAGGATTGTTTTTAAAACAGTTTGTGACAGAGCCAACTAGGGGAAATAACCTCCTTGACTTGGTTCTTGCCAGTAGGGAAACACTAATTAATAATCTTGAGGTTAATGATGAGCTTGGGGAAAGTGATCACAAATCACTCAGTTTTAATATATCATGGAATTCCCTAATAATGGCAATCAAGTCTCCGTCCCTGACTTTCGCTTGGCTGATTTCATAGGACTGAAAAATTACTTAGGTGGGCTGAACTGGAATGGACCTGACTAAGGGTCAGGTAGGTGGTGATGGTTGGTGATATGATGCTTTCCAGGGCATAGTTCTAGCTGCTCAGTCCAAATTATGTTCCAAATAGGGAAATCAGATCAAACAAAAATGATCCTAAATGGATGAACAATAGATTAAAATATTTGATTGGTCAAAAGAGAGGCATATATAGGCAAATCAAAAGAGGAGAGGGGCAATTAAGAAATCGATATATTCAGTTAAAGAGAGAAATAAAAAAGGGATTAGAAAAGCAAAAAGAGATTATGAGGTTAAAGTTGCAAGAGAATCGAAGACTAACCCAAAAGGATTCTTTCAGGTATACAGAAGTAAGATCAGGGACAAGATAGGCCCACTCAAAAGTTCTCGGGTCAGCTCACTGACAGTGATAAGGAAATGTGTAGAATTTTTAACACATACTTCCTCTCAGTTTTTACACAGGAGGATACCAGCGATATTCCAGTAATGATAAATTATGTAGAACAGGACGATAATAAACTGGCACTATTAGGGTCACAAGTGACATGGTCCTTAGGGCAAATAGATAAATTAAAACCTAACAAATCCCCAGGCCCTGATGAACTGTATGCAAGGGTTTCTAAAGGAATGTAAAGAGGAGCTTAGCACACCTTTGGCTAATCTTTTCAACATATCACTACAAACTGGCATGGTGCCAGATAAGTGGAAAATGGCAAATGTGATACCTATTTTCAAAACAGGTGACAGGTCCTTAGCTTCGAACTATAGACCAATAAGCCTAACCTCCATAGTGGGAAAATTTATGGAATCAATAATTGCCGAGGC
Source organism: Cherax quadricarinatus (assembly GCF_026875155.1). Taxonomy (NCBI): domain Eukaryota; kingdom Metazoa; phylum Arthropoda; class Malacostraca; order Decapoda; family Parastacidae; genus Cherax; species Cherax quadricarinatus. The sequence continues at coordinate 31,296,820 of NC_069440.1, forward strand.
AGTTCGTAGCCACCTTGAAAAGCATAAATTAATCAACGAATCTCAGCATGGTTTTACAAAGGGGCGTAGATCATGGTAATGAATATGATATTGTGTATATGGACTTCAGTAAGGCTTTTGACAGGGTCCCACATCAGAGACTATTGAGGAAAATTAAAGCACATGGAATAGGAGGAGAAATTTTTTCCTGGATAGAGGCATGGTTGACAAATAGGCAGCAGAGAGTTTGCATAAATGGGGAGAAATCAGAGTGGGGAAGCGTCACGAACGGTGTTCCACAGGGGTCATGTTGGGCCCCCTGCTGTTCACAATCTACATAAACGACATAGATGAGGGCATAAAGAGCGACATCGGCAAGTTTGCCGATGACACCAAAATAGGCCGTCGAATTCATTCTGACGAGGACATTCGAGCACTCCAGGAAGATTTGAAAACTGATGCAGTGGTCGGAGAAGTGGCAGATGCAGTTTAATATAGACAAATGCAAAGTTCTAAATGTTGGACAGGACAATAACCATGCCACATATAAACTAAATAATGTAGATCTTAATATTACGGATTGCGAAAAAGATTTAGGAGTTCTGGTTAGCAGTAATCTGAAACCAAGACAACAGTGCATAAGTGTTTCGCAATAAAGCTAATAGAATCCTTGGCTTCATATCAAGAAGCATAAATAATAGGAGTCCTCAGGTTGTTCTTCAACTCTATACATCCTTGGTTAGGCCTCATTTAGATTATGCTGCACAGTTTTGGTCACCGTATTACAGAATGGATATAAATTCTCTGGAAAATGTACAAAGGAGGATGACAAAGTTGATCCCATGTATCAGAAACCTTCCCTATGAGGATAGACTAAGGGCCCTGAAACTGCACTCTCTAGAAAGACGTAGAATTAGGGGGGATATGATTGAGGTGTATAAATGGAAGACAGGTATAAATAAAGGGGATGTAAATAGTGTGCTGAAAATATCTAGCCTAGACAGGACTCGCAGCAATGGTTTTAAGTTGGAAAAATTCAGATTCAGGAAGGATATAGGAAAGTACTGGTTTGGTAATAGAGTTGTGGATGAGTGGAACAAACTCCCAAGTACCGTTATAGAGGCCAGAACGTTGTGTAGCTTTAAAAATAGGTTGGATAAATACATGAGTAGATGTGGGTGGGTGTGAGTTAGACCTGAGAGCTTGTGCTACCAGGTCGGTTGCCGTGTTCCCTCCCTTAAGTCAATGTGACCTGACCTGACTAGGTTGGGTGCATTGGCTTAAGCCGGTAGGAGACTTGGACCTGCCTCGCATGGGCCAGTAGGCCTTCTGCAGTGTTCCATCGTTCTTATGTTCTTTATGTCGTTATCACAGGTAACAGCTTGTCTGGTTCGTTGACTCTCATGGTACACTAGTGTGGCCGCAGTCATCTCTGGGTCCTCTTCGGGAGGTAATATCACTCCTAGTTGCCTGCGGAGTGTCTCAGTAACTTCGCACTCCATAAGATAGTGTGGTTAGGGCCGCTGAACAACGTGCTGACAGTACTGGCACATCTCCTCCTCAGCCTTGTCTACCATCATCTTGGCTGTGGGAAAGCCCAAACGAAGCCGATGGATGGCGGTACACTGCTCTCTGGACCAGCTTCTATCATATGGAGGGGTTCTCCCTGAGTCGCTGCTCGGTACCGTCTGTTGAGATGGGTATCACCTAAGACCTCCCCCATAAGTTTCATGGCTCTGGCAGCCACCAGTTGGTCTGTCGTAGGCTTATTGGGACAGTAATCCCAACATGTGGATAGTCTGTTGCTGCCTTGGCTGCATCATCTGCCGCCTCATTTTCCCGGATGCCAGCAAGGCTGGGGATCTAGTTCAATGTCGATCTGTTACCCTGAACTTCTAAGGCTGCCATTATGCTCAGGATCGATGTGATGAGGTGAACATTGTCCTGTGGTTGAGGATGGGAGAGGGCATTGATTGCAGAGGTGGAATCAACATGTATGACAGGTCGGAGTCGATGTCGTAGGGCATGTGACAATGCCTGCTGAATCGCCACCAGCTCAGCTTGAAGGATTGTGCAGTGGTCAGGGAGTCTCCAGCCTTGTGTGTGACCATTGTGGTACAGTCTAGCTGCTGCTCTCTTCCTGTCAGGGTCGACAGAACCATCTGTGAAATACACTGCACATGTGCCTCCCTCTGCCAGTGCCATGCTTGTCTCAGCATGATTGCTGAGGGTGTCTTGACTGCAGAGACGCTTAGAGATGGGTAGCTGCATGATGCAAACATCGGCTGGATCTGGGCGCCAGGGAGGTGGTGGATGGTACCCAGCAACAGGAAGGTCACAACTCTTCTCAAGGAGTAGTTGTATAGGCAGCAGCTTCCGTCCAGCAGCACAAAACAAACGAATCCAGGAGTAGTCCGTGAAGAGTGTGGGATCTTGTGCCATGGTTGTCAATATTCGTCTCCTTAGTGGGGTACCTTGCTGCCGGTGCAGAATCGTGGCCACTTTGCAGGCGTTTATGTATCTTACTCTGTCAGCCAAGGAAGGAAGCCGGGCCTCAGATCTGAGACATACTGTGTTGGTCCAGATGGGGGCCCCAAGCATAGTTCTTATCGCCTGATTTTGTACGACCTCCACCCTTTGCCTGCTCTCCGGGAAGAGATGAGCTAACGCCGGTGCACCGTAGTCAAGAGCGAGCGTATAGCTTGTACAAGCGAAGTACATCTTTGCTTGCCCCTGCACGGTGCCTCGTCATGGCTCTCATGGCGTGAGTCTGAGTAGAGCAACGTGACCTGACATACTCGGCCTGTTTGTGAAAGGTCAGCTTTTTATCAATGTAGATTCCCAAGTACAGGTAGGAGCCTGTCCACTCAAGTTCTATATCCTGAATACGTAATCTATTCATAAGATCTGGTCCTTGAACATCATTGCAAGAGATTTCTCGGCCGAGATCTGAGGCCTAGTTCCCTGCAAGACTGCGTAATTAGGTCCAAAGCTCTCTGAGCCTGTCGTTCTAATTGCCTTTCCCATTCACTACGAGTGCAAGATCATCAGCATAGCTGAGGAGCTGTGTACCACTAGAAAGGGAAGGCTCACAATTCTTGCATAAGGATGTTAAACAGGGTAGGACTGAGCACACCTTGTGGCGTACCCTTTTCCAGGTTTTAAAGGAAGAGTATGTCCCTGAAAGCTGACACAGGCCTGCTTGCCCCTAAGGTAGGTCTCTATCCAGGCCAGGAGGCGTCCCTTTGATTTCCTCCGAGCTAGTATTGCCAGAATTGCTGTGGGCTGGCTAGCTCAAATGCCTTTTCAAGGTCGAGGTAGACGACGATACTAGGTGTTGTGTTACTATCAGCAATCTGGTTTAGTAGAGTGGTTATGCACTCTGCTGTACCCACTCCTTTGGTGAAGCCAAATATGTGATGATGAGAGGGTCCAAGTTTCCATAGGAGGCGGTTTAACACCATCCTCTCAGCAGTCTTGGCTAAGCAGCTGGTCAGCGATATGGGTCTCATACTGCCTGGGTCCTTGGGCTTTGGAATTGGTACGATGGTAGCTTTCTTCCAAGCTGCTGGGAGTGTCCTGTCCCTCCACGACTTGTTAATGACGTCTAGTATGGCCTCCCATCCACTCTGCCCAGCCCGTGCAATCATGGAGTATGTAACACCATCGATTCCCGGGGCAGTGTCACCTGTGTTCTTAATGGCACGTCGGAGTTCGAAGTCCGTGAGGTCTTCATCAGTCACATCTTTCGACTCACATGCAGCTTGTATCGTTAGCTGGCGCTGTGGCAGAAGATCCGTCTGTATATTCCGGATGTCCTGTGGGAGCTGAGTGGAGGCTCCCCTGGAAGTGAAAAGCTCCACTAGTTTCTCAGCTTCCTGGGATGGGTTCGGGTGTGCTGGTGGCCTCGCTTGCTCTTGCCAGTTGCTATGTTGAGCTTGCCCCATATCTCAGATAAGGTGGTGTGATGCCCGAATGTTGAGCACCACTCCAGCCATTTCTCAGTTTTTACTCTGAGAGAGACTCTACGGCATGCTGCACAATGGCTCTCAGAGTATTCCTGTTCTCTGCCGTAGGGTTACGCCTGTATAGCTTCCTAAAAGAGTTGATGGCGGTGGTTCTGCTCCGCACCTCGTCGTTGTAGAACCACCAGTCCTTTTGTGAGTGCGTCCTGCGGACTTCTTTGGAATTGCGCACTCTGCTGCCTGGATGAGAACAGTGATTAGCTCCTGTTCAGCCGTATCACAGTCTTCAGATAGAGAGTATGTGGACCACCAGTCATGAAGATAATCCTGGAACACCTTCCAGTTGGCTCTCTTTACGTCCCATCTAGGAGGCAGCACAATTGTGGGAGGCCTGTTGATGTTGAAGGTGGTGATCACTGCAAACTGATCACTGACAAGGTGAGGATGAGTTTCCCATGTGGCTCCTGCTGCGAGTTGTCTTGACCCAAAGGTAAGGTCGAGGCAGCCACCCAACAGGTGTGTGGGGTCTCCATTGTTTAGCAACTTTACCTCTGGAATATCGTGCAGGAGCATTGCTATGTGTCTGCCAGCAGCATTGGTTGCTGAGTGAGAGTGCAGCATTGGGTGATGTGCGTTGAAATCTCCACCCACAATAATACACTCAGTGCGTGCTAGTGCGAGGAGCTCTGCAATGTCGAGGGTGTGTCTTGGGTTCTTGTAGATGTTATAGATGGTAATGGGCGCCCCAGGTATGTGCGCAAGGATGGCCTGTACCTCGACATCCTCCCCACAGTCCACAGGGTTGGCTATAACCTCGTGAGGTATTGTATTGGATACAAATACAGCTGTGCCTCTGCAGTGAACGCCCGGGTCCATGTGCCGAAAATACCCAGCAAAACCGGGTAGTCTTGGGCACATAGTCGGGACAGTCAGAGTTTCTTGTAGCAAGACGATGTCAACCCGATCCCGAATTACTTCCTCCAGCAAGAGGTGCTGTTTGCCCCTCAGGCCCTGAATGTTCCATTGTAGGACCTTGAGGGTGTGATTTGGTACCGAGGTTATTCCATCGCTGTTGTTTCCTGAGCTGGAGACTGAGTCCTGCCCGCTCTGAGAACCTGCAAATTCATGGCATCCACTGTCTCCTCCTTGGACAGTAAGCACACTCTCAGGAGCGTACTGACCATCTGCCGGAATGCGCTCTGTTGTTCCGTGGAGTTGATTGTGTTGCAAATAAGATCCGTGAACACCTTGATGAGTGCTAAGAGATCCTCCCTGGTGAGGGCCTGCTTTGGGGTTGGGTTCGAAACAGTGGATATTATCTGGGCTGTTGAGGTCCGAGGGTTGGATTTCTTTATTGTATGCACTGTGGTCTGTTGCTGTATACCAGGTTGGGTAGCCGGGATCTGCTGGTGAGGCGCCAGTTGAGTCTGCAAAGCGCCTGTGCCGGGTAAGGACCTGTTCCTCTTGTTTATGTTTCTTCGTTGAGGTAGGGGTGCATGAGGTTCTTGACCTTGACGCCTGGTTGAGGCTTCGAGGGTTGGGAATTCCTGGGCATTGACTTGGGTTAGCTGCTGAAGATCTGCGGTATGGCAGGGTTCTCTGCACCCATCGTTTGCTGAGAGAATTTGATCCGTCGTAGCCTGTTGCCGAGTTTTTGGCGTCTTCCAGACACTTTGAATTCTGCGAGCCCTCTTGGGGCATCGAGGATTCCAATAAAGAATACCCAAGAGTTGCACATTGGGCTAAATTTTAACCAATGCAAGAAGTCGCGAGAGCATGCGAAGATACACAAACACTGATCTCTGGCTGAAGGAGACTCGAAACATACGAAGTTAGCAGGTAACGCAGTGCTTTACAAACTACCCCACACTGGACATATACCTTGGCGTGTAGGCATTGCACTATTATTTGCATGCTCTCGCGAATTCCTTGATGGTTCAAATCTCTAGTAAGGCTGATGCATGCAGGGGATTGAGATGAAAAGCAGTAAGCATTCTCCCTGAAAGCAGGCTGCCTTGGATCAACGTGTAGCGCAGGCTACACGCCAAGGTATTGGTCAGTGTGCGGTTAGATTGTTAAAGCACTGCGTACCTTGTCCTAATGTTCGTAGGTTCGAGTCTCTTCAGCCTGAGATCAGTGTTTGTGGTATATTTGCATGCTCTCGCGAATTCCCTTGATATATATATTTAATATATATATATTATATATATAGATATATATATATATATATATTATATATTATATATATATCTGTCGTGACGAATACGTAAACACTGGCAATTAGCAAGAACTCATTTAATAAATAAGTCCTTTCTAAAATTTCTCAATACGTTCAAAAAGATATATTTTTTTCAGTAATGTTATGGGAAAATTTTTAATTTAATTGCTCCAAAAGCCTTCTTAGAAAACTTACCAACCTTATTATACAAGAAACAATATATTTTTAGCTCACCCCCCACAACTACATATATTTTAGATTTGTTTAACAATAATTTTGATTACGAAACAAACACAGTGAAATATATTTTTTTGGTAGGTTCCGAATGACTGGCGAAATTATTGCATTACACAAATTTTGCCTAGTTCTATATGGGCAAGTATGAGGCGTTGTATTTAAGCCAAGAATCGCAAGTTCTGCTATTCGGCACGACATATATATATTTATATATATATTATATATATTATATTTATTTTATATATATATTATACATATATTTCATATATTTATTTTATATATATATATTTATATATATATATTTATATATATATATATATTTATATATATATATATTATTTATATGAATATATATATATTATATATATTTAAAGTATATATACTTATATATTTTACTCCATCAAAGAGCATCCTCTGCGAAATTATTATTATTATATTATTAGTATTATTATTATTATTATTATTATTATATTATTATTAGTAGAGCAAATTACCTGCATGATATTTACCTGAATTATTTCCTTGCAAGTAATTTGGGTGAGGTAGAGGACTTCGATCCCAGCAGGTCACCAAACTGTCACTCCACGACCCACTCCTTCACTCTCACAGAAAAGCTAGGGACCTGACATAAATTAATAATTACAATATTAAAACATTATTGCATATTGGTAACTTACAAAAATAATTGTGGACTGTTTATTGTTACGCTTGTGAGTATACAAAAGAAATTGGTATTAAACTTTACATTTAATTATTGGAAAACTTGATGCTGATGGAACACCACCCTAATATTTACCCTAATGCAAAATTGCTGTACCTTATAGGTAAGCTTCAGTTAGCCTAAGGATTGTGTTGCTTGGGAAGGATTGGATCCTCTATGTTTCTCGTCAAGGGTTGCCGAATTGTAAGGATTTTCCGCCACTGTTAATCCAATTCTTCAGCAGGAACGTGTCAGCAATTTCTAATTTATGGATGAGGCCGATATACCACCAACTGACCTTGGAGAGCTCCTGATATCATTGCCAATTCAAAACAGTGTTTCACACATTTTATTTCATTTGGTTGCTCCCCCCGGTCTACTCGGAATGCTCTTCTAACCGCCTCACTCGAAATATATCCAAAGGGTCAAATCAGCATCGTATTTTAATACGACATTTATTATATTACTCATTTATATTATCTACAATTTTGGGAAAATTATGTTAAAAAAATACACAATATATATGCACATTCATATAAATTTCTTTCAGGTCTCCAGAGCTGGTATTTATCGGGATGTAGACATACTGCAGAAGGTCTGGGTCGAATTTATGGACAGTTAGTCTGCAACGTCCGTGAAACAATGAAAAAATTGTGCGACCAAGGACATTAAGTTCTTATTAAAATGTTTACTATTAAGGACTTTATGGGAATGATTTTTTCAATATCAGGTACGTATATATTATGACTTAATTCGGAAATATATAAATTTTGTAATATTTTTTTTTACCCGACTGCAGAAATATTGTTTATTCTTTTGCTGGGCAGATCTTTGTCATATGCAATCGCTGAATGATATGGATCTCACGATTATTTTTATCCTTCGCATATCTAATTATGATTTAGTCTTGAGCTATTAAAATTAATTTATTGACTTTTTATATGTTTCATGTTATGTATTTATTTTAAAATGGGCAAACTGTACCAATTGTTGGTATTAAAAGTTCGCATGGAGATATTTATTTAAACTATATATCAATTTGAGAAAAACAATGAAGAGCTCTGAGAAATTTTAAAGTCTTGATAATCATTACTGGGAATAAAATGATACTGGCCGTCCAGTATATGCTTTCAGGATGAAACTGTCTTCAGTTCATATGAAGTAATTCTTAGTGGTCATGGAAATTCAGGAAATTCTGTCATCGACTTAAACTGAAATAAGATCAATTACATTAGCATCTTCTTTATGGGAATATTAAAAACTATGATATTCTATTTCGTTCACTTTGAATATTATAACTTCCTGTCCAGCAGGAAGTTAAAATTACGAGTACACAGTCAAGGGCGGGCCGCTAGGACTGTGTACTCACTTAATTTTCTCATTGTTTGTGGTTTGAGGGAGTTGAGGTACAGCTCTTGGTTTTTCTTCTTCAGGTAGGTTATAGGCCACCTCTCCCTCGCCAAGAGCTTTATACCCCTCTTAATAAAGCTTTGCATGGAATCCTACCTTACTACATCACTTCCTGACAACTCTGTGACTGAAGAAATACTTCCCAACATCATGTGATTATCCTGAGTCTTAACTTCCATGTGACCCTTTGTTGCTGTTGTCCCATCTCTGGAAATCCGTCTCTGTACTCATGGTCGATTCCTCTCAGTATTTGTGATATTAGCATATCCCTTATATCTCCTGTCCTCCAGTGTCGTACAATCGGTTTCCTTAACCTCGTGCTCGTAGGACAAGTCCCTGAGCTCTAGGATAGGTTTGTTGCAAACCTTTGCATTTTCTCTATTTCTTTACGTGCTTGGCTAGCGTGGATTACAACTGGTGCTGATACTCCAATATAAGGGCCTAACGTACACGGTGTACAAGGTCCTGAATGATTCTTATTTAGATGTCAGAATGCAATGGTTAGGTTTGCTAGGCACCGTATGTTACAGAAGTTAATGATTGATGTGCGCCTAAGTAGATGTGCACGGTGTTATTCTCACCACGGAGATCCATTTTCTGAGTGAGGTTTGTAGTCTTCGGACTGTTACTCCGCCTACGGACTTAATAGCCCTTCCCAGATTTTCATCATTTTGCACTTGTTTAGGTTGAATTCCTGGAGCAAGCTGATGGACAGGCCCCTGCAGACTATATCTAGTTCCCTCTGTAATCCCGACTGAATTCTCCTCATCTCTTCACATCCTCGTCTGCAAACAAGGACCTTAGAGTGTATTCTTTCTGGGTCATTTCTCTACCAGAAACAAGTAACGGTAATAGGGCTGGGACTCTGTGGAACATACTCTCATCACATGGCATCTTTGGACAACCTCTTCACAGGACCATGACTTGCTGCTGCTTCCTGACTATACCTGCCTGGGTCATCAAGCTTTTGACCACTAATCTCTTGTGTGGGACTGTGTCAAAAGCCTTCTTTACAGTCAAGAATATGCTATATACCATCGCTCTCTCTCTCTTGTCTTACTGCTGTCACATTAAATCCATGCTGGTTGTGCAGAATTACTTCAATGCTTTCTTGGTGCTCCACCCTCTTCTCTATAATGTTCTTCATGACTTTGTTTACCAATTATTGTCTGTGACATTGGTCTGAGTTTTAATGCGTTCTTGTCTGTCTCTTAAAAAAAAAAATGAGACTACATCTGCTGTCTTCCGTACCTCAGGTAGTCGCCCTGTTTCAATAGATGTATTGAAAGATTGTTGTTAGTGGTACAAGATGTTATCGGCTACATGTCTTCAGTTAATCGTTGCTTCTTAGCAAACCTCTTACCTCTCCTCAGTTGTATGTATTGTGTCCAGCACTTCATGGTGCTATCCCTCCTCTTCATCTTTTGAAGTCCTTTCTGTCTCCAGTGTGAATAATTCTTTGAATTTTCCGTTTTAAGCTCCTCTCAAACTTCAAACTTAGTAATCTGTACTCCTCTCCTTCCTTCCTTCCCAGTTTGATTACACGTCTTTTGACTGTCGTTGTGTGTGTGTGTGTGTGTGTGTGTGTGTGTGTGTGTGTGTGTGTGTGTGTGTGTGTGTGTGAATGTTTGGGTGTACTCACTAGTTGTACTCACCTAGTTGAGGTTGCAGGGGCGAGGCCAAAGCTCCTGGCCCGCCTCTTCACTGGTCGCTACTAGGGCACTCTCCTGGAACCGTGATTGAGCGTTATCATAACATTGTGTGTGAATGTGGTGATTATGTGAGTAACAGTGAGAAAGTGTGTTTCCATCTGCTTGTTTCTAATTCTGTGACTTTTAATTACAGGTAAAAAGTTCGTTTTATATGTCCAAGTAAAGAATATATGAGGCAATGTTTTTCACTGATCGCTTCCAAAGAATTAGTGCAATTGTGCCAACAATTAATAAAAGGTAAATAATACAATTGAATTCTTGCTATCTTGTATATTGTAATGAAGGTTTGGTAGGATTACCAATAATAAAGTAAAGGACAAAGTGCAGTGATTGTGACATTATTGCTCCACTCCAAATACAGAACGTCAAAGTTTAAAAACCTTTGTCTCCATTCACTCTATCAAACACGCTCAGCATGCCTGCTGGAAGTCCAAGCCCCTCGCACACAAAAACTCCTTTACCCCTCCCTCCAACCTTTCCTAGGCCGACCCTACCCGCCTTTTCACTTACTGACTGATACACTCTTGAAGTCATTCTGTTTCGCTCATTTCTCTAATGTCCGGAAAAAACCCTCATCAACATTTCCTCCAGCCTTGGACAACAGTTTTGGTAATCCCGGCACTCTCCCTCCCTAACTTCCAAACTAGATTCTCTGCATTATATTCACACCACACATGGCCCATCAGAACATGACATCTCCATGTCTTCTCCTCGCTGCAACATTAGCACCATGCTTCACCCCATATAAGAGCGTTGGTAATTAAAAACTATCTCTCATACATTCCCCTCTTTGCCTCCAAGGACAAAGTTCTTTGTCTCCACAGACTCCTAAGTGCACCACTCACTCTTTTTTCCCTCATCAATTCTATGATTCACCTCATCTTTCATAGACCCATCCGCTGACACGTCCACTCCCATAAATATCTGAATACGTTCACCTCCTCCATACTCTCTCCCTCAATTGATATTCAATCTTTATCACATATCTTTTTGTTATCTCATTACCTTACTTTTTCCTGTATTCACCTTTAATTTTCTTCTTTTGCCACACCCTACCAAATTCATCCACCAATCTCTGCCAACTCTCTTCAGAATCTCCAAGGCACAGTTTCATCAGCAGAGAGCAGCTGTGGACAACTTCCCACTTTGTGTGTGATTCTTTTCTTTTTGAACTCCACGCCTCTTGCCAAGACCCTGCAGTATTCTCTTACACCCATCTATATATATATTTAAACACCACGGTGCACATCAACATCCTTGTCTAAGGCCTACCCTTTTTATGGGAAATAATTTCCCTCTTTCCTACTACTACTAACTTGAGCCTCACTTTCCTCGTAAATAACAACTCTTCAACTGCTTTCAGTACCTACCTCCTACACCCTATCACTTGAACATCTGCCACATTTTGCCAACCCCCTATACACCCTGTAATACGCCTTTTCCAAATCCATTAAAATGCCACAAAGACCTCTTTAGCCTTATCTAACAATACTGTTCTCTTATATGTTTCACTGTAAACACCTGGTCCACACACCCCTAACCTTTCCTAAAGCCTCCTTGTTCATCTGCTATCCTATTCTCCGTCTTACTCTTATTTCTTTCAATTATAACTCTACCAATACCACTTTACCAGGTACAATCAACAGAACTTATCCCCCTATAATTTTTGCACACTCTTTTATCCCCTTTGGCCTTTATACTAAGGACTATGCACGCTATTGCCTATACCTGTACTTACCTCTTCATACCATTTATTAAATTAATTGCACCAACCACTCCATAACTATATTCCCAATGCTTTTAACATTTCTCTTTATCCAGCAATCCCGGCCTGCTTACCCCCTTTCATTTTACCTAACTGCCTCACGAACTTTCCCCCACACTCACAACTTGGCTCTCTCTTTATCACTCCTACAAGCTGTTATTCCTCCTTGCCCTATACACGAATAATATCAAGCTTCCCTTTCTTTCTTCAACTTTATAATTTCTCAAAATATTCCCTCATACTTCCCAAACACCTTAACTCTCCATTTAATAACTTCCTCTCTATTTATAACTGACAAATCCATTTGTTCTTCGGCTTTTACTTGTTAATCTCATTTCCTAAAACTTTTTCGTATTTTCAACAAAATTTTGTTGATAAAAATCTCACCCACTCTCTCATTTGCTCTCTTTTTCATTGCTTCAACACTCTCTTAACCTCTCCTCTTTTTCTCCATATACTCTTCCCTCCTTGCATCACTTCTTGTATATATATATTTATATATATATTTATATATATAATATTATATATATATATATATATATATATATATTATATATATATAAATATATATCTATTTTATATATATATCTAAGTCGTAAATGGTTATTAGAGGGGCCAAAGATATATCGGATCTCTTTTTAGTTGTAGCTACAGTGAGAGTAAAAGGTAGATGGGATACAAGGAAAATAGAAGCAACAAGAGAGTGGTGAGGTTTATAAATTAAGGGGCAGTTACAGGTTAAGTAAAGAAATAAACAGCTATTGATGATAGATAGGCTAGAGAGAATATAGGCAATGGGGTCGAAGAAAGTAGAGTTAGAAAGTTGAGAAGTTTGTGGTTACAGGAAAGTGGGTCCAGGAGGGAAGAAGAGTGATTGGTGGAATGATGATGTAATGGAGAAAAAGTTTGCAAATGAGAGATTTCTACAAAGTTGAAGTGATGAAAGGAAGGAGGATCCTATGGTGAGGAAAAAGAGAGTTTAAGAGAGTGGTGAAGCCATGTAAAAAGAGAGCAAATTTTAACAAATTTTGTTAAAAATAAGAAAAAGTTTTGGAGTGAGAATAATAAGTGGAGGAAGCCTAGGGAACTAATAGATTTGACAGTTAAAAATAGGAGAGGAGAGTTATTAGATGGAGAGTTAGAGGTATCAGGAAGATGGAGGGAATATTTTGAGGAACTGTTAAATGTTGATGAAGAGAGGGAAGCTGTGATTTCGTGTACAAGGGCAAGGGAAAGGATAACATCTTGTAGGAGTAAAGGAAGAGCCAGTTGTGAGTGTGGCGGAAGATCGTGAGCAGATGTAGTAAATGAAAGGGGGGGTCAGGCAGCCGGATGAGAGAATTAATATTGAAATGCTAAAACCAGAGAGGGGATATAATTTTGTAGTGGTTGGTGCTTTTATTTAATAAATGTATGGAAGAGGGTAAGGTACATAGGGATTGGCAGAGTGCATAATTCCTTTGTAAAAAGGCAAAGGAGACAAAAAAAGGGGCAAAAATTATAGGGGAATAAGTCTGTTGAGTATACCTTGTATAGTGTATGGTAGAGCTATTATTGAAAGAATTAAGAGTAAGACGGAGAGTAGAATAGCATATGAACAAGGAGGCTTTAGGAAAGGTAGGAGGTGTGTAAACCAAGTGTTTGCAGTGAAACATATAGGTGAACAGTATTTAGATAAGGCTAAAGAGTTTTTTGTAGCATTTATGGATTTGGAAGGCATATGACAGGGTGGATACGGGGGAAATGTGGCAGATGTTGCAGGTGTATGGTATAGGAGGTAGGTTACTGAAAGCAGTGAAGAGCTATTAAAAGAATAGTGAGGCTCAGGTTAGAGTGTGTAGGAGAGAGGGAGATTATTTCCCAGTAAAAATTGGCCTTAGACAATGGTGTCTGCTCTGAGGTCACGTTGGTTGTTAATAATATTTATAGATAGGGATGTAAGTGAAGGGAATGCGAGGGTCTTTGCAAGAGGTGTGGAGTTAAAACATGAAGAATCAAACGCAAAGTGGGAGTTATCACAGTTGCTCTTTGCTGATGGCACTGTGCTTTTCGGAGATTCTGAAGAGAGGGTGCAAAGGTTGGTGGATGAATTTGGTAGGGTATGTAAAAAAGGAAAATTAAAAGTTAATGTAGGAAAGAGCAAGGTGATGAGAATAAGAAAAAGATTAGGGGACGAAAGATTGGGTATCAGATTGGAGGGAGAGAGTATAGCGGCCTGGTGGCAAAAGCTCTCACTTCGCAGAGCGATGGCCTTGATTCAATTCCCAGCCATGTTAGAAACATTGGGTGTGTTTCTTTGCACCTGTTGTCTATGTTCCCCATCAGTAAAATAGGTACTTGGGTGTTAGTTGACTGGATGGTCGCATCCTGGGACACTGACCTAATTTGCCCGAAATGCTCAGCAAACACAGAGGCTTTAATATAGTTAGTATGTCAACTGATGCAGCTCTCTGGGTCTGTATACCATGTACATGTACTTGTAGTAAACAAAGATATTATTATTATAATAATAATATTAATAATAATAATAATTTTTTTATCATTTATTTATTATCACACTGGCCGACTCCCACCAAGGCAGGGTGGCCCGTAAAAGAAAAACTTTCACCATCATTCACTCCATCACTGTCTTGCCAGAAGGGTGCTTTACAATACAATTTTTAAACTACAACATTAACACCCCTCCTTCAGAGTGCAGGCACTGTACTTTCCATCTCAGGACCTCAAGTCCGGCCTGCCTTTTTCCCTGATCCCCTTCATAAATGTTACTTTGCTCAAACTCCAACAGCACGTCAGTATTAAAAACAATTTGTCTCCATTCACTCTTATAAACATGCATTAGACTGCCTGCTGGAAGTCCCAAGACCCTCGCACACAACTCCTTTACCCCCTACCTCCAACCTTTCCTAGGCCGACCCCTACCCCACTTCCTTCCATTACAGATGATACACTCTTGAAGTCATCTGTTTTCACTAATTCTCCTACATGTCCAGAACCACCTCAGCCAAACCTCTCAGCCTTCTGGACAACAGTATTGGTAATCCCGCACCTCCTCCTAACTTCCAAACTACGAATTCTCTGCAATTATATTCACACCACACATGCCCTCAGACAGGACATCGCCACTGCTCCAGCCTTCTTCCTCGCCATGCAAACATTCATCAACCCACGCTTCACACCATAAAAGAGCGTTGGTAAAACTAAAATTCATTACCAATTCCCCTCTTTGCCTCAAGGACAAAGTTCTTTGTCTCCAAATAAAAATTATATAATTATTATTACTCTTATTATTATTATTATTATTATTATTTTATTATTATTATATTATTTTATTAGACATCTAGGAGTGGACGTGTCAGAAGATGGGTCTATGAGGTTGAGGTGCGAATCATAAATTGTGAGAGCAAATAGGGTGGAGTTCTGGAAACTGAGGAGTCAGTAGGAGACAAGATCTTTGTCTGTGGAGCAAAGATGAAATGTATGAGAGTATTGTTTTCCCAACACTCTTATATGGGGTGTGTAGTATGGACGTGACGATTTTTTCAACGAGTAGAGGCTTGGAGCAGTGGAGATGTTCATGTATGATGGCAATGGGTGGTGCTGGATTTAATGCAGAGAAATCGTAGTTTGGAAAATTAGGAGAAGGTAGGGTATTACCAAAAACTATTATCAGAGGGCGGAGGAAACGATAGTTGATGGTGGTACGGAATTTAGAGAGAATGGAACAAAAACAGGAATGTCTTCGGAGAGTGGACAAATTGTAGTGAGGGAAGGCGGGGGTAGGGGCCAGCCTTTGGAAAGGTTGGAGGGAGGGGGTAAATGAGTGTTGTTGTGCGAAGGGCTTGGACTTCCAGCACGCATGCATGAGGTATTTGATTAGGAGTGAATGGAGAACCAAATGGTTTGTAATACTTGAGTGTTGTTGGAGTGTGAACAAAGCAAACTTGTATGAAGGGGTTCATGGGAACGCAGGCAGACTTGTTACAATTTTATAACTGTATGTAAAGCACTCCTCTGGCAAAGACTGATGGAGAGATAGGATGCAAGGAAAAAAATTTTCTTTTCAGAGCCACCCTGCCTTGGTGGAATCGGCTGACGTGCTAATAAATAATAAATAATAAATAAATATATGTATACATATATATATATATATCTATAGTTATGATATATATATATATATTATATATATATATATATATATATATATATAGATATATGTATATATATATCTATATATATATTATATATATATTTATGCAAAACAACCACTGTGAAAGGTAGTGAAAATTCCGTTTTGAGCCCTTTGTTGGTAAAATTTTAACTTTAAGGTTAAAAACAACTTAGATTTAGTTGATAAATTAAGATCCTTGACTGTCTTAAAGGGATTCATTAACATGCCTAAAGGAATATACTGAGAAAAAGGGAGGATGGATCTTCCAATCCTAACAAAATACGAAACACAAAGATAGTGGTCAACAGAGCTAAATGGGGAGCTGGCACATAGGTGTAGAGCTCTGTTACTCGTGTCACAGTACTCGCCCCATCTTATTCCTCATCATCCATATGAGGAGAGACAGAGAATATACATCACAGCACCGTATCATCCTTTGGTGGATGATACTTGGATATGCATTGTGCTGTCAACTGTGAGGACGAGGTTAACCTCCAAGAAGATATAACAATGTTTCAGTGGGCAACGGTTAAACAATCTGTGTTCAATGAGGACAAATTCCAAACTACTCCGTTAGGGAAAACTGGAGGAGGATAATAACTAGAACAGGAATACTACCGACTATGGCCCTACAATAGAGCGTTAAAAAAAATGTAAGGGACCTGGAGTAGAATGTATGAGGAGGTCACTTTCAAGGATCACAACAGTGCACGACGCACGTGCAAAGAAAATTATAGTGGAATAATGAGAACGTTCCAAACGAGAGATTGCCAAGCCAATTTTGACCCTTTTCAAATCACTGGTTTACTCTTGGCTGGAATAATGCTGATGTACATTAACATATCCATTCATAGCAGGTGAAAATGTAGATCTAGAGAGTGTATCAGAGATCCTTTACTGAATGTATAAGTTCTGTCAGCACCCTAAAACGACTGGGGGAAGCTTGAAGAATAGACTTGTACTCGTGGAACGAGGAGGGAGAGATATATCATAATCTACACTTGGAAAATCCTGGAAGGAATGGTCCCAAATCTGCACACAGAGGAAATCACTCCTACGAAAGTCAGTAAAACACTGGGCAGGCGATGCAAAATGCCCACATTAAAAGTAGGGGGGGCGCATGGTAACACTAAGGGAAATCACTGTAAGTGTCCGGTGCCAAGACTGTCAGCAGTCTCCCATCAAGCAATTAGGGGAGTTGCAATAAACCCATGGGCCTTCAAGAGAGGAGCTGGGGACAGATACCTAAAAGTCAGTTGCCGGATCAGCAGGGCTGTGGGCTCGTACGTGGGACTGCGTGCGGCCAGAAGTCAACAGCCAAGTTGATCAGGCATGATCTCGGGAGGCCTGGTAATGGAAGGGCCGAGGGGGGGTTGATCCCCGGAATAACCTCCAGGTATCCAGGTCAGTTTTTGATTAGTTGCTTTCGTGTTTACAAACTGTTCCGTTGATGATTTATGAAGTTTATTATCTGAAGAACTCGATTAATTATGATTTTACATTTCCAGGTTCTTACCATCATTAAACTTATTAAAAAACTTGTCATGGTTGATGGCAAATTTGTTATTTAATGATACGTTTTAAAGCAGAAATTTGGTTTTTGCAATGGGAAATCTCTTTTCACCTGTTCTTAGTAATCTATACATGGAATTATTTGAAACAAGATTGTTAACTCGAGTCCTCCCAATAGAGCAAAATGGTTCAGATATGTTGATGATATTTTATGTCTTATGGCCCAAGAATGTAGTATAAACCATTTTCCTTGGCAAATTAAAGAGCTTAGCCCATTCATAAACTGTATTGTTGAGTTTGAGGAAAAAATAAATCATTGCCTTTTTCTAGATGTTTTAAGTATTAAGAGTAATAATGAATTCAAATTTAAAAAAATTTACAGAAAACCTACATATAACTGTTCTATGTACACTATTATTCTTCCATCAGATAGAGTTAAACTGC
This sequence comes from Cherax quadricarinatus, assembly GCF_026875155.1. NCBI lineage: Eukaryota > Metazoa > Arthropoda > Malacostraca > Decapoda > Parastacidae > Cherax > Cherax quadricarinatus. Next base: position 31,314,933 of record NC_069440.1, read on the forward strand.
TGTTTTCTCATCAATGTTTTTTTATTTTTGAGAGCTTTACGAATTAGTTAGTCAGAGTTCATAGAGAAGAAATATCCAAAATTTTATGAAATAGCCAATGATCGAAATAACGGAGTAATGTAATTGATAAATCATTTAAAATGCTGAAATACTTTTTAACAACCCAAAAAGGGACAACTAATTTTATTCAAACTAAAAAATGTTGGTTTCCCTTACCATGAAAACTTGATTGATATGCCTTCTCTTCTAGACTTTTAATATTAAAGTTGTATTTAAAACATCTTGATACAGTAAAAGAAAGAAACTTTTGATAAAGAATTCCCCCCAAAATGCTGACGGATGTGTCTATAAGATTCCTTGTAAAATTTGTGTAAAGTTTATTACGGTCCTAACTGTTAAAAGTCTCGAACTTGAAGATTAAAAACAACATAAATATTGCATTGGAACTGGAAAGATTGAATGTCTATTTTATTCATGTAAGAGATTATAAAACCATTCCAATTGATTTTCAAAAAGTTGAGAAAGTGGTATCCAGAAGTCCATGGTTGACAGGAATATATTGAATCTTGATTCATAAAATCAGTTTTGAAATAATATGAAATTTCCTTTGGTTTACATAAAATTAGATTCATTTATAATTAATAAAAAATTGGGAAGAGTTTAATAATACATTGGACAAATAATAAACTTATTTTTGGGGTAGAATATTTTTGTTCGTGGGTTGTCGTGTGGACCTGTTCTAGTTGGACCAGCGGGACCTATTGCGTTTTCCTCTTATCTTATGAATCGGAATTGTCGCGCGTCAGGTGTTTCCTTGTTTTGGGAGTTTGGATGTGAGGTGTGGTCTAAGCCCTTTATTGCCTTCCTTTGATGTGTTTTACTTTATAGTTCTAGACAATGTGAGTAGTCACGAAAGCGCTTGGATTTCACTACTCTTTCACAGTGGTTGTTTTTGCATTTTTTAAAATCACCTGTGTTATGTGATCTATGAATATAAATATGTATTTTTATATATATATATATTTTATAGATATATATATATAATATATATATATATATATAATATATATATTAATATATATATATGTTTATATATATATATATATATATATATATATATATTATATATATATATATATATATCTTTATATATATATATATATATATAAATTTCGTTGTCCTATGAAATGAAGGGAAGTGACAGGAGCTATAATTTTGGTGAGTGCGGAGGTTCGGAACTCTTCCCGTTATGTCTGATGCTCTGAGCCATGAAAAAAAACCAAGTCTTAAATTGTATTAAGCTTCTAAAAAAAGCAGTATTATTTTAATATGAATACTAGACCTGTCAAGCATAGCATAAATTCTTCAAAATCATATTAATTACAAATGAATTTATTTTTATACCCTAAAATTTTATTCATAATAAAATTAAAATCTGCTAGATAACAAGTTTATTTCTCTCAACTATATTATTACTTGGAAGCAATTACTTTATTACATGTAATAATTTCTGAATTCTGTTCTATTTGCTTTTGCAATTGCTCACTTTTTTATTCACCTTGTGCGGCAGAGATGATTTAAGCACTCTCTTATACTGTTATTATTTTTGAAGACTTAACCAGGTATGGTCTAATATTTTTATGGATTTGGAAGCATGCATTTATTGCAGCGATGATCCCTATTTTTTTCTTATATGTTTTACGTTTCTGAACTGATTTAACTTTCAAGTGTGTTAAATTAAAGCTCGTTGGAAATAAGACAAATCAGTTATTCTTGCGTTCAGTAATTGGGCTGCCTCTGTAGGGAATGTAGTAATCTTGTTTTCATTGTACCTGGCATTTAGTGTTCGGGCAATAAATATTACAAATTAAATCATTTCACATTCCACGTTCAAAAACTCAACAATGGAACATCGTTGGTTCCAAGTTTAGAAAACAAGAAGAAGCGTTAATGAAACAAACAATTATGAGAGGCCTGGTTTTGATATTTTATACCTTCGTTGTGATAAGGATATACTTGTAGGCACCGACTGCCTCATTACCTACACAGCTCTAACATATAATAGGCAAACAGAGGCTCTGGGCCTCGCAGTGAATCTTTTCATGACTTGTTAAACGGAGCAGATACCTTGATTAAATTGATTAATAAACTGCAGAATTACATTTGAGGGTCGCTTTTTTTAAATTTTTTACGCCTGTGAGTCCTAATCTTGAGTGCTCTCCTTAGTGACACACTCAATGTCTACGTTGAATACACAATAAATTTTTTGATAAAATTTGAACTCATGGACAAATTTTAGTCATGAATCATGCCAATTTGGAGTAATTCTATAATAATAAGAATAATTATAATAATAATAATAATAATATAATAATAATTATAATAATAATAATAATAATACTAATAAATAATATTAATAATTATATATAATAATTATAATAATAATAATATAATAATATTAATAATAATAGTTATAATGTTCATACGTCAGTACCATTACAGTATGAAAGCATCAATGCCCTGGTGGTGGGAAGCGGTTGGTGATGGTTGTGTGGATGATGATGATCGGCTGGTTGTTTAACACGAAGGTTACTCTGGCAACCTGATGCTCTCCTGGCAGTGAGATACATATCTCAACATTACCAGTCTCTACAAGATGTCGTTGACGACCCTTCTGTGACGTTGATATAGGCCAAAAGGCGTACCTGCTCTCTTTCTAAAGTGTGAGTATGTGACACTGGAAGACTCACAAATTAAATTTGCTCACTTTCTAATAAAAATTAAATAAAAATAATGAAAAATAACGGTACAAATATTAAAAATATAACAAAAAAAAATCATACAAATATAAGATCTACAATGATAAACAAAATTATTTTATATTTAAAATATAGCATGCACTATATGAAATGTCTAATCAATCAATAATTTTATGCGCACATTACAAGAAATTACAATATTATGTTTGAAAATGGACATACCAACTGTATTATATATATATATATAATATAGCTATATATATATTTATTATATATATATATATATATATATATATATATAATATATATTAAATAAAAAACATACAATAGCCAAGGAGTCGAACCCATGCTGCTTTCGCCTACCTCATGGTGGGCGCGAAAACTCATGAGCCCCTTATTCCACTGGACCATACATCCTTAAGAGTAGGGCAATCCAGCGGAACTGGATGTGATATCACTACCAAGTCAACAGGATGGTGTGGATGAACTCTTGGCTAATTTCATTCTAGTCCTTGTTATGGTGTACTAGTTCAAACGAGCAGTATTTTATATTATAGTGACCATGAGCTAGTGTTATGATCAATAAGATCACTGCACTAGCCGGGGTGTCCAAACAAAATGGGTTCGATCCTTTGCGCTAGTTGCGTGATATTGTTTTTGATATTGATCAATACCACTGTTGTTGGTCCAATAATATAAAATACTGCTCGTCGAGCTAGTACCAAAAACAGGGACTAGAATGAAATTTTAGCCTAGAGTCATCCACACCATCGTGTGTTGGACATCACACATCCTTGTTTAAGGCCTAATTTTACTTGGAGAAATAATCTACCTTTTTCCCTCATACTCTAAAAATTGAGTCTCACTATTCTCGTAAAAACTGTTCACTGCTATCTATAATATATATATATATATATATTATTTATATAGATAATATTTATATATATATTATAAATATATATATATATATAAAACACTGTCTCTGGCTGAAGGAGCGACTCGCACCTACCGAACCTTAGGACAAGGTACGCAGTGCTTTACCAATCTACCCACACTGGACCAATACCTTGGCGTGTAGCATGCGCTACACGTTTTGATCCAAGGCAGCAGCTTTTCAGGAGAAGGCTTACAGCTTTTTCATCTCATCCCCTGCATGCATCAGGACTTACTAGAGATTTGGAACCAATGCAAGAAGTCGCGAGAGCATGCGAAGATACACAAACACTGATCTCTGGCTGAAGGAGACTCGAAACATACGAAGTTAGCAGGTAACGCAGTGCTTTACAAACTACCCCACACTGGACATATACCTTGGCGTGTAGGCATTGCACTATTATTTGCATGCTCTCGCGAATTCCTTGATGGTTCAAATCTCTAGTAAGGCTGATGCATGCAGGGGATTGAGATGAAAAGCAGTAAGCATTCTCCCTGAAAGCAGGCTGCCTTGGATCAACGTGTAGCGCAGGCTACACGCCAAGGTATTGGTCAGTGTGCGGTTAGATTGTTAAAGCACTGCGTACCTTGTCCTAATGTTCGTAGGTTCGAGTCTCTTCAGCCTGAGATCAGTGTTTGTGGTATATTTGCATGCTCTCGCGAATTCCCTTGATATATATATTTAATATATATATATTATATATATAGATATATATATATATATATATTATATATTATATATATATCTGTCGTGACGAATACGTAAACACTGGCAATTAGCAAGAACTCATTTAATAAATAAGTCCTTTCTAAAATTTCTCAATACGTTCAAAAAGATATATTTTTTTCAGTAATGTTATGGGAAAATTTTTAATTTAATTGCTCCAAAAGCCTTCTTAGAAAACTTACCAACCTTATTATACAAGAAACAATATATTTTTAGCTCACCCCCCACAACTACATATATTTTAGATTTGTTTAACAATAATTTTGATTACGAAACAAACACAGTGAAATATATTTTTTTGGTAGGTTCCGAATGACTGGCGAAATTATTGCATTACACAAATTTTGCCTAGTTCTATATGGGCAAGTATGAGGCGTTGTATTTAAGCCAAGAATCGCAAGTTCTGCTATTCGGCACGACATATATATATTTATATATATATTATATATATTATATTTATTTTATATATATATTATACATATATTTCATATATTTATTTTATATATATATATTTATATATATATATTTATATATATATATATATTTATATATATATATATTATTTATATGAATATATATATATTATATATATTTAAAGTATATATACTTATATATTTTACTCCATCAAAGAGCATCCTCTGCGAAATTATTATTATTATATTATTAGTATTATTATTATTATTATTATTATTATATTATTATTAGTAGAGCAAATTACCTGCATGATATTTACCTGAATTATTTCCTTGCAAGTAATTTGGGTGAGGTAGAGGACTTCGATCCCAGCAGGTCACCAAACTGTCACTCCACGACCCACTCCTTCACTCTCACAGAAAAGCTAGGGACCTGACATAAATTAATAATTACAATATTAAAACATTATTGCATATTGGTAACTTACAAAAATAATTGTGGACTGTTTATTGTTACGCTTGTGAGTATACAAAAGAAATTGGTATTAAACTTTACATTTAATTATTGGAAAACTTGATGCTGATGGAACACCACCCTAATATTTACCCTAATGCAAAATTGCTGTACCTTATAGGTAAGCTTCAGTTAGCCTAAGGATTGTGTTGCTTGGGAAGGATTGGATCCTCTATGTTTCTCGTCAAGGGTTGCCGAATTGTAAGGATTTTCCGCCACTGTTAATCCAATTCTTCAGCAGGAACGTGTCAGCAATTTCTAATTTATGGATGAGGCCGATATACCACCAACTGACCTTGGAGAGCTCCTGATATCATTGCCAATTCAAAACAGTGTTTCACACATTTTATTTCATTTGGTTGCTCCCCCCGGTCTACTCGGAATGCTCTTCTAACCGCCTCACTCGAAATATATCCAAAGGGTCAAATCAGCATCGTATTTTAATACGACATTTATTATATTACTCATTTATATTATCTACAATTTTGGGAAAATTATGTTAAAAAAATACACAATATATATGCACATTCATATAAATTTCTTTCAGGTCTCCAGAGCTGGTATTTATCGGGATGTAGACATACTGCAGAAGGTCTGGGTCGAATTTATGGACAGTTAGTCTGCAACGTCCGTGAAACAATGAAAAAATTGTGCGACCAAGGACATTAAGTTCTTATTAAAATGTTTACTATTAAGGACTTTATGGGAATGATTTTTTCAATATCAGGTACGTATATATTATGACTTAATTCGGAAATATATAAATTTTGTAATATTTTTTTTTACCCGACTGCAGAAATATTGTTTATTCTTTTGCTGGGCAGATCTTTGTCATATGCAATCGCTGAATGATATGGATCTCACGATTATTTTTATCCTTCGCATATCTAATTATGATTTAGTCTTGAGCTATTAAAATTAATTTATTGACTTTTTATATGTTTCATGTTATGTATTTATTTTAAAATGGGCAAACTGTACCAATTGTTGGTATTAAAAGTTCGCATGGAGATATTTATTTAAACTATATATCAATTTGAGAAAAACAATGAAGAGCTCTGAGAAATTTTAAAGTCTTGATAATCATTACTGGGAATAAAATGATACTGGCCGTCCAGTATATGCTTTCAGGATGAAACTGTCTTCAGTTCATATGAAGTAATTCTTAGTGGTCATGGAAATTCAGGAAATTCTGTCATCGACTTAAACTGAAATAAGATCAATTACATTAGCATCTTCTTTATGGGAATATTAAAAACTATGATATTCTATTTCGTTCACTTTGAATATTATAACTTCCTGTCCAGCAGGAAGTTAAAATTACGAGTACACAGTCAAGGGCGGGCCGCTAGGACTGTGTACTCACTTAATTTTCTCATTGTTTGTGGTTTGAGGGAGTTGAGGTACAGCTCTTGGTTTTTCTTCTTCAGGTAGGTTATAGGCCACCTCTCCCTCGCCAAGAGCTTTATACCCCTCTTAATAAAGCTTTGCATGGAATCCTACCTTACTACATCACTTCCTGACAACTCTGTGACTGAAGAAATACTTCCCAACATCATGTGATTATCCTGAGTCTTAACTTCCATGTGACCCTTTGTTGCTGTTGTCCCATCTCTGGAAATCCGTCTCTGTACTCATGGTCGATTCCTCTCAGTATTTGTGATATTAGCATATCCCTTATATCTCCTGTCCTCCAGTGTCGTACAATCGGTTTCCTTAACCTCGTGCTCGTAGGACAAGTCCCTGAGCTCTAGGATAGGTTTGTTGCAAACCTTTGCATTTTCTCTATTTCTTTACGTGCTTGGCTAGCGTGGATTACAACTGGTGCTGATACTCCAATATAAGGGCCTAACGTACACGGTGTACAAGGTCCTGAATGATTCTTATTTAGATGTCAGAATGCAATGGTTAGGTTTGCTAGGCACCGTATGTTACAGAAGTTAATGATTGATGTGCGCCTAAGTAGATGTGCACGGTGTTATTCTCACCACGGAGATCCATTTTCTGAGTGAGGTTTGTAGTCTTCGGACTGTTACTCCGCCTACGGACTTAATAGCCCTTCCCAGATTTTCATCATTTTGCACTTGTTTAGGTTGAATTCCTGGAGCAAGCTGATGGACAGGCCCCTGCAGACTATATCTAGTTCCCTCTGTAATCCCGACTGAATTCTCCTCATCTCTTCACATCCTCGTCTGCAAACAAGGACCTTAGAGTGTATTCTTTCTGGGTCATTTCTCTACCAGAAACAAGTAACGGTAATAGGGCTGGGACTCTGTGGAACATACTCTCATCACATGGCATCTTTGGACAACCTCTTCACAGGACCATGACTTGCTGCTGCTTCCTGACTATACCTGCCTGGGTCATCAAGCTTTTGACCACTAATCTCTTGTGTGGGACTGTGTCAAAAGCCTTCTTTACAGTCAAGAATATGCTATATACCATCGCTCTCTCTCTCTTGTCTTACTGCTGTCACATTAAATCCATGCTGGTTGTGCAGAATTACTTCAATGCTTTCTTGGTGCTCCACCCTCTTCTCTATAATGTTCTTCATGACTTTGTTTACCAATTATTGTCTGTGACATTGGTCTGAGTTTTAATGCGTTCTTGTCTGTCTCTTAAAAAAAAAAATGAGACTACATCTGCTGTCTTCCGTACCTCAGGTAGTCGCCCTGTTTCAATAGATGTATTGAAAGATTGTTGTTAGTGGTACAAGATGTTATCGGCTACATGTCTTCAGTTAATCGTTGCTTCTTAGCAAACCTCTTACCTCTCCTCAGTTGTATGTATTGTGTCCAGCACTTCATGGTGCTATCCCTCCTCTTCATCTTTTGAAGTCCTTTCTGTCTCCAGTGTGAATAATTCTTTGAATTTTCCGTTTTAAGCTCCTCTCAAACTTCAAACTTAGTAATCTGTACTCCTCTCCTTCCTTCCTTCCCAGTTTGATTACACGTCTTTTGACTGTCGTTGTGTGTGTGTGTGTGTGTGTGTGTGTGTGTGTGTGTGTGTGTGTGTGTGTGTGTGTGTGTGAATGTTTGGGTGTACTCACTAGTTGTACTCACCTAGTTGAGGTTGCAGGGGCGAGGCCAAAGCTCCTGGCCCGCCTCTTCACTGGTCGCTACTAGGGCACTCTCCTGGAACCGTGATTGAGCGTTATCATAACATTGTGTGTGAATGTGGTGATTATGTGAGTAACAGTGAGAAAGTGTGTTTCCATCTGCTTGTTTCTAATTCTGTGACTTTTAATTACAGGTAAAAAGTTCGTTTTATATGTCCAAGTAAAGAATATATGAGGCAATGTTTTTCACTGATCGCTTCCAAAGAATAGTGCAATTGTGCAACAATTAATAAAAGGTAAAATATACAATTGAATTCTTGCTTTCTTGTAAATTGTAATGAAGTTTGGTAGGATTACCGACAATATATAAAGTAAAGGACAAAGTGAAAGTGATGTGACATTTTATTGTGGCAAAAAAGTTTCGCTCTCCAGGAGCTTTGTCAAGCCGTTACAAACAGTACATGGAGACAGAGGGTATATATATATGGGTTAAAGTTTAGGTGCAATACTAGTAGTAGTAGTAATAGTGATATAAGTTGTAGTAGTAGTAATACAATTTTGACAGAACAATTAACTTGCACTGAGTTAAAAGGATATAAAAGCTATTACTTGGGTAACATTTAAAAAAAAGGTTTAGACAAATTTTCTATTGGAGACTGGAAAGAGGCAGCCCGTTTCAATGTTCACTCTCAGTAATGTGCTTTGTGTGTATAACAGGAGGACTATGTGATGGCAGGGTTTACGTTTTCAGGAGGATTCTTGCTTAAAGACTTCAGAGATGGTGACGCTGCCTTTGTTTTGTTTAATTGTATTAGGGAAAAAGTATTAGTGAAGATTCAAGGCACTTCCGTCTGCGGAAATTAAATTTTTTTGATCACTAATTGGGGGGTCCCTGAATTTCATGAGATGGTTGGTGGAAATTTCGGTGTTGTACACAGGCGTTGTTCAAGTTATCGTTCCCACATGCGCAGATGTGTTCATTGAGGCGGGTTGTCGAGGTTTCTTGCTGTTTCACCTAAATAAATCTTGTCGCAGCCTCATCAGGGTATAGTGTAACCCCTTTAGTTGACTTCGTTGTGCTTGGATTTTGCTCTGGTTAGATCCTTTATCGAAGTGTTGGAAGCGATGGGGGACTCTTTGGGGTTGCTTGTGAAAGTACTTTAGAAACATTTTAGTGCAACCTGGCTGTTGGAAGAATTATAACTTTGTTAGGAGTGGTGTTGGTGCGTGGAGAATTAATGATCTGAAGAGCTCTTGTCTTGCAGTCTTTGCGAAAAAGGAAGGAAAATGTAAATCAGTGAAGTTTTGGTTGAATGTATGTGTACATTCCTCGTCAAGAATCTCAGGACTACAAATTTGGTATGCTCTCAGGAAAAATCCGATGATGATGCCTTTTTTTGGTCTTGGTATCTTGATGGAATAGAAGTGTGTGAGATCTTTTTATTTTTAGATTTCCGATAAACTTGAAATCTTAGGTTGTTGTTACTTTGTGGATTAAGGACGTCTAGGAACGGTAGCTTGTCATTGGATTCTTTTCTAGTGTTTAAACTGGATCGCCGGTTCAGCTGCATTGAGCCTTGCCTTAAGATTCCATTTTTTCAAAGCGTTTGGGAGTTTTTTACGAGGACGTCGTCCACGTAACGTAAAACCCAAATGATGCTTGAAGGGGATGATGTTGGCGAAAATGTTCGGACTCTAGGGGGTTCCATGTACAAGTTGGCTAAGGACGGCACTGATGGGGGACCCCATTCCCATGCCGCAGTTGAACCGGGGATCCAGTTTACACTAGAAGAAGAGTCCAGTGACAAGCTACATTGAGGCCGCTTGGAGCTAGTGATCATATGGTACTGAACTTCAAGTAACTAGTAGAGTTACAAGTTTAGAGAAAAGCAGGAAGAGCAGGACAAAACAACCCAAGCTACAACAGAGAGGACCGCAAAAACATGAGTAATTTCCTGTATGAGGTTCAGTGGCAATGAGAACTGGTGGGAAAATCAGTAAATGAAATTATGGAATACGTGATAAAGAAATGTAAAGAGGCAGAGGAGAGGTTCGTTTCCAAAGCAACATAAATAATAGAAGATACGAACTAGCCTTTGGTTTACCCAAAGACGCAGAGAAGCCAAATCTGAGTGCACTAGAGAATGGAAAATGTAGATAAGACAAAGGGCCCATGAAAGCAAGGAGATTAGCCGAAGAGCTAGAAACGAATATGCACAGATAAGGATAGAGGCCATTGGTTTTACGAAAATGAAGCGGGTTGTACTCCTACACCAGGAAGAAAAACTAATTTTAATTAAGGAACAGGTAAGCAGGCTGTGGAAGTAAGGGGGGAAAAGTTCACAGGAAATGACCGAGAAATATGTGAAAAAAAACCAATATGATATAAAAGAAAATTAATTTTCGTGGAGACAGAAAGGACTCCGGGAAGCCGGAAATGGTGGGGTACACCAACAAGTATGGACAACCGAGGAGGAGGTTGAAGAGGCTGTATGTGAACTAGATACTTTAATACCAGTGGGACCAGACAATACACTCCGTGGGTCGTTTAGAGAGGTAGCAGAGGCGCTGTGTGTGCCACTAAAACAATCTTCAACACATAATCGAAAACAGGGCGATTAACTGAGGTGTGAATGGGCAGCAAATGCGTCCCAAATTTTAAGAAAAGAAACAGACAGGCAGCATTAAATTTTTAGACCAGTGTCATTGACATTCATAGTATGCAATGTCACGGAGAAAAAAATTTTCAGGAAAAAAGTGGTGGAGCATCTAGAAAGGGATGAGCTTATAACCCTAACCAGCACGTTTCCATGGAAGGGAAATCCTGTGCCACAAACCTACTAAAGTTTTAGGGACATGGTGACGGAAGTAAAACAAGAGAGAGAAAGGTGTGGGTACACTTCATTTTCTTGGAAGCAAGAAAGCTCTTGGCGCAGTTCCACAAAAGAGATTAGTGCAAAAGCTAGGGGGATGAGACTGGGTACAATAGGAAAGGCACAGCAGTGGTTCAGAGAATACCTGACGTGACGAGTGTCACAGTGGAAGCCTGTGAGGGACTGGAAAGTTCCAATGGGTTCAGTCCTAGGGACCAGTGCTGTTATGGTAAGTGAGGATGACATGGGACAGATGGGTTAGAATCAAAAGTGTCTCTGTAGACGATGTGAAACTAATGAGGAAAATTCAGTCTGACGAGATCAGACAGGACTACAAAGGGATCTGGAGGGGACGGGCAAGCCTGCCCAACAATGGCACTGGAGTTTATCCTCACCAAGTGCAGTCATGAAGATTTGAGAATGCAAAGAGAACTGAAGATTTTATACAGGCTAGGGGGGACAATGGCCCGTAAACCTCACTCAGAGAAAAAGTATCTTGTGGTGAGCATAAACCCAGCATATCTCTGAGGCACACATCAACCTAATAACTGCTGCACAAAATGGGTACCTGCCAAACCTAGGAATAGCGTTCCGACACCTCAGTAAAAGGGAATCGTTCAAGACTCTGTACACAATTTTGCGTCAGACCCCTATTGGAGTATACAGCACCAGTTTTGGAACCCACACCTATTTAAGGGCATCAAGAATTTAGAGAAAAGTGCAAAGGTTTACAACAGGAAATACTCTGGAGGCTAAGGGGCATATCCTACGATAAGAGGATAGGGGAAATTTGACCTGACATCTGGAGGTCAAGAGGAATAGGAGGGGGTCACGGCATATAAAATACTGAAAGGAATTAACTAGATACCTCGGCGATTATTCTGACTGACCCGATAAAGAAGCAGGCTCGTAAATAACAACCAACACACTTTTAGAGATGGAAAATCCTGTCTCACAAACCTTCTAGATATCTATAACCAATTAACAAATGTGATGATGTAAAAAGAGGATGGGTGGATTGCATTTTTTTTAAGTACTGCACAAAAATTACGGAATTAGTCAGAAACTTCAAGAAAGACATTAAAATGGATTAAGGAATGTTCTACGGCGAGTTACTGAAAGAGTGAATTATTGTCAGAGAAGAGGTGTTGGAAAGGGCATGTATGACAAAAAAAGAGAATTAGAGGGACTCTCAGATGATGTGAAACTAATGAGAACAAAACCAGGTGAAGACCAAGAAATACTTTAAATGTACCTGGACAGGTTGCAGGTCAGTTTTGAGAAGAAACTGCTAGAAAATAGCAGTTATGTGGATTGGGGACAGAAAAACAGGACGGCAAAGGAAGAACTGACTCAGAGAGGTAAAAGCCACAAATCTTACTCAAGAAGGACCTCGAGGTTATCATAATACTGAATATATCGGCTAAGTCACACTTCCCTCAGATAAGTGTCACATAACACGCACATCTGGAACATCTATGATTAGTGTACAGGAAACCGTGCAAAGTGTCATTCAGTACACCATATACGACTTACGTCAGGCCAGTAGTGAAGCAAGCATCTCCAAAATGAAAAATTTTTCC
>NC_069440.1:31328292-31412251 GCF_026875155.1 Cherax quadricarinatus
TTAAAAAAAAGGAAAAAAATGAGAATAAGATTTTTGAAAATTTTTTACTTAAAATTTAAATATAGTAAAAAAAAGGGCCCTTCATTCTTTGAGTTGGGCAGGAGTAGGTATGGCCCTGGATAGTTCCTCTGATTTAAATTTTATGTGGGTTTTATCCTGGGCAGATGGTAATCCGATGTTCTGGAATCTCCTACCACTTGGATGGAGCACAAGTAGAATAGTAAGGGCCGTAGTAGTAGAATAATGTTAATAAGTATTATTAACACACGTCTTTGCCCCTTTATCTGGCGTCTATCCTGGAAGACCACGCCAGGAACAGAGCTGGTAATAAGAAAAAAAATAAACTGGTTACCCATAGTCATGATAATATAACATTTAAGAAAGAAAAAGAATGATAAATGCCAAAATCATTACTGGTAACCAGCAAACACTAGAAAAGAACAAACAGTAATACTCCTGGTAGATCACCCTACCTGATTAGAGAAGAGTGGAGGTGAAGTGACTCTCCAAACTTCAATCCACACCAGTAAGGTCAATATTACCAGGAGTAGAAACTTCAACAAATCGGACACCAGGAACTAGTTTTTGCCCCAGCCCGCCAGAGGGGGGGGGGGGGGGTGCGCACGCGCAACGTAACTCACTAATGGTTCCTGGTTGCCCGAACAACCTTAACCCCCACTTACACCTACTTTTCCCTCACAGTACATTAGGTGGCAGTAGCCTGAAATAACTCAAGTGGAAGTTATCATTGAATTTGAACCTCTTGTTTAATGTGATGTATGTCAGAATTCTAATTTTATGCTCAATATTACCTACTTTGTCTCTCTCTCTCTCTCTCTCTCTCTTTTCATCTTTGTAATTTGTGATAAGGTGTAAGACCTCGCCTGTACCATCCATTATATCATTATATGTACCATATTATTAGCACACATACAAGAGGTCTCTGAGTGTGTTTTTGGTGGGGTGTGTGTCGTATTGAGTGGTGGTGGTCTGGGTTGAGTATGGTTGGAGGTGTTCATTGAACTTGAGCACTTGTGTCTTGTGATCTATTTTGGACTTCTGACTTCGTAGTGAATATTTGCTCTTGCATAAGCTATAAGGGAAAGATAAGCGAGGAATTCTTGTGTTGTGAGTCTTACACCAGATATCATCACTGGCAAACATGGCAACTGTCATAGAGGAACCTATTTCTGCAGGTGATGGAAATGATGATAGCTTCCAGACCTTTAAAAGTAAACAAAAGAGAAAAAGTGAGAAAGGGCTAGAGCGTCGACGTAGTCAGACTCACTTGACTCGTACACAATGTGATACTAAACGTCCTTGGTGCACAGAGGCTGCAAGAAGTCTTTCTTCAAGGAAGAATGTGTTAAGTTGAACTTCCCTGACAACACCCCCGCTGCCTGCTAAGTGTGCATGGCTAATGGAAGCTGTAAACAAGCATCCTAACTCAAGGATCCAATTTAGGAAAAACACACAACTTTGTGTTTGTGGAACAGAATGAAGAACTGATCAATGATCTACTTAGTACACCTTATGGGGGTATTAAGCTGCTCTGACCTCCAAATCAGACACTCACCACTTTAAAAAAGGGGTTTCAGTATAAATAATCTTTGGATACCCTCTCTGCATGGACCCATCCCATCTGACTCTAAGTGAACATATCATCAAGCCTAAAAGACTTAAAGGAAAACCCCAATTATTGCCAGTTGGGTGGGTCCTGTGCCCCTCCCCCCAGAATATCTGGGTGCAGGGTTTACGTTCCTAAACATCGAAGTGTACCTACCCCCTAAACGTAGGTGTTACAAATGCCAAGCCCTATGGCCTGTTGCAGTAGACTGTGGAATACTACATTCTTGGTGTGGTAAGTGTGCTGGGAAAAATTCCACTAGAGAATGAAACAGTAGGCCCGGGACAGCCAAAAATTTAAGTGTATTAACTGTAAAGAAGTTGGGGTACAGTTTCCCACAAGGACTGCAGTCAGAACCCAAACACCTTCGATGTAAACCTGATAACAGTCCTTTAACCCTTTACCCGCGTGGTGCCTCAAATATTGAGGCCCCAAAAAGTATGGTTTTCATGGTGCCATAGACACAAAGCATATGCTCCCAGAGACTTCTTGTCTCAATCCAGCCCAATCACACACCTTCTGGGCGGAGCTTGAAGGTGGCGACACTTTTGTATTGTCCACTGCTATTGGCTGGGAGCTCCTCGAGTGTTCAGTACTGCTTGACTTGTTGAGGAGCAGCATTTCGACCCTCACTCTCCTGATATTCACCAATTTACACCACTCCAGAATGTCGGTAAGCTTCTGAATCTTTTTCCAGTGTATTATTGAATGTTTTTGAACCTCATTTTGAGATGCAAATGAATTGCCTGAGGCATTGAGAAGTAAAAAATAAATGCACTTGAAGTTTTGTTTACCTTTTTGGTATCAATATTGAGGCCCAGCCTGACAATGGTAGATTATCACTTACTTTTTTTTGTATAAATTATTGAGGCCCGGCCTGACAATGGTGATAAGAAATGTGCCAATGAAGGTATCATATATCATGGATTAATATATCATAATTAGACCGTTTTTGTCACTGATAGCTAACAATTGCATGCTGAATCAAATTCATTAATATATGAGTAATTTTACCTTGTAAATTTATCAATTTTGCTCATATGGAATGCTCATTTTGTGTTTTCGTTCTTTTCATTTGAACACAAATGTTTTATGGATCAAGGCTCAAAGAAGAAGGGATTACATCATGTCAGAGTTACATGATAAAAGTGACCCTAATGAGGAAGTGGATTCTGGAGATGATTATGAGCCACAGGCAGAAGCTTCTTCTTCAAGTGAAGATGAACATGAAGATTTGTCAAGAGAAGGGGGCAAGTTAATGTAAAACGAAGAAATGTACGAAAACAGCAGTTAAAGATGACGAGGTTGAGGAAAGATGAAACAACTGTCAACACACAAATGCCACCTGGAGCAAACTTGACATAACAAATATCCATTACTTGACTACGAACATGAGGTACCAACACAGAGGAGGAGAAGAAAATGCCTATAAGTTCCAAGGTTGTTATTTGCCTTGAAAAAGACTATGGACCACACAAAGACCAGTGCAATTTATGCAGATAACTTCTTTACCAGTTTGCCTCTAGTGAAATATCTGCATGCTACATTCAATTGCAGGTACACAGGCACTGCAAGGGACAGCAGAATTGGAAAACCCACCCCTTAAGTCTGTCAATGACATGGAAAAAACAAAGGTGTGAAAAGGAGTGCTATGGATTACTGTTTTTATTGGATGGTGTCCTTTCTGTACGTTGGAAAGACATAAGGTTGTTACTTTTCTGACTAATGATATTGGCATCAACCCAGTGGCAAAGATAAAGAGGGACAGCAAGGAGCTCAAACAAAAGGTGGAAGTTGACTGTCCCGCAGTGATAAAGAATTATAATGCCCCTATGGGGGCATAGATAAAAATATATTTGGTGCATCTCTACAAGTCTCCACTCAAAGCAAAACGCTGGTACATGAGGGTCTTTGGATATAAACATTGATCTTTTGTTGTGTCAATGGCTGGTTGTTGTACAGGCATGACTGTGGTGCTTTGAAGAGAAATGCATGAACCCCAAGGGAAATTTTGGTTTTCCATCTCCCATTCTGCAAGAAAGTCAATGGAATCCCAAGGAGCCTGAGATCTCCAAGTTGTTCAACTTCACGGTCTTCTTTACTTGATGACATTCCCAATTGGATAGAAAAAGGCCTCATGATACAATATTTGATGAAACACAAACACACTGGCGAGTTTCTGCAAAGAGTGCTTTCATGTAAACATTGCAACACCAAGAACAAGAGGACCTACTCTTCCTTTGCTTGTTCCTTCTGCAAGGTTTAATTTATGTCTAAATTTTAATGAGGAATTGTTTCCTGGAATTCCATAAGCAACAACATGCTTAAATTCCTCTGATAATATTTTTGTAACATTTTTTTCAATTTTTTATAAAATGTCAATTACTAAAAATGTGTTAAATTTATTGAAATCAAGTTTCTGTGCCTTTTGTTTACCCAAGTTGTTTATGACTAAACCTTAAATGTAAATTTATGCCTTTAATTAATCAGTTATAAAGCTGTTATGATTCTTTTAGACAAATGCCTTTGTCAGGCTTGCATCAAATTTGGGTGCCTGATCTGTCACCTACATTTAACCATTGTCGGGGATGCCTCATATTTGATACGGCCAAAAAGGGCATCTTATGGCCCAAAAATAAATAAACTCAAAAAATGATCACAAATAAAAAATGCTTAGAATTGCAATATACTGTCACAATATAGGTTGCAATTGTTGCATCTGCTCAAATATGAGGCCCCGGCCTGGTATAGGGTAATGGTAACTGAGGATGGGGCCATCCAGTCTACCACAGCCAATCTGAGACTGAACCTCTGCAAAGTGTGCAAGAACCCCACCTCACTGCAAAGGATTCTGGTGATACCAGAATGCCATCACACACACCAGCTGTGGAGGAGCTAGCCATCCCTGCTAGCACATATGGGAAATACTGGTCTGCCACTACAGATACCTATGGCTACACCTGAATTATGGGGATGAGTTTTTCATTTCTCCCAATACACACAACTACAACAGTCAGACGAACACCACACAGGTAACCTCCCTGGGAAATTGGAGATGAGTCAGATGCACAGGACCTACCTGAAAATAAATGTGAAACAGAGAACACTAATGTAACCAGGGTCCCTTTAAGGGTAGGTTTAAAAAAGCACTAACCCAAAAGGGCCCATCCTGGGGAGAGGTTGGATTCGCCTGACTTCTCATTTTATAAAAAATTTTCCGAAAAAAATTGAGCATTTGAACAGATCCTGAAATTTAATAAATATATTATCAGGATGATGTCTTGAGCATGGTGATGATGTCAAAGTGCAGCAATCCCCGTTTAGTTTCCCAGAAATTTGTAGAAAGAACCCCAAAACTTTTGCTTCAACTTGCTTTTAACGGCTGCCAAAATGCCGAAAAATGTTAAAAAAAAAGGTCCTGAAAAAAAGACGACAAACATGCTATTTGTTTAATATCTGCACCTGTATCAAAGATAAATAGTTTTACCATCTTATGGCAAAATTGTAAAACCACTAAAATGGATACATTACAAATTTTTTCGGAAAAAGCTTCCATCGGGAAGCTTTGCCGATTTACACAATTGTGAAACCAAGAATATTGTGCCCTTTTTTTTGCAGGAATGTAGATTGAAAGGGGGAGCCCCCCCAACCCAAACTTGCCTGGATAGCATTTAAAAACCAAGTAAACCCAAACTTTTGTTGATTATGTCAAAGAACTTGCCACTTCACCCCTTTTCCTTGCAGATCGATTTAAACTGCAGTATCAGGTGTCAAGTATAGCGGGCGTTTTTTTCCATAAACTTTTTAATCTCTATGCCCCAGCGACCAGCTTCGACCTATGATTTCCCAAAATCGATAAAAAGTGAACCAAAACTCATTCTTGGAGTTTTTAAATGCCAGACTAAAAAATTTTGGGGGGTCATAAAAACACCAAGGAAATAAACTAGTGAGTTGCTAAATGACATGATAATTTTCGAAATTGTGGGCACTATGAGCCTACCCAATATAGGGTGGCATACTAAAATCTTGTCTTGGATTTAATACATCATATACGATGCAACTCTGCATAGTTGATGATCTTCTATCTGATCACTTCCCAAGATAAAACAACTGTCAATCTTGATCAATCTCCAGCAATCAAGGAGCTAAATACAAAAAGGAGGAGATTATTCTAAACCCAAACACAGAACAACTTTTTTAACCACTTGGATCAATGGTATAAAAATTTACGAGCCCCTTGGCACACAAAATTTAATGATGTTTTAAATTTACCACATTAGAGTGTTCTCACAGACAAGTGGGGGGAAAGGAAACAAAGCCCCTCCACTATAAAAAACAATAAAAACCAATGTAAAATTTAAAGATCCACAGCTGCGAAAATTAACACTCAGCAAAGAGGTTTGGGTAAAGCATACCTGAAGTAGAACCCCAGCCCTGCTCAGAACGTTCCAAGCTGCATAACAAATGCAAGGAAAAAAAAGGGAAAAAAAAAGGGGAAACAGGAATGGGAAATTTTTTAGTGGATTAAATAGGCCCAACCCCATTGATTTTGGCTTGGAAAGGTATAAATAAAAAAACCCAGGAGAAAGACTGGCAAGTTGCTCATCCCTTTCCTTTTGAAAAAGCAAATGACCTCATAAATGACGGGTCCAAAACACCCAACATAAAAGCCTTCCATCTAAATTTAAAAAAAAATTTAGAGAGTATTCTGAAAAAATGTTGAAATGATTAATTTTAGAGCCAAAATATTATAGAGTGATTGCCTCTTTGAGATAAATTTTAGAAAATACATTAACCAAAAGTCGAAAACTGTCCGGGAGGGGATGGAAACCTTGATATTCTCAAACCTAAGGCAGTCCCTGAAAACCCTTTGTTGGCACTGTATTTTTTATTTATTTATTTTTTATTTATTAAAAATTTTAGCATACTTACAGGGGTAAAAAAAAAATACAGATAAACAGCATGCCAAACCACTTTTTACTATCATAGCATTACGGGGCTGGCTTAAAATTTTAACTAAGAATGATGAAAATCAGTGATAATACATTTTTGTAAACAGATAACTTAAAGAAAAAGGGAATATTCAAAGACAGGTCATATGGTTGCATGCATTGTTGTACTTCAGTGATGGAGTATTCTGTTAGGTATGTATTTAAAAAATAAAAAAGTTAGAGGGGGTTTTTGGGTTAACATTTATATAAATATAATTGTGAGAAACTTTAAGATATAAAATTTTATAAGGTTCGTTTTCTTTTATTTGGTTTTGGGGGGTAATGATCTTTAGAAAGATTTAAATTTTTTATAAACATATGTTTTTTTTTTTTTACGGTAATAAATTTTTCCAAATTTTGGGGCTTTTTTATGTGCTTTGAGTTTTTGCTAGTGTGAGATGGAACAGGAACAAAAAGAGTGATCTGTGCCTTGTGTTAATTTTTCCCATGTGTTCTTTGAGGTTGGCAAGGAATGTTTGAGGGGGGGGTTAAATATCAGAGTTAATGTTCTATGTATGAATAGGTCAAAATAAGTAGGGATTTTTGTAGGGTGAGTAGGTTTAGTGTATTGAAAAATTGGGGGATGTGCTGCCTGAGTAAAATTTTTATCATTTAACTGAGCCTTTTTGTTGGTAATTATGGTCGAATGGTTAATTTTGTTGGGCCCCATCCCAAAAATTCCCATAGGTAGATGGGTAAAAAGAGAGTATAAGGGGCCCAGGGGGGCTGACTGTGGAACAAGTACCGTACTTCGATAGTATGCCTACAGTCGGGAAATTTTTTCTTAAAAATTTGTTGTTATTGTTAAAATTTTGAGTCTATTATCAAGGTGGTTTCCCTAAAAATTTTTCCCCCGTTAGCTTTGTGATAGGGTCCTTTATCTTTTTTAAGGGGGACATTGTAACTCTTTTCCCAAACTGAATAAAAGTAGTTTTGTCAAGTTTAGTGTAATTTTTTATCCTCATCCGGTAGATATTTTCTGTAATTCGGTTTTACAGTTTTGGCACGTAGGGGGGTGGGGAAAGATTATTTGCACGAAAATGTGTGGGTTTGATAATTGCAAAGCATTTGGAAGGCATTTATGTAAGAGAAAAAAAAAAAGGGGGCCAAGGACATTCACTGGGGGACCCAATGAAATTTGGTTGCGCAGAAGAGTTTTCCCCATTTGCGTACACATATTGGTTTATGTTGCTGAGGTTGACTTGAGGTAGTTGGGGAGTCCCCTCTTAACCATATGTGACAATTTTACTGGAGCAAGTCATGGTAACTGTATCAAAAGCTTTACTAAGTCAATGAGGACCCCCAGGGGACTTTTTTTTTTCCTATTGCGGTATTATGTTCCCTAGCATGGCATAATAGATCTTAGATTTTTTGGGCCTGAATCCAAATTGGCGGGGGTTAAATTGTTTTGGGAGAAAAGGGAAGTAGATTCGTTATAAAAAATTTTTTTTCGAAGTTTTTTGGAGAGGTGAAAGTTGGATATTGGCCTAATTTTTCAACCTGTTTGGTCTCCTCCTTTGGGGGTTTTGGGGGACCCTTGCTTTTTTTGAGTAAGTAGGGAAGGTGGAGGATTCAAGGGATTTGTTAAAGAGTTTGCAATAAAATGGTGATACACTTGTGACAGTTTTTTGTATAAAAAGGGTGGAAAGGTTTTTTAAAATCCCCTCCCTTTGTTTTTTGTGCGTTGATAATAAGGGAGATTGTAGGGGTTATGGGAGCTGGGAACATGTGTTCGGGTGTTGCCATGAGGTATCATTTGGTGGGGTTCTGAGCTGGGATTTATTGGCAAGGTTTTGTCCTATAGGGGAGAAAAATCTTTGGGTCTGTTTGCTTTTCTGTTGGTGGGATTTGGGGTTCATCTGATTTTGCAAATTTTTATTTCGCTATTTCGTGATATTTTTTTTGTTCCCGAATTTCTGATAGGGTTTTTCCGGGCTTTTTTATTCCCCCTCGTAATTGGATAATTTTCCAAAATACAATTTTTTTCCCCTTCTTACAGGCGGGTTGGGATTGACAGTAACGTTTTTTGGTCTCGGTTATGTGACCCATTCTTTATGTTTTTCATATTGGTGTTTTGTTTTTAGGATTTGAGAAGCTGGGTGTTAGCCAGGGACTGTTCATCTCTTACTGTCACTGTTTAGTTTTTTTAGGGCAGTGTTGTTATAGAGGTTTTGGGGCTTTTTTAGAAAATTATAATACTTTTCGCAAAATCTGTATAGATTCTGCTCAGGGCCAATAAATGTTTGCTAGCTGTTGTGAAGTTTTATTTTGTTGCCCATTGTGAAGTTGAAGGTGACTTTGTAGTGTCCTTGGGGGTAGTTTCCAAGATTGTTTTGAGGAAAAGTGGGTATGGCTGTGGATCCTTAATTATGCCGGGGGATTTTAAAGGGGATATGGTGTTGGCCCAGAGGGGTCAAGTGGGAAACACACTCGTAACTCTTGTAGGTTTTGTTAAACTGTTTTTTAAAACATACAGTTTCTTTTTTTGGAATTCAGTAACGTGTGGGGCCTGGGCTTGCGAGATTTATATTAATTACCGAGATTAAGTGACTTTTTTCATGCTGCATCAGTTATCATACTTCCCCAGGTTTTGACTAAATTGGCAATTTTTGACTGTGAACTCTGTAGATGTTTTTCAAGGAGAGGGTTTTTTTAGGGATTTTGGGTTTGAATTTTGCTATTAAAAATACCCCCTGTTCTCCCTTTTTCAATATTTAAAAGAACTTCAGTTGGGCTGAGTAGTATATGGGTGTGCACCCCCTTGTTGGGCTCCTACATTTTTATGGCTTGTAACCCGGGGAAAGGCATAGACTCTGTACTACGGGTTTAGCCCGGTTTTTATTAGTGTAAGTGGACATATTGGCATTAAAAGGGAAATTTGTAATGCTAGAGGTCATCGTAATGCTTTCTTAAAGATCGATATTGTAGTTTAAAAATAGTTTTTTGTTGTTGTTGGCACTGAGAATGCCTTTTTATTGTTCGCAGTGTAGTAATTACAGTAACTGTTTTTATTCATTTAAGTCATTAAATAAAGGTTGTATCAGGATCAATGCTTGTAATCATAAATTTTTAGGAATCAAGTTAGAATTTTAAATATAAAACAAAGTAAAAGCTTACGCTAAAAAAAAGCACCCGAATTATTTTAAAAATGTAAAATAAGATAATTTGTTTTTTTTTTTTTTTTTTAACTAAAAAAAGGAAAATATAAAGGGACTAATACAAATAAAGTGATGATCAAAAATGGGGCTTGGAAATGATAGTAGGTAGTACTATAAAGGTATTTTTTTAAAATTAGAATTTTAGTATAAAAATTTTAAAAATAAAAGGGACAATATAGGGTTTTGGGAACAAAAAAGTGGTTAAACAATAAATGAGCTTTGGGAAAATAATGCAAAAATTTTGAACTTATTTTACTTTAGCACCTGAAATAGCACCTTGATTATTTTAACAATTGTGAATATATAAACTAGGGGTATTATATAAGCTAAAATAAGGAGAAAAAATATAAAGGGACTAAAATTAAGTAATGGGAAACAAAGTTAAATGGACAGATGGGGAATTATAAAAATAAAATATAATATAAAAATCAATTTGAAATGGTACTTGCAATTGCACTAAGTCTGGTTAGGTTGTTGACAAGATCAAAATTATAACAGATTTTAAATTTACAAAAAAAATTCACAATTAAATACCAAAAAGAATAAAAGTAAAAAAAAAAACAAAGGTAATGTCTGGTTTTTAAATGAAATAAGAGGTAACAGGACCCAGGTACACAGGGCAAAGGATAAATAAGGGTTTGGGGTTGAATATACAAAAATTAAAAAAATTTGGGAACAAAATTTATGGGGGTAAAGATAATGTTTTAAATTTCAAAAATAAAATTGACTGGTATAAATATGGTGTTTAATAAAATTTTAGTAATAAAAATGATTCAAAGAGGCGTCTTCCACTTTTCCCGGACCAGTAGTTATTTGCCACCCTAAGCCCCCAAAAGCCGATACATTTAGGCCGATCTCCTTAACTATTGTCTTTGTAAAAATTTTGAAAAAGATGTTTAAAAGACTGTACACAGAAACAACATCACTTTTTCCCCCACCTTTGGGTTCATGAAAGGTAAAAATGTGCAGAACTTATTTCCACCTTTCCACTGCACAAAACCCCTTTTAGTTTTACCACTTTTCTTGATCTAAAAACTGCATTTGTATTTCGAACAGAAAACCCTTATCTACATGAATGCCCAAAAAGAATATTTGGGGGTAGCTTACCTTTCTGGATAAAAGGATACCTGTCAAATAGATATCCTCTGCCCCTTTTCCAAGGGTTTAGAAGGGTTCTAAAGAAAATTTTTAGGTAACCGCAGGGAGGATTCTTAGTCCATCTATTTAAAATTTGATTAAAGCTCTCCTAAATGCTCACCCGCCTCACCTAAAAATATAGCTATAAGCTAGCTGAGAATCATGATCCATAAACAGGGCAAAAAGATGAAACCTTTTTAATGAATTCAAGCAATTTGTAAACGACGGCCTCATAAAATTTCCCTAAAACTAAGATATTTTAAAAACAAACGAACCCCCCCCCATTATTTTAGGGGGAAATCAATAGCTACGTTTAAAACTTACAGATACTTGGGGGTTTGATGTACCCTTTAAAACCCTATACCCCAACTAAACAACAAATGTAAAGTAGGAAATCTCTCAAAGCGTTGCTGGCTACAATCCCCAATATGGTGCAAATGTAGAATCGTGAGAATGATTACTAGCCCATTTAGGTCCTTAATTATAAAGCTGCTCCCATGTTTTTATATTATAGAGAAAGTTCTCTCCGACCCTTGGGGTTTAAGCAAAATGAAGCTCTCAGGGTTTTTCTTGGCTGTCCCGATTACAAAAAAATTTTTAACATGAGGAAGGAGCTTGGTATTTCAGTATCGTGATGGATTGTTGAAATAACACGTACCGGTATTAGAAAGTTGGAAACGAACCCGACACTGTCACAGGGGAATCTTACCAATGTCAGAGGGAAATACACACAGATCTAAATATTGGAAAACGGAATTGCATTAGTTTTTATAACCGCATGAACTGATATGAGGAACAAGAGCATTTCACCCCTCCATAAGATGTGTTATTTAATACACATACCCACAAGTCCCCCCCCAAGAACTCATTTCTAGTAATCCCTTTCCCTTAAATCTCTTGTTAGAAGCAACTGCTCAAAAAAATTTCTCCCTAGCTGGTAGTAACAAATTATCACAAGTTATATAAAAATTTTGGGGTCAAACAGGAGTTTCGGGGAGGGGTGCCCTCTGTCTTTTTGCCACCTCCCTAGTTAAGAACGATAATAAATTTGTTGAGTTAGGGTAAGAATAAAAACTGGGCTCTACCGCAAACAAAAAGTATGCAAACCCAATGGCAAAAAGCTAACCTATGACACTGACTTACTCTATCATCATTTTCTGATTTTATGCATCATTGAAAGGGTCTTTGGGTATATAAGACTCCCAAAAACATGCTCTTGGGGAAGCCCCGGTAAGTACCAAAAATTTGGGACAAAGGAATTAATTACAATTGCTATGGATCCCCTCACACATTGGATTACCTTTATATAAAATTATAGTTAGCCAAGAAGAGTATCAGAAAGGGAATGGTTTTGAATATAACTTTGGGTTTTCTGTTCTAGCATTAGGAATAATTTTAGGGAGAATAAATAATGAAAATGTTTTTTATAGGAAAGCTTAAAGCCTAGTAGATCTATAACCCCCTATAAAACATGAACTAGAAAGATTTTTTAGGGCAAGGGAATGTAAAAGACTGATGAGTTGAGGCCAGGCTTAGGGTTGGTTTTCAAGTACTCTGGCGTTTGGGACACACGATGATGATCAAACTAAATGTAAATTATGATTTTTAGGCATTTTGGGGCCTCTCTTGAAAACCCATGTGCTTAATTGCCACTTATTTAGGAATAAGAGACGACAGTATAATAAAAATATGTGACATTCAAGATATCCCATTATGAAAAAAAAGAACCAGATAATAAGCAAAAAATTTCCAAATTTGCTTGTAAAAGATAAGTGAACTATAGAATGAGAATAAATCCAAGTATTTCCGTTACCCTTTGGGGCCTAGTTCCTAGCCTTTTGTGTATCCCTAGCTCCGTGTACCTCCACAGGATGGATATGGGGGGGCCAAAAACTAGCCACTTCGGTGGCAAAAAACAATCTAAAATTCCCCTTAAGTTTCTGCTACAGGCCCCGTAAAGGGCAGTACAAATTTCCCCCGACTTTTTTTGTTCCCCCTCGTTTTGAAAGCTTTTGTTTTTTTAGAACAGTTTTATGTTTACCTTTTTAATACCCTTGTGATTTTTTCCAAATTTATCTCATTTGGGCAACCCAAAAACATTTCCCCGTTTTAATACTGCTTGTATAGTTCTTTGGGTATCTGCACAAGGGGGGGTGACACCAATTTCCACAAAAATACAATTTAGCATGTAGAAGCCCCTTTGTTTTACTGACCAAGACTACACACAGCTTCTAATGATTTGAATGGTTGATTTACTGCAAATTTACCAACCTCTTAATATTCATTAAAACCTCCTTAAAAGAAGCTCTACTATTTTATTTCTGTTTTAACTGTTTTTGTATATTGGACCTTCCGTGCACGTTCCCGGGATATATTAAATGTTTGTGTTTATAAGGGGGCCTACAACCCCCTCCGTTTACAGTCTGCTTTATTGTCCAACGAAACCGTTTGAAACCAGTCCAGGGTTCGGACCAGTCAAGGGTTCGGACCAGTCGATCTATCTGATCAGTGGGTCACTTATTTAAACCATACTGGTCGTGTGATTTGAGCTAACACATGAAAGATCTACTGGAAATTATCTACCCGAGTAATCTGTGATTTGATTGATACAAAAGTATAACTTGCGTCTTGAAGAGCCGGTGACTGCTGGCAACTCCTACATGACGAACGGTCGGACCTCCACCCTTGTTTATCAATCGCTGTATCTAGCTTTTCTATTTTTTTTTTTCCGTCTCCACCACAATAAATGCTATATTATCACTATAGTTGACTGGTGCAAATTTTGGAGGAAGGACGCTTTTTCTGTAGTAATAATTGCTTCTCGTTGTGTATATTGCGACCGCTGGTAACTACAGGTTATATGAAATTCACAGTAATATGTCTGGTATTTCAAGAAAAAAGAAACTAATGAAAGTCCACTCCACTCCACTAAGTACCATTATAAATACTGGTTAGTTGCTACTACATCACTGTATTCTGCTATTCACTGGTATCACTAGATTATATGTGAGTACCACTAGAGGCAGGAAGATTATTAAAAACAGCTGAACTGTCGGTAAGTTTATGGCGATCTGGCACCTGCTCTATAGGATTCTACTTCTTTACAAATTCACCTGTTTTCAATGACACTATAGCCTTTTTCTTCAATATACTAGGGAGCCACTGTAGTATACACTATACACTAATGTATTCTTCAATGTTATCAGGGAGACTTTCTTTCCTGACACGAAACAAGTTCAATTATTAGTATTTTTTCCACACGGGAACACAGCCTATGATTCCCCTCTTGACAGTAATACTTGCTAGGTAGTGAACACTAATACTCCTTTTTTTGACTCCAGTATATACCTTGTTTTCCGCCCAGATTGGTGTTCCAGGTCGCTAGAGGGATGTATCGGTATAGGATTGATCGACACCAAAATTAAAGTTCTGCACGTTAAGCGCGTCCGCGAAAAAACACCAGAAAACCTGAGCACAACGAGGCACGCTTTGGTATGAAACTGTTTGTACTCTGTGACTTGTGACAGTGGCTCGTATTGGGATTATTGTTACACGGTTAGTTAAAACATTTGAAGATACCAGGTTGTTATTGGGTTTCAGTTGAATAGTGCGAAGCAGGATGGCCACCTTATCTTAGTAAGGGGCAACTTTATTTATTGATAACTGTACACAAGCCCTTTATCAGTGATTTTATTGCTAGTGAACATTTGACAAATTTGTGTTGCACAGTGCGTTCTAATCGCATACAACATATGCACAGGTTAGTTGAAAAACAGGCACACGTAGTGAAGTGCCAGGTGTTTACTGCCAATGTCATCATGGCATTACCATGGCATGGACAAAAACTATATGTCACATTGTTGACAACCATTCACCCTAACGAAATGCAAGACAGTGGCCAAAGTTGACAGTGAACTAATGAACGTATTCAGAAAGACAAGTGACAGTGATTGAGTATAACAAAACTGCGCTTGGTTGACAAAAGTGACATGCAGATTGGCTTTGTTGATTGTGTTCGTAAGAGTTACAAGTGGTACATGAAACTTTTCTATCGCATGGACATTTCCAATGCTCAATGCATATAATATATTCCAAATGGAGACTGGCAACAGACCACGTATGGTGAATTTTGTTTGTATTGATTGTCAGAAACTCATAATGACATACCAGGTAACAACAATCTGCTATACAAAACCGTCCTCGAATCCTCAGGAAATACCAAGGTTTGTAAGAGGGAAGGTGATCACTTCATAATACAGCTTCTGCGACTAAGAAGAAATTTTGCTCAGAAGAGATGTGTTGTCTGTCCATCTAACAAAAGACGGAAACAAAGACACACAGGAACTTGGTTTATGTGCACGGAATGTAAGGTACCTATCTGATGATACTTGTTTCAAGGACTTCACAAGCTGCAGAAGTTTCTAAAAAACAGGTCCAGTGACGTACAAATGTATATAATCCATGGGCCCCAAAGAAAGCTTTCTAGTGCCAACCCTGTGGTAAAAAAGGGTGAAAATTTGTACTATGAAATGAAAAGAAAGAAGATAATTGCTAAGTACGAAAGTTAAGTGTCTAGGAGCTGGCCAGGTTTGTATACCAAACCCCAATCAAACCATTGGTTCTATCTTGGCCACAAAATGGCAATAAGGGGAAGCTGTTAGAAGCTGTGTTCTTACAAAAGGTGTGCAACTTTGTTTGCGAAACAAGATCGCAAGTGATAGAAGATGTTGAGAGACTGTTACTGGTGTGGATAAACGAAAAAAACAGATTAGCAGGAGAAGCATCTCTCAAGCGATCATTTGTGAAAAGGCTAGGGCAGTTGCATGATGATTTAATTAGCAAATTGCCTGCAACTAGTGGTGATGTGAGTGAATTTAAGGCAGCAAAGGTTGGTTTGAGAGATTTAAGAATCATAGTGGCATACATAGTGTCATAGGCATGGTTGAGGCTGGCCAGTTCAGACAAAAAGCAGCTGAAAATATGTGAAGGATTTCATGGAGAGTACATAGACGTAAAGAATTGAAACCTGAACAAGTATTTAATTGTGACAAAACAGGCCTGTTGGAAGAAAATGCCAAGCAGGACTACATTACTCAGGGGAGGAAAAGGCACTCCCAGGAAATAAGCTACAAAAGACAGGCTTACTCTTTTGATGTGTGCTAATTGTAGTGGTGATTGCAAAGTGAAGCCTTTATGGTGTATCACTCTGAAACTCCCAGAGATTCATGCAAAACATTGTCCTCAAGACTAATTTGTGTGTGCGTGGAGGGCAAACAGTAAGGCATGGGTCACTAGGAACTTTTTCTACTCATGACCTGTTACACCATGCATTTGCCATCACTTGTGTAAAACTACCTAATGGAATAGAAATTGAACTTAAGTGCCTCCTTGTATTAGACAATGCTTCTGTCATCCTTCAGCATTGGCAGAGCAACTTTCTGGGGACATGAGGTTCATTAGGTCAGTTTTTGCCTCCTAATAAAAACTCCTCTCCTGCACCCCAAGGACCGCAGGTCATTTCAAACTTCAAAAATAATTATTATAATCAAAAAGAAGCGCTAAGCCACAAGGGCTATACTGCGCTGCAAACTTCAAAACTTACACAAAAAGCTATGTTTCAAAAGTGCTTTGAAGTGGGACCCCCCCCCCCCCCCCCCCCCCCTTTTTTTCTGACACTTCAGATTGACTCTAAGAGAGTTTTGGAAAGATCACTTTAGTATCCTCAGTTGTGTTAAACCTTATAGTTAAGGCTCTGGGAGGGAGTGCTAAGGGACCTTGAACTCTGCTTGGAAGAAAACTGTGACCAGGAAGTGTAAAGGGATTTTGAAGGGGTTTTGGGGTAACCCTGAGAAGCGTATGCGGTCAGTTGTGGAATCCACTGTGGCTTTGGGGATGTCCTTGGGGTTGGAGGTTAGTGGAGAGGAGATGTGGAAGTGTTGGTGGAGGAGGACAATGAAGAACCATTGATGAGACTGCAAGATCATCTTCAACTGCAAGAGGCCCAGACTGTAAGAAACTGCTTCAGAGTGGAGGGAGAGAGAGGAATTGAGGATGTTACCTACGTCAAATGATTAAGGAAAGTGTTCAAAGTGGCGTTGAACTGCAACCTTTATGGATGGAAAATCACCCTGACCAGCTACTGCAAGCCGTGTGGCAACCTGTCAATGGCAATGTTATGGCCCATTTTAGGAAAGTCTTAAAGGAGGGAGGTACAGAGGGGCTTTTTTTCTATGGACAGATTTGTTGTCTGTGACAGAGGTCAGTGACTCTCAAGCTGGTCCTAGCTGGCATTTAAAAGAAGGGAAAAACCCCGGATAAGGACTTGCTACTCAAGTCCTAATGGAAGGGGATCCCCTTCAACATAACTTCCACCACACTCCGTCCTCCCATCCATCAATCATCACCAGATCTTCAATAAAGGTTGTGTCATGCTATTCTATTTTAGTAGAGTAGGTAAATTGTGCATTTCTTCTTCGGTTTGTGGTATAAAATTAATATTTCATGTGGTAAAAAAAAAAAAAATTTCATTTACTTGGGGTGTTAGGAAAGGATTAATTTGCTTTCCCATTTTTCATATGGGTGAAAATTAACTTCTGCTATCAATATTTTCGGCTTACGATGAGCTCTCAGGAAGGTTTAATATCGTTTAACGCGGGGGCGTCCACTGTATATAATAGAAATGTAGTTATTGTACAGCATTTGTGCAATGTTATTGTTAGTAACAAAAGTGGTAAACATATTATTAATAACTTAGTGCAGTTTATTGTGTTCAATACAGTGAGTGTATAATATATATATTTTTTTTTTCAACAAACCAGCCATATCCCACCAAGGCAGGGTGGCCAAAAAGAAAAACGAAAGTTTCTCTTTTTAAATTCAGTAATTTATACAGGAGGAGGGGTTGCTATCCCCTTGCTCCGGCGTTTTTAATCGCCTTCTTACAAACAACCACATGGCTTACGGATGAAGAATTTGTTCCACTTCCCCTTGGAGATAAGAGGGAAATAACAGAATAAGAACTAGAAAGAAAATAGAAAAACCAGAGGGGTTTGTATATATATGCTTGTACTGTATGTGGAGTGATGACCTAAGTGTAAGTAGAAGTAGCAAGACGTACCTGAAATCTTGCATGTTATGAGACAGAAAAAAAGGGAGACACCAGCAATCCTACCTCATGTAAAAACAATTACAGGCTTTCGTTTGACACTCGCTTTGGCAGGTCGGTAGCCACCTCACTGGGGGGCGGTTGCTGTCTACCAAAGCTATACCTAGGAAATTGTTGTTATATATATATTTATATTTTTTTTTTTTTTCAACAAGTCGGCCGTTTCTCCACCGAGGCAGGGTGACCAATAAAAGAAAGAAAATCCCCAAAAAGAAAATACTTTCATCAGTCTTCAACACTTTCACCACACTCACACATTATCAATGTTTTTGCAGGGTTGTCGAATACAACAGTTTAGATGCATATACGTATAAAGATAACAACATATCCCTCAAACTGCCAATATCCCAAACCCCTCCTTTAAAGGGCAAGGCATTTGTACATCCCTTTCCTGGACTCAAGTCCGACTATATGAAAATAACCGGGTTCCCCTGAATCCCCTTCACTATATTACCCTGCTCACACTCACAGATCGTCAGGTCCATGTTCCATGCGTCTCCCATTTCACTCCTATCTAACACGCTCACGCACGCTTGCTGGCAAGTCCAAGCCCCTCGCCCACATAACCTCCTTTTACCCCTCTCTCCAAACCCCCCTTTTCGAGGACGAACCCTACCACTCCTTTCCCTATAGATTTATATGCATTCAATGTAATTTACTTTTGATCCATTCTCTCTAAATGACCAAACCACCTCAACAACCCCTTCTTCTGCCTCCCTTGACTTAATGCTTTTATTAACTCCACAACTTCTCCTATTTTCACAATCCGAATTTTCTGACATAATATTTACACCACACATTGCCCTTAGACAGGACATCTCCACTGCCTCCGTCTCCTCGCTGCTGCATTTTCCACAAAGCTTCACATCCATATAAGAGTGTTCGTACTATACGTCATACTTCCCTTATTTGCCTCCATAGGATAACGTTTTTGACTCCACATATACTCATTGCACCACCTCGCCTTTCTCCCTCATCAATTCTATGTTAACCTCATCCTTTCATAAAGCCATCCGCCGACACGTCAACTCCAAGTCTCTGAAAAACTTTCATTCTTCCATACTCCTCCTCACAATTTGATATCCAATTTTTCTTTATCTAAATCATTTGATACCCTCGTGTGGCACGGTGGCTGGTGGCTAAAGCTCCCGCTTCACAAACGGACGGGCCCGGGTACGATTCCCGGCGGGTGGGAAACATTTCGACACGTTTCCTTACTATCGTTCTGTCACCTTATAAAAGCGGCCAGCCAATTAGGTACCTGGGTGTTAGGATCGACTGGTGTGGGTCGCATCCTGGGGACAAGATTCAAGGACCCCAATGGAAATAAGTTAGACAGTCCTCGATGGACGCACTGGACTTTCTTGGGTTATCCTGGGTGGCTAACCTCCGGGGTTAAAACTCCGAACGGTAAATCTTATCTTATATTTTATATCACCTTACTCTTTTCTATGATTCACTTTCAACTTTCTACTTTACACACCATCCAAACTCATCCACTAACCTTTGCAATTTTTTCTTTAGAATCTCCATAAGCACAGTATCAGCAGCAAAGAGTAACTGTGTCAATTTCCCATTTTGAATTTGATTCCCCATAATTTTAATCCCACCCCTCTCCCCGAACACCCTAGCCATTTTACTTCATTTTACAAACCCCATCTATAAATATATTAAACAACCATTGGTGACATTACACATCCTGTCTACAGACCTACTTTTACCGAGATGTATTCTCCCTCTCTTCTACAACACCTACCTGAGCCTCCTATCCTCATAAAAAACTCTTAATCAGCATTTAGTATAACGTTACCACCTAATCATATAATTGCAACATCTGCCACATAGTTCCTCTTTCCACGCTTTCATATGCCTTTTTCTAAATCCATAAATGCAATATAAACTTCCCTACTTTATCTAAATACTGTTCACATATATGCTTCAATGGTAAACACTTGATTACACATACCCTACCCACTCTGAAGCATCCCTGTCATCCGCAATCCTACATCTGTCTTATCTCTAATTCTTTCAATTATAACTACCGTATACTTTTTCTGATATACTCAGTCAGTATACTTATTCCTCTATAATTTTTACAATCTCTTTTGTCCCCTTCCCTTTATATAAAGGTGACTTACATGCTCTCCGCCCAATCCATAGGATACTTCCTCTTTCATAAATTTATTAAACAAAAGATACCCCACCAACCACTCCAAACTATATCCCCCCCTGCTTTTAACATTTTCTGTCATGATCCCATCAGTTCCAGCTGCTTTACACCCTATCATTCTACGTAAAGGCCTCACGTTACCTCCAAGCACAATTACACTCTGTCTTCTTCACTCCTAAAAGATGGTTATACCTCCTTTCTTCATCAACATTTATATGTTCCTCAAAATATTATCGCCATCTACCTCTAATACATCCCTCTCCCCATCTACTAACTCCCCTACTCTGTTTTTAACTGACAAATCCATTACTTTCCCTAGGCTTTATTAACTGTTTATCTCACTCCAAAATTTTTCTTATTTTAATTAAAATTTCTTGACGTGCCTTCACTCACTCTATATCTGCTCTCCTTTGCACTCTCTCACCACTCTCTTACTTTCTTTTACATCTACATATACTCTGATCTTCTTATAACACTTCATGACTTTGTGAATATAACCTCTCATAGGTACCTTTTTCTCTTTTATCACACCCTTTACTTATCTTCCAACCATTCACTCCGCTTTCCCCTGCCCCACCCTCCTATAACACTAACTTCTGCCCCACATTCTAATACTGCATTTTTAAAACTATTTCAAACCCTCTTCACCCCCCCCCCCACTATCATCTTTTGCACTAGCCCACCTTTCGGGCCATTAGTCGCTCTATATTCTCACCCGAAAATTCATTCCGCCCTTAGTTTATACACTTTTACCTCCCTTTACCTTGTGTTGCACCTTCCTCTTTTCCACTAACTCTTTCTCTATCTGTAGCTACATCTAAATAATGATCCGATATATCAGTTGCCCCTCTATAAACATGTACATCCTGGAGGATACCCTTAACCTTTTATCCACCTTTACATAATCTAATAAACTACTTTCATACGTGCTACATCATACCTTGGATATTTATTATCCTCTTTTTCATAAAAATATGTTTACTTATTACCACATTTCTTTCTACACATAGCTCAATTAAAGGCTCCCATTTTACATTTACCCCTGGCACCCCAAATTTACCTAATACTCCCTCCATACATTTTAACCCCACTTTAGCATTGAAATTCCCCAACCACATTTACTTCACACTTAGATTCAAAAACTCCCCAACGCATTCAATTTTTCCAAAATCTCTCTCTCTCCTTACACTCTCTCTCTTCTCCCAGGTGCATACACGCGTACTATAACCCCACCTTTCACATCCCAATCTTTATTTTTTACTCCACATATCCTTGAATTTACTTTTGTAGTCCCTCTTTTTTTCTGCCATAGGCTTATTCCTTCTATATTATTGTACTCCTACTCTTAGCTCTAACTCTATTTGAAAACCCTGAACCTTAATCCCAATTTATTCCTCTACACTGAAACTCTCCCACCCCCTTCAGCTTGTTTCACGTAAGCAAGGACATCCAGTTTCTCTCATTCATAAATCCTCCACAATATATCTTTTCTTATCATTTGCACAACATTCACGCACATATCAGACTTCCCACTTCGACAATTTTCTTCTTCTTATTCTTTTTAGTAATCTTTAAGGAAAAGGGGTTACTGCCCATTGTTCCCAGTATTTTAGTTACTTTTTACAAACACGCATTGCTTACGGAGGAAAGATTCTTATTCCACTTCCCCAGGGTATAAAGGAAAGTAATAAGACCAAGAAAAACCTATTTAGATAAAATCAAAGAAAACTCAGGATGAAGTGTGGATTAATAAGTGTAACATGTATGTGTTGTGTGACCTAAGTGTTGTAAGTAGGGAAGTGGAAGACGTTCCTGTATCTTGCATGTTTTATGAGACAGAAGGAAAAAGGAAACCAGCAATTCGACCTCATGTAAAACAATTACAGGCTTTCGTTACTACACTCAATTGGCACGGAGAAGTAGTACCTCCTGGGTGGTTGCTGTCTACCAAACCTACTACCTCTATATATATCATTCATACAGTATTGGTCTCACAGGCCAAACAATGTTACTTGAAAAATAAAAAAAAATTAGAAAAGACAAGAGAAAAAAAGTATATAAAACGCAAATTTAAATTATTATTATTATTTTAATCAAAAAGAATTATTATAATCAAAAAGAAGCGCGCCTAAGCACAAGGCTATACAGTGCTGCAGGGGAGGAAGGAGCGAGGGCAGCAGGTGGCACAAAGGGGGGTGGAGGAGTAATAGGTTACGGTAACAGCGGGGCAGTGGTTGGTGAAAGGGTTAATGGGCAGCAAGAGACTGAGCTAGAAAGGGCTGAGGGGAAGTGCGTAAGGTTTATCTTCATCAGGGAGTTGTGGACGTAAATCAGTCGTTGTCAAGAAGTCAATGAGAGAGTCAGGATTATAGGTGGGTCCGCATCAGCAGAAGGGAAGTAAAGAGAGGTGTTGTAGAACGAACGGACGGCGTTGGGATTGGTGGTAAATTTGTGTGCTCGTTGATAGATGAGGGCACAGTTAACAGAATGTGGCTAACTCGATACTGGAACTTGACACTGCTCACAGAGAGGAAACAGGGTTGCCTTCTCATGAGATACCCGTGAGTAAGTACGAGTGTGGCCAATGCGAGGCGGGAGAAGAGTGGTCTCCCAACCACGCACTGATGACAAAAGACGGCGTTAACTATGGCTCCGGTTTAACAGAATGATGTTTGTTTACCAAGCAGAGTTGACCAACGTTGTTGCCAACGGGTGTGAAGGTGGGTAGCTATTGCAGCAAAATAGTCCAGAAATGGAAACCTCTATAGGAAATTGGTTAGGTTCATGTTACTGCTGGACCCCCCCCCCCCCCCCAGCAAGGCAGTGTTTGCCTGTTCATTGCCCTGTTCGTCGACATGACCAGGGACCAACAAAAAAATATTATCTTTTATGCTTGGTAGAGTTACGGCGTAGCCAAAGCTGGATACGGAGAGAAACTAGGGGGTGAGATGTATCAAATTTTCTATAGCCTGTAGAGCACTAAGGGAGTTGAGATGACCACAAATGATGACACCAGATAGATGCGATACGAATAAGTGCCGCAGAATGGATACAAGTCAGCAGTAAAATGCTAGCCGAAGATAGTAAATGACACGCACGTCACTGTCCGGAAATATGCTGCGAAAATCCGACGCAATCTGAAGACTTGGAGCATCTGTGTACACAGCATATGGCATAGAATGGGAAGTGGAAGTGATCAAGAAAAAGAGAGCGGAAGCTCCGTAGGCAGGATTGACCTTTGAGCAAGGGAGTGAGAAGAACAGACCTGAATAGCTGCGAATTCCAGGGGGGTTGGGAAAAGTGAGATGCTACATGAACATATAAAGGTGGTAACTGAAAGGGAAGACAAGAGGAATGTACGCGAAGAGGAAAAGGGACGGAGCAAAACGGGAGCGACGAACGAATATGGAATGTTTTACTAATATCGGTGTCGACGTTCTATAAATGGAAGGATTGTGGAGATCGTTGAGAGTGTACATAGTGCGAAGGCAAAGGGCATCACGGTGATCGACAAGGATAGAACATTCGCTTCTGCATAGAGGCTCTCAACAGGGGAGAGCGAAAGCCACCAAGGCACAAACGATTCCTTGGTGATGGATGGGGGTTAAGGCTAGGAGAGTAGCAGGAGAGCGTGAATAAATATGGGGTTCCAAAACCTTAATCGAGGTTTCGATAAAACGAGGGCCTGAATGTAGGCGAAAGCAGTGTTCAACGATCAGCTCCCAGGAAGTTGAGCAAGGGTTTTAAAGAAGTTTTAGCAGGCTGTGACAAGATGCCTTCAGAGTGGTAATGTGAGGTTTCCAGGAGTTAACTACAGTCAAAGAGAAGGCTAGAAGGAAAACTGCTGTATCACTGTTCGGGGATAGGGGAGCCATAGAGATACCAAAGGTTTATCGGAGATGACAGAGCGTCTAGTGGAAAGTAATTTGGTGAGTTTTGGTACTGGAAAATTTAAAACCATGTTTGTGGGGCCCAAGTGGAAACACGGTCGACCGCATGCTGGAGAGGAAACTGCAATGAGATGACAGTCAGCGCTGCACAAGCAATAGCGATGTCATCAACATAGGGTGATGACCAAATATTGGGTGGAAGAACAGAGCCAAATCATTTATAGCAAGGAGAAAAAAAGTGTGTGCGTAGACACATCCCTGGGGACACCATCAGCTTGGACGAAAGTCTGGGGGAAAAGAACGAAAGAAAACATTATTGACTCGAAAACGGAAATGTCTGTCAGTTTAAAAAGGTTCTTAAGGAAGGATGGTAGACTTGCCTCAGTGGCCTAAGGAGTGGGCCTGGCCAATTATTATACCTCCAAGTTGTGTCATATGCCTTCTACGCAAAATAAGAAATGTGGTTTTGTGGGGGAAATCGCTGATGTTGCCACCACTTGCGTCATTTTGAGTCATTCTCGCTCTGTATCTCAGTAGTACTGTTCAGAATTTTTTTTTTTGTGTTTTTACCTTCACAAAAATTATACTCTTTAATTCTGTGAAGGATAAAAAAAAAATTTTTTTTTTTTTTTTTTTTTATTAGATTCAGATTTGCTTTTGGACCCTGAAAGGGTTAAGGTAAAAAAAATTTTTTTTTAATCACTTTGGGTGTTGAAAAGGTATTAATTCGGATTTACAATGATTTCTTAGGGGGAAAATCGGCTTCAGTTTTTTCACTGATTTCCTTTTCACTGATCTCTCTGGAACGGATTAAACATGTGAACAAAGGAGGATGACAAAGTAGACCCATTGTATCAGAAATCTTTCCTATCAAGATAGACTACGGGGTCCTGTATCTGGCACTCTTAGAAAGGCATAGAATTTGGGGGGATATGATTGAGGTGTTATATGGAAAACAGGAATAAAAAATGGGATGTTAAATAGCGCTAAAAAATATCTAGCCAAGACTGTGACTCACAGCAGTGGCTTTAAGTTGGAAAAAATCAGGTTAAGATAGGATATAGGAATGCATTGTTTGGTAAGAGTTGTGGATGAGTAGAACAAATTCCGAGTATAGTCAATAGAAGCTAAAATGTGTAGTTTTAATAAATAGGTTAGATAAATACATGAGTGGGTAGTGGGTGGAGCGTGAGGTGACATGACAAGCTTTTGGTACTAGGTCAGATGTCATGCTCCTCCTTAAGTGAATGTGACCTTGAATGACTAGGTTGGAGCATTGGCTTTGGAAACGGTAGGGGATTTGGGACCTGCCTTGCATGGGCCAGTAGGCCTGCTGCAGTGTTCCTCTTTCTTATGTTCTAGGCCTATAACAGGTTTTGGCTCTTTCAAATTTCCTGAAATTTCAGTCTTCCTTCGCCTATTTCACTTTTAAGGAGTTCGTTGTCACTTGTTGGGTTGTTCACTGAACAGTTCACTATAACTGGCTTCTGCTTAGAGCTAAAAAACCCCTTTAAAACACTTAAAAATTTGGGAGCCTTCTTTACCCTTACACTCTGACCACGCACGTGTGTGCGCAACTCTATATAATGTAAGTGTCCCCAGAGTGCATAATGATGCATATTTGGTCAATGGCTATTGGTACCAACAAAAATGGCTGCTTCAGCTGTTGTTGAGACCACCATATTTGATTGGCAATTTTTGACACTAATAAGTATCATACACACAGTAAATATATTACCAGTACCCTAGTAATAAAGTGAAAATAACCGCATATGCTAATGATAGCATGGTATACAGTTGCATTTACTTTAAAGTGCCTAATAAATGACACTGCTTTGTGACTTTGTTAGTTTAAGAAATAAGAGAAGGTGTTATTAAGGAGCGAATTTTGTTTCCTGTCAATATCCAGTTACAGGATCCATATTTCTAGATGGCTCATTCAAAATGTTATTATGTAATATTGAAAACATTAGACTTGTTTTAGTTTCAAATGGCATTGGCATCGGACTTAACTGGGGGAAAAAAAAAAAAAGAGCTACAGCCATTCCACACCCCAAACTCTATGCTACTGTCATGACCTTTACTTTTAGGATGCTTGGTAGTTTTTTGGGAGACATTTTATGGAAAAAATGGTCTAATAAGCCGCGAAATACGGTATGTACACAGCTCTCCTCACTAGTGTGTTCTCGTTTTAGCAACGGCTCGTCTTACAATGGGCTCTCTGGCCAGTTTCCTACCTAAATAATGTATTTTAGAGTGATTTCCTCTCTCTGTTTTATTACTATATTCAGTACACTTACTGTAATGTATATACATTTAAAAATATACCAGAAGTTAATAAATGGTGCAAAGGTGATATTAAAACAATATCTATGTGGTTGACCACCAAACCCACTGTCATTATATGCTCCTACTTAGTGACGTATTTGTTACCGACGTAGGTCTTAGGAAAGGAATTCAGTCATTGAGTGAGGAGAGGATGTATGTATTTGTATGCATGGATTACTACAGGCACAGTTACCCTCGTTTCATTGGAAAAGGTTAAGAAGGTAGAATCAACTCTTATAAAATTGGTTTGGTGTAACTCAGGACTTTGTATGCCTTTTAATTGTTGTTTTCTATCTCCAAAATAACACAAAAGATTTGTCAGGTTAAAAAAATATTACAGAGGCATATTTTATTGTAATTTTAAAATATTCATTATTTACAACCATGTAACTCTACAATTGTTTAAACTATTAAGAGCAATCACTCTTAATTTTTTTAGCAACAGCAACTACTAAAACAATATTTAGGCATTAATAAGGGTCGGTACCAATTACTTTTGCAGTGATAAAGATATACAATGAAAACATTAAGACAAACGACTGCATTTTTAATGTTGCTTGAATCTTCATGGACTATGTCTCTCAAGTGCTCGCTTCAACAGCAAACAGTTGCAAGTGCAGCAATCAGTCCCCATTGAATCCTTGAAAAGCACTTTCATAAAGCGCTCACCATGTTGTACCAAACTTAGGAATCGTACAGCCATATTTATTTTCCTCTATTCCTGTGAATAACCATAAGTTTTGTGCCCTTATTCTTACATTATTATTTCTGTTATAATCTAAAACTAAGCACTAAACCTACCAGGGTCTTAGAGCAATGCAGGGTAGGGTGTCGTGAACTGCATAATATGGCTTGATCTTGTAAACTAGTAAGGGTGTGAGAGGTTAATGGAGATATATTTCATAGGGGTGATGAGTGCTAAAGGAAGTATAATCCAAGGTGCTGTTAAAAAGTCAAAGGGGAGTCTGTGAGCAAAGGTGGGGCCGGTCAGCTAGGAGGAAGCTAAAGTGAAGGTGGTTTGTGTGGTGACTTCATCAGAGGTAAATTCTGCATGCTCACTGGTAAACAGGACAGTCCAGGTAAAATATGGGAAACTTAAAATTAATATAATAATTATGATGTTTTTTCAGCATGTTCAAAGGTTTGTACAAAGGTGAATGACATTTGGGAATACATAACCAAAGCCCCTTTATGTGCAGAGCATTTTATGACAAACTTAAAACAATTCGCAAAGAGTGGAATGGGTCAAGTCTCTCCATGATATACCCACGAATTAAGTGTGTGTGCTCGATGCATAGACAGGGAAAGCAAAATCTCCCCAAACTACAACATCGTTTAATGAGAAGACCTGGATCCTCAAATTGGCTTGATATAATTTGATTTGTTGTTGAATTGACTCTGACTATGTTATGCAAAAACTTGTGAAGGTGGCTAGAGGTCACAGCAAAAATACATTGGAATCGGTAACCGAACACTTCCATACCGAACACTTTGTTCAGTAATAAATTCATGGTAGTCGACCGGTTTGATCAGCTCTTGGCCAAACAAAACACAACCTGCCAGAAACTTCACTGTAAATATTTCATGTTTTCTTTCATTTTTTGGTTGTCGTTTTTTAATATTTGTACAGTTGTCCCTGTTTTTCGTAAGGCATCGGAAGTCGTTAATTTTTTAAAATCGTAATTTTTGCGTCAAACACTTGACTCGCAAAATAGTCATCTCCCAGACATGTATTGCATGCCTCGAGCAGGCCCCCAAACTTCATTCCAACCAGTGTGCCAATGTTTATCAGACAGTGAGGACGATCCATGAATTATATGTTATTTCATATTATTCCCATTCATTTTAGGCTTGCAACTGCTAAATAAGTTCACAGGGGCCTCAAAGAATGCTAGTGGCCAGGCCCTTTGGTAAAGAATGTGAGAATACACGATATAATTTAAGAAAAAAGTTTGTAGAAAAATACAAAAGTGGTGGTGGTAGGGATGGTAGTGATGGTGGTAAAGGGGTGGTAGTGACGTGGTAGAGGGGTGCCTTCTTCAGTAATTCAATGATTTTACTATACGCTCCATTACTTGTTGGGAGTTATATAGGGCTTACATAAAACACTGCCTCCTCAGCTGCAGTCTTCACCGACATTACGTTTGCTTATGCTCTCAGGGACTTTATACACCCAACAACAAAACAACACAACACTAGGCGTGACTACATAAGGACTTATTTTATTCATTTCTAGAGTATATGCCATGTGTGTTATTTATTATTGTTTATTATGTCATATTAGTGAACTGTGATAGACAAATAAGCAAAGTTTTGATATTAGGTGTTGTTGTCTCCAACAATAAAATCGCCTCCCCTCCTCTGCCATACACCAAACAAGGTCTTCAAATAGAGGGTAAGTGTGATGTTAAATTTTCATTTATACGTTTTTATTAGTGTCTTTACATTTTTTGGTCATTCTTTTCTGCATGAAATCGATATTTAACCCTTTGACTGTTTCGGTCATTATATATACGTTTTACGAACGGGTACCATTGTTAGACGTATATTAGAGAGGAGACAGAGACACAAGGAGAGAGGCAAGAGGGATACACACAGAGAGAGAGGAAGGAAGGTCTGACCTCAGGCAAGGTCCAGATCAGGTCACCTTGACCCAGGCCACCGCATGGGATGTGCCGATCAGTGTTCAGAGTGGAATTACTCTGGTGTTCAGGAGTGACTCACGCCGAGGAGCGATAGAGATTGCAGCAGCAGCAGAGACGTGGACGTTTGAGTAGCAGCGAGATCCGACGTGCATTCGTGCGTGTAGCACCGGCCGGCGAGCTAGCGCGGCATGGAGCGACCATCTGCGATTGGTCACCGCATTGACCCAATCAACGACGCCTCTACCGCGAGCACATGGAAAATTTTAGACATCCCTATGATCCCCATTGGGGAGGGGGAACACTGCTACCCACGATGTATTACTCTAATAGAGTAAAGAATCAGCCAGCGAAGTGGTGGAACAATCAACGTACTCAACTAAGCTAGCACTTGCATCTGTCGTTACCGTGGCAGATTGCACGTTAAGTGCAATGTGATTTCTATCACTCATAGAAGCCTTCATTGTCATCTGTACTGACAGGACACCGAGGCCGAGAAACTACTCACCACCTAATGCTGTCTCCACGCTACAGATCATGGATTCTCTGTTCTGAATTCCCAGCACTGAGGGCCAGAAGAACGTGTTCCTCAGGGAGACTCGGACAGACTCATCACTACCACAACTACTGAAAGAGAATCAAAGTGTCCATATGAGAGAATTCTGGGCCAAAGTGGAAATTCTTACCAAGATACCCC
Organism: Cherax quadricarinatus; assembly: GCF_026875155.1. Classification (NCBI taxonomy): domain Eukaryota; kingdom Metazoa; phylum Arthropoda; class Malacostraca; order Decapoda; family Parastacidae; genus Cherax; species Cherax quadricarinatus. The sequence continues at coordinate 31,358,098 of NC_069440.1, forward strand.
AACGCCCGCTCCATGCTGAAGGTCACTTCAGTGACGTTCAACATGGCTGCCAGAAGGCCCTCGCTGGGGCCTGGCCTATACATACATTCCATATCACCCAGCCTTTCATTGAAGCAGAAAAATACCAACAAAATCCCACAGTGCATACTGTTACTCATGCCAGCATATCACCAAAAACGGCCCTGCTAAGACATGTAAAGTACTGCTCAACCTGTGGCTTTGAGGGCCACGACTCAAGAAGTGCCACACTACTGCTTTCCTCCACCGCAATGCTTGAACTGCATGGATGTCCATTCATACTCTTGCTGCAGGTGCCCTTCAGAAGGGAACATACTCATGAGAAACAACAGCATACAACAAGCCCAAACCATCAAGCAACCCACTATTCTGCTATTGCCAAGTTCGTGCACTCGCACTCCACTAAGTTCCATTATAAATACTGGTTAGTTGATACTACATCACTGTATTCTGCTATTCACTGGTATCACTAGATTATATGTGAATACCACTAGAGGCAGGAAGATTATTAAAAACAGCTGAACTGTCGGTAAGTTTATGGCGATCTGGCACCTGCTCTATAGGATTCTACTTCTTTACAAATTCACCTGTTTTCAATGACACTATAGCCTTTTTCTTCAATATACTAGGGAGCCACTGTAGTATACACTATACACTAATGTATTCTTCAATGTTATCAGGGAGACTTTCTTTCCTGACACGAAACAAGTTCAATTATTAGTATTTTTTCCACACGGGAACACAGCCTATGATTCCCCTCTTGACAGTAATACTTGCTAGGTAGTGAACACTAATACTCCTTTTTTTGACTCCAGTATATACCTTGTTTTCCGCCCAGATTGGTGTTCCAGGTCGCTAGAGGGATGTATCGGTATAGGATTGATCGACACCAAAATTAAAGTTCTGCACGTTAAGCGCGTCCGCGAAAAAACACCAGAAAACCTGAGCACAACGAGGCACGCTTTGGTATGAAACTGTTTGTACTCTGTGACTTGTGACAGTGGCTCGTATTGGGATTATTGTTACACGGTTAGTTAAAACATTTGAAGATACCAGGTTGTTATTGGGTTTCAGTTGAATAGTGCGAAGCAGGATGGCCACCTTATCTTAGTAAGGGGCAACTTTATTTATTGATAACTGTACACAAGCCCTTTATCAGTGATTTTATTGCTAGTGAACATTTGACAAATTTGTGTTGCACAGTGCGTTCTAATCGCATACAACATATGCACAGGTTAGTTGAAAAACAGGCACACGTAGTGAAGTGCCAGGTGTTTACTGCCAATGTCATCATGGCATTACCATGGCATGGACAAAAACTATATGTCACATTGTTGACAACCATTCACCCTAACGAAATGCAAGACAGTGGCCAAAGTTGACAGTGAACTAATGAACGTATTCAGAAAGACAAGTGACAGTGATTGAGTATAACAAAACTGCGCTTGGTTGACAAAAGTGACATGCAGATTGGCTTTGTTGATTGTGTTCGTAAGAGTTACAAGTGGTACATGAAACTTTTCTATCGCATGGACATTTCCAATGCTCAATGCATATAATATATTCCAAATGGAGACTGGCAACAGACCACGTATGGTGAATTTTGTTTGTATTGATTGTCAGAAACTCATAATGACATACCAGGTAACAACAATCTGCTATACAAAACCGTCCTCGAATCCTCAGGAAATACCAAGGTTTGTAAGAGGGAAGGTGATCACTTCATAATACAGCTTCTGCGACTAAGAAGAAATTTTGCTCAGAAGAGATGTGTTGTCTGTCCATCTAACAAAAGACGGAAACAAAGACACACAGGAACTTGGTTTATGTGCACGGAATGTAAGGTACCTATCTGATGATACTTGTTTCAAGGACTTCACAAGCTGCAGAAGTTTCTAAAAAACAGGTCCAGTGACGTACAAATGTATATAATCCATGGGCCCCAAAGAAAGCTTTCTAGTGCCAACCCTGTGGTAAAAAAGGGTGAAAATTTGTACTATGAAATGAAAAGAAAGAAGATAATTGCTAAGTACGAAAGTTAAGTGTCTAGGAGCTGGCCAGGTTTGTATACCAAACCCCAATCAAACCATTGGTTCTATCTTGGCCACAAAATGGCAATAAGGGGAAGCTGTTAGAAGCTGTGTTCTTACAAAAGGTGTGCAACTTTGTTTGCGAAACAAGATCGCAAGTGATAGAAGATGTTGAGAGACTGTTACTGGTGTGGATAAACGAAAAAAACAGATTAGCAGGAGAAGCATCTCTCAAGCGATCATTTGTGAAAAGGCTAGGGCAGTTGCATGATGATTTAATTAGCAAATTGCCTGCAACTAGTGGTGATGTGAGTGAATTTAAGGCAGCAAAGGTTGGTTTGAGAGATTTAAGAATCATAGTGGCATACATAGTGTCATAGGCATGGTTGAGGCTGGCCAGTTCAGACAAAAAGCAGCTGAAAATATGTGAAGGATTTCATGGAGAGTACATAGACGTAAAGAATTGAAACCTGAACAAGTATTTAATTGTGACAAAACAGGCCTGTTGGAAGAAAATGCCAAGCAGGACTACATTACTCAGGGGAGGAAAAGGCACTCCCAGGAAATAAGCTACAAAAGACAGGCTTACTCTTTTGATGTGTGCTAATTGTAGTGGTGATTGCAAAGTGAAGCCTTTATGGTGTATCACTCTGAAACTCCCAGAGATTCATGCAAAACATTGTCCTCAAGACTAATTTGTGTGTGCGTGGAGGGCAAACAGTAAGGCATGGGTCACTAGGAACTTTTTCTACTCATGACCTGTTACACCATGCATTTGCCATCACTTGTGTAAAACTACCTAATGGAATAGAAATTGAACTTAAGTGCCTCCTTGTATTAGACAATGCTTCTGTCATCCTTCAGCATTGGCAGAGCAACTTTCTGGGGACATGAGGTTCATTAGGTCAGTTTTTGCCTCCTAATAAAAACTCCTCTCCTGCACCCCAAGGACCGCAGGTCATTTCAAACTTCAAAAATAATTATTATAATCAAAAAGAAGCGCTAAGCCACAAGGGCTATACTGCGCTGCAAACTTCAAAACTTACACAAAAAGCTATGTTTCAAAAGTGCTTTGAAGTGGGACCCCCCCCCCCCCCCCCCCCCCCTTTTTTTCTGACACTTCAGATTGACTCTAAGAGAGTTTTGGAAAGATCACTTTAGTATCCTCAGTTGTGTTAAACCTTATAGTTAAGGCTCTGGGAGGGAGTGCTAAGGGACCTTGAACTCTGCTTGGAAGAAAACTGTGACCAGGAAGTGTAAAGGGATTTTGAAGGGGTTTTGGGGTAACCCTGAGAAGCGTATGCGGTCAGTTGTGGAATCCACTGTGGCTTTGGGGATGTCCTTGGGGTTGGAGGTTAGTGGAGAGGAGATGTGGAAGTGTTGGTGGAGGAGGACAATGAAGAACCATTGATGAGACTGCAAGATCATCTTCAACTGCAAGAGGCCCAGACTGTAAGAAACTGCTTCAGAGTGGAGGGAGAGAGAGGAATTGAGGATGTTACCTACGTCAAATGATTAAGGAAAGTGTTCAAAGTGGCGTTGAACTGCAACCTTTATGGATGGAAAATCACCCTGACCAGCTACTGCAAGCCGTGTGGCAACCTGTCAATGGCAATGTTATGGCCCATTTTAGGAAAGTCTTAAAGGAGGGAGGTACAGAGGGGCTTTTTTTCTATGGACAGATTTGTTGTCTGTGACAGAGGTCAGTGACTCTCAAGCTGGTCCTAGCTGGCATTTAAAAGAAGGGAAAAACCCCGGATAAGGACTTGCTACTCAAGTCCTAATGGAAGGGGATCCCCTTCAACATAACTTCCACCACACTCCGTCCTCCCATCCATCAATCATCACCAGATCTTCAATAAAGGTTGTGTCATGCTATTCTATTTTAGTAGAGTAGGTAAATTGTGCATTTCTTCTTCGGTTTGTGGTATAAAATTAATATTTCATGTGGTAAAAAAAAAAAAAATTTCATTTACTTGGGGTGTTAGGAAAGGATTAATTTGCTTTCCCATTTTTCATATGGGTGAAAATTAACTTCTGCTATCAATATTTTCGGCTTACGATGAGCTCTCAGGAAGGTTTAATATCGTTTAACGCGGGGGCGTCCACTGTATATAATAGAAATGTAGTTATTGTACAGCATTTGTGCAATGTTATTGTTAGTAACAAAAGTGGTAAACATATTATTAATAACTTAGTGCAGTTTATTGTGTTCAATACAGTGAGTGTATAATATATATATTTTTTTTTTCAACAAACCAGCCATATCCCACCAAGGCAGGGTGGCCAAAAAGAAAAACGAAAGTTTCTCTTTTTAAATTCAGTAATTTATACAGGAGGAGGGGTTGCTATCCCCTTGCTCCGGCGTTTTTAATCGCCTTCTTACAAACAACCACATGGCTTACGGATGAAGAATTTGTTCCACTTCCCCTTGGAGATAAGAGGGAAATAACAGAATAAGAACTAGAAAGAAAATAGAAAAACCAGAGGGGTTTGTATATATATGCTTGTACTGTATGTGGAGTGATGACCTAAGTGTAAGTAGAAGTAGCAAGACGTACCTGAAATCTTGCATGTTATGAGACAGAAAAAAAGGGAGACACCAGCAATCCTACCTCATGTAAAAACAATTACAGGCTTTCGTTTGACACTCGCTTTGGCAGGTCGGTAGCCACCTCACTGGGGGGCGGTTGCTGTCTACCAAAGCTATACCTCGTCCTCTTTGCATTTTTCTTCCAAAAGAGGCTGTTTTGTCACATTGAACACTTGTTCAAGTTTCAGTCCTTGAGCCTCTATGTACTCCTTGAATTCATGCACATATTTTCAGCGCTTTTTGGTCTGAACTGGCAGGCTCACCATGCCTTATCACACTGTGTATGCCAGTGAGCTTCTTAAATCTCTCAAACCAGCCTTTGCTGGCCTTAAATTCACTCACATCACCACTAGCTGTAGGCAATTTCTTTACCAAATCGTCATGCAACTGCCTAGCCTTTTCACAAATAATCAACGTCATAAGACTATCTCCTGCTAATTGTTTCTCGTTTATCCACACCAATAATAACTTCTCAACATCTTCGAGTACTGGTGATCTCATTTTTGTCAGTATATTTACCCCCTTTGTAACAACAGCTTCCTTGATTTCCTTTCTCTTGGCCACGATCTAAGATATGGTTGTACAGGATTTGTTATACATCCTGGCCAGTTCGCCCACACATACGCCACTTTCATATTGTTCAATGATGTTTTTCATAAATTCAATCGTATTTCTCACCTTCTTTACCAAAGGCTTGGCACTAGGAGCTTTCTTTGGAGCCATGGTAGCTTATTTAGCACTTGCAACCGCTAAAATGAGTGGAATATTATGAAATATTTCGTATGAACAAGTGAGGGGACCGTCGCTCACTGGTAAACAATGGCACACTGGCTGGGAAGGGAGGCCGAGGCGGTTCAGAGCGTGAGTACATGCCCAGGACGAAAGACGATTAGCGAGTCAATGGACCATTTGCGAGCCAATGTTTGGATGAAATAACAGGACGATTTCCAAAAAGAACGACTATTGAGCCGGACGATTATTGAGGGACCACTGTATATGGAATAGGTGGTAAGTTGCTAAATGCTGTAAGAGTTTTTATGAGGATAGTGAGGCTCAGGTTAGGGTGTGTAGAAGAGAGGGAGACTACTTCCCAGTAAAAGTAGGTCTTAGACAGGGATGTGTAATGTCACCATGGTTGTTTAATATATTTATAGATGGGGTTGTAAAAGAAGTAAATGCTAGAGTGTTCGGGAGAGGAATGGGATTAAATTATGGGGAATCAAATACAAAATGGGAATTGACACAGTTGCTTTTTGCTGATGATACTGTGCTTATGGGAGATTCTAAAGAAAAATTGCAAAGGTTAGTGGATGAGTTTGGGAGTGTGTGTAGAGGTAGAAAGTTGAAAGTGAACATAGAAAAGAGTAAGGTGATGAAGGTATCAAATGACTTAGATAAAGAAAAATTGGATATCAAATTGGGGAGACGTAGTATGGAAGAAGTGAATGTTTTCAGATACTTGGGAGTTGAGTGGTGCGTTGAGGTATATGTGGAGACAAAAAACGTTATCTGTGGAGGCAAAGAAGGGAATGTATGAAAGTATAGTAGTACCAACACTCTAATATGGGTGTGAAGCTTGGGTTGTGACTGCAGCAACGAGGAGGCAGTTGGAGGCAGTGGAGATGTCCTGTCTAAGGGCAATGTGTGGTGTAAATATTATGCAGAAAATTCAGTGTGGAAATTAGGAGAAGGTGTGGAGTTAATGAAAGTATTAGTCAGAGGGCTGAAGAGGGGTTGTTGAGGTGGTTTGGTCATTTAGAGAGAATGGATCAAAGTAGAATGACATGGAGAGCGTATAAATCTGTAGGGGAAGGAAGGCAGGGTAGGGGTTGTCCTCGAAAAGGTTGGAAGGAAGGGGTAAGGGAGGTTTTGTGGGCGAGGGGCTTGGACTTCCAGCAGGCGTGCATGAGCGTGCTCGATAGGAGTGAATGGAGAGGAATGGTATTTGAGACCTGACGATCTGTTGGAGTGTGAGCAGGGTAATATTTAGTGAATTGATTCAGGGAAACCATTTATTTTTATATAGCCGGACTTGAGTCCTGGAAATGGGAAGTACAAACAATGCCTGCACTCTAAAGGAGGGGTTCAGGATATTAGCAGTTTGGAGGGATATGTTGTGTATCTTTATACATATATGCTTCTAAACTGTTGTGTTCTGAGCACCTCTACAAAAACAGTGATTATGTGTGAGTGAGGTGAAAGTGTTGAATGATGAAAGTATTTTCTTTTTGGGTCACCCTGCCTCGGTGGGAGACGGCCGACTCGTTAAAAAAAAAAATGATTGAGGTGTATAAATGGAAAACAGGAATTATAAAGGGGATGTAAATAGCGTACTAAAAATATCTAACATAGACAGGACTCGTAGCAATGGCTTTAAATTGGAAAAAATTCAAATTCAGGAAAGATATAGAAAACCACTGAGTTGGTAATAGAGTTGTGGATGAGTGGAACAAACTCCCGAGTACCATCATAGACGCTAAGAAGTTGTGTAGTTTTAAAAATAGGTTGGATAAATACATGAGTGGGTGTGGGTGGGTGTGAGTTGGACCTGACTAGCTTCTGCTACTAGGTTGAATGCACTGCTTCTCCCGTAAGTGACGTGTCTGACCTCACTAGGTCAAGGCATTGGCTTAAGCGGGTGAGAGAATTGGGGCTGCCTCGCATAGGCCAGTATGCCTGTTGCAGTGTTCCTTCTTTCTTAACCCCTTCAGGGTCCAAGACCAAAATCTGAAGTGGTTTTCCAGTGTCCAAGAAATTTTGAAAAAAAAAATTTATTTTTTCTTACAGAATTAAAGAGCATATTTTTGTGAAGGTAATAAGACAAAAAAAAAAAAATTCTGATCAGTACTTACCGAGATACAGTGCCAAGAATTTTGTCCAAAATGATGTGGTGGCTGCAACATCAACGAATTCCACATACGCGCATTACTTTATTTAGCGGTTTTTGTAGTTTTTTCTTTTCTTTTCCAATTTTTTTCTTTTCCTACTAACTTTTGGGGCCTGAGAGACCAATACTGTATATAATGTATATATATAAACTCACTGTATTGAACACAATAACCGCACTAAAGTTATTATCATATTATTGTTTACCACTGTTGTTTATTACAATAAACATGCACAAATCTTGTATAATACTAATGTTCTATCATATACAGTGGACCCCCGCATAACGATTTTAATCTGTGCAAGAGGGGTAATTGTTATGCGAAATAATCGGTATGTGAATGAATTTTCCCCATAAGAAATAATGGAAATAAAATTAATCCGTGCAAGACACCCAAAAGTATGAAAAAAAAAATTTTTTACCACATGAAATGTTAATTTTAATACACACAAACTGAAAAAGGCATGCACACTTACATGACACTTACTTTTATTGAAGATCTGGTGATGATTGATGGGATGGGAGGAGGGGAGAGAGAGTGTTAGTGTTTAGAAGGGAATCCCCTTCCATTAAGACTTGAGGTGTCGAGTCCTTTTCTGGGGTTACTTCCCTCTTCTTTTAATGCCACTAGGACCAGCTTCAGAGTCACTGGACTTCTTTCGCACACCATATCTGTCCATAGTGGCCTGTACCTCTCGTTCCTTTATGACTTCCCTAAAGTGTTTCACAACATTGTCAGTGTACAGGTTGCCAACACGGCTTGCAATAGCTGTGTGAGGGTGATTTTCATCCATGAAGTTTGCACTTCAAGCCACTTTGCACAGATTTCCTTAAATCTTTGTAGTAGGCAACTTCTCAATTTCTCTCTCTCCCTCCTCTGAACCAGTTTTCCTCGGGGGTCTGGCCTCTTGCTCTTGAAGTTGATCTATCAGCTCATCAGTGGTTAGTTCTTCATTGTCCTCCTCCACCAACTCTTCCACATCCTCCCCACTAACCTCCAACCCAAGGACTTTCCCAATGCCACAATGGATTCCTCAACTGGCATAATCCTCTCAGGGTTAGCCTCAAACCCTTCAAAATCCCTTTTGTCTACACATTCTGGCCACAGTTTCTTCCAAGCAGAGTTCAAGGTCTTCTTAGTCACTCCCTCCCAAGCCTTACCTATAAGGTTTACACAATTGAGGATATTAAAGTGCTCTCTCCAAAACTCTCTTAGAGTCAGTTGAGTTTCTGAGGTCACTACAAAGCACCTTTCAAACAGAGCTTTTGTGTACAGTTTTTTGAAGTTTGCAATAACCTGCTGGTCCATGGGCTGCAGGAGAGAGTGGTATTAGGAGGCAAAAACTTCACCTTAATGAAGCTCATGTCCCCATAAAGTCGCTCTGCCACGTCTGTAGGATGACCAGGGGCATTGTCTAACACCAGGAGGCACTTAAGTTCTAATTTCTTTTCAGTTTAGGTAATCTTTCACATTGGGGGCAAATGCATGGTGTAACCAGTTATAGAAAAAGTCCCTAGTGACCCATGCCTTACTGTTTGCCCTCCACAGCACACACAAATTATCCTTGAGGACATTCTTTTGCCTGAACGCTGTGGGAGTTTCAGAGTGATACACTAATAAAGGCTTAACTTTGCAATCACCACTAGCATTGGCACACATCAACAAAGTAAGCCTGTCTTTCATAGGTTTATGTCCTGGGAGTGCCTTTTCCTCCTGAGTAATGTAGGTCCTGCTTGGCATTTTCTTCCAAAACAGGCCTGTTTCATCACAATTAAACACTTGTTCAGGTTTCAGTCCTTCACTGTCTATGTACTCCTTGAATTCCTGCACATATTTTTCAGCCGCTTTGTGGTCCGAACTGGCAGCCTCACCATGCCTTATCACACTATGTATGCCACTACGCTTCTTAAATCTCTCAAACCAACCTTTGCTGGCCTTAAATTCACTCACATCATCACTAGTTGCAGGCATTTTTTTAATTAAATCCTGATGCAACTTCCTAGCCTTTTCACATATGATCGCTTGAGAGACGCTATCTCCTGCAGCCTGTTTTCATTTATCCACACCAATAAGAGTCTCTCAACATCTCCATCACTTGCGATCTTTGTTTCGAAAACACAGTTAAACCTTTGGCAAGAACAGCTTCCTTGATTGCCTTTCTGGTGCCCACAATAGTAGCGATGGTTGATTGGGGTTTCTTGTACAACCTGACCAGGTCGGCGATACGCACTCCACTTTCATACTTATCAATGATCTCTTTCTTCATTTCTATTGGAATTCTCACCCTTATTGGTGTAGGGTTGGCACTAGAAGCTTTCTTGGGCCCATGGTCACTTTTTTTCCGAAACACACCGAAAAAAACTGTAATAAACAAATATTCTGATTGTATTTTGGATTTTCCCCGCGGGGGCTGCGTAAACAATGGCAGGGGCGGCAATGTGGGGCGGGCTGGGGGCGCACATTGGACGCTCTTGGAAAAAATCGGTGAGGGGGGTTTTTAAGCGGTAGCGCCAAAATGTTTGCGATTAAAGGCAAGCGGATGGGGATTAATCGCTATGTAAATGCCATCGTTATGCGGGGCCACTGTATTTACAAAATTAAAAACACGGACAGGTTTTAGAACGCGGGAGCTTGGGGAACCCTTGAAACAAGGCACCATGCACAGGGGCACTTACTTCCTCACACAAAAACCGGGTGTCTTTGCGTCTTTGTTCCGCATTTTTTTTTGGGGCACAGACGATGCACCTTCTGAGCAAATTTTTTCTGATTTGAAGGAAGCTTATTAAAAATGTCACCTTCCCTCCTCAACGTTTTGGGTATATCCTGAGTAATTCGAGGACCTTTTTTGATAGCGGTTTTTACCTGGACTTCACAGATTTGTCGACAACAGACAAAAAAAATTCACCATACGGGGGTCTTTTGCCATCTTTATTTGGTACATTTTATTCATTGAGCATTGAAAGTCCATGAGATGGAAAAAATTTTTCATGTACCATTTGAACTCTTATGAACACAATCTCAAAACCAATCTGCATGCCCACTTTTGTAAACCCAAAGCCTTTTTTTGGTATAATCAATCACGTCACGGGATTTTAAATACTTCAATCACTCGATCAACTTGCCCTGTCTTGCTTTTCTTTAGGGTGAATGTTGTCCCAATGTGACATCTCATTGTCATACCACCTTAATCCCATAAAGTCTTGGCAGAAACACCTCACGTCATCACCACGAGCACCGCTTTGGGCCCTGGCATATTTTACAATTAGAACCACTGTGCCCACACATCTGTCTGTTCACCGATAAAATCACTGAGAAAAGGGGTTTTTTTTACCATTATCGGTATAAATGTATGCCCCTTCAGAAAAATGTATGCCCCTTACCAAATAAGGGGCCTCATGTTCTCACACTCACCGAATCCCCAAAAAACATCTTGGTATCTTTCAGTGTTTACTTCCCGTGTATACAACAATACCAACCCGGGCCATTCACAGTCACAGAGTAAAAACTTTTTTAAAACCAAAAGCTTTTCCCCCTCTTGCTCAGTAATACTGCTTAAATGACATCTACCTGAAAAAAATCAAAGACTCTCAATTACAAGACCTTGAAGGGATAAAAGTAATGCTGAACTTTTTTTTGAGATACATAAAACTTTTCTAATCTTTTTAAAACCCTTTCCCTTCTGTCGGGCCTGGTTTGTCAGAGAAGGCAACATCCCTAACATAAATAAACCTTTTCACTGGGATTTTCATTGAAACCGGGAAAATTACCGATCTGGGACCAGCAGCCTTAAATATCTTATAACATGAGGCATAAGCTTTTTGTTCAAAAAGAAAAACATTCTGCAACAGTCGTCCTTTCCCCCTGTGTAGTCTTGACTGTGGGTTTGATTGTATTTGCCCGGGGGACTCAAAATACTTATTCTTCCCTGACAATAGTTTCCATCAATGGCTGGTCAAAGAATAATTTAAAGAAACCAGTTCATTGGCCCTGGTTCCAAGGGATAAGTAGGAGAAATTTTCCCCTTGAAGTCCCCTCAAAATGGGGGCTTGGAAACAAAATTGGGATTTGCTGCCAACCCAAATGGTTGCTGGGGGATACTGGGCTCAAGCTGGTTGTGAGGGTTTTTGGTTTTGGTGGGGTGGGGGCTGACGCTCCCTTTGTCCTTGAACGACGATCGCACGGGGTCCCACCGGGCTGGTGAGTCACGCCTGGCGGGCCACTACCTCACCACTACCACCATCACTGATGCCCGTGGCTACCCTGCCCAAATGTAGCCCCACACCTCACTACACTATCTAAACCTGGTGTAGGGCCCGGGGTTACCCGCCCCCCGGGACGCTAGGGTAACACTGAGTGCATGCGGGGGCGTACTACCGACCTTCACTGTGAATAATTTTTCCCCCTATCACTACTCGAATGATCGTCAAGCGAATAAAATCACAATCCACTCACTTCATCACATTCTGAAGTCAAAGGGCCTGCCACGCGAAAATATTAGTTTCCTTTCGTTGAGGGACAACCACCCTGGTCACCGGCCCACCCAGAGGTAGAAGGTTGGGATCGTCGGTTTTCCACTATTATCATAAACCTGGGCCCCAACCTTTCGTCACTAACTGATCAAAAACCATAGATTCGTCTCTTTCCACTTCCATCATGTCAGAATATCAATAGGAAGAGGAGCCCAATTTTTCCGGGGAGGGAGCTGACCGACAGGGGAAGGGGAACAAGGGTAACTGAGCTGGGGTTCCCACAATGCATGTGGGGACCTAATTTTTTTGTTTATGGCGCACACCCACCACGCAGACCCGGTCTCTCACATGTAGGCCTATGAGCGCTTTCACGCTAAATTTCACGGCGCTAGAATTTTGGCGTAGATCTACGGTTTGGACACTCAACGTGAAGCCATAGATCTACGGGACGGACCCTGAAAGGGTTAAGAGTGTAGCGATTAAGCGATAGAAAAAGGACGATCTAATGGAGTTTGCCTTACAAACACTCCATTTTCTGTTATAATAAAAGCATGGGAAGGTATGCCAGAGGAGCAGGAATGGGTGCCGTGGTGGCCCTATACACCACAACAACACTGGCTGTTGCCTCCACCTTCACGAACACTACTAACATACATATTTCATTCATTTTAGTGTACATGTCATGTTTCTATGCTATTAATATTGTTTGTCATAGTAGATGAATTGTGATAGATAAATAAGCCGTAGAGTTGATATTAGGGAAATTATTGAAGTATTTTTATGGTGCCTGGAATTCCACTGGAACGAATTAATTCAAAATCAATTAATTTCAATGAGGAAAACTGACTCTGCAAACGAGCAAATCCACATGCAAGCAAGGTCACGGAACGGATTAAACTCATTGGTGGAGGTTCCACTGTATAAATATTCCAAAATCAGAAAAAATCTGACATCTGAAACACTTCTGGTCCCAGGCATTTCAGATCAAGGATTCTCAATTGTAATAGTGTATCAGGCATGCAGTCATTACCTGAGTAGTTAACCATGGTACAGTGGACCCCCGCATACCGTACGCATCACATAACGTTCAATCCGCATACCGCTCGCTTTTATCGCAAAAATTTTGCCTCGCATACCGCTCAAAAACCCGCTCACCGCTCTTCGTCCGAGACGCGTCCAATGTGCACCCTTAGCCAGCCTCACATGTGCCGCCGGTGGCATTGTTTACCAGCCAGCCTCTGCAGTAACATCCAAGCATACAATCGGAACATTTCGTATTATTACAGTGTTTTTGGTGATTTTATCTGCAAAATAAGTGACCATGGGCCCCAAGAAAGCTTCTAGTGCCAACCCTACAGCAATAAGGGTGAGAATTACTATAGAGATGAAGAAAAAGATCATTGATAAGTATGAAAGTGGAGTGCGTGTCTCCGAGCTGGCCAGGTTGTATAATAAACCCCAATCAACCATCGCTACTATTGGTGGTACAGCTGCTGCTGCTGCTGTACCACCGTCAGCTGCTGCTGCTGCACTGTCAGCTGCTGCTGCTGCTGTACCACCATCAGCTGCTGCTGCACTGTCAGCTGCTGCTGCTGCTGCTGTACCACCGTCAGCTGCTGCTGCTGCTGCTGCTGTACCACCGTCAGCTGCTGCTGCTGCACTGTCAGCTGCTGCTGCTGCACTGTCAGCTGCTGCTGCTGCTGCTGCTGTAGCACTGTCAGCTGCTGCTGCTGCTGCTGTAGCACTGTCAGCTGCTGCTGCTGCTGTAGCACTGTCAGCTGCTGTAGCACCGTTGTTGGTGTGGCTTATTGAGAATACCAAGAAACAATTAACCCCAGAGGATTTTCCACCCAGGATAACCCAAAAAAGTCAGTGTCATCAAAGACTGTCTAACTTATTTCCATTGGGGTCCTTAATCTTGTCTCCTAGGATGCAACCCACACCAGTCGACTAACACCCAGGTGAACAGGAAAAAATGCCTGGAACTAGTGCTCATATTGGTGAATTTAAAGCCAGCAAAGGTTGGTTTGAGAGATTTAAGAATCGTAGTGGCATACACAGTGTGATAAGGCCTGTTCTGGAAGAAAATGCCAAACAGGACCTACAGTACTCAGGAGGAAAAGGCACTCCCAGGACACAGTGTCTCATCAGTCATTGCTGCATCTTCAATAAAGGTAAGTGTCATTTATTCTTCATTTAGTAGTAGAGTAGTACATGCACAATATATATTGTGCATGTACTACTCTACTATTGTGCATGTATCCTTCTCTTTGTGTGTAGGAAAATGTATATTTTATGTGGTAAAATTTTTTTTTTCATACTTTTGGATGTCTTGCACGGATTAATTTGATTTCCATTATTTCTTATGGGGAAAATTCATTCGCATATCGATCATTTCGCATAACAATGAGCCCTCTTGCACGGATTAAAGTCGCTATGCGGGGGTCCACTGTACATTATGCACACCCTGCTGGCCTAGATTTTTTCAAATACAGTGGACCCCCGGTTAACGATATTTTTTCACTCCAGAAGTATGTTCAGGTGCCAGTACTGACCGAATTTCTTCCCATAAGAAATATTGTGAAGTAGATTAGTCCATTTCAGACCCCCAAACATACACGTACAAATGCACTTACATAAATACACTTACATAATTGGTCACATTCGGAGGTAATCGTTATGCGGGGGTCCACTTTATATGAATGTATGGAAAAAGACCTAAAGAGTTATGCTGAAGTCAAAAATATTGGCAGGTGGTAGTTTTGTGGGAACAAAAACTTGTGAACACTACTACTTTTATGTACAACAGATGCATGATTTTAAATATTGATAAAAGAGCATAACAGGGGATGATGTAAACACTGCTTAGTCCATCACATTCACAACAGTTCACCAACCTTTTACTTGGCTTGGGTTCCTACATAAATCACAAACTTTGTGCCCTTCTTAGAATATTCCAACTTCCCATATTTTGTTTTCCCTAATTAACCACCAGGGGACTACATAGCCCTTTTGTAGGTTAGTATAGACAAGTACAATGTAGATTGCTAATAAATATAGAGTACATGCACTATAAACCAATTTTAGTCCAATAGTATTAACATATAAACAAATTCAGCCCATTAATTCCCCAAATTAGATGCTTAAGTCTCCCTTTCTTCAATATACAGTTACCATACCTAAGCCAGGGGTCTTTCAATCCATGCGAGGCAAGGGCTCGTTGAACATCCATTAACTCTGGTACATTTTCAACTTTGTAGATGCGCCAGTCTGGTATCTTAATATACTCTCCTCCCCCCATCTGTGAAAACACAAGATCATCAGGAAATGAATTAGCAGTAACCTCATTCAATAATAACTTGCCATCATTTATGTTGCATACATTAACCCTTTGACTGTTTTGGTCGTATATATACATCTTACAAGCCACCATTTTTGACGTATATATACTCATAAATTCTAGCAGCTTCAAATCAAGCAGGAGAAAGCTGGTAGGCCCACATGTGAGAGAATGGGTCTGTGTGGTCAGTGTGCACCACATAAAAAAAAAATTCCTGCAGCACGCAGTGCATAATGAGAAAAAAAAAATTTGACCGTTTTTTCTTTAATTAAAATGCCGACATTGCGGTCTATTTTTGTATAGTATTTATGGTTGTATTCTCGTGTTAAGTGTGTGATGTTAACATCGTTCTGTCCCAGGAATACTGTCAATACTGATTGTTAAAACCAATCTTTATATTGCACAAATCAAACTATAATTAATGACTTTAATATGGCCAAGAGTAGTCATTTATTACCCACTTGTCTCCACTCCATGTATTTAATGTATTTATGCTATGGTGTGCAAACACTGTATAATAAATATTTTAAAAATAACTACATTGAGGGCAGTAATCAGCACCCTGTAACTACCCTGAGGGTGGTCATCAGCACCCCATAACTACCCTGAGGGTGGTCATCAGCACCCCCTTTCACCATAACTACCCTGAGGGTGGTAATCAACACCCCATAACTACCCTGAGGGTGGTAATCAACACCCCATAACTACCCTGAGGGTTTACCTGGAGTTTACCTGGAGAGAGTTCCAGGGGTCAACGCCCCCGTGGCCCAGTCTGTCACGAGGCCTCATGGTGGATCAGAGCCTGATCAACCAGGCTGTTACTGCTGGCTGCACGCAATCCAATGTACGAGCCACAGCCCAGCTGGTCAGGTACTGACTTTAGGTACTTGTCCAGTGCCTGCTTGAAGACAGCCAGGGGTCTATTGGTAATCCCCCTTACGTATGCTGGGAGGCAGTTGAACAGTCTCGGGCCCGACACTTATTGTATGGTCTCTTAACGTGCTAGTGACACCCCTGCTTTTCATTGGGGGGATGTTGCATCGTCTGCCGAGTCTTTTGCTTTCGTTGTGAGTGATTTTCGTGTGCAAGTTCGGTACTAGTCCCTCTAGGATTTTCCAGGTGTATATAATCATGTATCTCTCCCGCCTGCGTTCCAGGGAGTACAGGTTCAGGAACTTCAAGCGCTCCCAGTAATTGAGGTGTTTTATCTCCGTTATGCGCTCCGTAAAGGTTCTCTGTACATTTTCTAGGTCAGCAATTTCACCTGCCTTGAAAGGTGCTGTTAGTGTGTAGCAATATTCCAGCCTAGATAGAACAAGTGACCTGAAGAGTGTCATCATGGGCTTGGCATCCCTAGTTTTGAGGGTTCTCATTACCCATCCTGTCATTTTTCTAGCAAATGCGATTGATACAATGTTATGGTCCTTGAAGGTGAGATCCTCTGACATGATCACTCCCTGGTCTTTGACATTGGTTTTTCACTCTATTTTGTGGCCAGAATTTGTTTTGTACTCTGATGAAGTTTTAATTTCCTAATGTTTACCATATCGGAGTAATTGAAATTTCTCATCGTTGAACTTCATAAATTTTTTTCTGCAGCCCACTGAAAGATTTGGTTGATGTCCGCCTGGGGCCTTGCAGTGTCTGCAATGGAAGACACTGTCATGCAGATTCGAGTGTCATCTGCAAAGGAAGACACGTGCTGTGGCTGACATCCTTGTCTATGTCAGATATGAGGATGAGAAACAAGATGGAATGATACTGTGCTTTGTGGAACAAGTTTTTTCACCGTAGCTGCCGCAGACTTTACTCTGTTGACTACTACTCTTTGTGTTCTGTTTGTGGGGAAATTATAGATCCATCTACCAACTTTTCCTGTTATTCCTTTAGCACGCATTTTGTGCGCTATTATGCCATGGTCACACTTGTCGAAGGCTTTTACAAAGTCTGTATAATATACATCTGCATTCTTTTTGTCTTCTAGTGCATCTGGGACCTTGTCATAGTGATCCAGTAGTTTAGACAGGAGCGACCTGCTCGAAACCCATGTTGCCCTGGGTTTGTGTAATTGATGGGTATCTAGATGGTGGTGATCTTGCTTCTTAGGACCCTTTCAAAGATTTTTATGATATGGGATGTTAGTGCTATCAGTCTGTAGTTCTTTGCTGTTGCTTTACTGCCCCCTTTGTGGAGTGGGGCTATGTCTGTTGATTTTAGTAACTGTGGAACAACCCCCGTGTCCATGCTCCCTTTCCATAGGATGGAAAAAGCACATGATAGGGGCTTCTTGCAGTTCTTGATGAACACGGAGTTCCATGAGTCTGGCCCTGGGGCAGAGTGCATGGGCATGTCATTTATTGCCTGTTCGAAGTCATTTGGCATCAGGATAACATCAAATAGGCTTGTGTTTGCCAAATTCTGTGGCTCATAAAAAATTCTTTTAGATCTTTGACTCTGGTTATTAGTCAGCACCCCATAACTACCCTGAGGGCAGTAATTAATCAGCACCCCATAACTACCTTGAGGGCAGTAATCAGCATCCCATAACTACCCTGTGGGCAGTAATCAGTACCCCATAATAACTACCCTGAGGGCAGTAATTAGCACCCCATAACTACCCTGAGGGCGGTAATAACGTTCCAACAGTAACAGCTGCTGCTTCCATTAAGTTTACTTAACTACTTGTATATATACATGCAGTTGCACAAATTATCACATACAAGTAACATGTGTAAATTTCTTATTATAACCTCCCAGAAAAGTTAAAAGTGGCTAATTTCCATTGTGGTTGACTAAAAACCTCACTTGACTGTGTTATTTAACTGACTCAGGATCTCTAAGGAGT
This sequence comes from Cherax quadricarinatus, assembly GCF_026875155.1. NCBI lineage: Eukaryota > Metazoa > Arthropoda > Malacostraca > Decapoda > Parastacidae > Cherax > Cherax quadricarinatus. The sequence continues at coordinate 31,376,281 of NC_069440.1, forward strand.
AATCACTTGGGTCAAGATACTTTAATATAAAAGTTATTGTTCAAAGATGACAAAATATGGTTTACGGTGTCCCGTGGCCTGGTGACTACAGCTCTCGCTTCACACGGCGAGGCGAGGGTCTGGGCTCGATTCCCAGCGAGGGTAGAAACATTGGGCTTGTTTCGTTACACTGGATGTCCATGTTCACCCATCAGTAAAATGGGTACCTGGGTATTAGTGGACTGGTGTGGGTCGCATCCTGGGACAAAACTGACCTAATTTGCCCAATATGCTCTGCATAACAAAGGATTTTCTATATAGTAGTATGTCATTGATGTCAGCAAGGACTGTATACCTTGTACATGTAGATTATTATTATAATCAAAGGAGAAGCGCTAAACCCGGCGGATTATACAGCGCCTGGGGGGAGGATGTGGAAGGCATTCATGCTTAATTCGGGGAACTGGAGCACAGATCCAATTCCCTAAATCAAGAGCCCCTCACCAACATCAAGGAACCTTCCTTGAGGGGTTGTACATGTAGAAATAAAGATATTATTATTATTATTATTATTATTATTATAATGACCCTCGATTTTACACAAGTTGTGGTCCCCGGTAATTATATTTAGGAAGAATCACCTAACCTGTAGGGTCCTTGGCATCCTGACAACGGGAGATAAAATCGGAACCATAAAAGGGAAGGACACAAATCCAATTCCTCGGATCAAGATTCCCTCACGAAGCGGCGGCCGCCGGTTAAACATCCACCAAACCATCATGCATAAAACATCCATTTAACACCAACCTCTAAGCCACTGTGTGTCAGCACTATAATAATAAAGTATCAATGGTACATATAGCAGAACAATAATAATGTAGTACAGTAATGGTTCACCTCACTAGTACTGCCTCCACCTTCCTCACAATATTACCTCAACAACAACAACAACAACAACAACAACAACAACAACACAGAAAACGATCACCAGAGTAGCTATAACTCAACTAAAAATAATATTATTTTGGAGCATTGCACACATTCAAGTTTATTCTCTATAAGGGTTACAATGTGGGGTTTACAGGTTTTTGGGTATTGTGTGGTTTACATGTTATAAAATACTAATTACAGAGGGGGCCACTAGGACACCTAGCATGGCTAGGCATTTGTGTGATGGGATCCATAGTAATTGTACATTAATTCCTTTGTCCCTAATTTTTGAGTATCTATACCTGGCTTCTCCAATGAGCATGTTGTTGGAGTCATTATGTGAGTCAAGAGCCTTCAATGATGACATAGAATCAGTAATGATGATAGAGTCAAGCTCAGTGTCATAGGTTAGCTTTAGCGCCATTAGGATTGCAAACAATTCAGTTTGCAGTGTAACTTCCAATTGTTTAATTCTTATGCCAAACCCTCAACAAATTATTATCGTACTTAACTAGGGAGGGGGCAACAAGAGCAGATGCAGCCCTGCCAGAAACTCCTGTTTAGATCCTCAGTGTATATAACTTGTGATAACTTATTACTACCACTAGGTAGAAATTTCTTCTTGAGCAGTTGCTCTAACAAGAGATTAAGGAAGGGATTACTAGCAATGAGCTTTTTGGGGAGGAACTGAGGTATTGATATTAAATGAACACATTTTTCCAGGGAGGGGTGAAATGCTCTTGTTGCCTACAGTGATACAGTTCATGCAGGTTATAAAACTTAATGCAATTGCACTTTTTCACAATCCATTTAGATCTGTTGGTATTTACCTCTAGACACTTGGAAAATTTCATTGTGACATGTCTGGTTCGTTTCTCAACATTCTAATACCGAGTACAGTGTTAATCTCAACAATCCTACACTGATACTAGAATATAACTTTGGATAACGTGTCTAGCATTGGGATAATATTAGGAGAGAAGTAAATAATGAAAATGATTGTTATAGGAAATGCAGTTAGAAGCCTGAGTAGATCTATAACCCACTATGAAAAAATAACGTAGATAAGTATGTTTATGGAGCAACTTGCAATGTGAACAACTAACTGAGTTTTTAGTGGCCAGACTTGGGCTTTGGGTTACAATACTCTGGCAGTTTGGGAGACACACAGATGATGATCAAACTAAATGTAAATTAGTGATCGGGCATATGGTCACTGTCTTGAACACTGTGCTTAATTGTCCACTTATGAGGAAAAACAGAGACAGTATAATAACCTATGTGACATGTAAGATATCTTATTAATGAAAATAAGATACCAGATAAACTAACAAATTTCCTAAATTTGCTTGTAACAGATAAGTGAACTATAGATATGTAGATAAAAAATTTTATATGTATTCCTGTTAACCCATTGGGCCTAGTTCCTAGGCCTTTTGTGTATCCATATGCTTCTCGCGCTACCGTCCACAGGATGGATATGGGGTGCACAATAAACTAGCCACTTCCTGGACTTCGGTGGCAAAATCTAAATCTAATCTATGGTATTAAGGCTAAGTGACTACATAATTTGTGAGTTTAGCAATGTAATGCTTTTGTTTTTGGCACAATACGAAGTGTATATATTGGAGTATACATAGGCAAACTTATGACTATTAGGATTTATTATTTTAAGATTAGATTAGTATTTCTGGTTTATAGTCAGTGGGTGTTAGTTTAATATCTTTATTATGCACCCCATACCCATCCTGTGGGCGGTAGTCAAAAGAGCAAGTTACAAAGGTAATGAACTCACAATTTACAAAGTAATGAAGTCACAATTTACAAAGGTGAGTGTATTGTGAACCACCAGGTGCTTATCATGTAGTTAGTTGTCGGGGTGTATCAGGGAGATAAGATGTTTTCAAACTGTAGTTTTGAAAGTGATGAATGTGTCTGCAGTTTCTAGAGTTTTCAGGTAGGGTGTTCCAGATTTTAGGTCCTTTGAAATACATTGAATTTTTGTAAAGGTTTAGTCGAACACGGGAAATGTCATAGAGATGTTTGTGTCTGGTGTTAGCCTGTGGATCCTGTCACAACTATCAAGAAAGCGTTTTAAGTCAAGGTTAATATTGGAATTTAAGGTCCTGTAGATATAGATTGCACAGTAGTAAGTGTGGATGTTCTGAACAGAGAGTAAGTTTAGATCTATGAAGAGTGGGGGGGGGGGTGTTGCCAGGGATGGATTTAGTGATTATTCTTACTGCGGCTTTTTGTTGGGTTATTATTGGCTTTAGGTGTGTTGCTGCAGTTGAACCTTAGTTTAATATCTTTATTATGCACCCCATACCCATCCTGTGGGCGGTAGTCAAAAGATACAGAGGTACATAATGGGTCCAGGGACTGGGCCTTAAGTTTTGATAGCTGAGCAAGTTACAAAGGTAATGAACTAACAATTTACAAAGGTAATGAAGTCACAATTTACAAAGGAATGAACTCCAGGTAGGTCGGGGCACAATCCTGACAAGTTTACAAAGGTATTACAATTACCGAGGTATGTAATGGTCAAGAGACTGGGCCCCCAAAGTTTTGATAGCTGAACGGTGAAAGGTAATGAACCAAAATTAAAGGAAATGAATCTTGTAAAAATGGTTACTTACCTTTAACTTGCCAATCAAACAAATTAAGATACTGACAATTCACACTTCCCCCCGCCAAACTGTAATGATATTGGTGCAATATTGATTGTTGAGCACTGGGAGCTCCCTAAATCATGGCCCATAGCCTCATTTTCCCATTCCAAAGCCCAACAACAAACCCCTTTTCCCCCATACCCTTACTAGCGGGCTTGTGTAAACATTGAAAGGATAAATTTTAAATCGTCTTAGCACAAAATTTAAGGAATTCTTTCACCCCGGTTGCATGGCTTCATGCATGAAGGAGTTGCATCATTGCATCCCACCTTTCTCACCCCTGCACACTGACAGCTCTAACACTCCTGACCTTAAATCCGCTTTTGATGTACCCAACAGACATGTATCATTATGAACTTCCAGAATGGATTTTTGGAGATGGCTTCTCCGTTTGGATTAAAGGTACCTGTCCAACAAAAGTCGTCTGTTTGTTCCAGGGACATAGAAGTGAAACTAAAGTTTTGTTTTACTAACCCCCAGGGAGGTGGCTTGGGTCCCCCCCTTTTTCCCAACATTTGATTAATGCCTTACTAATGCCATGCAGCCAGCCCCATCATTAAGGGTTTAGTTTGCGATGACAAATGATTCATACTACCGATTCTCCAACACCCAAAACATCTAATCAGTACTAGCCTCGTGTCAGGACTGGGTTAATAACTCAGGGGATAAAACAAAGATACCAACACGTCCTCCTCGGCAGAGAGGCACAGTTCGTCAGATCCATTGCATGATGGGCCCTCTTCTAGAATATGTAAGCAGATACAGGTATCTGGGTTTTGAGGTTCCACTACTTGGACCTGTTTAACGAGACTTTGTCGCCAAATACAAAGAAAGGCTGAAGCACTTAGAGTTGTGGCAGGTTTTCATCCCAGGTATGGTGCAATGTTAAAATTGTGAAAATGATGTATCTTGCTTATATTAATCATTGGTTGATTATGCAGCGCCACTACTTGCATTCGTGGCCCTGACTGGAAGCTTGGAGGGCTGGAAAAACTGCAAACGAAGCAATGAGGATCATCCTAGGATGCCCTCGTACTGCCAAAATTTTAAATATGCGGAAAGAACTTAATATTCCAAGCATTAGAGATCGTGTTACTGAAAGAAATATCCTTATTGGGGTCAATATGCTTAGGCTAGCCCATTCAAACCCCTGCACAGAAGCCCTCCAAACTTTCCTCAGCACTGATGAACATCCTTCCAGATGGATCGAAAAAACTGGAACCGACCTCCTGGAGTTTACCTGGAGAGAGTTTCGGGGGTCAACGCCCCCGCGGCCCGGTCTGTGACCAGGCCTCCTGGTGGATCAGCGCCTGATCAACCAGGCTGTTGCTGCTGGCTGCACGCAAACCAACGTACGAGCCACAGCCCGGCTGATCAGGAACTGACCTCCGCATGAACCAGCTACATGATCTATATCAAGTTGGACAACAGAGACATTTCCCTGCTCCATGGGATATTACCCCATTCCAAACTACCATTCCTCCATTTCCCCCCAAAACTCTTCTTAAATCACAACCAAAGCTTCGTCTTGAAGCCAAACATGATGCCTTAAGCTGTATTGATAACTTAGTCACACAGAACAATCTTTCACAAATTATTTACGTCGATGGTTCTGTTCACCAGTCCACTGGTGCAGCTGGTAATGCTGCGTTGTCACACAGAGTGATGGCTCTCATAAAGAAATTTGGGAGCACGCATCAATAACTGGGCCTCTACCCTTCAAACAGAACTGTTTGCCATACTCCTTGCACTCAAATGTGTCCATGTATCTAAGGTTGACACTTTAATTGTAACTGATTCTCTGTCATCCATAAATGCTCTCAACTCATTAAGTAAAATTGTGGCATGCTTTTGTCAGAAGCCAGACATAGAATGGTAAGATTGTGGACAGTGGAGTCAGAGTGCACATGCTGTGGATTCCATCTCACATTGGTCTTCAGATGCATGATAGAACTGATAAATTGGCTAAGCTGTTGCTGCCCAAAGAGGGGTAGATTAAATCTTGGTTGTCATTTAGCAGTTTCAGAACAATAATACGAAAAGAACTTCAAATGAACTTTATTGACTTAAGACTTAGGGAGATTGACACAAGTCATCCATCTATCATCATCCATCATGCAGGAGGAGCCACATGTCTATGGTGCATCCAACAAGATAAGCAGACTCTTGGATGTCACTACTGCCCGGCTCCGGCTGGGTTACAAGTATCTTTGGCAGGTTAAATCACCACCACCAGATGTAGACCAAACGAAATGTAAACTTTGCCAGATGGACTATTGTCACACATTGCGTCATTATGTACTGGAGTGTGATCAAATTAATGAATTTAGAAACAACTCACTCAGAAATGTTCAAGAAATGGCAGCTGTATAGCCCTTGTGGCTTAGCGCTTCTTTTTGATTATAATAATAATAATCAAGAAATGGCAAAGTATTTTATCCACAGTGGTATATTGCAGACCATTCTGGAGAAATACCCTGACTTTGCTAGCTGTAAATAAAGCATTACCACATGTGTGCATGTGTGATGTGTGTGTGTGGTGTGTGTGGGGGGTGGTGGGTGTGTGTGTGTGTGTGTGTGTGTGGTGTGTGTGTGTGTGTGTGTGTGTGTGCGTGCGTGCGTGTGTGTGGGTGTGGTGAGGGTGTGTGCGGGTGTGTGTGAGGTGTGTGTGTGTGGTGTGTGTTGGTGTGTGTGTGTGCGTGGGGTGGGTGTGCGGTGTGTGGGTGTGTGGTGCGTGTGGGGGGTGTGTGTGGGGCGTGTGTGGGGGTGTGTGTGTGGGGGTGTGTGAGGGTGTGTGTGGGGTGTGGGGAGGGTTTGTGTGTGTGGGTGTTGGTGTGTGTGTGTGTGGGTGTGTGGTGGGTGTGCGTCCCTTTTGTTATGCATATATTGTACGCTCGTGTGCACATATCCGTGCGTGCCCCCCTCGTGTGTGGGATGTGCGCGCGCGCGCTAGTGTGGGTGTATGATCCACTAAAATTTGTATTTATAACTCATTACAATTTAACCAGGTGTGGACCCTATCAGTGGTTCATTACTTCGTAATTTGCTCATGACTGTAACCATGTATAGGAAATGAGGGTGATTCATTACCTCTGTAAAATTGCCAGATTGTGACCAGAACAAACCCGGAGTTCATTACCTTTGTAACTAGTTCAGCTATCATAACTTTGGGGTCCAGTCACTGGACCCATTATGTACCTTTGTAATCTTTTGACCCACCGCCCACAGGATGGTATGGGGGGCATAAAGAATTAAACTAAAGTGTGTGTGTGTGTGTGTGTGTGTGTGTGTGTGTGGGGTTTTTGTGTGTGGTGTGTGTGTGTGGTGTGTGTGACTCAACAATCAATATTTGCAAACCCAAAAACTCATTACAGTTGTGACCGGTGTGGAAGTGTGAATTGCTCATTACTCTATAATTTGTTCATGATTGTAGCCATGTATAAACGTAAGTAACCATTCTACAGAATTCATTACCTTTGTAACTTGTGAGCTCATTACCTTTGTACCTATTCAGCTACAAAACTTGGGGCCCAGTCCCTGGACCCATTACGTACCCTGTAATCTGTAAATACCTTTGTAACTTGTCATGATTGTGACCAGACTTACCTGAGTTCATTACCTTTGTAAATTGTGAGTTCATTTCCTTTGTAAATTGTGAGTTTCATTACCTCTGTACCCCTTTCTCAGCTATCAAAACTTTGGAGTCCATCCCTGGACCAATTATGTTACCTCTGTAATCTTTTGACTACCGCCCACAGGGTGGGTATGGGTGCATAATAAACATATTAAACTAAAACTAATGAGTCACACACACACACACACACACACACACACACACACACACACACACACACCCCACACACACACCACACACCACACACACACACACACACACACACCCTTTAAAACCTCATGCATCAACATGTCAGGGACACAACCAGAGAGAGAGGAGAGGATGAGCCAGCAAACTGGATCTTGTGTTCACCCGAGCAGTTCAGACATTGAGGACATCACTTACGAGAGGCCCCCTTGGGGCTAGCGATCACGTGTTCTGAGTTTTGATTATAAGAGTTACAAGTGGAGAAGGTAACAGGAACTGAAGGGGACAGGGCCCAAAATATAAAAGGGGGGACTACACAGGGATGAAAACTTCCTGCAGAGGTTCAGTGGGACAGAGAAATGGTAAGAAAATCAGTAAACGAGATGATGGAATATGTGGCAACAAAGTGCAAGGAGGCAGAGGAAGGTTTGTTCCCAAGGGAAACAGAAATAATAGGAAGACCAAAACGAGTCCTTGTTTACCCGAAGGTTAGGAAGGCAAAAACTAAGTGCAACAAAAGAATGGAAAAGGTACAGGAGGCATAGGACCCAGGAAAACAAGAGATTAGTAGAAGAGCCCGAAACGAGTATGCACAGATAAGGAGGGAGGTCCAGCGACAGTATGAAAACGACATAGCACGAAAGTCCCAAAACTGACCCGAAACTGCTGTAAAAGCCACATTTGGGGGAAGACAAGAGTCAAGGACCAGTGATAAGGCTGAGGAAAGAAGGGGAGAACTCACAAGAAACCCATCAAGAGGGATGTGAGGAGCTCAACACGAGATTTAAGGAAGTATTTACAGTAGAGACAGGAAGGACATGGGGGGACAGATCAGAGGGGACACCAGCAAGGAATACACCAACAAGTGTTTGGACGACATACATACAGATGAGGAGGAGGTGAAGAAACTGCTAAGGGACATCGATACCTCAAAAGGCAATGGGACCGACAAACATCTCCCCGTGGTCCTTAGAGAGGGAGCATATATGTTGTGCGTGCCATTTTGTTTTTTTTTTTTTGTGTGTTGTGTGTTTTTTTTTTCTTACCACAATACTTCAACACTCCCGGGAAAAACCCCTTGGGGGGGGGGGGCTGGGCAACTACCGAGAATATGGAAGACGGCAAATTGTAGTTACCCTTTTTAAAAAAGAAGGAGACAGAAAAGAGGAACTAAAACTATAGACCTGTGTCACTGACGTGTATAGTATGCAAAGATGGAAAAAGAATATCAGAGGAGATGGTGGATCACCTGGAACGAACAGAGTTAAATGCCACCAGAACGATCAGAAGGCAAATCTCCCTGTGTCACAAACCTTCCTGGAGTTTTACGATAAAATAACAGAAGTAAGACACGAGAGAGAGGGTTTTGATTGCATCTTCCTTTTGGACTGCAAGAAGGCCTTTGACACAGTTCCTCACAAAAGATTAGTGCAGAAGCAAGAGCAAATCAGGCGCATATAACAGGAAGGGCACTGCAATGGATCAGAGAATACCTACAGGGAGCAACAACGAGTCATGGTAACGTAATGATGTATCACAGTGGGCTCCTGTGACTAGCGGGTTCCCACAGGGGTCGGTCCTAGGACCATGCTATTTTTTGGTATATGTGAACGACATGATGGAAGGTTAGACGCAGAAGTGTCCCTGTTTGCAGATGATGTGAAGTTAATGAGGAGAATTAAAATCTGTGAGGACCAGCAGGACTTTTAAGAGACCTGGACAGACTGGACAACCTGGTCCATCAATGGCTTCTCGAATTAAATCCTGCCAAATGCAAAGTCATGAAGATAGGGGAAGGGCACAGAAGACCCACAGACAGAGTATAGGCTAGGTGGCCAAGAATGCAAACCTCACTCAAGGAGAAAGATCTTGGGGTGAGTATAACACACGAGCATGTCCTCCGGAATTCACATCTATCAGATTACTGCTGCAGCATATGGCGCCGGCAAACCTGAAGAACAGCATTCCGATTCCCTTGAGTAAGGAATCGTTCAAAGACACTGTACACTGTGGTATGTATCCCCCCCAGGCCCATACTGAAGTATGCAGCACCTGTTTGGAACCCGCACTTTGATGAAAGCACGTCAAAAACTAAGAAAAGTACAAAGGTTGCGACAAGGTTAGTTCCTGAGCTAAGGGGAATGTCCTATAAGAAAGAATTAAGGGAAATCGGGCCTGACGACACTGGAAGGAACAGGAGGGTCAGGGGAACATATAACGACAATAAAATCACTGCGTGGAATAGACAAGGTGGACAAAGACCAGGATGTTCCAGAAGGGACACAGGAAACAAGAGGCCCACATTGGAAGATGATGACCAGATGAGTCATCAGAGAGATATTAGAATATTTCTTCAATCATATAGGTTGTCAGGCAGTGAATATCCTAGAAAATGACGTAGTGGAGGCAGGAACCATACACAGTTTAAGACAGTTGTGATTAAGCTCATGGAGCGGGAAGAAGAGGGCCCAGTTAGCAAACCGGTGAAGAGCGGGGCCAGGAGCTAGACTCGACCCCGGCCAACGCACAAATAGGTGAGTCCCAAATAGGTGAGGTACACGACATAAACGGAAGGATAGACTCAGAATTCCTTGTTTGCAGATGAGCGAAGTTAAGAGAAGAATCAAATCGGTGAGATCAGCAGGACTACAAAGAGACCCTGGACAGGCCTACAAGCCTGGTCATCATAACTGGCTCCTTGAATTTAACCCTGCCCAAATGCCAATCATGAAGATTGGGGAAGGGCAAAGAAACCGCAGACACAATATAGTTTAGATGGCCAAAGATTGCAAACTCACTCAAGGAAAAGATCTGGGGGTGAGTAAACACCGAGCAATATCTCCTGAGGCGAACATCAATTAGATAACTGCTGGCAGCATACGGCGCCTGGCAAACCTACGATTAGCGTTCCGATACCTCAGTAAGGATTCGTTTAAGACTCTGTATTCCATTTACTCAGGCCCAGACTGGTAGTATGCAGCACCAGTTGGAATCCACACCTAAGTCAAGCACGTCAAGAAATCAGAGAATAGTGAAAGGTTTGCAACAAGACTAGTCCCAGAGCTACGTGATTGTCCTACGAAGAAAGGTGAGGGAAATCGCCTGAACGACACTGAATACAGGAGGGTCAGGGAGACATATAACGACATATAAAATCTGCGCCGGAATAGACAAGGTGGACAAAGACGGATGTTTCCAGAAGGGACACAGACACAAGAGGTCACAATTGGAAGTTGAAGACTCAGAAGATCAAACGGATGTTAGGACTATTTCTTCAGTCAAGAGTAGTCAGGCCGGAATAGCGTAGAACGGTCGTAGTGGAGGCGGAACCTACATAGTTTTAAGGCGAGGTAGATAGAGCCACATGGGGCAGGAGAGAGAGGACCCATAGCAATCAAGAAGAGGCCGGGTCCGGAGCTGTGACTCGACCCCCTGCAACCACAATAGGTGAGTACACACACACACACACACACCCACTCACACACACACACACACACACACCACACATGAAATTTAGGGTTGTTGTCGAGTATAGGCCAAGGAATTTGCCCTCATTATGTCTGGCAATTAGAGGGTTGTCGATTATTAAAGTTAAGTTGTGCAACACCTTTCTGCTACAAAACATAAATATATAGATTTGCCAGTGTTTAAGTGTAAGTTTATTGGCTGTCATCCCATGTCGATATTTAGAGCAGCTCCTCGTTAACAATGGTGTTGATGTGACAATATTAGGGTGGGAGATGACATAAGTCGTGTCGTCCAGCAAAGAAATGGTTTCAGGTATTGGGATTATGTTTTTGGAAGATCATTGATGTATAGAGGAAGAGCAGGGGTCCAACGACACTTCCCCGCGGAACTCCAGTATCAAGTGGCCGTATTGCTGAGGCTGTGTTTAATGGTGACATACTGATACCTATTAGAAAGGTAGGATTTAAAATATGCAAGCGCATGGCCTCTTATACCATAGTGGGCAAGTTTGTGGAGTAGGATGCCGTGGTCTACTGTGTCAAACGCTTTTCTTAGGTCAATAAAACTTCCTAGCGGATATTCCTTATTTTCCAATGCTGTGTAAAGCAGGTCTAGCATTTTTATAATTGCATCATTAGTGCTTTTATTTTTCCTGAATGATAATGGGAGCCCTTTGATTGAACTTCGTATAGAAAGGGGTTTAGTTATAGGTAATACATATTTTAAGAAAAAGAGGATAAATAAGTATACAAGATATGATGTAGGGCGAAATGACAGTAGTTTGTTGGATTATGTATTGGTAGATAAAAGACTGTTGAGTAGACTTCAGGTTGTACATGCTTATAGAGGGGCCACAGATATATCAGATCACTTTCTAGTTGTAGCTACACTGAGAGTAAAAGGTAGATGGGATACAAGGAGAATAGAAGCATCAGGGAAGAGAGAGGTGAAGGTTTATAAACTAAAATAGAGGCAGTTAGGGCAAGTTATAAACAGCTATTGGAGGATAGTGGGCTAATGAGAGCATAGGCAATGGGGTCGAAGAGGTATGGGGTAGGTTTAAAAATGTAGTGTTAGAGTGTTCAGCAGAAGTTTGTGGTTACAGAAAGTGGGTGCGGGAGGGAAGAGGAGCGATTGGTGGAATGATGATGTAAAGAGATTTAGTAAGGGAGAAAAAGTTAGCATATGAGAAGTTTTTACAAAGTAGAAGTGATGCAAGGAGGGAAGAGTATATGGAGAAAAAGAGAGAGGTTAAGAGAGTGGTGAAGCAATGTAAAAAGAGAGCAAATGAGAGAGTGGGTGAGATGTTATCAACAAATTTTGTTGAAAATAAGAAAAAGTTTTGGAGTGAGATTAACAAGTTAAGGAAACCTAGAGAGCAAATGGATTTCAATTAAAAATAGGAGAGGAGAGTTATTAAATGGAGAGTTAGAGGTATTGGGAAGATGGAGGGAATATTTTGAGGAATTGTTAAATGTTGATGAAGATAGGGAAGCTGCGATTTCGTGTTTACCTGGAGTTTACCTGGAGAGAGTTCCGGGGGTCAACGCCCCCGCGGCCCGGTCTGTGGCCAGGCCTCCTGGTGGATCAGAGCCTGATCAACCAGGCTGTTGCTGTTGGCTGCACGCAAACCAACGTACGAGCCACAGCCCGGCTGGTCAGGAACCGACTTTAGGTGCTTGTCCAGTGCCAGCTTCAAGACTGCCAGGGGTCTGTTGGTAATCCCCCTTATGTATGCTGGGAGGCAGTTGAACAGTCTCGGGCCCCTGACACTTATTGTATGGTCTCTTAACGTGCTAGTGACACCCCTGCTTTTCATTGGGGGGATGTTGCATCGTCTGCCAAGGAGGAATAACATATTGTAGGAGTGAGGAAGAGCCAGTTGTGAGTGTGGGGGAAGTTCGTGAGGCAGCAGGTAAAATGAAAGGGGGTAAGGCAGCCGGGATTGATGGGATAAAGAAAGAAATGTTAAAAGCAGGTGGGGATATAGTTTTGGAGTGGTTGGTGCAATTATTTAATAAATGTATGGAAGAGGGTAAGGTACTGATTTAAATAACAATAAACTGGAGATTCTATGGTTTGAAGTGCTGCTTCCACCCATCTTAGTAGGAACTAGTTACGGCCCTCCTACCCAGGACCAGTTCTTAGAAGACTTTTCCAGAGTCTTGTCCGGAGTTGAAAACAATTGCGAGACAATAATACTGGGCGAGTTCAATATCTGTTTTCAGCAGCAAAATAACGGGCTATGCAAAAGGTATAAGCAAATTCTAGGATTAAATAGCTACACTCAACTAATTAATACACCAACCCGGATCACACAGTTCTCAGCCACCCTAATTGACCACATACTTTGTAACCGCTCTGAGAACATTAGTCAGTCAGGCGTCATTACCACAGGTCTTAGTGATCATTTCATCATTTACTGCACCAGGAAAATCACTAGGGATCGGATAGGCCTACACAGGACAATAAAAATGAGGTCAACTAGAAACTACAGTAAAGAAACACTGGTAAATAGGCTACACAATTGTGACTGGACAGAGATAACAAGTTGCACGGACGTAAACGATGCCTGGGAAAAATTCAAAACAATGTTCACTACCATCCTTGATAATATTGCACCAGTTAAAGAGGTTAGGATTAAACGAAGAACTGAACCCTGGATGACTACTGAGATATTAGATAATATGAAATTCAGAGACCAGCTGCTAAAAAGATTTAAAGCAAACAGACAGGATATTGCAGCACTAAATGAATTCCAAAGGGTGAGGAACAGAGTACAGAGACTTACAAAAGGAGCAAAGGCAAAGCACTATTGCTCACAAATTGAAGAGTATAAGCATAACCCCAGAAAGTTCTGGCAACAACTAAAACAGTTGGGGTATAGCCATAAGCCAGTAGATAGGTCTAACATAGTACTCACTATCGATAATGAGGTATGCCACGAAACACCTAAGGTGGCAAATTGCTTTAATTCCTACTACACATCTGTTGCATCAACACTAGTAAGTAAACTACCAGCTGCATCAAATACCTTTAACACAGACTCTGATAAGTTTCAAACATACTATACCAATAAAGGGGTAACCCCAAACAGTTGTCAACTGGTAAGTGTATCTCATGACTTCATTCAAAAAGAACTAAGCAGGTTAAACCCAACTAAGAGCACAGGCCCTGATAACATCCCGTCTAAGTTCCTAAAAGATGGTGCTTCTGAACTGTCAATCCCTATTGCTCACATAATAAATTTATCAATCACCACTAATACCGTACCGGAGGGGTTCAAGGAGGCCAGAGTTACTCCTATCTTCAAGAAAAATAATAGGTCTGATGTAAGCAACTATAGGCCTGTTAGTATACTCAGTATAATATCTAAAATTCTGGAGAGGGCGGTGTATTCTCAAGTAGTTAAGTACATTAATGACAACAGCATTCTCCATAGCTATCAGTCGGGCTTTAGAAGATCCTACTCAACCGACACCTCCCTTATTCAAAGTTTATTCTCTATAAGGATTACAATGCTGAGTTTACAGAAATTTGGTCATTGTTTGGTTTACATGTAGTAAAATTGTGATTACAGAGTGTACCACTAGAACGCTTAGCATGTCTAGGCATTTCGGGCTTACTTAGTTTTATTCTTAATTGTAAAATATTACAAATTATGAGGTAATTGGGTATTATGGTAAGTGACTAAAAAATTTTGGGAGTTTAGCAATGTGAATGCTTTTGTTTTGGACAGTACATATTTTCAGTTTTGGAGTATCACAGGATTCATTATTTTAAGATGAGATTAAAAAATTTCTGTTTATGGCCAAATGAGTGGTGATGTAAGTGTAAACCCCAGGTGGTATTCGTATAGATTTGAGGGGTGTATCGGGGGAGTAAGATGTTTTCTAATGGTATTTTTTAGGTGTGAATGTGTCTGCGTTCTAGTTTCTCGGTAGGGTACCCCAGTTTTTAGGGCCTTTGAATCTTTTGATTTTTTAATTTAGTCGGACAAATTGGTCGTAGAGATTTTTATGTCTGGTTTTTATGCCTGGGGGTTTCTGTCACAACTATCAAAAAGCGTTTTAGGTAAAGGGTTTAAATTTTTGGGTTTTAAGGCCTGTAGATGTAATTGCACGTAGAAAGTGTGGATTTTACTAACTGGGAGTAATTTTTAGTTTTGAAGAGGGGGGGGGGGGGGGTTTCCCAGGGGGAAAATTTAAATCTGATGGATTACCTGGAGAACGAAATGTCAAAGGGAAACCTCAAGGTATTGGAACCTTAGCCACAAAAAGGTTTCCCAAATGGTCAACAAAAAAATTATGTAGAAACCAAGACGGGGTAAAGTTTGAGACGGTTTAAGTCCCCTACCTTAGTAACGGAGAAAATATAAAAATCAACAAAACAAATCAAAACCCCTCCCGATAAATGTGGATTTTTCCCCAAAGGTAGTTTCTGGGTCCCTTATTGTTCTTATTTATGTCAATGTTCCTCATCCCATATCCGACATAGACAAGGAGTCGCCACAGCACCGTGTCTTCCCTTTTTCAGTGACACCCGAATTTTTGCATGACAGTGTTTCCATTCCCCGACATGCAAGGCTTCCAGGCGGACATCAAACAAATCTTTCAGTGGGCTGCGAAAAACAATTGGTTCCGTTGGGGAAATTTCTTTTGTTGGAAAAAACCGGAAATTTTTCTGGTACAAAAAAATTTCTGGCCCCCTGGAAACCAAGTAAAGGGGGAGTGATGCAATCCCCTTTCAAGGAATAAAATTGTAAAAATGCATGGGGCTGGGGAAGGTTTATAATGAGAACCCTTCAAAAACTGGGAAAGGCCCAACCCCATGATGACCTCTTCAGGTCACTTTTTTCTATCTAGGCGGGAAATATTGTGACACAACAGCACCTTTCAAGGCGGGTGAAATTGCTGACCTAGAAAATGTACAGAAACTTTAAAGGCACGCTAACGGAGATAAAAAACCTCAATTACTGGGAGCGTTTAGGTTCCCAAAAATGTATTCCCCGGAAGCGGAGGGAGAGATACTTTATTAAAATGGGAAAAACTGAGGGACTAGTACCGAAATTGCAACGAAAATCATCCCGAAAACAAAAGACTTGGGAGACGATGCCCATCCCCCCAATGAAAAGCAGGGGTGTACTAGCACGTTAGGACCTCAAAAGTGTCAGGGGCCCCAGACTGTTCAACTGCCTCCCGCCACAAAAGGGGGTTCCAAAGACCCCCGGGGTCTTCAAGCGGCACTGGACAACACCCAAAGTCAGTTCCCATCAGCCGGGCTGTGGGTCGTACGTTTTGGTTTTCGTGCAGCCGCAGCAACAGCCTGGTTGATAGGCTCTGATCCACCCGGGGGCCTGGTACAGACCCGGGCCCGCGGGGGGGGTTTACCCCCCGGGCTCTCTCCAGGTAAACTCCAGGTAATGTTGCCTATCGTGTCAAATGCAAACTCCCACTGTATGCCGATGACAGCTCTGTTAGGACGGTAAAGACCCCCAAGTATTGCTAATTTTTAACACTGGAAAAGGAGCCCGCAGCAAAAGGTTTTGTAGCAAAAAACTTTCATTACCCTAGGAAAAAAAGAAGCCTTCTCTTTTGGGACGAAACATAAACTGAAAGGGAAATAATTTTTAAAGTTCAGTGTAATGGGGGGCCCCTCACTTTGGTTTTTCAGTAAAATATCTGGAAACCCTTTGACCCCCCTGCATGTAGGAGAATTTATAGGGAAAGTGTAGTAAAGAAAGCGAATGCCAGATGGTTCCTTATTGAAAGCACGGTTTTACCTACTGAGGCCGCAGGGACCCTTGCTACCTTATACAAAGCCCTATGGATTACGCTTGCTCTTCATGGTATTGCCCTTTACAAAAAAACTGATAGACTGCAAATCACCCAAACAAAATCGTAAGATTTCATCCTGGGGCTGGGACCCAAAGAACTGAGGCCAGGGGGAAAATTTCAGCAGTTTGGGTATATGAATGTTGAAGCAGAGTAAAAAAACTGAAGCTAAATGATGTTTATAAAATTGCCACAAACAGGTCCCGAATTCTTGTTGCAATTTTGCAAGGTTGGGAACCCAAAACAAACATAGTCTAGGGGGGAGAGCACAACTTTGTAGTACCCCCAGTCAGGGGCCAGGCGTCAAACACCTTTTTTTGTACAGCAATAAAGGAATGGAAAAGACTACCCCCACATGTCAAAGCCAGTCATAGCATGAACCAGCTCAAGAAGATGCAAAAGGTGTCTGATGAATGTAGCTACAGAAAGGGAGGGGAATGATTTTCTATTTTTTAGCTAAACATACTTGAAAAATTTTACCTTATTCCTAGTAATGACCCTCGAAATTGTAGATAGTTTTAAATGACCCTCGTGTAGTAGATAGTCTTTTTAGTATGAAATAAGAGTTTCTTCATTGTAGAAAAATAAGAAAATATTATAACCTTCAATATTATAATAATAAGGAAAAGGACCCCAATGGAAATAAATCACTCTGTCTGACTTTTTTGGGGTTTTTCCTAGGTTCTCTACACATATGCTGCTATGTATGATAATTCTATGAAAATGTATTTGTGTATACCTGAATAAACTTACTTCCCTAGGGATTGGCAGAGAGCATGCATAGTTCCTTTGTGAAAAGGAAAAAGGGGACAAAAGAGAGTGCAAAAATTATAGGGGATAAGTCTGTTGAGTATACCTGGGAAAAGTTGATGGTAGAGTTATTATTGAAAGAATTAAGAGTAAGACGGAGAATAGGATAGCAGTGAACAAGGAGGCTTTAGGAAAGGTAGGGGGGTGTGGACCCGTGTTTACAGTGAAACATATAAGTTGAACAGTATTTAGATAAGGCTAAAGGGTCTTTGTGGCATTTATGGATTTGGAAAAGGCGTATGACAGGGTTGGATAGGGAGGCAATGTGGCAGATGTTGCAGGTGTATGGTGTAGGAGGTAGGTTACTGAAAGCAGTGGAAGAGTTTTTTACGAGGATAGTGAGGCTCAAGTTAGAGTATGTAGGAAAGAGGGAAAATTATTTCCCAGTAAAAGTAGGCCTAGACAAGAATGTGTGATGTCACCATGGTTGTTTAATATATTTATAGATTGGGTTGTAAGAGAAGTAAATGCGAGGGTCCCTTTGGGAAAGGCGTGGAGTTAAAAGATAAAGAATCACACATAAAGTGGGAGTTGTCACAGTTGCTCTTTGCTGATGACACTGTGCTCTGGGAGATTCTGAGAGAAGTTGCAGAGATTGGTGGATGAATTTGGTAGGGTGGTGTAAAAGAAGGATAATTGAAAGTGAATACAGGAAAGAGTAAGGTTATGAGGATAAAAGGATTAGGTGATGAAAGATTGGATATCAGAGTGGAGGGTGAGAAGTATGGAGGAGGTGAATGTATTCAGATATTTGGGAGTGGACGTGTCAATGGATGGTCTCCGTCATGAATGATGAGGTGAATCATAGAATTGATGAGGGGTAAAGGGTGAGTGTGCACTTAGTGGAGTCTGTGAGACAAAGACTTTGTCCTTGGAGGCAAAGAGGGGAATGTATGAGAGTATAGTTTTAGCCAACGCTCTTTATTGGGGTGAAGCATGGGGTGATGAAGGTTGCAGAGCGGAGAAGGTGGAGGCAGTGGGAGATGTCATGTCTGAGGGCATGTGTGGTGTGAATATAATGCAGAGAATTCGTAGTTTGGAAGTTTGGAGGAGGTGGCGGGATTACCTAAATGTTGTCCAGAGGGGCTGATGGAAGGGTTGTTGAGGTGGTTCGGGAATGTAGAGAGAATGGAGCGAAAACAGAATGACTTCAAGCGTGTTTCAGTCTTGTAGTGGAAGGAAGGCGGGGTAGGGGTCGGCCTAGGAATGGTTGGAGGAGGGAGTAAAGGTAGGTTTTGTGTGCGGAGGGGCTTGGACTTCCAGCGGCATGTGTGAGCGGGTTTGATAGGTGTGAATGGAGACAAATGGTTTTAATACTTGACGTGCTGTTGGAGTGTGAGCAAAGTAAACATTTATGAAGGGGTTCAGGGTAACGGCAGGCGGACTTGAGTCCTGGAGATGGAAGTACAGTGCCTGCACCTCTTGAAGGAGGGGGGTTAATGTTGCAGGTTTAAAACCTGTAGTGTAAAGCACCCTTTGGCAAGACAGTGATGGAGGGAATGATGGTGGGAAAAGTTTTCTTTTTCGGGCCACCTGCCTTGGTGGAATCGGCAGTGTGTTAATAAAAAAAAATAACAAATGGAAGGGGTTGAGTATGTTTTGTGACGTTATGAATGAACATAGTCTCCTGTGCACAAGTTTCTCTAAAGATTTGTGATAGCAATGGTAGTTTTAATATTGGCCTATAGTGGTTTACGTCTGTAGGTGTCACCACCTTTATGTATTGGTGTATCCTTTGCTGTCTTGAGTAGTGTCGGGAAGTGCTAGTTTCTAGTGAACTTGTTAAAAAGTTATTGTAACCAGCACATAGGAGAAAAAAAAGCTTATGACACCGTTTCGGTCGACTTGGACATTAATAGTCACACTAACTCTTCTTCGTGTGTTAGAGTGACTATTTAATGGCTGTATTAATAATAATATAATAATAATATTATTATATTATTATTATTTTTATTATTATTATTATTATTAAGTTAGAAAGAAATGCGGCATAAGCTTTCTTCATGTGGGGGTTATTTATCTATTGTTCCAATCATGGTACTGTGGTTTTTTCTTCTTTCTGGGTCATTGATTAAGGAAAGTTTATTTAGGACAGGTTACACATAAGTTACAATATCATACATACGTGGAGCTTACCTGGAAATGTTTCGGGGAACAAACGCCCCGCGGCTCGTCTGAGACAGGGCCTTGTGGTTTGAATCAGGTTCATCAACCAGGCTGTTATGGGGCAGCACGCAAAACTGACGTTACGACTTAGCCCGGTTGGTCAGGCTATGACATTAGGTGGCCTGTCCAGTGCCTTCCTGTAAGACAGCAGGGGTCTACTGGTAATCCCCTTATGTATGCTGGGAGGCAGTTGAACAGTCTTGGGCCCGGACACTTATTGTGTGTCTCAGTGTACTCGTGGCACCCTGCTTTTCATTGGGGGAATGTGCCTCTTTTCCCCCCCCCTCTGCCGAGTCTTTTGTTTCATAGGAGTGATTTCGGGTGCAAGTTTGGTACTAAATCCCTCTAGGATTTTCAGTGTTATATATTATATCTCTCTCGCCTGCACTCCTGGGAATAATATCAAAGGGCCTTCAACGTTCCCGTAATTTAGGTGCCTTATCGTCCCTATATGTGCCGTGAAAGTTCTTTGTACACTCTCTAGGTCAGCAATTTCGCCTGCCTTGAAGGGGGCAGTTGGTGTACAGCAGTATTCCACCCTAGAGGGGAACAAGCGATTTGAAGAGAATCATCAGGGGCTTGGCGTCCCTAGTTTGAAGGTTCTCATTATCCAAACTATCATTTTCCTAGCAGTTTGCGGTAGATACATTGTTGAGGCCTTTGAAGACGAGATCCTCTGATTTTTATCACTCCCAGGACCTTCACATTGTTTTTTGCTTTATTGTATGGTTGAAATTGTCGTATACCCTGATACAGTTTTAATTTCCTCAACTTTTTCCCTATCTGAGTAGATGAAATTTCTCTTCATTGAACATCGTATTGTTTTGAGTGGCCCACTTGAAGATTAGGTTGATGTACGCTTAAGTCTTGCGGTGTCTTCGATGGAGGTCACTTTCTGACAATCCGGGGGGGGCATCCGCAAAGGAATACCCAGGACTATGGCTTAAATGTCAGATATGAGGATGAGGAATGAAATAGGGGCGAGTACTGTGCCTTGTGGAAAAAGAGCTTTTCACTGTAGCCGCCTCGACTTTATTCCTTTTTACTCTTAGTGTTCTGTTTTCAGTAAGTTATTGGGATCCATCCTACCAACTTTCGTGTTATTCCTTTATCACGCATTTTGTTGTGCTATTTAACACCATATCACACTTGGGTCGAAGCTTTTGCAAAGTCTGGTGTATAACGACAATCTGTATTTTGTTTATCCTCTACAGCATCCAGGACCTTTGTCAAGTGATCCAGTAGCCTGAACAGCAGGCACGAGCAGCCTGTCTGAACCCTTGTTGCTCTGGTGGGTATATTAGGTGGTATGGCGATCTTGCTTCCTAGAACCTTTCAAAGATTTTATGATGTGGGATGTTAGTGCTATCGATTTCTGTAGTTTTTTTGCAATGCTTTAACTGCAACCTTTGAGAGTCTACTATATTGTTGTTTTTACTGATGTGGGATGAACCCCCTGTGTCCATGCTCTTCTACATTAGAATGCTGAAGGCAAGCTAACAGGTGCTTCTTGCAGTTCTTGATGATCACGGAGGTCCATAAGCCCAGTGTCGGGCAAGTGTATGGCATGTCATTTATTGCTATTTCAAAGTCTTGTGAGTGTTAGGATAATTATCCAGATTTTTGAGAATGATCCAACTTTTGGGTCTCGTTCATAAAGAATTCTTCAATTGGTCGACCATTATCCGAGCATGCGGCTCACTGAACACATGAGTTGCATTGGAACTTTAGTATCTCACTCATTTCTTCTCTTCATCTGTGTATGTCCCATTTTCCGAAAGCAAGCCCAATACTGGATGTTGTTTTTTCCTTTGAATTTGGCATAAAGAAGTAGTATTTTTTTTCAATTTCCCTTTTTTTTGACTTTTTAGTTCTTCCTGCTATTCCTTCTTTTGTAAGAGTCCTTCAAGCTTAAGTTCGATATTTCAAATTTCATTGATCAGTGACCTCCCTTTTCAATTTTCAAATATAGTGCTCTTCTCAGCAGCTCTGTGACTCTTCAACCTTCGTACTGTATAGGGAGCGTCTCTCTCTTATTTTATATCTTCTTTTTCCAGTGGGTCGGAATGGGGGATTGTCCTTGAGCAGATCTCAAATGAACCACAGAGTTTATTTTTTCTAGGCAGAGGTTTGGATCTGTCTGTTTAGAATATCTTCCCCCGCTTGCTTCATTTAGGAAATGTGACTTGTTCCCCAGTTATTGTTTTTTGTATTGAAAATTGAATTTTGTGCAGACATTCCTCATGACGATCACATTTTGCTGGGTCAGGGCCCTTGCATACATGTCTGTACCTCTATTATGTGATCCGAGAGCATTGATCTTTGATAAGTTATACAAACGGGTATCAATCCGTCGTTGTTAGTGAAGATGAGGTCAAGTGTATTCTAGTCCTTTTGCCCGGTTCAAAGGTGAATTTGGTCAGAGATTTAATCGCTCGTGTTTGTGTGAATTTATCTTCTGAGCTGCTCCAGGGGGATCTCTAACTAAAATATTATTTGCTACACACTCCATTTTAGGTGTCTCAAGTTGAAATCTTCCT
The DNA here is from genome assembly GCF_026875155.1 of Cherax quadricarinatus. Taxonomy (NCBI): domain Eukaryota; kingdom Metazoa; phylum Arthropoda; class Malacostraca; order Decapoda; family Parastacidae; genus Cherax; species Cherax quadricarinatus. The sequence continues at coordinate 31,398,500 of NC_069440.1, forward strand.
AATAGCAAGATGTTTTGGAGCAGGAGTTGGTATATTTTCCAGACAGTTGGGTCAGTTTCAAAAGCTGCTCCCGAAATGCCTGGGATTGCATCTGGAAGGCTTGTAAATAACCACAATGCTCTAGAGCTAAGTGAAATGTCCTATGAAAAAGTTAAGGTAATCGGTCTGACGACACTGAGAGACAGGAGGTCACATGACGATGAAATCGACCATACCAAATACTGCGTAGAATAGACAAGTGGACTGAAGACAGGATGTTCCCAGGAGAGGGACAACAGAAACAAGGTTCCACATTGGAAGCTGAAGACTCAGACGAGTCACAGGATGTTAGGAAGTTATTTCTCAGTCATAGAGTTTGTTAGGAGTGGAATAGTCTGGCAACGATGTATGAGGCTGGAACTATGCAGTAGTTTTAAGAAGAAATATGATAAAGAGCTCATGGAGCAGAGAGGAGACCCAGAAGTGGTGTCAGAAGAGGCGGGGCCAGGGGCTGAGTCTCCGACCGACCCGCAACCACAATTAGGTGAGTACATTGGGTGAGTACAAGGTTTTTGTTTCAATCTTTTCCGCCCAAAACTTCAACAACATTTTTTTTAATTAGTTCTGAACAGATGAGTGACTCTGTCGACGTCCAGGCCAACCCCCCCCCCCCGACCGTACCCACCCCCCTTGTTGTCCTGTTTAGTCTGTCGCATCCGAATAGGTTATAACCTGGAATACATATTGTCGTCGGTCAAAATGATCTTTATGATGTGTCTCTGTAAAGCGCACACATTGCATTGACCTCAGTGAGCAGTCCCTTGAATTGTAAGGAATTGTTGTTTGTTGACGGCTTTAGACTCAGTTATGTTGCAAAGATAAATGTCGTTATACCGGAGAAATTTAGGGGGTGGTTATTTGCTGGCTCTAATATCTGTTTGTTCTGGAGTGGAGGCCAATGACTGTGCCCTCGCTCCAGAAGTGTTTTCAGTTTGTGTAAGATTCCTAACATTTCTAAGCCAGTCTTTTTTTTTTTCCTGGGCCCTAAAAAAAAAAAACTTCTCTGGAGAGGTTATTGCACCCCTCTTTTGTTTCCCATAGTCACTGGCTGGTGTCTGTGTCTTCTTGTTCCCTTTAGATGATGTGCCTGCATATGCGTTATAGCATTTTCTTTCATGGAGTGACAGTGATACACATTCCGGTGAAAAAGTTACAGGACAGGAAGTTGCACCCATCCAATTGCATGTGGGTGCGGCATCTTTTTTGGATGGGATAAAGGTGATGTCCCACCTGTTTTTTTCCAGATGTACCTTGCCTGCAGATACCCAAGGCATAGAATTTGCATAAATTTGAATTTTGTTTGCTAGATTTTTGTAAGCTGCTGCGTTCTCTGCTGGTGCAATTTTTTTATTGTTGTTTGTTTCCCTCCTGCTAACCTACTACTGCCCCTGTATGGACATCAGTGCTTCCAAAAGTAAACGCTATTTTTGTACTCTGTAAATTGAATGGCTGTTGTCTTTACCAGATTTTCAACATCAGGGCCAAACCTTAGATAGAAATAATTGTTTCAGAGTGAGAATCCAGAAGAATAGGTGAGGAAAATCTTGTACAGGTTGCTCGAACATTTCCACATTTCTGGCTAAACAAACCTAGCATTTCTGGCCACATGGGGGACAATTCTCATAAAATAGAGAAACTTTCATGAATGGTTGAACTGATGGCAAAGTAGATCCTATGCTTATAGAGCACCTAATGATACTGGCGAATTGAGTCAAAGAGAAGCTTGTTACAATATCAATACAAGGTATAATGTGATAATGACAATGACGGGAAGGGAATCTCAGAAAGTGTTCCTGGTTCAGACGATGTGAAAGCTAAATGAACAGAATCAAATCAGAGAGCCAGGCATGATTAACAAAGTGACCTGACAGGCTGGACACTGATCCAGCAACCGGCTACTCGAATTCAACCTCGCCAAAGCACAGTCAGTAGAATGGAGTGGTCGAGGAAATGCAAAGAAGACCTCATACAGAGTATAGGCTAGATGGCCAAAGATTTTCAAACCTCGCTCATGGAGAAAGATCTCGGGGTGAGTATAACACCCAGCATGTCTCCGGAAGTACACAACAACCATATAACTGCTGCAGCAGACGTGGCGCCTGGCAAACCGAGAATATCGTTCCGATACCTTAATAAGGAATCGTTCAAGACACTATACACCGTGTAGGTCCAGGCCCATACCAGCCTCAGCTCATGGAGCAGGTAAGAGAGGACCTAGTAGCGATCATAAGAGATGGGGCCAGAGCTGAGCCTCGACCCCAACAAACCGCAATTAGTGATTTTACAATTAGCCGAGACAGGTCATCATTACATCCTCGTCCAACTCAAAATTCTTTTTTAAGTGTTCAGGTGAATCGAGGTCAAAGAGACCTCTTATTTCGATAACTATACAGTCTGTATACTCAGCGTTATGTTTGGCAGTACAACCAGATGTGTCACTTGACGGAAAGGAATAGAATCCAAAGTGGTCCCTGTTTGCAAATGACGGAAGTTAGATGAGATAATTAAAACGTACGAGGACCAGGCAAACAATCAATAGGAACAGGACAGACTGCAGACCTGGTCCAGCAACCTGGCTCCTGGGAGTTCAACTGCCTCCCAGCATACATAAGGGATTACCATAGACTCCCTGGCTGTCTTCAAGCGAGTCACTGGAACAAGCACCTAAAGTCGTACCTGACCACCCGGTTGTGGCTCGTACGATTAGATTGCGTGCAGCCATCATGAAACACCTTGGTGATCAGCACTGACCACCATGAGGCCCTTGGTCACAGACCGGGCCGCGGGGGTGTTGACCCCCGGAACTCACTCTATGGTAAACCCCCACCAAGTGCAAAAGTCATGAAGATGGGGAAAGGCAAAGAAGACTCCACAGAGACGAGTACAGTCTAGGGCGGGCCAAGCCCTACAAAACCTCACTCCCAAGGAAAAGGATCTGGAGTGTGTATAACACCGGGCACATCTCCTGAGCGCTACATCAACCAAATAGCGCAGCTCAGAATGGGTGCCTAGCAAACCTAAGAACAGCATTCCGACATCTAAATAAGGACTCATTCAGGACCCTGCACACTGTGTATTTAGCCCATATTGGAATAGCAGCGCCAAATTTGGAACCCCTCACCTAGCCAAGCAGTAAGGAAACTATAGAAATGCAAAGGTTTGCAACAAGACTAGTCCCCAGAGCTAAGGAGAGTTTAAGGGAAATGGACCTGACGACACTGGAAAGACAAAGATATAGGGGGATATGAATAACGACTATAAAATACTGAGATGTAAGACAATGATAGAGACAGGATGTTCCAGATGAGACACAGCAACAAGGGGTTACAGTTGTAAGTTGAAGACTCAGATGAATCACAGGGTGTTAGAAAGTATTTTTTCAGTCACAGAATTTGTTTAGGAATGGAATAGCCAGGGTAGTGATGAGTGGAGGCAGGATCCATACATAGCTTCAAGAAGAGTTATGATAAATCTCACGGACTGGAAGAGTGACTGAGTAGCGCCATTTTGAAGAGGGCGGGGGCCAAGAGCTGAGACCTCGACCCCGCAACACAACTAGGTGAGGCACAACTAGGTGGTACACTGACCAAAGTCAAAGTTTTCAGGTACTTGCAAGATGGAGGATGGAAGGAGTTCCAAGTGGAAGAATTTTCTTGTTTTTTTCCCCCTCCTTAGAAGGGCAAAAAAGCTGCTGATACAGTTACGATATCCTGAAAAAGCTGGAAAGTGATGGATTGGACATCATGCCTGTGCAATGCCGTGCTCTGGGATATGAACATGCTGCCACCATGGCCTTGTACATAACAGGAGGTGTACAAGCAGTATTCTCAGGAAAAGAACAAGAAGGCAATTTTCAGTGGTTTGTGTGAACCATTCTTTGAACTTTTGTGGTTAGCATTCTTTGCCAAGAATTCATCATGTGTGATTTATTTTTTGGCATTTCTACAGTCAGAGACACATTCTATGCCTCCTCTCCAACCATAGATGGGATGTATTTAATGGACCATACTGAATCTCTTTGAGAAAGATTATCAAGCAACAAGATGTTCTCATTACAATGCATGAAACCAGTAGCGAATCGCTCTAGATAATTGCGCAGCGATTGAAGCTCTTTGAAGCCACAGGAAAATTGGATACAAGAGGACAGTGCAAGGTCTTCTCCCTGCTGCGTGCGATTTCATCATTTTTGGTTATCAGTATTCTGTGTACATATCTTCGGGAGGATTCATTTGCATAGTATACTTGCAGACTAAGGGTTTAACTCTTGACAAAGTGGTGTTGAAGCTAGCGGCAACTGCGATTATTTTGTGAATGAAGTGTCGAGATCGCAGAATTAGAACTTAGAATTTGCCACTGAAGTGGCTATTTATTGTGCACTCCAATCCCTCCATCCTAATATTATTCCCTAATCTAGACACAGATATACGCAAAGTTTATTCCTCATTTGAAAAGTGAGGAAGGATGGAAATTTCCACCAGAAGAGAGAATTCAGGTTTAAAGAAAGGATGGCAGGAGCAGGCAAGAGATTCTAGACTCACTCCTACAAAGAAAACAAAGAACGATGTGGAGTGCATTGATAGTTTCATAATAACTCGAGTGCGATCACAAGCAATCAAGAATGTGGCAGCCATGTTTGGGTTATCAACTAAGAATCTTGTGCAAGCAACTGAAAAAGATTGGAGATGATGACTTCAAGACCTCCACAGCCTTCTAGAATAAATTTGCAAGAATGATGCCTTGGTTGTGTTTAAGAAGACAGTTTATAAGGGAAATGGGGAATGGGTAGTTTCCTGAAATGGGTAATATCCCACGGAACGGGGAAGTGCCGCTGTTGCCTTACTTGACGAGATCATGTATCCTTTTGGGGATCAGCGTAGGGTCGGTTCAGTTTTTTCGATCCATCTTGAGGGATGTTTTTCACCAGTGCAGAGAGAAAAATTTAAGTGGCTTCTGTGCAGACTTTGAATGGCTTGCCTGAGCATAATAACCCCAAAGAGGATATATCTTTCAGTTACACGATCTCTGATTCTTGAATTCCAGTCCTTCCACATATTTAAAATTTTGGCAGTACGAGGCGCATCCTAGGATGTATCCTCATTGCTTCGTTCTGCAGTTGTTTTTCCAGCCTTTCCAAGCTTCCCATCAGACTACTAGAACAGTAGATGATAAGCAGCATAAACCAACATGATCTAATATAAGCAAGATACATCATTTTCACAGTTTTAAATCATTAGCATCATACCTGGGATGAAAACCCGCCACAATTCTAAGTGCTCTCGCATCCTTTCTTTGTAATTGGCGACAAAGTCTCATTACAACATCCAGGTAGTGAGGACCTCAAAGCCTCGAAACCTGTATATGCTTACATAATCTAGAACATACCAGCGGAGAGATACATGAGTTATATACACCAGGAAAATCCTAGAGGACTAGTACTGAACCTGCACAACTAAATCACTCACAACGAAAGCAAAAGAACTCGCAGACGATGCAACCCATTCCCCCAATAAAATGCAGGTTGTCCAACTAGCACGTTAAGAGACAATAAAAAATAATTCAGGGCCCCGAACTGTTCAACTGCCTCCCCGCATATATAAGGGGGATTACCATAGACCCCATTGCAATCTTCAAGCGGTACTGGACAATCACCTAAAGAGTTGGTACCTGACCAGCCGGCTGTGCTCGTACTTGGAATTGCGTGTCAGCCAGCCAGTAACCCGCAGGTTGATCAGGCTCTGAACCACCCATGAGGGCCCTGGTCACAGACCGGGCAGCGGGCGTTGACCCCCGGAAACAACCTCCGACCAGATACATCTCCCAAATCATGCACTTTGATCTGGCGAACTGTCCCCTCTGTCTAGGAGGTCGCATGTTAGAGTAAATCTTTTGTGTTTATCATAATTAAAAATAATATCATAATAATAAATAATAATAATAATCATAATAAAATATATAATAAAATAATAATGTAAAAGGAACCCCAAAGGAATAAGTCCACCACCCGTCTGACTTTTTTTGGGTTATCTTTGCCACATATGCTGCCATGTATGATAATCTATGAAACGCAATTGTTATACCTAAATAAACTACTTACTAGAGATTATCAACTCCAGCTAGTACATGATTATCAACCAAGAGGCGTATAACTTGATTAAGAAATGTTTTGGTGTTGGAGAATCCGGTGGTGTGAATATTATATCAAACGCAAAACTAATCATATAATGATGGGGCTGGTTAGGCATAGCAAATTCAAATTCAATTCAAATTCAAATTCAAAATTAATCTCTATAGAAGAAATTACAATTGTTTATTTTATTATTACAGAAATTTGGTTATTGTGTGGTTTACAATGTTGAAAATATGAGTAAACAAGTGTACCACTAGAACGCTTAACATGGCTAGGCAATTCGGGAAGAACTTAGATTTATTCTTAATTGTAAAATATTACAAATTATGGGTAAGTTGGTATTATGGCTAAGTGACTAAATACTAGTTAGAGAGAGTTTAGCAATGTGGAATGCTTTTTGTTTTGCACAGTACATAGTTCAGTATTGGAGTATCACCAGGATTCATTATTTTAAGATTGAAGATTATTATTTCCAGTTTATGGTCAAATGAGTGAGTGAGAGAAAGTGTGAACCACCAGGTGGGTATTCTGTGTAGTTAGTTGACGGGGTGTATCAGGGAGATAAAAATGCTTTCTAATGGTAGTTTTGAAGTATGAATGTGTCTGCAGTTCTAGAGTTTTCTCAGTAGGGTAATTACCAGATTTATAAGGCCTGACATACATTGAATCTTTGTAAAGTTATATGTCTGACACGAGGAATGGTCGTAGAGATGTTTGTGTCTGGTGTAATGCCTGTGGGTTCTGTCACAACTATCAAGAAAGCGTTTTAGGTCAAGGTGGAATTAAGTTTTAAGGGCCCTGTAGATGAAGATTGCACAGTATAAGTGTGGATTACTGAACAGGGAGTAATTTAGGTCTATGAAGAGTGGGGGGGTGTTTGCCAGGATGGGAATTATGATTATTCTTACTGGCATTTGTTTTGTTTGGCTAGTGTATTGGCTTTAGGTGTGTTGCTGCAGTTTAACGCCCAACACAAATAGCATAGGTGAGGTATGGATAAATAAGTGAGTGGTATAGTGTGAGAATGGGCATTTTGCGCACGTAAGTATCGTATCTTGGAGAGGATCCCCAACCGTTTATTGGATACTTTTTTTTGGTTATAAGCTGGATATGGTGCTGAAATTTCAGGTTGTTGTCAAGGTATAAGCAATGAAAGTTGCCCCCATATTTCCTGGTAAGTTACGTGTCTTGTGTCAATCTTAAAGTAATTTGTGCATCTCCTGCTCTGCTACCAAAACTAATATATAGGTTTTGTCAGTGTAAAGCGTAAGTTTAATAGCTGTCATCCAAGCGATATTTTGATCAGCTCCTCATTCCCACAATGGTGTTGAGGGTGGCAAGATTAGGGTGGAGAGATGACATAATCGTGTCCGTCAGGCAAAGAGAATGGGTTTCAGGTGTTGGGATACGTTTGGAAGGTACCATTGATTATATGAGTAAGAGCAGGTACCAAGGACACTGTCCCTGCGGAACTCCATACAATTGCCGTGTTGCTGATGCTGTGTGCTTTAATGGAGACAAACTGATACCTAATAGTAATGTAATGATCACTGTTTTGTGGAGGTAGAAGTCGTGGTCTACTGTGTCAAAAGCTTTCTCTTGAGTCAATATAAATTACCAGAGGATTATCCTTATTTTTCCAATGCTGTGTACAGCATATCTAGCATTTTATGATTGCATCATTAGTGCTTTTAATATTTCCTGAACCAAATTGCAGGGGTTTGAGTATGTTTTGAGGCCGTTATAAATGAATACAAAGGATTTTGGATACAATGGTAAGTTAGAATATTGGCTTATAGTTGCGTTCAATCTGTAGGGTCACCACCTTTATATTGGTGTACAACCCTTGCCATCTTGAGTAATTTTCGGAAGGTGCTATCTCTAGAGACTTTTAAAAAATAATTAAATACATGCGAAAAGGACATGGGCCCCGCTCACGTGTACAGTAATGGTGGGACATGAGACAGATACCCCTAGTTATTTTTAAGTGACCTTTATAATCTCGGTGACTTCATGGGCTCAGTTGGTGCAAGATAGAAGAATTAGGAAATTCCCATCTAAGTAGACCCCCTGCATGGGCATTGGTTGTGTTGGGATTTTCACTGGCGAGATTTAGATCCTATGGTTGAGAAGAAGTCGTTTATCATGCATAGCTGTGTCAGTGGGTTGAATGGTGTTTATCATTAGTTTAGTTAGGACAAATTATTGTTTGCTCAGTTTTATGTGTCCCTAGAATCTTGAGTAGAGTGTTTTCCATTCTTTTTTATATCTCCTCTATGTCCGGTAGAATCTACTGGAGTAGTATAATGTTTTGGCTTCTTTATTACTTTTGGGTGAGACTGTTGAATATGAGTTTAAAGATTATCTTTTGTGTATTAAGCTGTCTATTATTGCTTGCATATGATGTACTAGTCAATGGATTTCAGAATGGTGCTGGTTAGCCATAGTCAACACAGAGCCGTTTGTTTGTGATCAGTTTTTTGTTTTTAAAAGACATGTTTGTTGTGATCGTCTAAGTAATTTGTTAAGAAAAATGTCTGGTCCAGTCATAATACCATTGGCCTGGAAATTCTGTAGCCCAGTCAACAATTCTTCTAGTTCAGCTGTGGAACTTCCTTTACTGAGGCCTGTCTTCATGGAGTCTAAATGAGACTTTGTTGTAATTCAAGTGGTGGATTTACTAATGTTTGTCAGGAGGAAGGTAGGGAAGAGGTCTGTAGTGCTATCTGAGATTATCCCTGAGTTTAAGGGGCTATTATATTGTCCATATGTGTCATTATGGTTGCACTTGTTCTCATGAGCCTGGATGGTTTTCAGTTATTGTTGTATGAGACGGTGTGTTGTTCATTTGTTGATGAAGTCAGTTACAGGCTGATCTATCTAGTAAGCCAATGTTTGATGTTGAAGACACCACTAAGATAAGTTGGTGCATATTCATTTGTCTGTTTGTTTTAGTGTACTTTAAATTCTCACTAGAAATTTGGGATGTTTGTGTGAGGTAATCCGTAAATGGCATCGATTGTATTATAGGCGTCCTTACGGTTTTTACGTAAAATTAATCAATAATGTAATTCCCCATTTCCATACACTACAGCAATGGAGGCTAATACAAATAATTGGTTAGAGTAATAATGCAAATACCACCCCAACTTGGTTTGGGGGGGTCTGGCATTGTGAATTGCCAGAGTATCCCGGTAGAGGTAGAATCTATGTGTCCTGCTTAACCAGGTCTCAGTAAGAATAAATGCAGGAGAAGGGTGTCTTTAGGTGATTTCAAGGAGTGCTTAAGAGGTCATCATAGTGTTTGCTTAAGGACCTTGAAGTTTGTATTAAGTACTGATAGACTTTTTAGTCATTGTTTAGGATATGCTGGCTTGTGATTGCTGTGTAATAAAGCAGTTACTTCCAATAGTGTTTTTGTTTGGGTGTCAGATTATTGGAGTTTAGATCAGGTTCAACGTGATCAATCATCTTCTAGGTTTAAATTAAGGTTATTTATGATCCTGAGTGTGTGTTGAGTTCTAGTGATGAAATCTGTAGAGGATAGGAAGTTTGGACAAGTAAATAGCTCAAGTATTATTGGCCATGTAGAGTATAGTCCACACTAACACAATAATGATAGATTGATGTTTTCTATGTGTTGGTGCTGGAATGAACTAAAGTACAACTATGATAAACTAGTAATATTAAAAATAAAAATTAAAAATAGAAGACTCTCACTTGTAGATTGCAACTAAGGTCAAATAATGACTTATGTGTGGAGTCTATGTTTTGAGCAAGAATAGCTATATACAATAGGTTTAATCTAATAATATAAAAAATAACAAATTAAAAATAGCCTTTGCTATCTTATAACTATTAATTGCATATGGTCTAAAATAGTGCAATTTGGTATCTTAATATTGTTTGAGTTAGAATAGCAATGTACAACTGATTTAATCTAATAATATAAAAATACAAATTAAAAAAAGCACCCGATCCTCTCACTAGTAATTGCACTACGGCTAATATAGTGAATCTGGTATTGAACTATTTATTGACAAGAAAAGCTATAGTATAACTAGGTATAGTCCCTAATAATATAAGAAATACAAATTACAAATAGCACCAGTCTCTCACTAGTAATTGCACTATGGTCTAGTATGTGAATTTGGAATTGACTATGTATTGAGCATAGCAATGACCTAGATTAAAACGGTGTGATTAATCTAATAATAAATAAAGCACAAGACTCTCAATTGTAATTTGCACTAGGTCTTATATAAAGTTGTTTTACAAGAATTAGGTATAAGTAGAATTAAAAACTGACAGATAAAATACAAAAAATATGGTAGCAAAAGAATCAATAAAAAAAAAGATAAAAAAATAAATGGCAATGACTTAGGTTATAATATTGCTAGTAAGATGGTAGACAGGATAATATAAAAGTTTGTAGTTTGACAATACTATTTTAAAAAAGTATGGAATAAAAATGGTCAAAAAAAGAATTTACAAAAATTTGATCAATATATTATAAAGTAAAATTGGCAATAATAGTGTTTTAGAATAAAATTGGGCAATTGAAAGTATTATTTAAAGTGAGGTAGAATGAATAAAGACAAGTTTATGGTATAGTTTAGGTGTAATGCAAATAAGATGAACAGTGATGTGTGAAGTTGTAAAAAAGGAGATAGATTCTGTAGATATTAAACACAATTAAAGACTATGAGGAAGAATGTGCGTTGAATACAACAATGACAATCAAAAGTAGTGGGGTATTAGAATTTTTAGGGGGTCACTAATTTATGACAATATAACACTAAGGTGGCTATGGGAATAATCTGCACTTACTCTGTTTCTGTTATCCACCTCACTTAGAATGGTTTTAAGGTCATGTTCTGTAGAGAATGAAGTAACTCTTCCCAGTGGGGCTGTTTCCTAACTGCGATTTTTTCCATCCCTCACAAAGCACTGGTGGATTTTTGGGCATAGAGCGTAATATTCTTATAGCCAATAAAGAAGGTCTTGTCTTGTTTATGGTAAGTACTCATTGACTTAAACATCAGTTTGCGTAGAAATAGATGTTTTTAAGTAGGTTGTTTCTTTGTATGCTAGGTTTGGAATTTAACAGCACTGTTTTTTTACCTGCTTGTTAGCCCATCATTATGCAATCTTTAGGTCCGTCACTACGGTATGTTTAAGCGAGGTGGTCCTTGCTATACTGTAGGTGGTCTCCATGTCAAGGGCTCTTGGGTGACTGTGGGTGGGAGAGTTTTCCTGTTAACTACAACAGCAACAGTTAGCTGCTGTTGGTTCATTATGGTCTTGGAGTTTGTTATGACAGTGGCAAGTTGTTGGTCCCTCTTGAACTTTCCTCTGTAAGGTTGGATATAAGTAGGGTGACTTTGGTCTTTTAGTGTGTTGATGTTTCCTAAGGGACTGGGTGTGGGAGTTGCTTTTTTTTGTTCTAGAGTGTCTAGTTTATTTTCAAGAGCAGTGATCATGTTTATTATCTGCATTGCACCTTTGTTCCTCGCATTTCTTGATTAAGTTTGGTTATCGGTTGGTTCTGAAATCTAAAAGAATTTAGCTATTTTCGGGGTACGTGATCTTCTGACAACAAATACTGGGAAGGATTATCTTGGACTGTAAGCGGCGGTCATTTTGTTGTTGTCCTGTCGAACGCATTAATAAGAATATTGGAACAGTGTGGACTGAGCACACCACCCTGTAGGTTCCTATTCAGAATCTTTATTTACACTACTATTCCCTGGAACTACACAGACTTTTCTAATTGACAGTAGCCTTTACTCCAGCGAGAAGCCATCCTCCAACATCCAATCTGCAAGTTCACTAATGATTATATGTCGGGGATGGCTAAACAAAAGCTGATTTAAGGTCAAGGAAGGTAGGATAGCTGTCCCCGTCCGAGTAAAAAAAGGTTTTGCATTAATGCCACTCCTTCCAATCATGAAACCATAAAACCCGAGGAGAAAAAAACTGCTTAATTTGTGCAGGAAGTTTAGGGCCGGGTTTCCTGGGGCTAACGCTCTCGCTTCACAGGGCGAGGGCCGGGGTTCACCCCACCAGATAGAAACATTGACGTGTTTTTTTTCCCACCTTTTCTATTTTCCCCCATCAGAAAATGGGTACCGGGGTTTTTTTTTCGATGGTGGGGCGCATCCTGGGACACGTTTGTTGTCAGCAGGACGTTCCCTTTACATGTACTTGTAGTAAATAAAAAATTTATTATTTTATTATTATTTTTTAATTTTTATTAAAAAACACCTTTCGAAGTTTTACACAAGCAGCAAAATGATTTTTTTATTGGGCTTGGGAATGGGAAAAATGGGCTTTTCCCCCAAATTTTTGGGGGGCTCCAAGTTACATAGCTCATGTTATAAAACTAAAGAAAAAATTTACCTGGTACTCGCGCCAGCAATCTGAATATAAGAAATACCACCCTCCCCAGCGACGTGGAGCTCCCGTTTTTTTAAGCTGCATCAATTCAAAGTTATAAAGGAAAGTTAAAAGCCATCTTCCAAATCAATCCTCCCTTGCATCATATCTGTCCTTTAAATTTTCTCCTTTTTGGATACGGGAAGACGTCATAAGTAGATTGGCAGCCAACACTAACCATTCGCCCAATGAAAGGGGTAAGGGTGCGCGACTGCCCATTTCTTTTTACCCTTAAATCTGTTTACCCCTTTCCCATCCCCGGCAAAGTTGGGTGTAAGATGATTTTGCCACCGAAGTGGTAGTCTATTGTGTACCCCATTACCCGTGCGGGGAGCACAAGAGCATTGGATACCAAAAGGCCAGGAACTAGGCCCAAAAGGGGTTTAAAAGGGGTTAACAGGGACATATGTTTGTTTTTTTTTTTATCTACATTTCTACAGTTACTTATCTGTTACAAACAAAATTTTCGAAAAATTTTCTTTGTATATTTGGGATCTTTTTTTCATTAACAAATATTTGACTTGTCACATAGGTTATTATACTGTCGTCCGATTCCCCCAAAGAGTGGACAATTAAACACAAGGTTCAAGACATGACCCTATGCCCACAATAATTTGCATTAGTTTTTATCATCATCTGGTGTCTCCCAACTGCCAAATACTGTAAACCCCAAACCCAAGCCTGGCCACTACAACATCATTAGTCTGTTCACATTGCAAATTGCCCTAAAAAATACTTATCTACTTCATGTTTCATGTGGGTTATAGAAACTCAGGCTTCTAACTGCATTTTAAACAAACATTTTCATTATTTACTTCTTTTCCCAATATTTACTTAATGCAGACACAGAAACCAAAGTTATATTCTCATTCTCCCTTTAGGGTACTCTTTTTGGCTAACATATCAACATTATCATGAAGGGGTAATCCAGTTCCATGGGATCCCTAACAATTGCACATTAATTCCTTTTTTCCCTGATTTTTTGGTGAATGTAGCACTGAGACTATTTACAAATTGTTCCCCAGTCTGTTTGCCGCAGCTTGTCATACGCTCTCTGGGAACAAGGGAAAATTGGAAGAGCTTCAGCATTTCAAGGGGAATGGTTTATATAGGGTAGGCCTAGTCTGCCCGCAGTACCTTTAGTGTTT
>NC_069440.1:31412751-31447211 GCF_026875155.1 Cherax quadricarinatus
TGTCTTCATTTCCCCCCATTTCCATCAGTGTCAGAACTATCAGATAGGAAGAGGAGAGTCCCAATTTTCCGGGGAGTGAGAGCTGACTTGCGACGAGGCATGGTGAACAAGGGTAACTGAGCTGGCGTTCCCACAATGCTATGTGGGCACCTAGATTTTTTGTTTATGGCGCACACCCACCACGCAGACCCGGTCTCTCACATGTAGGCCTATGAGCGCTTTCACGCTAAATTTCACGGCGCTAAAATTTTGGCGTAGATCTACGGTTTGGACACTCAACGTGAAGCCATAGATCTACGGGACGGACCCTGAAAGGGTTAAGAGTGTAGCGATTAAGCGATAGAAAAAGGACGATCTAATGGAGTTTGCCTTACAAACTCCATTTTCTGTTATAATAAAAGCATGGGAAGGTATGCCAGAGGAGCAGGAATGGGTGCCGTGGTGGCCCTATACACCACAACAACACTGGCTGTTGCCTCCACCTTCACGAACACTACTAACATACATATTTCATTCATTTTAGTGTACATGTCATGTTTCTTGTTTTAATATTGTTTGTCATAGTAGTGAATTGTGATAGATAAATAAGCCTTTAGAGTTGATATTAGGGAAATTATTGAAGTATTTTTATGGTGCCTGGAATTCCACTGGAACGAATTAATTCAAAATCAATTAATTTCAATGAGGAAAACTGACTCTGCAAACGAGCAAATCCACATGCAAGCAAGGTCACGGAACGGAATTAACTCTTTGGTGGGGGTTTCCCACTGTATAAATATTCAAATCAAAAAAAATCTGACATCTGAAACACTTCTGGTCCCAGGCATTTCAGATCAAGGATTCTAAAATTGAATGTGTATCAGGCATGCAGTCATTACCTGAGTAGTTAACCATGGTACAGTGGACCCCGCCTTACCGTACGCATCACATAAGTTCAATCCCCATACCGCTCGTTTTTATCGAAAAAATTTTTGCCTCGCATACCGCTCAAAAACCCGCTCACCGCTCTTCGTCCGAGACGCGTCCAATGTGCACCCTTAGCCACCCTCACATGTGCCGCCGGTGGCATTGTTTACCAGCCAGCCTCTGCAGTAACATCCAAGCATACAATCGGAACATTTCGTATTATTACAGTGTTTTGGTGATTTTATCTGCAAATAAGTGACCATGGGCCCCAAAAAAGCTTCTGTGCCAACCCTACAGCAATAAGGGTGAGAATTACTATAGAGATGAAGAAAAGATCTTTGATAAGTATGAAAGTGGAGTGCGTTGTCTCCGAGCTGGCCAGGTTGTATAAAACCCCCAATCAACCATCGCTACTATTGGTGGTACAGTTTGCTGCTGCTGCTGACCACCGTCAGCTGCTGCTGCTGCACTGTCAGCTGCTGCTGCTGCTGTACCACCATCAGCTGCTGCTGCACTGTCAGCTGCTGCTGCTGTGCTGTACCACCGTCAAGTTGCTGCTGCTGCTGCTGCTGTACCACCGTCAGCTGCTGCTGCTGCACGGGTCAGCTGCTGCTGCTGCACTGTCAGCTGCTGCTGCTGCTGCTGCTGTAGCACTGTCAGCTGCTGCTGCTGCTGCTGTAGCACTGTCAGCTGCTGCTGCTGCTGTAGCACTGTCAGCTGCTGTAGCACCTTTGGGTTGGGTGTGGCTTATTGAGATACCAAGAAAAATTAACCCAGAGGATTTTCCCCCCGGTAACCCAAAAAAGTCAGTGTCATCAAAGACTGTCTAACTTATTTCCATTGGGGCCTTAATCTTGTCTCCTAGGATGCAACCCACACCAGTCGACTAACACCCAGGTGAACAGGAAAAAAATGCCCGGAACTAGTGCTCATATTGGTTGAAATTTTAAAACCAGGCAAAGGTTGGTTTGAGAGATTTAAGAAAACGTAGTGGGATACACAGTGTGATAAGGCCTGTTCTGGAAGAAAATGCCAAACAGGACCTCAGTTACTCAGGAGGAAAGGCACTCCCAGGACACAGTGTCTCATCAGTCATGCTGCATTTTTCAATAAAGGTAAGTGTCATTTATTTTCATTTAGTGTAGAGTAGTACATGCACAATATATATTGTGCATGTACTACTCTACTATTGTGCATGTATCCTTCTCTTTGTGTGTAGGAAAATGTATATTTTATGTGGTAAAATTTTTTTTTTCATACTTTTGGATGTCTTGCACGGATATTTAAATTTTATTTCCATTATTTCTTATGGGGAAATTCATTCGCATATCGATTCATTTCGCTAACAATGAGCCTCTTGCACGGAAAATTAAAGTCGCTATGCGGGGGTCCACTGTACATTATGCACACCCTGCTGGCCTAGATTTTTTCAAATACAGTGGACCCCCGGTTAACGATATTTTTTCACTCCAGAAGTATGTTCAGGTGCCAGTACTGACCGAATTTCTTCCCATAAGAAATATTGTGAAGTAGATTAGTCCATTTCAGACCCCCAAACATACACGTACAAATGCACTTACATAAATACACTTACATAATTGGTCACATTCGGAGGTAATCGTTATGCGGGGGTCCACTTTATATGAATGTATGGAAAAAGACCTAAAGAGTTATGCTGAAGTCAAAAATATTGGCAGGTGGTAGTTTTGTGGGAACAAAAACTTGTGAACACTACTACTTTTATGTACAACAGATGCATGATTTTAAATATTGATAAAAGAGCATAACAGGGGATGATGTAAACACTGCTTAGTCCATCACATTCACAACAGTTCACCAACCTTTTACTTGGCTTGGGTTCCTACATAAATCACAAACTTTGTGCCCTTCTTAGAATATTCCAATTCCCATATTTTGTTTTTCCCTAATTAACCACCAGGGGACTACATAGCCCTTTTGTAGGTTAGTATAGACAAGTACAATGTAGATTGCTAATAAATATAGAGTACATGCACTATAAACCAATTTTAGTCCAATAGTATTAACATATAAACAAATTCAGCCCATTAATTCCCAAATTAGATGCTTAAGTCTCCCTTTCTTCAATATACAGTTACCATACCTAAGCCAGGGGTCTTTCAATCCATGCGAGGCAAGGGCTCGTTGAACATCCATTAACTCTGGTACATTTTCAACTTTGTAGATGCGCCAGTCTGGTATCTTAATACTCTCCCCCCCATCTGTGAAAACACAAGATCATCAGGAAATGAATTAGCAGTAACCTCATTCAATAATAACTTGCCATCATTTATGTTGCATACATTAACCCTTTGACTGTTTTGGTCGTATATATACATCTTACAAGCCACCATTTTTGACGTATATATACTCATAAATTCTAGCAGCTTCAAATCAAGCAGGGAGAAAGCTGGTAGGCCCACATGTGAGAGAATGGGTCTGTGTGGTCAGTGTGCACCACATAAAAAAAAAATTCCTGCAGCCGCAGTGCATAATGAGAAAAAAAAATTTGACCGTTTTTTCTTTAATTAAAATGCCGACATTGCGGTCTATTTTTGTATAGTATTTATGGTTGTATTCTCGTGTTAAGTGTGTGATGTTAACATCGTTCTGTCCCAGGAATACTGTCAATACTGATTGTTAAAACCAATCTTTATATTGCACAAATCAAACTATAATTAATGACTTTAATATGGCCAAGAGTAGTCATTTATTACCCACTTGTCTCCACTCCATGTATTTAATGTATTTATGCTATGGTGTGCAAACACTGTATAATAAATATTTTAAAAATAACTACATTGAGGGCAGTAATCAGCACCCTGTAACTACCCTGAGGGTGGTCATCAGCACCCCATAACTACCCTGAGGGTGGTCATCAGCACCCCATAACTACCCTGAGGGTGGTAATCAACACCCCATAACTACCCTGAGGGTGGTAATCAACACCCCATAACTACCCTGAGGGTTTACCTGGAGTTTACCTGGAGAGAGTTCCAGGGGTCAACGCCCCCGTGGCCCAGTCTGTCACGAGGCCTCATGGTGGATCAGAGCCTGATCAACCAGGCTGTTACTGCTGGCTGCACGCAATCCAATGTACGAGCCACAGCCCAGCTGGTCAGGTACTGACTTTAGGTACTTGTCCAGTGCCTGCTTGAAGACAGCCAGGGGTCTATTGGTAATCCCCCTTACGTATGCTGGGAGGCAGTTGAACAGTCTCGGGCCCGACACTTATTGTATGGTCTCTTAACGTGCTAGTGACACCCCTGCTTTTCATTGGGGGGATGTTGCATCGTCTGCCGAGTCTTTTGCTTTCGTTGTGAGTGATTTTTTGTGTGCAAGTTCGGTACTAGTCCCTCTAGGATTTTCCAGGTGTATATAATCATGTATCTCTCCCGCCTGCGTTTTCCAGGAGTACAGGTTCAGGAACTTCAAGCGCTCCCAGTAATTGAGGTGTTTTATCTCCGTTATGCGCTCCGTAAAGGTTCTCTGTACATTTTCTAGGTCAGCAATTTCACCTGCCTTGAAAGGTGCTGTTAGTGTGTAGCAATATTCCAGCCTAGATAGAACAAGTGACCTGAAGAGTGTCATCATGGGCTTGGCATCCCTAGTTTTGAGGGTTCTCATTACCCATCCTGTCATTTTTCTAGCAAATGCGATTGATACAATGTTATGGTCCTTGAAGGTGAGATCCTCTGACATGATCACTCCCTGGTCTTTGACATTGGTTTTTCACTCTATTTTGTGGCCAGAATTTGTTTTGTACTCTGATGAAGTTTTAATTTCCTAATGTTTACCATATCGGAGTAATTGAAATTTCTCATCGTTGA
Organism: Cherax quadricarinatus; assembly: GCF_026875155.1. Taxonomy (NCBI): domain Eukaryota; kingdom Metazoa; phylum Arthropoda; class Malacostraca; order Decapoda; family Parastacidae; genus Cherax; species Cherax quadricarinatus. The sequence goes on from NC_069440.1 coordinate 31,417,506, forward strand.
ACTTCATATTGTTTTCTGCAGCCCACTGAAAGATTTGGTTGATGTCCGCCTGGAGCCTTGCAGTGTCTGCAATGGAAGACACTGTCATGCAGATTCGAGTGTCATCTGCAAAGGAAGACACGGTGCTGTGGCTGACATCCTTGTCTATGTCAGATATGAGGATGAGAAACAAGATGGGAATGAGTACTGTGCTTTGTGGAACAGAGTTTTTCACCGTAGCTGCCGCAGACTTTACTCTGTTGACTACTACTCTTTGTGTTCTGTTTGTGGGGAAATTATAGATCCATCTACCAACTTTTCCTGTTATTCCTTTAGCACGCATTTTGTGCGCTATTATGCCATGGTCACACTTGTCGAAGGCTTTTACAAAGTCTGTATATATTACATCTGCATTCTTTTTGTCTTCTAGTGCATCTAGGACCTTGTCATAGTGATCCAGTAGTTTAGACAGGAGCGACCTGCTCGAAACCCATGTTGCCCTGGGTTGTGTAATTGATGGGTATCTAGATGGGTGGTGATCTTGCTTCTTAGGACCCTTTCAAAGATTTTTATGATATGGGATGTTAGTGCTATCAGTCTGTAGTTCTTTGCTGTTGCTTTACTGCCCCCTTTGTGGAGTGGGGCTATGTCTGTTGATTTTAGTAACTGTGGAACAACCCCCGTGTCCATGCTCCCTTTCCATAGGATGGGAAAAGCACATGATAGGGGCTTCTTGCAGTTCTTGATGAACACGGAGTTCCATGAGTCTGGCCCTGGGGCAGAGTGCATGGGCATGTCATTTATTGCCTGTTCGAAGTCATTTGGCATCAGGATAACATCAAATAGGCTTGTGTTTGCCAAATTCTGTGGCTCATAAAAAATTCTTTTAGATCTTTGACTCTGGTTATTAGTCAGCACCCCATAACTACCCTGAGGGCAGTAATTAATCAGCACCCCATAACTACCTTGAGGGCAGTAATCAGCATCCCATAACTACCCTGTGGGCAGTAATCAGTACCCCATAATAACTACCCTGAGGGCAGTAATTAGCACCCCATAACTACCCTGAGGGCGGTAATAACGTTCCAACAGTAACAGCTGCTGCTTCCATTAAGTTTACTTAACTACTTGTATATATACATGCAGTTGCACAAATTATCACATACAAGTAACATGTGTAAATTTCTTATTATAACCTCCCAGAAAAGTTAAAAGTGGCTAATTTCCATTGTGGTTGACTAAAAACCTCACTTGACTGTGTTATTTAACTGACTCAGGATCTCTAAGGAGTAATCACTTGGGTCAAGATACTTTAATAAAAGTTATTGTTCAAAGATGACAAAATATGGTTTACGGTGTCCCGTGGCCTGGTGACTACAGCTCTCGCTTCACAGGCGAGGCGAGGGTCTGGGCTCGATTCCCAGCGAGGGTAGAAACATTGGGCTTGTTTCGTTACACTGGATGTCCATGTTCACCCATCAGTAAAATGGGTACCTGGGTATTAGTGGACTGGTGTGGGTCGCATCCTGGGACAAAACTGACCTAATTTGCCCAATATGCTCTGCATAACAAGGATTTTCTATATAGTAGTATGTCATTGATGTCAGCAAGGACTGTATACCTTGTACATGTAGATTATTATTATAATCAAAGGAGAAGCGCTAAACCCGGCGGATTATACAGCGCCTGGGGGGAGGATGTGGAAGGCATTCATGCTTAATTCGGGGAACTGGAGCACAGATCCAATTCCCTAAATCAAGAGCCCCTCACCAACATCAAGGAACCTTCCTTGAGGGGTTGTACATGTAGAAATAAAGATATTATTATTATTATTATTATTATTATTATAATGACCCTCGATTTTACACAAGTTGTGGTCCCCGGTAATTATATTTAGGAAGAATCACCTAACCTGTAGGGGTCCTTGGGCATCCTGACAACGGGAGATAAAATCGGAACCATAAAAGGGAAGGACACAAATCCAATTCCTCGGATCAAGATTCCCTCACGAAGCGGCGGCCGCCGGTTAAACATCCACCAAACCATCATGCATAAAACATCCATTTAACACCAACCTCTAAGCCACTGTGTGTCAGCACTATAATAATAAAGTATCAATGGTACATATAGCAGAACAATAATAATGTAGTACAGTAATGGTTCACCTCACTAGTACTGCCTCCACCTTCCTCACAATATTACCTCAACAACAACAACAACAACAACAACAACAACAACACAGAAAACGATCACCAGAGTAGCTATAACTCAACTAAAAATAATATTATTTTGGAGCATTGCACACATTCAAGTTTATTCTCTATAAGGGTTACAATGTGGGGTTTACAGGTTTTTGGGTATTGTGTGGTTTACATGTTATAAAATACTAATTACAGAGGGGGCCACTAGGACACCTAGCATGGCTAGGCATTTGTGTGATGGGATCCATAGTAATTGTACATTAATTCCTTTGTCCCTAATTTTTGAGTATCTATACCTGGCTTCTCCAATGAGCATGTTGTTGGAGTCATTATGTGAGTCAAGAGCCTTCAATGATGACATAGAATCAGTAATGATGATAGAGTCAAGCTCAGTGTCATAGGTTAGCTTTAGCGCCATTAGGATTGCAAACAATTCAGTTTGCAGTGTAGACGTCCAATTGTTAATTCTTATGCCTAACTCAACAAATTTATTATCGTACTTAACTAGGGAGGTGGCAACAAGAGCAGATGCAGCCCTGCCAGAAGACTCCTGTTTAGATCCATCAGTGTATATAACTTGTGATAACTTATTACTACCAGCTAGGTGAGAAATTTCTTCTTGAGCAGTTGCTCTAACAAGAGATTTAAGGAAGGGATTACTAGCAATGAGCTTCTTGGGAGGAACTTGTAGGTATGTGATATTAAATGAACACATCTTCCATGGAGGGGTGAAATGCTCTTGTTGCCTACAGTGATACAGTTCATGCAGGTTATAAAACTTAATGCAATTGCACGTTTTCACAATCCATTTAGATCTGTGTGTATTTACCTCTAGACACTTGGTAAGATTCATTGTGACAGTGTCTGGTTCGTTTCTCAACATTCTAATACCGAGTACAGTGTTAATCTCAACAATCCTATCACTGATACTAGAATATAACTTTGGTATAACTGTGTCTAGCATTAGGAATAATATTAGGAGAGAAGTAAATAATGAAAATGATTGTTATAGGAATGCAGTTAGAAGCCTGAGTAGATCTATAACCCACTATGATAACATGAACGTAGATAAGTATGTTTATGGAGCAACTTGCAATGTGAACAGACTAACTGATGTTGTAGTGGCCAGACTTGGGCTTGGTTACAAGTACTTCTGGCAGTTTGGGAGACACACAGATGATGATCAAACTAAATGTAAATTATGTGATCGGGCATATGGTCACTGTCTTGAACACTGTGCTTAATTGTCCACTTATTGAGGAATACAGAGACAGTATAATAACCTATGTGACATGTCAAGATATCTTATTAATGAAAATAAGATACCAGATATACTAAGCAAATTTCCTAAATTTGCTTGTAACAGATAAGTGAACTATAGATATGTAGATATAAATCTATATGTATTCCTGTTAACCCTTTGGGGCCTAGTTCCTAGGCCTTTTGTGTATCCATATGCTCTCGCGCTACCGTCCACAGGATGGATATGGGGTGCACAATAAACTAGCCACTTCCTGGACTTCGGTGGCAAAATCTAAATCTAATCTATGGTATTAAGGCTAAGTGACTACATAATTTGTGAGTTTAGCAATGTGAATGCTTTTGTTTTTGGCACAATACGAAGTGTATATATTGGAGTATCATAGGCAAACTTATGACTAGTTAGGATTTATTATTTTAAGATTAAGATTAGTATTTCTGGGTTTATAGTCAGTGGGTGTTAGTTTAATATCTTTATTATGCACCCCATACCCATCCTGTGGGCGGTAGTCAAAAGAGCAAGTTACAAAGGTAATGAACTCACAATTTACAAAGGTAATGAAGTCACAATTTACAAAGGTGAGTGTAATTGTGAACCACCAGGTGCTTATCATGTAGTTAGTTGTCGGGGTGTATCAGGGAGATAAGATGTTTTCAAACTGTAGTTTTGAAAGTGATGAATGTGTCTGCAGTTCTAGAGTTTTCAGGTAGGGTGTTCCAGATTTTAGGTCCTTTGAAATACATTGAATTTTTGTAAAGGTTTAGTCGAACACGGGAAATGTCATAGAGATGTTTGTGTCTGGTGTTATGCCTGTGGATCCTGTCACAACTATCAAGAAAAAGCGTTTTAAGTCAAGGTTAATATTGGAATTTAAGGTCCTGTAGATATAGATTGCACAGTAGTAAGTGTGGATGTTCTGAACAGAGAGTAAGTTTAGATCTATGAAGAGTGGGGGGGGGGTGTTGCCAGGGATGGGATTTAGTGATTATTCTTACTGCGGCTTTTTGTTGGGTTATTATTGGCTTTAGGTGTGTTGCTGCAGTTGAACCTTAGTTTAATATCTTTATTATGCACCCCATACCCATCCTGTGGGCGGTAGTCAAAAGATTACAGAGGTACATAATGGGTCCAGGGACTGGGGCCCTTTAAAATTTTGATAGCTGAGCAAGTTACAAAGGTAATGAACTAACAATTTACAAAGGTAATGAAGTCACAATTTACAAAGGTAATGAACTCCAGGTAGGTCTGGGCACAATCATGACAAGTTACAAAGGTATTTACAGATTACCGAGGTATGTAATGGGTCCAAAACTGGGCCCCCAAAGTTTTGATAGCTGAACTAGTAGAAAAGGTAATGAACCTCCCAAGTTCAAAGGTAATGAATCTTGTAAAATGGTTACTTACCTTTATACATGGCTAAAATCATGACAAATTATAGAGTACTGAGCCAATTCCCACTTTCCACACCCGGTCACAACTGAATGAGTTATTGGTGCAAATATTGATTGTTGACTCACTGGGGAGCTCCCTAAATCATGACCAATAGTACCCCCTCCATTATTCCCATTCCAAAGCCCAATCAACAAAACTGCATTTCGCCCAATATCCCTTACTAGCTGCTTGTGTAAAACATTTGAAAGGATGATCTTAATCCGGTCTTATGCACAGAATTAAGGAATCTTGTCACCACCCCCCGGTTGCATGCTTCATGCAGGAAGGGAGTGTGCATCCAATTGCATTACCACCTTTCTCACTCAGCACACTGACAAGCTCATACACACCTTCCTTGACTTAAAACCGCTTTTATGTAGCCAGACAGACATGTAATCATTATGAACTTGCCGAAGGATGTTGGAGGATGGCTTCTCCGCTGGATTAAAGGTAACCTGTCCAACAGAAAGTCGTCTTGGTTGTTCCAGGGACATAGAAGGTAACTTTTAAAGATTTTTGAATTACAAACACCCACAGAGGTGTGCTTAGTCCCAACCCTTTTCAACACTTTGATTAAAGCCTTACTTAATGCCATGCTACCACGCCATCATTATATGGTTAGTTTGTGTGCTGATGACATAATATTCATACTACCGGATTCTCCAACACCCAAAACATTCTTAATCATGTACTACCTCGTGTCCAGGACACTGGGGTTTAATAATCTCAGGGATAAAACAAAGATACCACAGGCGTCCTCCTCGGCAGAGAGGCACAGTTCGTCAGATCCCAGTTGCTGAATGGGGTCTCTGTTCTAGAATATGTAAGCAGAACAGATCTAGGTTTTTTGAGGTTCCACTACTTGACTGTTGTAACGAGACTTTGTCGCCAATACAAAGAAAGGCTGAGAGCACTTAGAGTTGTGGCAGGTTTTTCATCCCAGTATGGTGCTAATGTTAAAATGGTGAAATTGATGTATCTTGCTTATAAAAGATCATTGGTTGATTATCAGCGCCACTACTTTGCATTCGTGTTCGGAGTGGTAGCCTTGGAGGGCTGGAAAAACAGCAAACGAAGCAATGAGGATCACCTAGATTGCCCTCGACTGCCAAAATTTTAATAATGCGGAAAGAACTTAATATTCCAAGCATTAGAGATCGTGTTACTGAAAGAAATATCCTTATTGGTCAATATTCTTAGGCTAGCCATTCAACCCCTGCATCAGAAGCCCTCCAAACTTTCCTCAGCACTGATGAACCAATCCTTCCAGATGATCGAAAAAAACTGGAAACCGACCTCCTTGATCTACCTGGAGAGAGTTTTTCGGGGTCAAAACGCCCACCGCGGGCCCGTCTGTGACCCAGGCTCCTGGTGGATCAGACGCCTGATCACTCAAGGCTGTTTGCTGCTGGCCTGCACGCAAACCAACGGACGAGCCCACAGCCCGGCTGATCAGGAACTGACCTCCGCATGAACAGCTACATATCAATATCAAGTTGGAACAAAACAGAGCCAGGTCCCCTGCTCCATGGGAATATTACCCCATTCCAAACTACATTTCCTCATTTCCCCCCCAAAACTCTTCATAAATCACAACCAAAGCTTCGTCCTTGAAGCCAAACAATGATGCCTTAAGGCTGTATTGAAACTTAAGTCACACAGAACAAATCTTTCACAAATATTACGTCGATGGTTCCTTGTTCACCAGTCCACTGGTGCAGCTGGTTAGTGCTGCTGTTGTCAACAACAGATGATGGCTCTCATAAAGAAATTGGAGCACGCAAGCAAAACTGGGCCTCTACCCTTACAATCAGAACTGTTGCCATACTCCTTGCAACTCAATGTGTCCTTGTATCTAAAGTTGACACTTTATTGTAACTGATTCTCTGTCATCCATATATGCTCTCAACTCATTAAGTATAAATTGTGGCAGCTTTTGTCAGAAGCCAGACATAGATATGGTAAGATTGTGACATGGAGTCAGAGTGTCACATGCTGTGGATTCCATCGCACAATGGTCGTGGGGGCAGGAGATGCAGTAGGAGTAGAACTGATAAATTGGGCTAAGCTGTATGCTGTCAAAGAGGGGGTAGATTACAATCTTGGTTTGTCATTTAGCATTTCAGGCACAATAATACGAAAAGAACTTCAAATGAACTTTAATTGACTTAAGACTTTAGGGAGAAATTGACACAATCATCCATCAAACATCATTCCCATCCATGCAGGAGACCACATGTCTATGGGTGGCATCCAACAAGATATAGGCCAGACTCTTGGATCACTACTCTTACGCCACGGCTCCGGCTGGGTTACAAGTACTTTGGCAGGGTTAAATCAACCACCACCAGATGTTAGACCAACCGCAATGTCACCTTTGCCTGCATAGGCCTATTGATCCACACATTGCGTCCAATTCTTACTGGAGTGTGTCACATTATGAATTTAGAAATAGAACTCACTCAGAAAATGTTTCAAGAAATGGCAGCTTGTAAAGCCCTTGTGGCTTAGCGCTTCTTTTTGATATATAATAATAATAATCAAGAAATGGCAAAGTATTTTATCCACAGTGGTATATTGCAGACCCCATTCTGGAGAAACTACCCTGACTTTGCTACTGTAAATAAGCATTATTACCACATGAGTGGCATGTGTGTGTGTGTGTGTGTGTTAGTGTGGGTGTGTGTGGGGTGTGTGTGTGTGTGTGTGTGTTGTGTGTGTTGTGTGAGTGTGTGTGGTGGGCGTGCGTGCGTGTGTGTGGGTGTGTGTGAGGATGTGTGCGGGTAGTGTGTTGAGGGTGAGTGGTGTGTGTGTGTAGTGTGTTGTGGGTGGTGTGTGTGCGTGGTGGGTGGGTGTGTGTGCGTGTGTGGGTGGTGGTGGGTGGCGTGTGTGGGTGGGTGTGTGTGGTGCGTGTGTAGGGATGTGTGTGTGAGGGTGTGTGGAGGTTGTGTGTGTGGGTGTGTGGTAGAGGGTTTGGTGTGTGTGGATGTTGGTGTGTGTGTGTGTGGTTGTGTGTGGTGTGGGTGAGCGTCCTGTGGTGTAAGCATATAATTGTACGCTCGTGTGCACATATCCGTGCGTGCGCCTCGTGTGTGTATGTGCGCGCCGCGCCGCTAGTGTGGGAGTAGATCCACTTAAAATTTTTGTGTATTTGATAACTCATTACAAATGTAAACCAGGTGTGACGTATCAGTGGGTTCATTACTACTTCGTAATTTGCTCATGACTGTAACCATGTTATAGGAGTGAGGCTGAATCATACCTCTGTAACTGTGGCCATGATTGTGACCATTCTACCTGGAGTTTTCATAACCTTTTGTAAACTAGTTCAGCTAGTCATCACTTTAGGGGTCCCAGTCACTGACCCATTATGTACCTTTGTAATCTTTTGACTACTCCGCCCACAGGAGGGTATGGGGTGCATAAGAATATAGACAAAGTGTGTGTGTGTGTGTTTGTGTGTGTGGTGGTGTGTGTGTTGTGTGTGTGTGTTGTGTTGTGTGTTGTGTGTGACTCAACAATCAATATTTGCACCAATAACTCATTACAGTTGGTTGACCGGTGTGGAAGTGTGAATTGCTTCCATTACGCTATAATTTGTTCATGATTGTAGCCATGTATAAACGTAAGTAACCATTCTACAGAATTCATTAACCTTTGTTAACTTGTGAGCTCATGATACCTTTTTACCTAGTTTCAGCTATCAAAACTTTTTGGGGGCCCAGTCCCTGACCATTACGACCTCTGTAATCTGTAAAATAACCTTTGTAACGTTGTCAGATTGGTGGACCCAACTTACCTGGAGTTCATACCTTTTTGTAAATTGTGAGTTCATTTCCTTTTGTAAAATTGTGAGTTCATTACCTCTGAACTTGCTCAGCTATCAAAAACTTTGAGTCCAGGTCCCCTGGCCCAAGTTATGTCCCACTGGGTAATCTTTTGACTACCACCGGCCCACAGGATTGGTATGGGTTGCATAATAAACATATTATACTAAAACAAATGAGTCCACATGACAGCACACACACAGGCACAGCACACACACACACACCCACACACACACACACACACTACACACACACACACACACACACACACATACACACACACCACACGACACACTTGAAAAACCCTCATGCATCAAACATGTCAGGGACACACCAGAGAGAGAGGGAGAGGAATGAGCCAGCAAGAACTGGATCGTGGTGTTCACCCTGAGCATTCAGACATTTGAGGACATCACTACGAGAGGCCTCCTTGGAGCTAAGCGATCAACGTGGTTCGAGTTTTTGATTATAAAGAGTTACAAGTGGAGAAGGTAACAGGAAACTGAAGGGGCAGGCCCCAAACTATAAAAGGGGGGACTACACAGGTATGAGAAACTTCCGGCCTGCAGGAGTTCCAGTGGACAGAGAAATGGATAGAAAATCAGTAAACGAGGATGAGGGAATAGTGGCAACAAAGTGCAAGGAGCAGAGGAAAGGTTTTGTTTCCCAAGGGAAACAGAAATAATAGGAAACCAAAACGAGTCCTTGGTTTACCCCGAAGGTGTAGGAAGGCAAAAACCTAAGTGCAACAGCGAAAGGCCCCGGTCCCGGAGGCACCGGACCCCGGAAACCACGGAGATTAGTAGAAGAGCCAGAAACGAGTATGCACAGATAATGAGGGAGGTCCCCAGCGACAGTATGAAAACGACATAGCATCGAAAGTCAAATCTGACCCGAAACTGCTGGTAATAGCCACATAGGAGGAAGACAAGAGTCAAGACCAGGTATCAGGCTGAGAAAGAAGGTGGGAGAACTCAACCAAGAAACGATCAAAGAGGTATGTGAGGAAAGCTCAACACGAATTTAAATGAAGTATTTACCGTTAGAGACAGGAAGGACTAATGGGGGGACAGATCAGATGGGGACACCAGCAAGGAAAAAAAAATACACCAACAAGTGTAGGACGACATACATACAGATGAGGAGGAGGTGAAGCAACTGCTAAGGAGACATCGATAACCTTACAAAGGCAATGGGAACCGGACCAACATCTCACCCGTGGGGTCCCCTTAGAGAGGGAGCAGATATGTTGTTGCGTGCCACTTACCACAATCTACCAAACAACGTGCCCTGGAAAACTGGGCACTACCTGAGATATGGTAAAACGGCAAATGTAGTATTCCACATTTTTTAAAAAAGGAGACAGAAAAGAGGAACTAAACTATAGACCTGTGTCACTGACGTGTATAGTATGCAAAGTTATGGAAAAGATTATCAGGAAGGAGAGTGGTTGGAAGCAACCTGGAAACGGAACAAGAGTATAAATGCCCAACCAGCCACGGATTCATGGAAGGCAAATCCTGTGTCACAAAACCTTCTGGAGTTTTATGATAAAATGAACAGAAGTAAGAAACACAGAGGAGGGGTGGGGTTTGATTGCAGCCTCTTCTTGGACTGCAAAGAAGGCCTTTATGACACAGTTCCTCACAAGAGATTAGTGCAGAAGCTAGAGCCTCCAAGGCGCATATAACAGGAAGGGACTGCAATGGATTCAGAGAATAAATACCCTGACAGGGAGGCAACAACGAGTCCCATAGGTAACGTTAATGATGTATCCACAGTGGGCCCCATGTGACGAGCGGGGTCCCACAGGGAAATCGGTCCTAGGACCATGCTATTATTGGTATATGTGAACGACATGATGGAAGGGTTATTTAGACTCAGAATGTCCCTGTTGGCAGATGATGTGATGTTAAGAGGAGAATTAAATCTGATGAGGCACCTGGCAGGACTTTATAGAGACCTGACAGACTGGAACACCTGGTCAGCAAATGGCTTCTCGAATTTAATCCTGCCCAAATGCAAAGTCATGAAAGATAGGTAAGGCACAGAAAAGAAACCACAAGACGCGTATAGGCCTAGGTGGCCAAAGCACTGCAAACCCTCACTCAAGATAAAGAATCTTGGGTGAGTAATACACCGAGCCATTTCCTCCGGAAGCACACATCAATCAGATAACTGCTCAGCAAATAGCGCCTGCAAAACTCTGAGAACAGCATCCGATACCTAGTAAGGAATCGTCAAGACCAGCTGTACACTGTGGTATGTCAGCCATACTGGAGTATGCAGCACCTGTTTGGAACCCGCACTTGATTAAGCACGTCAAGAAACTAGAGAAAGTAACAAAGGTTTTGCGACAAGGTTAGTTCCAAGCTAAGGAAATGTCCTAAGAAGAAAGAATAAGGAAAATCGGCCTACCCGACACTGGAGGACAGGAGGGTCAGGGGAGACATGATAACGACATATAAAATACTGCGTGGAATAGACAAGGTGGACAAAGACAGGAGTTTTCCAGGGAAGGGACACAGAAACATGAGGCCACAGTTGGAAGTTGAAGACACAGATGAAGTCAGAGAGATATTAGGAAGTTTTCTTCAATCATAGAGTTGTCCAGGCAGTGGAAATTTTAGCCTAGAAAATGACGTAGGGAGCAGGACCGTTACATGTAAATTAAACACAGTTTTTTAAGACAGGTTTGATAAGCTCAGGAGCGGGGAGAGCGAGGGTCCCAGTAGCAACCGGTTGAAGCGGCGGGGCAGGAGCTAAACTCGAACCCCCTGCAACCACAAATAGGTGAGATCCATATAGGTGCGTACACACATAACGGAAGGGTAGACTCAGAAGTGTCCTTGTTTGCAGTGATGCAAGTTAATGAGAAAAATCAAATCGAATTGAGGTATCAGGCAGGACTACAAAGAGACTGGACAGGACGACACGCCCTGGTCCACACTGGCTTCCTTGAATTTAACCCTGCCAAATGCAAAGTCTGAAGATGGGGAAGGGGCAAAGAAAACCGCAGACACAATTAAGTTTTAGATGGCCAAAGATTGCAAACCCAACTCAGAAAAAGATCTGGGTGAGTATAACACCGACATATCTCCTGAGGCCGCCACATCATCAGAGAACTGATGCAGCATACGGGGCGCCTGCAAAACCTACGGATAGCGTTCGCGATACCTCAGTAAGTATTCGTTTTAAGACTCTGTATACCATTTACGTAGGCCATACTGGAGTAATGCAGGCACCAGTTTTGGAATCCACACTAGGCAAGGCACTCAAGAAATTATAGAAATGCAAAGGTTTGCAACAAGACGAGTCCCCAGAGCTACGGGATTGTCCTACGAATAAAGGTGAGGAAATCCGGGCCTGCGACACTGAAGGACAGGAAGGTCAGGGGAGACATTATAACGACAAATATAAAACTGCGCGGAATAGACAAGGTGGAACAAAGACGGATGATCCAGAGAGGGACACAGACACAAGAGTCCACAATTTGGAAGTTGAAGACTCAAGTTGAATCAAACGGATGTTAGGATATTTCTTCAGTCCATAGAGTAGTCAGCGCCGTTGAATAGCCGTAAGAAAAGTGACGTAGTGGAGGCGGAAACCATACATAGTTTTTAAGGCGAGGTATGATGAGCTCATGGGGCAGGGAGAGAGAGGAACGCTAGTACAATCAGAGAAGAGCCCGGGGCCAGGAGCTGTGGACTTCGACCCCTGCAACCACAAATAGTGAGTACACCTCACACACACACACACAACCACACACACACACACACACACACCACACACACACAACACACACACACACAATGAAATTTTAGGTTGTTGTCGAGGTATAGGCCAAGATTTTGCCTCATAATGTCCTGGCAAATTAGAGTGTGTTTGTCGATATTAATGTTAAGTGTTGTGTTTGTGCAACACCTTTTCGCTACCCAACATAATATAGTAGGTTTTTGCAGTGTTAAGGTGGTAAGTTTATTGGCTGTCATCCAAGGTCCGATATTTTTGAGCAGCTCCTCGTTAGACAATGTGTTGAGGGTGACAAGATAGGGTGGGAGATGACATAAGTCGTGTCTTCCCAGCAAAGAGAATGGGTTTCAGGTATTGGGATATGTTTGGAAGATCATTGATGTAAATGAGGAAAGAGCAAGGGGTCCAACGACACTTCCCCGCGAACTCAGTATCAAGTGGCCGTATTGCTGAGCTGTGTTTTAATGTGACATACTGATACCTTATTAGAAAGTTAGGATTAAAATAGCAAGCGCATGGCCTCTGATACCATAGTGGGCAAGTTTGGTGGAGTAGGATTGCCGTGGTCTACTGTGTCCCAACGCTTTTCCTTAGGTCAAGTAAAACTTCCTAGCGGATATCCCTTATTTTCCATGCGTGTAAAGCAGGTCTAGCCTTTTTTTATAATTGCATCATTAGTGGCTTTTATTTTTCCTGAAACGATAATGGGAGCCCTTTGATTGAAACTTCGTATAGAAAGGGGTTTAGTTTATAGGTAATACATATTTTTAAGAAAAGAGTATAAATAAGTATACAAGATATGATGTAGGCGAAATGACAGTAGTTTGTTGATTAATGTGTATGTAATTAAAAGAACGGTTGAGTTAGACTCAGGTTGTACATGCTTATAGAGGGGCCGAACAGAATATATCAGATCACTTTTCCTAGTTTGTAGCTACACTGAGAGTAAAAGTAGATGGATACAAGGAAATAGAAGCATCAGGGAAGAGAGAGTTGAAGGTTTTATAAACTAAATAGGAGGCAGATCGGGCAAGTTATAACAGCTATTGAGGATAGATGGCCTAATGAGACATAGGCAAATGGGGTCGAGAGGTATGGGGTAAGTTTCAAAATGTATGTTAGAGAGTTCAGCAGAAGTTTGTGGTTACAGGAAGTGGGTGCGGGAGGGAAGAGAGCGATTGTGGAATGATGAGTAACGAGAGTAGTAAGGGAGAAAAAAAGTTTAGCATATGAGAAAGTTTTTACAAAGTGAAGTGATGCAAGGAGGGAAGAGTATAGGAAAACAAAGAGAGAGGTTTAAGAGAGTGGGGTAAGCAATGTAAAAAGAGAGGCAAAATGAAGAGTGGGTGAAGAATGTACCAACAAATTTGTTGAAAATAAGATAAAGTTTTGGAGTGAGATTTAACAAGTTAAGGAAACCTAGAGAGCAAATGGATTTTCAATTAAAAATAGGAGAGAGAGTTATTAAATGGGTGAGTAGAGTAAGGGAAGATGGAGGGAAATATTTGAGGAATTGGTTAATGTTGAGGAAAGATAGGGAAGCTGCGATTTTATCGTGTTTACCTGGGAGTTTACCTGGAGAGATTCCCTGGGGTCAACGCCCCCGCGGCCCGGTCTGTGGCCAGCCTCCATGGTGGATCAGAGCCTTATCAACCAGGCCAGTTGCGTGGCTGCACGCAAACCAACGTACGAGCCACAGCCCGCTTGGTCAGGAACCGCCTTTAGGTGATTGTCTTCAGTGCCAGCTTCAAGACTGGCCAGGGTCTGTTTGGTTAATCCCCCTTATGTATGCTGGGAGCTGTTTTTGAACGAGTCCGCGGGCCCCAGACACTTATTGTATGGTCTCTTAACGTGCCAAGTGAACACCCCGCTATTTTTTCAGTGGGGGGATGTTGCATCGTCTGCCAAGGAGGATAACATAGTGTAGGTGTGAGGAAGGCAGTTGTGGGATGGTGGGGACGTTTCGTGAGGCAGCAGGTAAAATGAAAAGGGTAAGGCCAGCCGGATTTGATGGGATAAAGAAGAAATGTAAAAGCAGGTGGGGATAAAGTTTTTGGGAGTGGTTGGTGCAATTATTTAATAAAATGTAATGGAAGGAGGTAAGGTACTGATTTAAATATCAATAAACTGAGATTCCTATGGTTTTGAAGTGCCTGCTTCCACCATCTTAGTAGGAATAGTTACGGCCCTCCTATCCCAGGAAACCCAGTTTTCGTAGAAGACTTTTCCAGAGTCCTTGTCCGGAGTTGAAAACAATTGCGAGACAATAATACTGCGAGTTCCAATATCTGTTTTCAGCCAGCAAAATAACGGGCTATGCAAAAGGTAAAGCAAAATCTAGATTAATACTACCCTCCAACCTAATTAAATACACCAACCCGGACACACAGTTTATCAGCCACCCTAATTTCTGACACATACTTTGTAACCGCTCTGAGAACAGTAGTCCAGTCAGGCGCATGACCACAGGTCTTAGTGATCATTTCACATTTACTGCACCAGAAAATTCACTAGGGATCGATAGGCCTACACAGGACAATATAAATGAAGTCAACTAGAAACTACAGTAATGAAAACACTGTAATAGGCTACACTATTGTGACTGGACAGAGATAAACATGTTGCACGGACGTAAACGACGCCTGGGATAAATCAAAACAATGTCACGTACCATCCTTGATAATATTTGTAACCAGTTAAAGAGGTTAGGATTAAACGAAGAACTGAAACCCTGGAGAACTACTGAGATATTAGATAATATGAATTCAGAGACCAGCTGCAAAAAAGATTTAAAGCAAACAGACAGGTTATTGCAGTCACTAAAATGAATTCCCAAAGGTGAGAACATAGTAACAGAGACTTAAAAAAGGAGCAAAGGCAAAGCACTATTGCTCACAAATTGAAGGTAAAACAAAAACCCCAGAAAGTTTGGCAACAACTAAAACATTGGGGTATAGCCATAAGCCAGTAGATAGGCTAACATAGACTCACTATCGAAAATGAGGTATGCCACGAAACCCAAAAGGTGGCAAATTGCTTTAATTTCCACTAAATCTGTTGCATCAACCTATAAGTAAACTACCAGCTGCATAAATACCTTTAACACAGACCTGATAAGTTTCAAACATACTATACCTAAAGGGGAAACCCCCAAAATTTTCAACTGTAAGTGTATCTCATACTTCATCAAAAAAAACAAAGTTAAAAAACCCCAACTAAGAGAAAAGGCCCCGGGAAACACCCGTCTAAGTTCCTAAAAGATGGTGCTTCTGAACGTCAATCCCTTTTGCCACAAATAAATTATAAATCACCACTTTACCGTACCGGGGGGGTTTCAAGGGGGCCCAAAGGTTTACTCCCTTCAAGAAAAATAATAGGTTGATGTAAGCAACTATACCGTTAGTATACTAGTATTATATCTAAATTCTGGAGAGGGCGGTGTATTCTCAAGTTGTTAAGTACATTTATGCAACAGCATTTCTCCATAGCTATCAGTCGGGCTTTAGAAGATCCTACTCAACCGACACTCCCTTATTCCAAAGTTTATTCTCTATAAGGGATTACAATGCTGAGTTTACAGAAATTTGGTCATTGTTTGGTTTACATGTAGTAAAATTGTGATTACAGAGTGATACCACTAGAACGCTTAGCTTGTCTGGCATTTCGGGCATACTTAGTTTTTTTCTTAATGTAAAATTATTACAAATTATGAGGTAAGTTGGTATTAGGTAAAGTGACTAAATATAGTTTGTGAGTTTAGCAATGTGAATGCTTTTTGTTTTGGACAGTAACATAGTTTTCAGTATTGGAGTATCACAGGGATTCATTATTTTAAGACTGAGATTAATATTTCTGTTTTATGGTCAAATGAGGGGGTGGGGTGTGGTGGAGTGTAAGTGTTAAACCTCCAGGTGGTATTCGTATAGTTAGTTGAGGGGTGTTCAGGGAGATAAGATGTTTTCTAATTGGTTGTTGTGAAGGTGTGAATGTGTCTGGCAGGGTTCTAGAGCTTTCTCAGGTTGGGTATTCCAGATTTTAGGGCCTTTGAATCATACATTGATTTTTGGTAAAGGTTTAGTCGGACAAGGGGAATGTCGTAGAGATGTTTATGTTGGTGTTATGCCTGTGGGTTCTGTCACATACTATCAAGAAAGCGTTTTAGGTCAAGGTTGATAATTAGAGGTTTAAGGCCTGTAGATGTAGAATGCCAGTGTAGTGTGGATGGACTGACTGGGAGTAATTTAGATCTATGAAGAGTGGGGGGGGGGGGGGGTGTTGCCAGGGATGGGATATTTATCTGTGGATTACTGAGAACTGAAAATGTCAAAGGGAAACTCTAGGTATGGTAAACACTTAGACATGCAAAAGGCCTTCGATACTGTCAACACAAATATATTTGTAAGAATCTTCAGCTACGGTTTAAGTTCTGTTAGGACTGGTTTAGTCCTACATAGTAACAGGAGACAATAGTCAAAATCAACAAAAACGGAATCAAGAACCCCTGCCGATAACATGTGGAGTTCCCTAGGAGTATTCTGGGTCCCTTATTGTGCTTATGTTATGTCAATGTTCCTCATCCTCATATCCGCATAGACAAGGATGTCAGACACAGCACCGTGTCTTCTTTGCAGATGACACCGAATCTGCATGCCAGTGTCTTCCCATTTGCAGGACACTTTTTGGGCAATGGGCTTCCAGGCGGACATCAACCAAAACTTTCAGTTGGGCTGCAGATAAAACATATGTTAGATTCACGATGTGAAAATTTCAATTTACTCAGATATGGTAAACACGAGGAAAATTTAAATCTTCTCAGCAGTACAAAACAAATTCTGGCACAAAATAGAGCGAAACACCAACGTATAGCTCCTGGGAGTGATCATGTCGGAGGATCTCTCCTTCAAGGACCCATAACAGTGTATCAATTCGCGCATTGCTAGAAAAAATGAAAGGGATGGATAATGAGGAACCTTCAAATATAGGAAGGCCCAAGCCCATGATGACACTCTTCAGGTCACTTTGTTCTATCTAGGCTGGAATATTGCTGCACACTAAACTGCACTTCAAGGCAGGTGAAAGTGCTGTCCTAGAAAATGTACTGAGAACTTCCGGCACGCATAACGGAGATAAATAACAACCTCAATTACTGGAGCGGCTTGAGGTTCTAAACTGTATTCCTGGAACGCAGGTAGGGAGAGATACATGATTATTTACACTGGAAAATCAGTGGGACTAGTACCGAACTTGCACACGAAAATCACTCACTACGAAAGCAAAAGACTTGGCAGACGATGCATCCATCCCCCCAACTGAAAAGCAGGGGTGTCACTAGCACGTTAAGAGACCATACAATATGTGTCAGGGGCCGAGACTGTTCAACTTGCCTCCCAGCACACATAAGGGGGTTACCACTGGGACCCTGGCAGTCTTCATGCTGGCACAGGACAAGCACTAAAGTCAGTTCATGATCAGCCGGGCTGTGGCTCGTAGTTGGTTGCGTGCATGCCAGCAGCAACTGGCCTGGTTGATTAAGGCTTCTGATCCACCGAGGCCTGGTCAAAGACGGGTCGCGGAGGCGTTGACCCCGGAACTTCTATCCTGGTAAACTCCAGTGTTGTTATGCCTATCAGTGTCAAGTGCAAACTCCTACTGTATGCCGATGAAACAGTGCTCTGTTGTGACAGTAAAGTCCACAAGATATTGCTTATGTTTTAACACTGGAACTGGAGTCTGCAGCAATTGGTAGTAGACAACAAAACTATCATTACACATAGGAAAAAACTGAAGGACATTCTCTTGGCACGAAACATTAAACTGAGAAGGGTAAAATAATTTTAATGTTCAGTGTTAATTGGGGAGCCATCACTTTGGTTTCATCAGTAAAAATATCTGGGAATCCCCTTTGACCCATGCATGTCAGGAGAATTGAAGGGAACAGTGTAGTAAAGATAGCGAATGCAGACTGAAGGTCCTGTATAGACAAGACAGTGTCTACCTACTGGGAGGCTCGCAGGTCCCTATGTCTAGCCCTTATACAATGGCCATATGGATTACGCTTGCTCTTCTGGTACTCTGCCTGTCAAAAACTGATAGTACTGCCAATCACCCTGAAACAAATCGTAAAGATTCACATGGGGCTGGGACAAGAGAACATGTAGGACCAGGATGGAATTACAGCAGTTGGTTATACTGTATGTTGAAGCAGTGTTTAAAACTATACTGAAGCTAAATGATGTTTATAAAATTGCTCACAAACAGTGTCCAGAATATCTTGTTGTCAATTTTGTCAAGGTTGGGAACCAAAGCAATCATAGTACTAGGGGGAGAGAGCACAACTTTGTAGTACCCACAGTCATGGCCAGGCGTCAAAACCTTTTATTGTACAGCAATAAAGGAATGGAACAGACTACCCGCACATGTCAAAGCCAGTCATAGCATGAACCAGCTCAAGAAGAGTGCCAAAAGGTGTCTGATGAATGTAGCTACAGAAAGGGAGGGGAATGATTTTCTATTTTTTAGCTAACATACGTGTAAATTTTACCTTATTCCTAGTAATGACCCTCGTATTGTAGATAGTCTTAATGACCCTCGTGTAGTAGATAGTCTTTTTAGTATGATAATAAGATGTTATCTTCATTGTAGAATAATAAGAAAATATTATAACCTTCATATTATAATAATAAGGTAAAAGGACCCCAATGGAAATAAATCACTCTGTCTGACTTTTTTGGGTTATCCTAGGTTCTCTACACATATGCTGCTATGTATGATAATTCTATGTAACTGTATTTGTGTATACCTGAATAAACTTACTTACCTAGGGATTGGCAGAGAGCATGCATAGTTCCTTTGTGTAAAGGCAAAGGGGACAAAAGAGAGTGCAAAAATTATAGGGGGATAAGTCTGTTGAGTATACCTGGTAAAGTGTATGGTAGAGTTATTATTGAAAGAATTAAGAGTAAGACGGAGAATAGGATAGCAGATGAACAAGGAGGCTTTAGGAAAGGTAGGGGGTGTGTGGACCAGGTGTTTACAGTGAAACATATAAGTGAACAGTATTTAGATAAGGCTAAAGAGGTCTTTGTGGCATTTATGGATTTGGAAAAGGGCGTATGACAGGGTGGATAGGGAGGCAATGTGGCAGATGTTGCAGGTGTATGGTGTAGGAGGTAGGTTACTGAAAGCAGTGAAGAGTTTTTACGAGGATAGTGAGGCTCAAGTTAGAGTATGTAGGAAAGAGGGAAAATTATTTCCCAGTAAAAGTAGGCCTTAGACAAGAATGTGTGATGTCACCATGGTTGTTTAATATATTTATAGATTGGGTTGTAAGAGAAGTAAATGCGAGGGTCTTGGCAAGAGGCGTGGAGTTAAAAGATAAAGAATCACACATAAAGTGGGAGTTTGTCACAGTTGCTCTTTGCTGATGACACTGTGCTCTTGGGAGATTCTGAAGAGAAGTTGCAGAGATTGGTGGATGAATTTGGTAGGGTGTGTAAAAGAAGAAAATTGAAAGTGAATACAGGAAAGAGTAAGGTTATGATGGATAAAAAGATTAGGTGAAAGAAAGATTGGATATCAGATTGGAGGGAGAGAGTATGGAGGAGGTGAATGTATTCAGATATTTGGGAGTGGACGTGTCAATGGATGGGTCTATGAAAGATGAGGTGAATCATAGAATTGATGAGGGGAAAAGGGTGAGTGGTGCACTTAGGAGTCTGTTGAGACAAAGAACTTTGTCCTTGGAGGCAAAGAGGGGAATGTATGAGAGTATAGTTTTACCAACGCTCTTATATGGGTGTGAAGCATGGGTGATGAATGTTGCAGAGAGGAGAAGGCTGGAGGCAGTGGAGATGTCATGTCTGAGGGCAATGTGTGGTGTGAATATAATGCAGAGAATTCGTAGTTTGGAAGTTTGGAGGAGGTGCGGGATTACCAAAACTGTTGTCCAGAGGGCTGAGGAAGGGTTGTTGAGGTGGTTCGGACATGTAGAGAGAATGGAGCGAAACAGAATGACTTCAAGAGTGTATCAGTCTGTAGTGGAAGGAAGGCGGGGTAGGGGTCGGCCTGGGAAAAAGGTTGGAGGGAGGAGTAAAGGAGGTTTTGTGTGCGAGGGGCTTGGACTTCCAGCAGGCATGTGTGAGCGTGTTTGATAGGAGTGAATGGAGACAAATGGTTTTTAATACTTGACGTGCTGTTGGAGTGTGAGCAAAGTAACATTTATGAAGGGGTTCAGGGAAACCGGCAGGCCGGACTTGAGTCCTGGAGATGGGAAGTACAGTGCCTGCACTCTGAAGGAGGGGTGTTAATGTTGCAGTTTAAAAACTGTAGTGTAAAGCACCCTTCTGGCAAGACAGTGATGGAGTGAATGATGGTGAAAGTTTTTCTTTTTCGGGCCACCCTGCCTTGGTGGGAATCGGCCAGTGTGATAATAAAAAAAAATAACAAACTGGCAGGGGTTGAGTATGTTTTGTGACGTTATGAATGAACATAGTCTCCTGTGCACAAGTTTCTCGAAGATTTTGGATAGCAATGGTAAGTTTAATATTGGCCTATAGTTGTTTACGTCTGTAGGGTCACCACCTTTATGTATTGGTGTAACCTTTGCTGTCTTGAGTAGTGTCGGGAAAGTGCTAGTTTCTAGTGACTTGTTAAAAAGTTATGTAACCAGCACATAGGAGAAAAAAAAGCTTATGACACCGTTTCGGTCCGACTTGGACCATTAACTAGTCACACTAACTCATCTTCGTGTGTTAGTGTGACTATTTAATGGCTGTATTAATAATAATAATAATAATAATAATAATAATATTATTATATTATTATTATTATTATTATTATTATTATTATTAAGTTAGAAAGAAATGTCGGCATAAGCTTTTCTTCATGTGGGGGTTATTTATATATTGTTCCATTCATGGTACTGTGGTTTTTTCTTCTTTCTGGGTCATTGATTAAGAAAGTTTATTTAGGCACAGGTACACATAAGTACAATTATCATACATACGTGGAGCTTACCTGGAAATGGTTTCGGGGGACAACGCCCCCGCGGCTCGGTCTGAGACCAGGCCTCGTGGTGAATCAGGGTCTCATCAACCAGGCTGTTACTGCGGGCAGCACGCAAACTGACGTACGAACCATAGCCCGGTTGGTCAGGCACTGACTTTAGGTGCCTGTCCAGTGCCTTCCTGAAGACAGCCAGGGGTCTACTGGTAATCCCCCTTATGTATGCTGGGAGGCAGTTGAACAGTCTTGGGCCCCGGACACTTATTGTGTTGTCTCAGTGTACTCGTGGCACCCCTGCTTTTCATTGGGGGAATGTTGCCTCTCCTGCCGAGTCTTTTGTTTTCATAGGGAGTGATTTTCGTGTGCAAGTTTGGTACTAATCCCTCTAGGATTTTCCAAGTGTATATTATCATATATCTCTCTCGCCTGCACTCCAGGGAATACATATCAAGGGCCTTCAACCGTTCCCAGTAATTTAGGTGCCTTATCGTACCTATATGTGCCGTGAAAGTTCTTTGTACACTCTCTAGGTCAGCAATTTCGCCTGCCTTGAAGGGGGCAGTTGGTGTACAGCAGTATTCCAGCCTAGAGAGAACAAGCGATTTGAAGAGAATCATCATGGGCTTGGCGTCCCTAGTTTTGAAGGTTCTCATTATCCAAACTATCATTTTCCTAGCAGATGCGGTAGATACATTGTTGAGGCCTTTGAAGACGAGATCCTCTGACATTATCACTCCCAGGACCTTCACATTGTTTTTTGCTTTATTGTATGGTTGAAATTTGTCGTATACCCTGATACAGTTTTAATTTCCTCAACTTTTCCATATCTGAGTAGATAAAATTTTTCTCTTCATTGAACATCGTATTGTTTTGAGTGGCCCACTTGAAGATTAGGTTGATGTACGCTTAAGTCTTGCGGTGTCTTCGATGGAGGTCACTTTCATGACAATCCGGGTGTCATCCGCAAAGGAATACCCAGGACTATGGCTTAAATGTCAGATATGAGGATGAGGAATGAAATAGGAGCGAGTACTGTGCCTTGTGGAACAGAGCTTTTCACTGTAGCCGCCTCGGACTTTATTTCCTTTTACTCTTAGTGTTCTGTTTTGTCGGAAGTTATTGATCCATCTACCAACTTTTCGTGTTATTCCTTTATCACGCATTTTGTGTGCTATTACACCATGATCACACTTGTCGAAGGCTTTTGCAAAGTCTGTGTATACTACATCTGTATTTTGTTTATCCTCTACAGCATCCAGGACCTTGTCATAGTGATCCAGTAGCTGTGACAGGCAGGCACGAGCAGCCTGTCTGAACCCTTGTTGCTCTGGTGGGTATATAGGTGGTTGGCGATCTTGCTTCCTAGAACCCTTTCAAAGATTTTTATGATGTGGGATGTTAGTGCTAAACGTTCTGTATTTTTTGCAATTGCTTTACTGCAACCTTTGAAGAGTCTGACTATATCTGTTGTTTTTTTCTGAGTGTGGGATGACCCCTGTGTCCATGCTCCTTCTACATAGAATGCTGAAGGCAAGCAACAGGGGCTTCTTGCAGTTCTTGATGAACACGGAGTTCCATAAGCCTGTGTCTGGGGCAGAGTGTATGGGCATGTCATTTATTGCCTTTTCAAAGTCTTGTGGTGTTAGGATATTATCCGAGATTTTTGAGATGACCAAATTTTGGTCTCGTTCATAAAGAATTCGTTCAGATTGTCGACCATTAGCCTGAGCAGCGGCTCACTGAACACTGAGTTGCATTGGAACTTTAGTATCTCACTCATTTCTTCTCTGTCATCTGTGTATGTCCCATTTCGGATAAGCAAGGGCCCAATACTGGATGTTGTTTTTCCCTTTGATTTGGCATAAAAGAAGTAGTATTTTTTTCAATTTCCTTTTTGACTTTTTAGTTCTTCCTGCTATTCCTGTCTTTTGTAAGATTCCTTCAGCTTAAGTTCGATATTTGCAATTTTATTGATCAGTGCCTCCCTTCGAATTTCAAATATAGTGGCTCTTCTCAGCAGCTCTGTGACTCTTCACCTTCGTCTGTATAGGGAGCGTCTCTCTCTAGTTTATATCTTCTTTTTCATTTTCTTAATGGAATGTGCCTTGAGCAGATCTCAAGAACCACAGAGTTTATTTTTTCTAGGCAGAGGTTTGGATCTGTCTTGTTTAGAATATCTTCCCAGCTTGCTTCATTTAGGAAATGGTTGACTTGTTCCCATTTTATGTTTTTTGTTATTGAAATTGAATTTTGTGAAGACATCCTCATGACTGATCACATTTTGCTGGTCAGGAGCCCTGTGCATACATGTCTGTACCTCTATTATGTGATCCGAGAGCATTGTCTTTGATAAGGTTATACAACGTATCAGATCGTCGTTGTTAGTGAAGATGAGGTCAAGTGTATTTCTAGTCTTTGCCGGTTCAAGGTGAATTTGGTGCAGAGATTTAATCGCTCGTGTTTGTGTGAATTTTCTTCTGAGCTGCCTCCTGGGGTGATCTCTACTAAAATATTATTTGCTACACTCCTCCATTTTAGGTGTCTCAAGTTGAAATCTCCTAATAGCAAGATGTTTGGAGCAGGAGTTGGTAGATTTTCCAGACAGTGGTCAGTTTTCAAAAGCTGCTCCCGGAAATGCTGGGAAGTTGCATCTGGAGGCTTGTATATAACCACAATGTTCTAGAGCTAAGGGAAATGTCCTATGAAGAAAGGTTAAGGGTAATCGGTCTGACGACACTGGAGGACAGGAGGGTCAGCATGACATGATAACGACATACAAAATACTGCGTAGAATAGACAAGGTGGACAGAGACAGGATGTTCCAGAGATGGGACACAGAAACAAGGGGTCACAATTGGAAGCTGAAGACTCAGACGAGTCACAGGGATGTTAGGAAGTATTTCTTCAGTCATAGAGTTGTTAGGAAGTGGAATAGTCTGGCAAGCGATGTAGTGGAGGCAGGAACTATGCATAGTTTTAAGATGAAATATGATAAAGCTCATGGAGCAGGGAGAGGGAGGACCCAGTAGTGGTCAGTGAAGAGGCGGGGCCAGGAGCTGAGTCTCGACCCCTGCAACCACAATTAGGTGAGTACAGTTGGGTGAGTACAAGGTTTTGGTTTTCAATCTTTGCCGCCAAAACTTCAACTACATTTTTTTTATTAGTTCTGAACAGATGAGTGACTCTGTGACGTCCAGGCCAACCCCCCCCCCCCACCTACCCCCCTTGTTGCCTGTTTAGTCTGTCGCATCCGAATAGGTTATAACCTGGAATACATATTTCGTCGTCAAAAATGATCCTTTATGTGGGTCTCTGTGAAAGCTGCAAACATTGCATTTGACTCCGTGAGCAGTCCCTTGATGTAAGGAATTTTGTTGTTTGTTGACGGCTTTAGACTCTGTATGTTTGCAAAGATAAATGTCGTTATACCGATGAAATTTAGGGGGGTGGGTTTATTTGCTGGCTCTAATATCTGTTGTTCTGGAGTGGAGGCCAATGACTGTGCCTCTGCTCCAGAAGTGTTTTCAGTTGGTGTAAGATTCCTATCATTTCTAGCCAGTCTTTTTTTTTTCCTGGCCCTAAAAAAAAAAACTTTCTCTGGAGAGGTTATGGCTCCCCTCTTTTGTTTCCCATAGTCTGGCTGGTCTGTGTCTTCTTGTTCCCTTTAGATGATGTGCCTGGCAGTATGCGTTATAGCATTTTCTTTCATGGAGTGACGAGTGACACATTCCGGGGTGAATAAAGTTACAGGAAAGGAAGTTGCCACCCTCCTATTGTCATGTGGGTGCGGCATTTTTTGGGATGGTTAAAGGTGGATGTCCCACCTGTTTTTTTCCAGATGTACCATGCCTGCAGATACCCAAGGCATAGAATTTGCATAAATTGGAATTTTGTTTGCTAGGATTTTTTGTAGCTGCGTTCTCTGCTGGTGCATTTTTTTATTGTTGTTGTTTCCCTCTACCTACTGCCCCTGTATGGACATCAGTGTTTTCCAAAAGTATCGCTATTTTGTACCTCTGTAAATTGAATGGCGTTGTCTTTACCTGTTTCATCATCAGGGCCAAACCTTAGATGCAGAAATAATTGTTTCAATGGAAATCCAGAAGAAAAGGTGGAGGGAAATATTGTACAGGTTGCTCGACATTCCACTGTTTCTGGCTAAACAAAACCTAGCATTTCGTGGCCACAGGAGGACGAATTCTCATAAAATAGAGGAAACTTTCTTGAGATGGTTGAACTGATGGCTAAGTATGATCCTATGCTAAAAGAGCACCTAATGAGACTGGCGAATTGAGTCAAAGAGAAGCTGTTACTGATATCAAGACAAGGTATATGTGAATGACATGACGGAAGGGATAGACTCAGAAGTGTTCCTGTTTGCAGACGATGTGAAGTTAATGACGAGAATCAAATCAGATGAGGATCAGGCAGGATTACAAAGTGACCTGGACAGGCTGGACACGTGATCCAGCAACCGGCTACTCGAATTTAACCTCGCCAAATGCAAAGTCATGAAGATCGAGGAAGGGCAAAGAAGACCTCAGACAGAGTATAGGCTAGATGGCCAAAGATTGCAAACCTCGCTCAAGGAGAAAGATCTCGGGGTGAGTATAACACCCAGCATGTCTCCGGAAGTACACATCAACCAGATAACTGCTGCAGCAACGGGCGCCTGGCAAACCTGAGAATAGCGTTCCGATACCTTAATAAGGAATCGTTCAAGACACTATACACCGTGTAGGTCAGGCCCATACTCAGGCCCAGCTCATGGAGCAGGGAGAGAGAGGACCTAGTAGCGATCAGTAAAGAGAGGGGGCCAGGAGCTGAGCCTCGACCCCTAAAACCGCAATTAGGTGAGTACAATTAGCCGAGTACAGGTCATCAGTTTCATCTCTCTCCAACTCAAAATTACTTTTTAAGTGTTCTGGTGAATCGAGTCAAAGAGACTCTTATTACTGATAACTAGACAGCTGTATACTACAGCGTTATGTTTGGCAGTACACCAGATGTGTCACATGACGGAAGGAATAGAATCCAAAGTGTCCCTGTTTGCAAATGACGTGAAGTTGATGAGAAGAATTAAATCGGACGAGGACCAGGCAGAACTACAGAGGGATCTGGACAGACTGCAGACCTGGTCCAGCAACTGGCTCCTGGAGTTCAACTGCCTCCCAGCATACATAAGGGGATTACCAATAGACCCCTGGCTGTCTTCAAGCAGGCACTGGACAAGCACCTAAAGTCGGTACCTGACCAGCCGGGTTGTGGCTCGTACGTTGGATTGCGTGCAGCCAGCAGTAACAGCCTGGTTGATCAGGCTCTGATCCACCATGAGGCCTGGTCACAGACCGGGCCGCGGGGGTGTTGACCCCCGGAACTCTCTCTAGGTAAACTCCACCAAGTGCAAAGTCATGAAGATTGGGGACAGGCAAAGAAGACCACAGACGGAGTACAGTCTAGGGCGGCCAGAGCCTACAAACCTCACTCAAGGAAAAGGATCTTGGTGTGTGTATAACACCGGGCACATCTCCTGAGGCGTACATCAACCAAATAGCTGCTGCAGCATATGGGTGCCTAGCAAACCTAAGAACAGCATTCCGACATCTAAATAAGGACTCATTCAGGACCCTGTACACTGTGTATGTTAGGCCCATATTGGAATATGCAGCGCCAATTTGGAACCCCTCACCTAGCCAAGCATGTAAGGAAACTATAGAAAGTGCAAAGGTTTGCAACAAGACTAGTCCCAGAGCTAAGGAGAGGTTAAGGGAAATGGACCTGACGACACTGGAAGACAAGAGAGATAGGGGGGATATGATAACGACATATAAAATACTGAGAGGTATAGACAAGGTGGATAGAGACAGGATGTTCCAGAGATGAGACACAGCAACAAGGGGTTACAGTTGTAAGTTGAAGACTCAGATGAATCACAGGGATGTTAGAAAGTATTTTTTCAGTCACAGAATTGTTAGGAAGTGGAATAGCCTGGGTAGTGATGTAGTGGAGGCAGGATCCATACATAGCTTCAAGAAGAGGTATGATAAAGCTCACGGAGCTGGAAGAGTGACTGAGTAGCGGCCAGTTGAAGAGGCGGGGCCAAGAGCTGTGAATCGACCCCGCAACCACAACTAGGTGAGCACAACTAGGTGAGTACACTGACCAAATGTCAGAAGTTATCAGGTACGTGCAAATGGAGGATGGAAGAGTTCAAGTGAAGGAAGTTTTTCTTGTTTTTTTTCCCCCCTTTGAAGGGCAAAAAAGCTGCTGATATCAGTTACGATATCCTGAAAAAGCTGGAAAGTGATGGATTGGACTTCATGCTGTGCCGTGCTCTGGGATATGACAATGCTGCCACCATGGCCTTGTACACCAGGAGGTGTACAAGCAGTTCTCAAGGAAAAGAACAAGAAGGCAATTTTCAGTGGTTGTGTGAACCATTCATTGAACTTTTGTGGTTAGCATTCTTTTGCCAAGAATTCATCATGTGTGATTTTTTTTTGGCATTCTACAGTCAGAGTACACATTCTTTGCCTCCTCCAACCATAGATGGGATGTATTAATGGACCATACTGAAGTCTCTTTGAAAAGATTATCAACAACAAG
This sequence comes from Cherax quadricarinatus, assembly GCF_026875155.1. Lineage (NCBI taxonomy): Eukaryota > Metazoa > Arthropoda > Malacostraca > Decapoda > Parastacidae > Cherax > Cherax quadricarinatus. The sequence continues at coordinate 31,445,567 of NC_069440.1, forward strand.
ATGTTCTCATTACAATGCAGTGAAACCAGTAGCGGAATCGCTCGAGATATTTGCGGCAGCGATTGAAGCTCTTTGGAAGCCACAGGAAAATTTGGATACAAGAGGAGCAGTGCAAGGTCTTCTCCCTGCTGCGTGCGATTTCACATTTTTGTGTTATCAGTATTTCTGGTGTGACATACTTCGGGAGGTTCAGTTTGCATAGTAGTACTTGCAGACTAAGGGTTTAACTCTTGACAAAGTGGTGGTGAAGCTAGAGGCACTGCGATTATTTTTGAATGAAGGGCGAGATCGCAGATTTAGAACTTAGATTTTGCCACTGAAGTGGCTAGTTTATTGTGCACTCCATATCCATCCATCCTAATATTATTCCTAATGCTAGACACAGATATACCAAAGTTATATTCCTCATTTTGAAATGTGAGGAGGATGGATTTCCAACAGAGAGAAGAATCAGGTTAAAGAAAAGGATGGCAGGGGAGCAGGCAAGAGATTCTAGACTCACTCTACAGGAAGAAAACAAAGAGGACGATGTTGGAGTGCATTGATTGTTTTCATAATGAACTCGAGTGCGATCAAAAGCAATCAAGAATGTGGCAGCCATGTTTGGGGTTATTCAAACGAAGAATCTTGTGCAAGCTACTGAAAAAGAATTGGAGATGATGACTTCAAGACTCACAGCCTTCTAGAATGAAATATGCAAAGAATGAGCCTTGGTTGTGATTTAAGAAGAGTTATAGGGGAAATGAGGAATGGTAGTTCGAAATGGGGTAATATCCCACGGAACGGGGAAGTGCCGCTGTTGCCTTACTTGACAGAGATCATGTAGCTGGTTCATGCGGAGGTCGGTTCCAGTTTTTTCGATCCATCTTGAGGGATGTTCACCAGTGCTGAGGAAAGTTTAGAGGGCTTCTGTGCAGGACTTTGAATGGGCTTGCCTGAGCATATTAACCCCAATGAGGATATTTCTTTCAGTTAACACGATCTCTGATTCTTGGAATATCAAGTCCTTTCCACATATTTAAAATTTTGGCAGTACGAGGGCATCCTAGGATGATCCTCATTGCTTCGTTCTGCAGTTTTTCCAGCCTTCCAAGCTTCCAGTCAGACACGAGAACAGGTAGTGGAGCCAGCATAATCAATCATGATCTAATATAAGCAAGATACATCATTTTCACAATTTAAACATTAGCATCATACCTGGGATGAAAACCCGCCACAATTCTAAGTGCTCGCAGTCTTTCTTTGTATTGGCGACAAAGTCTCATTACAACAGGTCCAGGTAGTGGGACCCTCAAAGCCTCGATACCTGTATCTGCTTACATAATCTAGAACAGACCCAGGCGGGAGAGATACAGATTATATACACCTGGAAAATCCTAGAGGGACTAGTACTGAACCTGCACACGAAAATCACTCACAACGAAAGCAAAAGACTCGGCAGACGATGCAACATCCCCCAATAAAAGGCAGGGTGTCACTAGCACGTTAAGAGACAATACAATAAATGTCAGGGGCCCGAGGACTGTTCAACTGCCTCCCAGCATATATAAGGGGGGGTTACCAATAGACCCCTTGCTATCTTTAAAAGGTATGGACAAGCACCTAAAGTTGGTACCTGACCCCCGGGCTGTGGCCCTACGTTGGA
>NC_069440.1:31447711-31465211 GCF_026875155.1 Cherax quadricarinatus
AAAAGGGTGCAGTGGAGATGTCATGTCTGAGGGCAATGTGTGGTGTGAATATAATGCAGAGAATTCGTAGTTTGGAAGTTTGGAGGAGGTGCGGGATTACCAAAACTGTTGTCCAGAGGGCTGAGGAAGGGTTGTTGAGGTGGTTGGACATGTAGAGAGAATGGAGCGAAACAGAATGACTTCAAGAGTGTATCAGTCTGTAGTGGAAGGAAGGCGGGGTAGGGGGGGGGTCGGCCTAGGAAAGGTTGGAGGGAGGAGTAAAGGAGGTTTTGTGTGCGAGGGGCTGGACTTCCAGCAGGCATGTGTGAGCGTGTTTGATAGGAGTGAATGGAGACAAATGGTTTTTAATACTTGACGTGCTGTTGGAGTGTGAGCAAAGTAACATTTATGAAGGGGTTCAGGGAAACCGGCAGGCCGGACTTGAGTCCTGGAGATGGGAAGTACAGTGCCTGCACTCTGAAGGAGGGGTGTTAATGTTGCAGTTTAAAAACTGTAGTGTAAAGCACCCTTCTGGCAAGACAGTGATGGAGTGAATGATGGTGAAAGTTTTTCTTTTTCGGGCCACCCTGCCTTGGTGGGAATCGGCCAGTGTGATAATAAAAAAAAATAACAAACTGGCAGGGGTTGAGTATGTTTTGTGACGTTATGAATGAACATAGTCTCCTGTGCACAAGTTTCTCGAAGATTTTGGATAGCAATGGTAAGTTTAATATTGGCCTATAGTTGTTTACGTCTGTAGGGTCACCACCTTTATGTATTGGTGTAACCTTTGCTGTCTTGAGTAGTGTCGGGAAAGTGCTAGTTTCTAGTGACTTGTTAAAAAGTTATGTAACCAGCACATAGGAGAAAAAAAAGCTTATGACACCGTTTCGGTCCGACTTGGACCATTAACTAGTCACACTAACTCATCTTCGTGTGTTAGTGTGACTATTTAATGGCTGTATTAATAATAATAATAATAATAATATTATTATATTATTATTATTATTATTATTATTATTATTATTAAGTTAGAAAGAAATGTCGGCATAAGCTTTTCTTCATGTGGGGGTTATTTATATATTGTTCCATTCATGGTACTGTGGTTTTTTCTTCTTTCTGGGTCATTGATTAAGAAAGTTTATTTAGGCACAGGTACACATAAGTACAATTATCATACATACGTGGAGCTTACCTGGAAATGGTTTCGGGGGACAACGCCCCCGCGGCTCGGTCTGAGACCAGGCCTCGTGGTGAATCAGGGTCTCATCAACCAGGCTGTTACTGCGGGCAGCACGCAAACTGACGTACGAACCATAGCCGGTTGGTCAGGCACTGACTTTAGGTGCCTGTCCAGTGCCTTCCTGAAGACAGCCAGGGGTCTACTGGTAATCCCCCTTATGTATGCTGGGAGGCAGTTGAACAGTCTTGGGCCCCGGACACTTATTGTGTTGTCTCAGTGTACTCGTGGCACCCCTGCTTTTCATTGGGGGAATGTTGCCTCTCCTGCCGAGTCTTTTGTTTTCATAGGGAGTGATTTTCGTGTGCAAGTTTGGTACTAATCCCTCTAGGATTTTCCAAGTGTATATTATCATATATCTCTCTCGCCTGCACTCCAGGGAATACATATCAAGGGCCTTCAACCGTTCCCAGTAATTTAGGTGCCTTATCGTACCTATATGTGCCGTGAAAGTTCTTTGTACACTCTCTAGGTCAGCAATTTCGCCTGCCTTGAAGGGGGCAGTTGGTGTACAGCAGTATTCCAGCCTAGAGAGAACAAGCGATTTGAAGAGAATCATCATGGGCTTGGCGTCCCTAGTTTTGAAGGTTCTCATTATCCAAACTATCATTTTCCTAGCAGATGCGGTAGATACATTGTTGAGGCCTTTGAAGACGAGATCCTCTGACATTATCACTCCCAGGACCTTCACATTGTTTTTTGCTTTATTGTATGGTTGAAATTTGTCGTATACCCTGATACAGTTTTAATTTCCTCAACTTTTCCATATCTGAGTAGATGAAATTTCTCTTCATTGAACATCGTATTGTTTTGAGTGGCCCACTTGAAGATTAGGTTGATGTACGCTTAAGTCTTGCGGTGTCTTCGATGGAGGTCACTTTCATGACAATCCGGGTGTCATCCGCAAAGGAATACCCAGGACTATGGCTTAAATGTCAGATATGAGGATGAGGAATGAAATAGGAGCGAGTACTGTGCCTTGTGGAACAGAGCTTTTCACTGTAGCCGCCTCGGACTTTATTTCCTTTTACTCTTAGTGTTCTGTTTGTCAGGAAGTTATTGATCCATCTACCAACTTTTCGTGTTATTCCTTTATCACGCATTTTGTGTGCTATTACACCATGATCACACTTGTCGAAGGCTTTTGCAAAGTCTGTGTATACTACATCTGTATTTTGTTTATCCTCTACAGCATCCAGGACCTTGTCATAGTGATCCAGTAGCTGTGACAGGCAGGCACGAGCAGCCTGTCTGAACCCTTGTTGCTCTGGTGGGTATATAGGTGGTTGGCGATCTTGCTTCCTAGAACCCTTTCAAAGATTTTTATGATGTGGGATGTTAGTGCTATCGTTCTGTAGTTTTTTGCAATTGCTTTACTGCAACCTTTGAAGAGTCTGACTATATCTGTTGTTTTTACTGAGTGTGGGATGACCCCTGTGTCCATGCTCCTTCTACATAGAATGCTGAAGGCAAGCAACAGGGGCTTCTTGCAGTTCTTGATGAACACGGAGTTCCATAAGCCTGTGTCTGGGGCAGAGTGTATGGGCATGTCATTTATTGCCTTTTCAAAGTCTTGTGGTGTTAGGATATTATCCGAGATTTTTGAGATGACCAAATTTTGGGTCTCGTTCATAAAGAATTCGTTCAGATTGTCGACCATTAGCCTGAGCAGCGGCTCACTGAACACTGAGTTGCATTGGAACTTTAGTATCTCACTCATTTCTTCTCTGTCATCTGTGTATGTCCCATTTCGGATAAGCAAGGGCCCAATACTGGATGTTGTTTTTCCCTTTGATTTGGCATAAAAGAAGTAGTATTTTTTTCAATTTCCTTTTTGACTTTTTAGTTCTTCCTGCTATTCCTGTCTTTTGTAAGATTCCTTCAGCTTAAGTTCGATATTTGCAATTTTATTGATCAGTGCCTCCCTTCGAATTTCAAATATAGTGGCTCTTCTCAGCAGCTCTGTGACTCTTCACCTTCGTCTGTATAGGGAGCGTCTCTCTCTAGTTTATATCTTCTTTTTCATTTTCTTAATGGAATGTGCCTTGAGCAGATCTCAAGAACCACAGAGTTTATTTTTTCTAGGCAGAGGTTTGGATCTGTCTTGTTTAGAATATCTTCCCAGCTTGCTTCATTTAGGAAATGGTTGACTTGTTCCCATTTTATGTTTTTTGTTATTGAAATTGAATTTTGTGAAGACATCCTCATGACTGATCACATTTTGCTGGTCAGGAGCCCTGTGCATACATGTCTGTACCTCTATTATGTGATCCGAGAGCATTGTCTTTGATAAGGTTATACAACGTATCAGATCGTCGTTGTTAGTGAAGATGAGGTCAAGTGTATTTCTAGTCTTTGCCGGTTCAAGGTGAATTTGGTGCAGAGATTTAATCGCTCGTGTTTGTGTGAATTTTCTTCTGAGCTGCCTCCTGGGGTGATCTCTACTAAAATATTATTTGCTACACTCCTCCATTTTAGGTGTCTCAAGTTGAAATCTCCTAATAGCAAGATGTTTGGAGCAGGAGTTGGTAGATTTTCCAGACAGTGGTCAGTTTTCAAAAGCTGCTCCCGGAAATGCTGGGAAGTTGCATCTGGAGGCTTGTATATAACCACAATGTTCTAGAGCTAAGGGAAATGTCCTATGAAGAAAGGTTAAGGGTAATCGGTCTGACGACACTGGAGGACAGGAGGGTCAGCATGACATGATAACGACATACAAAATACTGCGTAGAATAGACAAGGTGGACAGAGACAGGATGTTCCAGAGATGGGACACAGAAACAAGGGGTCACAATTGGAAGCTGAAGACTCAGACGAGTCACAGGGATGTTAGGAAGTATTTCTTCAGTCATAGAGTTGTTAGGAAGTGGAATAGTCTGGCAAGCGATGTAGTGGAGGCAGGAACTATGCATAGTTTTAAGATGAAATATGATAAAGCTCATGGAGCAGGGAGAGGGAGGACCCAGTAGTGGTCAGTGAAGAGGCGGGGCCAGGAGCTGAGTCTCGACCCCTGCAACCACAATTAGGTGAGTACAGTTGGGTGAGTACAAGGTTTTGGTTTTCAATCTTTGCCGCCAAAACTTCAACTACATTTTTTTTATTAGTTCTGAACAGATGAGTGACTCTGTGACGTCCAGGCCAACCCCCCCCCCCACCTACCCCCCTTGTTGCCTGTTTAGTCTGTCGCATCCGAATAGGTTATAACCTGGAATACATATTTCGTCGTCAAAATGATCCTTTATGTGGGTCTCTGTGAAAGCTGCAAACATTGCATTTGACTCCGTGAGCAGTCCCTTGATGTAAGGAATTTTGTTGTTTGTTGACGGCTTTAGACTCTGTATGTTTGCAAAGATAAATGTCGTTATACCGATGAAATTTAGGGGGGTGGGTTATTTGCTGGCTCTAATATCTGTTGTTCTGGAGTGGAGGCCAATGACTGTGCCTCTGCTCCAGAAGTGTTTTCAGTTGGTGTAAGATTCCTATCATTTCTAGCCAGTCTTTTTTTTTTCCTGGCCCTAAAAAAAAAAAACTTTCTCTGGAGAGGTTATGGCTCCCCTCTTTTGTTTCCCATAGTCTGGCTGGTCTGTGTCTTCTTGTTCCCTTTAGATGATGTGCCTGGCAGTATGCGTTATAGCATTTTCTTTCATGGAGTGACGAGTGACACATTCCGGGGTGAATAAAGTTACAGGAAAGGAAGTTGCACCCTCCTATTGTCATGTGGGTGCGGCATTTTTTGGGATGGTTAAAGGTGGATGTCCCACCTGTTTTTTTCCAGATGTACCATGCCTGCAGATACCCAAGGCATAGAATTTGCATAAATTGGAATTTTGTTTGCTAGGATTTTTTGTAGCTGCGTTCTCTGCTGGTGCATTTTTTTATTGTTGTTGTTTCCCCTCTACCTACTGCCCCTGTATGGACATCAGTGCTTCCAAAAGTATCGCTATTTTGTACCTCTGTAAATTGAATGGCGTTGTCTTTACCTGTTTCATCATCAGGGCCAAACCTTAGATGCAGAAATAATTGTTTCAATGGAAATCCAGAAGAAAAGGTGGAGGGAAATATTGTACAGGTTGCTCGACATTCCACTGTTTCTGGCTAAACAAAACCTAGCATTTCGTGGCCACAGGGAGGACGAATTCTCATAAAATAGAGGAAACTTTCTTGAGATGGTTGAACTGATGGCTAAGTATGATCCTATGCTAAAAGAGCACCTAATGAGACTGGCGAATTGAGTCAAAGAGAAGCTTGTTACTGATATCAAGACAAGGTATATGTGAATGACATGACGGAAGGGATAGACTCAGAAGTGTTCCTGTTTGCAGACGATGTGAAGTTAATGACGAGAATCAAATCAGATGAGGATCAGGCAGGATTACAAAGTGACCTGGACAGGCTGGACACGTGATCCAGCAACCGGCTACTCGAATTTAACCTCGCCAAATGCAAAGTCATGAAGATCGAGGAAGGGCAAAGAAGACCTCAGACAGAGTATAGGCTAGATGGCCAAAGATTGCAAACCTCGCTCAAGGAGAAAGATCTCGGGGTGAGTATAACACCCAGCATGTCTCCGGAAGTACACATCAACCAGATAACTGCTGCAGCATACGGGCGCCTGGCAAACCTGAGAATAGCGTTCCGATACCTTAATAAGGAATCGTTCAAGACACTATACACCGTGTAGGTCAGGCCCATACTCAGGCCCAGCTCATGGAGCAGGGAGAGAGAGGACCTAGTAGCGATCAGTAAAGAGATGGGGCCAGGAGCTGAGCCTCGACCCCTAAAACCGCAATTAGGTGAGTACAATTAGCCGAGTACAGGTCATCAGTTTCATCTCTCTCCAACTCAAAATTACTTTTTAAGTGTTCTGGTGAATCGAGTCAAAGAGACTCTTATTACTGATAACTAGACAGCTGTATACTACAGCGTTATGTTTGGCAGTACACCAGATGTGTCACATGACGGAAGGAATAGAATCCAAAGTGTCCCTGTTTGCAAATGACGTGAAGTTGATGAGAAGAATTAAATCGGACGAGGACCAGGCAGAACTACAGAGGGATCTGGACAGACTGCAGACCTGGTCCAGCAACTGGCTCCTGGAGTTCAACTGCCTCCCAGCATACATAAGGGGGATTACCAATAGACCCCTGGCTGTCTTCAAGCAGGCACTGGACAAGCACCTAAAGTCGGTACCTGACCAGCCGGGTTGTGGCTCGTACGTTGGATTGCGTGCAGCCAGCAGTAACAGCCTGGTTGATCAGGCTCTGATCCACCATGAGGCCTGGTCACAGACCGGGCCGCGGGGGTGTTGACCCCCGGAACTCTCTCTAGGTAAACTCCACCAAGTGCAAAGTCATGAAGATTGGGGACAGGCAAAGAAGACCACAGACGGAGTACAGTCTAGGGCGGCCAGAGCCTACAAACCTCACTCAAGGAAAAGGATCTTGGTGTGTGTATAACACCGGGCACATCTCCTGAGGCGTACATCAACCAAATAGCTGCTGCAGCATATGGGTGCCTAGCAAACCTAAGAACAGCATTCCGACATCTAAATAAGGACTCATTCAGGACCCTGTACACTGTGTATGTTAGGCCCATATTGGAATATGCAGCGCCAATTTGGAACCCCTCACCTAGCCAAGCATGTAAGGAAACTATAGAAAGTGCAAAGGTTTGCAACAAGACTAGTCCCAGAGCTAAGGAGAGGTTAAGGGAAATGGACCTGACGACACTGGAAGACAAGAGAGATAGGGGGGATATGATAACGACATATAAAATACTGAGAGGTATAGACAAGGTGGATAGAGACAGGATGTTCCAGAGATGAGACACAGCAACAAGGGGTTACAGTTGTAAGTTGAAGACTCAGATGAATCACAGGGATGTTAGAAAGTATTTTTTCAGTCACAGAATTGTTAGGAAGTGGAATAGCCTGGGTAGTGATGTAGTGGAGGCAGGATCCATACATAGCTTCAAGAAGAGGTATGATAAAGCTCACGGAGCTGGAAGAGTGACTGAGTAGCGGCCAGTTGAAGAGGCGGGGCCAAGAGCTGTGACTCGACCCCGCAACCACAACTAGGTGAGCACAACTAGGTGAGTACACTGACCAAATGTCAGAAGTTATCAGGTACGTGCAAATGGAGGATGGAAGAGTTCAAGTGAAGGAAGTTTTTCTTGTTTTTTTTCCCCCCTTTGAAGGGCAAAAAAGCTGCTGATATCAGTTACGATATCCTGAAAAAGCTGGAAAGTGATGGATTGGACTTCATGCTGTGCCGTGCTCTGGGATATGACAATGCTGCCACCATGGCCTTGTACACCAGGAGGTGTACAAGCAGTTCTCAAGGAAAAGAACAAGAAGGCAATTTTCAGTGGTGTGTGTGAACCATTCATTGAACTTTTGTGGTTAGCATTCTTTTCCCAAGAATTCATCATGTGTGATTTTTTTTTGGCATTCTACAGTCAGAGTACACATTCTTTGCCTCCTCCAACCATAGATGGGATGTATTAATGGACCATACTGAAGTCTCTTTGAAAAGATTATCAACAACAAGATGTTCTCATTACAATGCAGTGAAACCAGTAGCGGAATCGCTCGAGATATTTGCGGCAGCGATTGAAGCTCTTTGGAACCCACAGGAAAATTTGGATACAAGGGAGCAGTGCAAGGTCTTCCCCCTGCTGCGTGCGATTTCACATTTTTGTGTTATCAGTATTTCTGGTGTGACATACTTCGGGAGGTTCAGTTTGCATAGTAGTACTTGCAGACTAAGGGTTTAACTCTTGACAAAGTGGTGGTGAAGCTAGAGGCACTGCGATTATTTTTGAATGAAGGGCGAGATCGCAGATTTAGAACTTAGATTTTGCCACTGAAGTGGCTAGTTTATTGTGCACTCCATATCCATCCATCCTAATATTATTCCTAATGCTAGACACAGATATACCAAAGTTATATTCCTCATTTTGAAATGTGAGGAGGATGGATTTCCAACAGAGAGAAGAATCAGGTTAAAGAAAAGGATGGCAGGGGAGCAGGCAAGAGATTCTAGACTCACTCTACAGGAAGAAAACAAAGAGGACGATGTTGGAGTGCATTGATTGTTTTCATAATGAACTCGAGATGCGATCAAAAGCAATCAAGAATGTGGCAGCCATGTTTGGGGTTATTCAAACGAAGAATCTTGTGCAAGCTACTGAAAAAGAATTGGAGATGATGACTTCAAGACTCACAGCCTTCTAGAATGAAATATGCAAGAATGAGCCTTGGTTGTGATTTAAGAAGAGTTATAGGGGGAAATGGAGGAATGGTAGTTCGAAATGGGGTAATATCCCACGGAACGGGGAAGTGCCGCTGTTGCCTTACTTGACAGAGATCATGTAGCTGGTTCATGCGGAGGTCGGTTCCAGTTTTTTCGATCCATCTTGAGGGATGTTCACCAGTGCTGAGGAAAGTTTAGAGGGCTTCTGTGCAGGACTTTGAATGGGCTTGCCTGAGCATATTAACCCCAATGAGGATATTTCTTTCAGTTAACACGATCTCTGATTCTTGGAATATCAAGTCCTTTCCACATATTTAAAATTTTGGCAGTACGAGGGCATCCTAGGATGATCCTCATTGCTTCGTTCTGCAGTTTTTCCAGCCTTCCAAGCTTCCAGTCAGACACGAGAACAGGTAGTGGAGCAGCATAATCAATCAATGATCTAATATAAGCAAGATACATCATTTTCACAATTTAAACATTAGCATCATACCTGGGATGAAAACCTGCCACAATTCTAAGTGCTCGCAGTCTTTCTTTGTATTGGCGACAAGGTCTCATTACAACAGGTCCAGGTAGTGGGACCTCAAAGCCTCGATACCTGTATCTGCTTACATAATCTAGAACAGACCCAGGCGGGAGAGATACATGATTATATACACCTGGAAAATCCTAGAGGGACTAGTACTGAACCTGCACACGAAAATCACTCACAACGAAAGCAAAAGACTCGGCAGACGATGCAACATCCCCCAATAAAAGGCAGGGGTGTCACTAGCACGTTAAGAGACAATACAATAAATGTCAGGGGCCCGAGACTGTTCAACTGCCTCCCAGCATATATAAGGGGGATTACCAATAGACCCCTTGCTATCTTCAAGCAGGTACTGGACAAGCACCTAAAGTTGGTACCTGACCAGCCGGGCTGTGGCTCGTACGTTGGATTGCGTGCAGCCAGCAGTAACAGCCTGGTTGATCAGGCTCTGATCCACCATGAGGCCTGGTCACAGACCGGGCAGCGGGGGCGTTGACCCCCGGAACACTCTCCAGGTAAACTCCAGATCATGCAATTGGATCTGGCGAACTGTGCCCCTCTGTCGAGGAGGACGCATGTTGAGTATCTTTGTGTTATAATAATAATAATAATAATAATAATAATAATAATAATAATAATAATAATAATAATAAGGTAAAAGGACCCCAATGGAAATAAGTCACCCCGTCTGACTTTTTTTGGGTTATCTTTGCACATATGCTGCTATGTATGATAATCTATGAAACTGCATTTGTGTATACCTAAATAAACTTACTTACTAGAGATTATCAACTCCAGGCTAGTACATGATTATCAACCACGAGGCTAGTACATGATTAAGAATGTTTTGGGTGTTGGAGAATCCGGTGGTGTGAATCATTATATCAACAGCAAAACTAATCATATAATGATGGGGCTGGTTAGGCATAGCATTAAGTAATGCATTAATAAGAATATTGAACAGTGTGGGACTGAGCACACCTCCCTGTAGGGTTCCTAATTCAGAATCTTTAGTTACACTTCTATGTCCCTGGAACAACACAGACTTTCTATTGGACAGGTAGCCTTTAATCCAGAGGAGAAGCCATCCTCCAACATCCATTCTGGCAAGTTCACTAATGATTACATGTCGGTTGGCTACATCAAAAGCTGATTTAAGGTCAAAGAAGGTAGTGTATGAGCTGTCAGCGTGCAGAGTGAGAAAGGTGGTTATGCATTAATGCACACTCCTTCCATGCATGAAACCATACAACCGAGGAGACAAAAACTGCTTAATTCTATGCGTGAGACGATTAGGGCTCTGGTGGCCTGGTGGCTAACGCTCTCGCTTCACACGGCGAGGGCCTGGGTTCGATTCCCAGCCAGAGTAGAAACATTGGACGTGTTTCGTTCCACCTGTTGTCTATGTTCCCCATCAGTAAAATGGGTACCTGGGTGTTAGTCGACTGGTGTGGGTCGCATCCTGGGACACTGACCTAATTTGCCCGAAATGCAGAGCATAACAAGGGAGTTTCTATATAATAGTATGTCATTGTTGTCAGCTAGGACTGTATACCTTGTACATGTACTTGTAGTAAATAAAGATATTATTATTATTATTATTATTATTATTATTAAGAATCATCCTTTCGAATGTTTTACACAAGCAGCGAAATGAGTTTTGTTAATTGGGCTTTGGAATGGGAATAATGAGGCTGTTGGCCCAAGATTTAGGGAGCTCCGAAGTTACATAGCTCATGTTATATAACTCAAGTAAAGAATTACCTGGTACTCGACACAGCAATCTGAATACGTAAGTAATACCATCCTCCCCAGGCGACGTGGAGCTGCCGTTTGTTAATGCTGCATCAAGTTCAAAGTTAGTGAAAGGAAAGTTCAGCCATCTTCCAAATCAATCTCTCCCTTGCATCATATCTGTCCATTAATTTCTCCTGTGTGATACTGGGAAGACTGTCATAGCTAGATGTGGCAGCCCAAGCACTAACTCATTCGCCCAATGTAAGGGATAAGGGTGCGCGATCTGACCAGTTCTGTTACCCTTAAATCTGTTTATGCCCTTCCATGCCCGGCTAAGTTGGGTGTAAGATTAGATTTTGCCACCGAAGTGGCTAGTCTATTGTGTACCCCATACCCATCCTGTGGACGGTAGCACAAGAGCATAGGGATACACAAAAGGCCTAGGAACTAGGTCCCAAAAGGGTTAAAGGGTTAACAGGTGTACATATGTTTGTTTGTTTTTTATCTACATTTCTACAGTTCACTTATCTGTTACAAGCAAATTTACGAAATTTGCTTTGTATATTGGGTATCTTATTTTCATTAACAAGATATCTTGACATGTCACATAGGTTATTATACTGTCTCTGTATTCCTCAATGAGTGGACAATTAAGCACATAGTGTTCAAGACAGTGACCATATGCCCGATCACATAATTTGCATTTAGTTTGATCATCATCTGTGTGTCTCCCAAACTGCCAGAAGTACTTGTAACCAAGCCTAAGCCTGGCCACTACAACATCAGTTAGTCTGTTCACATTGCAAGTTGCTCCATAAACATACTTATCTACGTTCATGTTATCATAGTGGGTAATAGATCTACTCAGGCTTCTAACTGCACTCCTATAACAATCATTTTCATTATTTACTTCTTTCCTAATATTATACTTAATACTAGACACAGATATACCAAAGTTATATTCTACATTCTCCTTCAGGGTGCTCTTCTTGGCTAACATATCAACCTTATCATGAAGGAGTAATCCAGTGTGCCATGGGATCCATAACAATTGCACATTAATTCCTTTGTCCCTGATTTGTGGTGAATGTGAGCACTGAGACCATTGACAAATTGTTCCCAGTCTGTTTGCCGCAGCTCTGTCATACGCTCTCTGGCAGCAGCAAGGGAAATTGGGAAGAGCTTCAGCATTTCAAGGGTACGATGGTTTATATAGGCTAGGCCTAGTCTGCCAGCAGTACGCTTCAGTGTTCGAAGTTTAGGATAATTGTTATAGGTATGGTTTTTATAAGAGTTATGATTATTATGGAAGTTAGTTGGGTTTAGAGTACCAGGAGGTTTCAGTGGCGACTCTAAGTATAGTTCTGAATGTGGAAATACGGAAATGTGTCATAAAAGCCATTTGTGAGTCTGGGATGACTAATGACTATTGGGCCCCTACTTAAACAAGATGGGTCCTAAACAGATGACAGCAAGGATTATTATTATTATAATCAAGGGGGAAACGCTAAACCCGGAGGATTATACAGCGCCTGGGGGGGGGGAATGTGGAAGGCATTCAGGCTTAATTCGGGGAACTGGAGCACAGATCCAATTCCCTAAATCAAGAGCCCCTCACCAACATCAAGGAACCTTCCTTGAGGGGATGACAGCAAAGAAATGAGTGAGCTACTCAAGTCCCAATATGACTCAGTTTTTAGCAAGCCGCTAACCAGACTGAGAGTCGAAGATCAAAATGAATTTTTTATGAGCCACAAAATTTGGTTAACACAAGCCTATCCGATGTTATCCTGACGCCAAATGACTTCGTACAGGCGATAAATGACATGCCCATGCACTCTGCCCCAGGGCCAGACTCATGGAACTCCGTGTTCATCAAGAACTGCAAGAACTCACGAACCTTTTCCATCCTATGGAGAGGGAGCATGGACACGAGGTCGTCCCACAGTTACTAAAAACAACAGACATAGCCCCACTCCACAAAGGGGGCAGTAAAGCAACAGCAAAGAACTACAGACCGATAGCACAAACCCATCCCATATCATAAAAATCTTTGAAAGGTCCTAAGAAGCAAGATCACCACCCATCTAGAAACCCATCAGTTACACAACCCAGGGCAACATGGGTTTAGAACAGGTCGCTCCTGTCTGTCTCAACTATTGGATCACTACGACAAGGTCCTAGATGCACTAGAAGATAAAAAGAATGCAGATGTAAAAATACAACTTTGCAAAAGCCTTCGACAAGTGTGACCATGGCGTAATAGCGCACAAAATGCGTGCTAAAGGAATAACAGGAAAAGTCGGTCGAGGAACTATAATTTCCTCACTAACAGAACACAGAGAGTATCGTCAACAGAGTAAAGTCCGAGGCAGCTACGGTGAAAAGCTCTTTTCCCAAACAAGGCACAGTACTCGTTCCCATCTTGTTCCTCATCCTCATATCCAACATAGACAAGGATGTCAGCCACAGCACCGTGTCTTCCTTTGCAGATGACACCCGAATCTGCAGACAGTGTCTTCCATTGCAGACACTGTAAGGCTCCAGGCGGACATCAACCGAATATTTCAGTGGGCTGCAGAAAACAATATGAAGTTCAACGATGAGAAATTTCAATTACCAGATATGGTAAACACGAGGAAATAATCTTCATCAGAGTACAAAACAAATTCGGCCACAAAATAGAGCGAAACCCCAAATGTCAAAACCTGGGAGTGATCATGTCGGAGGACCCAAACCTTCAAGGACCATAACATTGTATCAATCGCATCTGCTAGAAAAATGACGGGATGGATAATGAGAACCTTCAAAACTAGGGAGGCCAAGCCCATGATGACACTCTCAGTCACTTTTTTCTATCTAGACTGGAATATTGCTGCACACTAACAGCACCTTTCAAGGCAGTGAAATTGCTGACCTAGAAAATGTACAAGAACCTTCAGGGTGCGCATAACAGAGATAAAACACCTCAATTACTGGGACGCTTGAGGTTCCTAAAATTGTATTCCCTGGAACGCAGGCGGGAGAGATACATGATTATATACACCTGGAAAAATCCTAGAGGGACTATTACCGAACTTGCACACGAAAATCACTCACTACGAAAACAAAAGACTTGGCAACGATGCAACATCCCCCCAAGGGAAAAAACAGGGGTGTCACTACCGTTAAGAGACCATACAATAAGTGTCAGGGGCCCGAGACTGTTCAACTGCCTCCCAGCATACATAAGGGGGATTACCAACAGACCCCTGGCAGTCTTCAAGCTGACACTGGACAAGCACCTAAAGTCGGTTCCTGACCAGCCGGGCTGTGGCTCGTACGTTGGTTTGCGTGCAGCCAGCAGCAACAGCCTGGCTGATGAGGCTCTGATCCACCAGGAGGCCTGGTCACAGACCGGGCCGCGGGGGCGTTGACCCCCGCAACTCTCTCCAGGTAAACTCCAGATGAAGTTTTAATTTCCTCATGTTTACCATATCGGAGTAATTGAAATTTCTCATCCTTGAACTTCATATTGTTTTCTGCAGCCCACTGAAACATTTGGTTGATGTCCGCCTGGAGCCTTACAGTGTCTGCAATGGAAGACACTGTCATGCAGATTCGGGTGTCATCTGCAAAGGAAGACACGGTGCTGCGGCTGACATCCTTGTCTATGTCAGATATGAGGATGAGAAACAAGATGGGAGCGAGTATTGTGCCTTGTGAAACAGAGCTTTTCACCGTAGCTGCCTCGGACTTTACTGAGATGACTACTACTCTTTGTGTTCTGTTTGTGAGGAAATTATAGATCCATCTACCAACTTTTCCTGTTATTCCTTTAACACGCATTTTGTGTGCTATTACGCCATGGACACAAATTGTCGAAGGCTTTTGCCAAAGTCTGTATATATTACATCTGCATTCTTTTTGTCTTCTAGTGCATCTAGGACCTTGTCGTAGTGATCCAATAGTTGAGACAGACAGGAGCGACCTGTTCTAAACCCATGTTGCCCTGGGTTTTTGTAATTTACGGGTTTCTAGATGGGTGGCGATCTTGCTTCTTAGGACCCTTTCAAAGATTTTTATGATATGGGATGTTAGTGCTATCGGTCTGTAGTTCTTTGCTATTGCTTTACTGCCCCCTTTGTGGAGTGGGGCTATGTCGTTGTTTTTAGTAACTGTGGGACGACCCCCGTGTCCATGCTCCCTCTCCATAAAGATGGTAAAAGCTCGTGATAGGGGCTTCTTGCAGTTCTTGATGAACACGGAGTTCCATGAATCTGGCCCGGGGCAGAGTGCATGGGCATGTCATTTATCGCCTTTCGAAGTCATTTGGCGTCAGGGTAACATCAGATAGGCTTGTATTAACCAAATTCTGTGGCTTTCTCATAAAAAATTCATTTTGATCTTCGACTCTGTCTGGTTAGCGGCTTGCTAAAAACTGAGTCATATTGGGACTTGAGTAGCTCACTCATTTCCTTGCTGTCATCTGTGTAGGACCCATCTTGTTTAAGTAGGGGCCCAATACTGGACGTTGTTCTCGACTTTGATTTGGCAAAGGAAAAGAAATACTTTGGGTTTCTTTCGATTTCATTTATGGCTTTTAGTTCTTCCCGCAATTCCTGACTCCTTTAAGATTCCTTTAGCTTAAGTTCGATGTTTGCTATTTCTCTGACCAGTGACTCCCTACGCATTTCAGTTATATTGGCCTCTTTTAGCCACTCTGTTATTCTTTTCCGTCGCCTGTAAAGGGAGCGCCTGTCTCTTTCTATTTTACATCTACTCCTCCTTTTTCTTAGAGGAATAAGCCTTGTGCATACATTGAGTGCCACCGAGTTAATCTGTTCTAGGCATAAGTTGGGGTCTGTGTTGCTTAGTGTATCTTCCCAGCTTATATCGGTTAGGTCTTGGTTTACTTGGTCCCACTTTGTTTTTGTTATTGAAGTTGAATTTGGTGAATGCTCCCTCGTGACTAATCTCATTATGTCGGTCTGGGGCTCCGCGCATACATGTCTGAACCTCGATTATGCTGTGATCTGAGTATATTGTTTTTGATATGGTGACATTTCGTATCAGATCATCATTGTTAGTGAAGATAAGGTCTAGTGTATTCTCCAGTCTAGTAGACTCTATTATTTGCTCGTTTAAGTTGAATTTTGTCCAGATATTTAAAAGCTCGTGTGTGTGTGTGTGAATTCTCGTCAGAGCTGCCTCCTGGTGTTATCACTGCAACAACATTATTTGCTATATTCCTCCATTTTAGGTGCCTCAAGTTGAAATCCCCCAGGAGCAAGATATTGGGGCAGGAGCTGGCAGATTTTCCAGACAGTGGTCACTTTTTGACAGCTGTTCCTAGAATTGCTGGGACGTTGCATCCGGAGGCTTGTAGACTACCACAATGACTAGGTTTTGGTTCTCGATCTTTTCTGCTAAAACTTCCGCTACATCATTTGAGGCATTAAGCAGTTCTGTGCAAACAAGTGACTCTGCGATGTACAGGCCAACCCCTTCCCCCTTTTGCCTGTTCACTCTGTCGCATCTGTATAGGTTGTAACCTGTGATCCATATTTCGTTGTCCAAGTGATCCTTTATGTGGGTCTCTGTGAAAGCCGCGAACATTGCATTTGCCTCTGCAAGCAGTCCATGGATGAAAGGTATTTTGTTGTTCGTTGCTGGCTTTAGACCCTGTATATTTGCAAAGAAGAATGTCATCGGACTGGTGGTATTGTTGGTTTACCTGGAGTTTACCTGGAGAGAGTTCCGGGGGTCAACGCCCCCGCGGCCCGGTCTGTGGGGGGGGGGGACTTTTTTCCCGCATTAGTATCTGTATCTGTTGGTTTGGAGTGGAAACCATCGACTGTGGTTCCACTCCAGGAATGACTGGATTTGGTGTACGATTTCCGCCATTTCCTGCCAGTTTTTTTTTTCCTTCCTGGCACTAAAAAACCTCTCCCTCTTGAGTGACTGTGGCTACCCAGGTTTTCCCACGGCCTGGATGTTTTGTATCTTTTTGTCCCCTTTAGATGGTGTGCCTGGCAATTTAAGTTATAGCACAGTCTTTCCTGTACTGAAGAGGGACACATTTCAGGGTGAATAAGCTTACAGGAAGGGAGTTTTGCATTTTCCTGTTGTCATATGGGCACGGCATTTTCTAGGGTGGTCATAGTTGCACGTCCCATCTGTTTTTACCAGATTTCCCATGCCTGCAGATACCAAGTGCATAGTATGTGCACAGGCTTGGTTTCCGTTTGCCTTGGGTTTCTGTGACTATTCCCTGTTGGTGCATGTATACCTGTCCTATTCCTATCCTCACTAGCACCAACAATGGAGCTCTCACCAGTTGTTTTTGGTAACTTGACTACACTTGTTTCCCCACTACAGCTCCTGTCTCCCATGAGGCCATTTATATGCATTTCCTCCTGCGTATATTTCCTGACTACCTGGACAAAATCTCCAGCTTAAGTTCGATGTTTGCTATTTCTCTGACCAGTGTCTCCCTACGCATTTCAGATATATTGGCCTCTATTAGCCGCTCTGTTATTCTTTTCCGTCGCCTGTAAAGGGAGCGCCTGTCTCTTTCTATTTTACATCTACTACTCCTTTTTCTTAAAGGAATAAGCCTTGAGCATACATCGAGTGCCACAGAGTTAATCTGTTCTAGGCATAAGTTGGGGTCTGTGTTGCTTAGTCAATCTTCCCAGATTATATCGTTTAGACTTGATTTACTTGGTCCCACTTTATGTTCTTGTTATTGAAGTTGAATTTGGTGAAGGCTCC
>NC_069440.1:31468266-31496431 GCF_026875155.1 Cherax quadricarinatus
CTTTTTTTAATAAATGTATGAAAGAGGGGAAGGTTACCTAGGGATTGGCAGAGAGTATGTATAGTCCCTTTACATAAAGGGAAGGGGGACAAAAGAGTTTGTAAAATTTTTGGAATAAGTTTACATGAGTATACCAGGAAAAGTGTACGGTAGGGTCATAATTGAAAGAATTAGAGGTAAGACAGAATGTAGGATTGCGGATGAGCAAGGAGGTTTCAGAGTGGGTAGGGGATGTGTAGATCAAGTGTTTACATTGAAGCATATATGTGAACAGTATTTAGATAAAGGTAGGGAAGTTTTCATTGCATTTATGGATTTAGAAAAGGCATATGATAGTGGATAGGGGAGCAATGTGGCAGATGTTGCAAGTATATGTAATAGGTGGTAAGTTACTAAATGCTGTAAAGAGTTTTTATGAGGATAGTGAGGCTCAAGTTAGTGTGTAGAAGAGAGGGAGAATACTTCCCGGTAAAAGTAGGTCTTAGACAGGGATGTGTAATGTCACCATGGTTGTTTAATATATTTATAGATGGGGTTGTAAAAGAAGTAAATGCTAGGGTGTTCGGGAGAGGGGGTGGGATTAAATTATGGGGAATCAAATACAAAATGGGGAATTGTCACAGTTACTTTTTGCTGATGATACTGTGGCTATGGGAGATTCCAATGAAAATTGCAAAGGTTAGTGGATGAGTTTGGGAGTGTGTGTAAAGGTAGAAAGTTGAAAGTGAACATAGAAAAGTGTAAGGTGATGAGAGTATCAAATGATTTAGATAAAGAAAAAATGGACATCAAATTGGGGAGGAGGAGTATGGAAGAAGTGAATGTTTTCAGATACTTGGGAGTTGAGTGTCGGCGGATGGATTTATGAAGGATGAGGTTAATCATAGAATTGATGAGGGAAAAAAGGTGAGTGGTGCGTTGAGGTATATGTGGAGTCAAAAAACGTTATCTATGGAGGCAAAGAAGGGAATGTATCAAAGTATAGTAGTACCAACACACTAATATGGGTGTGAAGCTTGGGTTGTGAATGCAGCAGCGAGGAGACGGTATTTAGGCAGTGGAGATGTCCTGTCTAAGGGCAATGTGAGGTGTAAATATTATGCAGAAAATTGGGAGTGTGGAAATTAGGAGGTGTGGAGTTAAAAGTATTAGTCAGAGGGCTGAAGAGGGGCTGTTGAGGTGGTTTGGTCATTTAGAGAGAATGGATCAAAGTAGAATGACTTGGAGAGCATTTAAATCTGTAGAAGGAAGGAAGGCGGGGTAGGGGTCGTACTCGAAAAGGCTGGAAGGAAGGGGTAAGGGAGGTGTTGTGGGCGAGGGGCTTGGACTTCCAGCAGGCGTGCATGAGCGTGTTCGATAGGAGTGAATGGAAACGAATGGTATTTGGGACCTGACGATCTGTTGGAGTGTGAGCAGGGTAATATTTAGTGAAGGGATTCAGGAAAACCGGTTATTTTTATATAGCCGGATTTGAGTCCTGGAAATGGGAAGTACAATGCCTGCACTCTAAAGGTTTGGGATATTAGCAGTTTGGAGGGATATGTTGTGTATCTTTATACGTATATACTTCTAAACTGTTGTGTTCTAAGCACCTCTGCAAAAACAGTGATTATGTGTGATGAAAGTATTTTCTTTTTGGGGATTTTCTTTCTTTTTTGGGTCACCGTGCCTCGGTGGGAGACGGTCGACTTGTTGAAAAAAAAAATTGTGCGTGTGTGTGTTTATATATATACATTATATATATATATATTATATATATATATATATTTATATATATATATAATATATATATATTATATTATTTATATATGTGTGTGTGTGTGTGTGTAAGACTGGCAATTAGCAAGAACTCACTTAAAAAATTTAAATCCCTTTTTAAAATTTTTTTTTTCCTTTAAAAAATTTTTTTAATTTTTTGTTTTAAAATTTAAAAAATTTAAAAATTTTGTAGCAAAAAAAACCTTTTGGAAAAAATTTCCTTTAACCCCTTTTTATAAAAAGCGTAATTTAAATTTTTGCCTAATAAACTAAATATTTTTTAAATAAGTTACATTTAAATTTAAAAAACACAATGAAATATATTTTTTCGTTTTTTAATTTTGGATGTTTTTTGTTTAAAAATTTTTTAATTTCACAAATTTTCGGGTTGCCTTAAATTTGGCAAGGCGTGGCCCCTTTTATTTAACCAAAATTTGAAGTTTACTTTTTCAGCACGAAATATGTGTATTCACTTTAAAAGGGGCCAAAAACCCACACATACCCCCTAAAAGTAAATTTGGAAATGAGAGGGTATGGGAAGGAAGTGTAAAATACACCCCGGGAGACCCCAGATTACCCCTGGCCCCAAATTTTAAAAAATCACTTTTCTAAATATTAAATCTGTTAAAAAAGGGGATCCCCAAACAAATTTTGGGCTTGTTAAAACTGTTAGCAGGGGTACTAGAAAAAAAGTGTGGAAGTTTTCAAACCCGGAAAATGGGAAACATAAACCCCTTTCCCCCGTGCCGGTAACCCCCTGAAAAAGGTAAGTGGGTCAAAAGGTTTTCCAACAACCCCAATTTAAACCCTTTTTTAAATAGGGGAATCGACAAAAAAAAACCTAGTCCCAAAGGGCCCCCTGCGAAAGTATAAAAAAAATCGAAAAAACAGTCCAAAGGGATATTTCGTTAGTTACAGTCCTAATAATTTAAAATTAAAAATAATATTAATTGGGGTTGGTAAGGCAAATCCCTGACATGTTTCGGAGGGGATCCGGTTTATGCAGTTTCTTTATCGCCCAGGTTTTTAAAAATGTTTTTCGTAACTCTGGGTGCTTAAATTATGGTTTTGTTGTGAGCTGGCATTGACCCTTTAAAAACAAAAATGTAAAAAAAATTAAAAAGATTTTTTAAAGTGGGGGGGAATATCCCCAGTGTCAGTAAAAACCCCTGGAGTTTAAGGAAATTTCCCCGGGAGTATCGTTTAAAACCCCTGTGAGTGAAGGGGATTCCCAAATGAGTTGTCAGTAAAACCCCTATTTAGTAAAGGTTTTTTTTACCCCGCGAGAGTTTTGTAAGGCACTGTGAGTGAAGGTATTACCCCAAAGAGGTGTCCAGTAAGCACTGTGAGTGAAGGGATTATTAGTAACTCAGTACATTCACTCAGTGCCTTATTGAGTTACTAGATAATACCTTCACTCACAGTGGCCTACTGAGTTACTAGATAATACGTTCACTCACAGTGGCTTACTGACACTCACTTGGTAATACTTTCACTCATAGTGCCTTACTATCTAGTGACTCAGTAAGGCACTGTGAGTGAAGGTATTATCTAGTAACTCAGTACCTTCACTCACAGAGCCTTATTGAGTTACTAGATAATACCTTCACTCACAGTGGCCTACTGACACTCACTGGGTGATGCCTTCACTCACAGTGCCTTACTGACAATCACTGGGTAATGCCTTCACTCATAGTGCCTTACTGACACTCACTGGGTAATACTTTCACTCATAGTGCCTTACTATCTAGTGACTCAGTAAGGCACTGTGAGTGAAAGTATTACCTAGTGACTCAGTAAGGCACTATGAGTGAAGGTATTACCCAGTGAATGTCAGTAAGGCACTGTGAGTGAAGGTATTACCTATGACTCAGTAAGGCACTGTGAGTGAAAGTATTACCTAGTGACTCAGTAAGGCACTGTGAGTGAAGGTATTACCCAGTGAATGTCAGTAAGGCACTGTGAGTGAAGGTATTACCTAGTGACTCAGTAAGGCACTGTGAGTGAAAGTATTACCTAGTGACTCAGTAAGGCACTGTGAGTGAAGGTATTACCCAGTGAATGTCAGTAAGGCACTGTGAGTGAAGGTATTACCCAGTGAATGTCAGTAAGGCACTGTGAGTGAAAGTATTACCTAGTGACTCAGTAAGGCACTGTGAGTGAAGGTATTACCCAGTGAATGTCAGTAAGGCACTGTGAGTGAAAGTATTACCTAGTGACTCAGTAAGGCACTGTGGTGAAGGTATTACCCAGTGAATGTCATAAGGCACTGTGAGTGAAAGATTACCTTTGTGACTCAGTAAGGCACTGTGAGTGAAGGTATTACCCAGTGAATGTCAGTAAGGCACTGTGAGTGAAAGTATTACCTAGTGACTCAGTAAGGCACTGTGAGTGAAGGTATTACCCAGTGAATGTCAGTAAGGCACTGTGAGTGAAAGTATTACTAGTGACTCAGTAAGGCACTGTGGTGAAGGTTACCAGTGAATGTCAGTAAGGCACTGTGAGTGAAAATATTACCTAGTGACTCAGTAAGGCACTGTGAGTGAAGGTATTACCCAGTGAATGTCAGTAAGGCACTGTGAGTGAAAGTATTACCTAGTGACTCAGTAAGGCACTGTGAGTGAAGGTATTGCCCAGTGAATGTCAGTAAGGCACTGTGAGTGAAAGTATTACCTAGTGACTCAGTAAGGCACTGTGAGTGAAGGTATTACCCAGTGAATGTCAGTAAGGCACGTGAGTGAAAGTTTACCTAGTGACTCAGTAAGGCACTGTGAGTGAAGGTATTACCCAGTGAATGTCAGTAAGGCACTGTGAGTGAAGGTATTACCCAGTGAATGTCAGTAAGGCACTGTGAGTGAAGGTATTACCCAGTGAATGTCAGTAAGGCACTGTGAGTGAAGGTATTACCCAGTGAATGTCAGTAAGGCACTGTGAGTGAAGGTATTACCCAGTGAATGTCAGTAAGGCACTGTGAGTGAAGGTATTACCCAGTGAGTGTCAGTAAGGCACTGTGAGTGAAGGTGTTACCCAGTGAGTGTCAGTAAGGCACTGTGAGTGAAGGTATTACCCAGTAACACCATGAATGAAGTAGACACATTGGTGTCTGGAGCAGTGTTGTGGTAGTGTGACATATTGGTGTTGGAGCAGTGTTGTGGTTAGTTTTGACATATGGGTGTCTGGGGGCAGTGTTTGTGGCAGTGTGACATATTGGTGTCTGGAGCAGTGTTGTGGTAGTGTGACATATTGGTGTCTGGAGCAGTGTTGTGGCAGTGTGACATATTGGTGTCTGGAGCGTGTTGTGGCAGTGTGGAATTGGTGTCTGGAGCAGTGTTGTGGTAGTGGACATATTGGTGTCTGGAGCAGTGTTTGTGGTAAATGTGACATATTGGTGTCTGGAGCAGTGTTGTGGTAGTGTGACATATTGGTGTCTGGAGCAGTGTTGTGGTAGTGTGACATATTGGTGTCTGGAGCAGTGTTGTGGCAGTGTGACATATTGGTGTCTGGAGCAGTGTTGTGGCAAGTGTGAACATTGGTGTCTGGAGCAGTGTTGTGGTAGTGTGACATTTGGTGTTGGAGCAGTGTTGTGGTAGTGTGACATATTGGTGTTGGGCAGTGTTGTGGTAGGTGACACATTGGTGTCTGGAGCAGTGTTGTGGTAGTTGGACACATTGGTGTCTGGAGCAGTTGTTGTGGTAGTGTGACACATTGGTGTCTGGAGCAGTGTTGTGGCAGTGTGACACATTGGTGTCTGGAGCAGTGTTGTGGTAGTGTGACATATTGGTGTCTGGAGCAGTGTTGTGGCAGTGTGACACATTGGTGTCTGGAGCAGTGTTGTGGCAGTGTGTGTGACACTTGGTGTCTGGAGCAGTGTTGTGGTAGTGTGACACATTTGGGGTCTGGAGCAGTGTTGTGGCGTGTGACACATTGGTGTCTGGAGCAGTGTTGTGGTAGTGTGTGTGACACCTTGGTGTCTGGAGCAGTGTTGTGGTAGTGTGTGTGACACCTTGGTGTCTGGAGCAGTGTTGTGGTAGTGTGACACATTGGTGTCTGGAGCAGTGTTGTGGCAGTGTGACACATTGGTGTCTGGAGCAGTGTTGTGGTAGTGTGTGTGACACCTTGGTGTCAGGAGCAGTGTTGTGGTAGTGTGTGTGACACCTTGGTGTCTGGAGCAGTGTTGTGGTAGTGTGTGTGACACCTTGGTGTCTGGAGCATGTTGGTTGTAGTGTGTTTTGACACTTGGTGTCTGGAGCAGTGTTTGGGTTTGTGTGACACAATTGGTGTCTGGAGCAGTGTTGTGGTAGTGTGACATATTGGTGTCTGGAGCAGTGTTGTGGTAGTGTGACATATTGGTGTCTGGAGCAGTGTTGTGGTAGTGTGACATATTGGTGTCTGGGGCAGTGTTTGTGTAGTGTGACACATTGGTGTCTGGAGCCCGTGTTGTGGTTTTGTGTGACATAATTGGTGTCTGGAGCAGTGTTGTGGTAGTGTGACACATTGGTGTCTGGAGCAGTGTTGTGGTAATGTGTGAGACACCTTGGTGTCCGGAGCAGTGTTGTGGTAGGTGTGACACATGGTGTCTGGAGCAGTGTTGCGGTAAGTGTGTGGACACATGGTGTCGGGAGCAGTGTTGTGGTAGTGTGTGACACATTGGTTGTGGGAGCAGTGTTTGTGGGAGTGTGACACATTGGTGTCTTGAGCTTGTTGCGGTAGTGTGATAATTGGTGTCTGGAAAAGTGTTGTGGTAGTGTGGGGGACACATTGGTGTCTGGAACAGTGCTGTGGGAGTGTGTGTGACACCTTGGTGTCTGGAGCAGTGTTGTGGAAGTGTGTGTGTGACACCTTGGTGTTGGAGCAGTGTTGTGGAAGCGTGTGTGTGACACTTGTGTCTGGAGCAGATTGTGGTAGTGAGTGGTAACAAACCCTTTGGGGTCTGGAGCAGTATTGTGGTTGTGTGGTGTGACACCTTGGTGCTGGAGCAGTATTGTGCAGTGTGTGACACCTTGGTGATGGAGCATGTTTGTGGTAGTGTGTGTGACACCTTGGCTCTGGAGCAGTGTTTTTGGTAGTGTGTGTGACACCTTGGTGTCTTGAGCAGTGTTGTGGAATGTGTGACACCTTGGTATCTGGAGCAGTGTTGTGGTAGTGTGTGTGACAAATTGGTGTCTGGAGCAGTGTTGTGGCAGTGTGACACCATTGGTGTCTGGAGGCAGTGTTGTGGTTGTGTGACACATTGGTGTCTGGAGCAGTTGTTGTGGAGTGTGACACATTGGTGTCTGGAGCAGTGTTGTGGCAGTGTGACACATTGGTGTCTGGAGCAGTGTTGTCGTAATGTGTGACACATTGGTGTCTGGAGCAGTGTTGCGGTAGTGTGTGTGACACATTGGTGTCGGGACAGTGTTGTGGTAGTGTGACACATTGGTGTCTTGAGCAGTGTTGCGGTAGTGTGATATATTGGTGTCTGGAACAGTGTTGTGCTAGTGTCTGTGACACCTTGGTGTCTGGAGCAGTGTTGTGGTAGTGTGTGACACATTGGTGTATGGAACAGTGCTGTGGCAGTGTGTGTGACACCTTGGTTGGAGGGAGGGGTTGTGGAAGTGTGTGGGGTGACACCTTGGGTGTCTGGAGCAGTGTTGTGGAAGTGTGTGTGTGACATCTTGGTGTCTGGAGCAGTGTTGTGGAAGTTTTGTTTTGGACACATTGGTGTCTGGAGCAGTGTTGTGGAAGTGTTGGTGTTTGACACCTTGGTGTCTGGAGCAGTATTGTGGTAGTGAGTGTAACACCTTGGTGTCTGGAGCAGTATTGTGGTAGTGTGTGTGTGACACCTTGGTGTCTGGAGCAGTATTGTGGCAGTGTGTGACACCTTGGTGACTGGAGCAGTGTTGTGGTAGTGTGTGTGACACCTTGGCGTCTGGAGCAGTGTTGTGGTAGTGTGTGTGACACCTTGGTGTCTGGAGCAGTGTTGTGGTAGTGTGTGACACCTTGGTGTCTGGAGCAGTGTTGTGGTAGTGTGTGTGACACCTTGGTGTCTGGAGCAGTGTTGTGGTAGTGTGACACATTGGTGTCTGGAGCAGTGTTGCGGTAGTGTGACACATTGGTGTCTGGAGCAGGTTTTTGTGGCATGTGTGTGTGACGCCTTGGTGTCTGGAGCAGTGTTGTGGCAGTGTGTGTGACACCTTGGTGTCCGGAGCAGTGTTGTGGTAGTGTGACACTTTGATGTCTGGAGCAGTGTTGTGGCAGTGTGTGTGACGCCTTGGTGTCTGGAGCAGAGTTGTGGCAGTGTGTGTGACACCTTGGTGTCAGGAGCAGTGTTGTGGCAGTGTGTGTGAAAACCCTTTGGGGTCTGGAGCAGTGTTTTTGGCAGTGGTTGTGACACCTTGGTGTCTGGAGCAGTTTTGTGGGCAGTGTGTGTGACACCTTGGTGTCTGGAGCAGTGTTGTGGTTTTGTGTGTGGACACCTTGGTGTTGGAGCAGTGTTGTGGCAGTGTGTGTGACACCTTTGGGGTCTGGAGCATGTTTGTGGTAGTGTGTGGGCACCAGGCGTGGGCACCACACTGTCGCTGTGTTCAGGCGTGGGCACCACACTGTCGCTGTGTTCAGGTGTGGGCACCACACTGTCGCTGTGTTCAGGTTTGGGCAAAACCCCACTGCCGCTGTGTTCAGGGTGGGGGACCACACTGCCGCTGTGTTCAGGCGTGGGCACCACAAATGCCGCTGTTTAGGGGTGGGCACCACACTGCCGCTGTGTTCAGGCGTGGGCACCCCCACTGCCGCTTGGGTTCGGCGTGGGCACCCCACTGCCGCTGTGTTCAGGCGTGGGCACCACACTGCCGCTGTGTTTCAGGGCGTGGGCACCACACTGCCGCTGTGTTCAGGCGTGGGCACCACACTGCCGCTGTGTTCAGGCGTGGGCACCACACTGCCGCTGTGTTCAGGCGTGGGCACCACACTGCCGCTGTGTTCAGGCGTGGGCACCACACTGCCGGGTGTGTTCAGGCGTGGGCCCCCACTGCCGCTGTGTTCAGGCGTGGGCACCACACTGCCGCTGTGTTCAGGCGTGGGCACCCCACTGCCGCTGTGTTCAGGGCGTGGGCACTACACTGCCGCTGTGGTTCAGGGTTGGGCACCACACTGCTGCTGGTTTTAGGGGGTGGGCACCCCACTGCCGCTGTGTTCGGGCGTGGGCACCCCATGCCCCTGTGTTCGGGGGTGGGCACCCCACTGCACTGTGTTTCGGGCGTGGGCACCCCACTGCCACTGGGGTTCGGGGTGGGCACCGCACTGCCGCTGTGTTCGGGCTTTGGGGACCGCACTGCCGCTGTGTTCGGGCGTGGGCACGCACTGGCGCTGTTTCGGGCGTGGGCACCGCACTGCCCGCTGTGTTCGGGCGTGGGCACCGCATGCCGCTGTGTCGGGCGTGGGCACCGCACTGCCCGCTGTGTTCGGGCGTGGGCACCGCACTGCCGCTCTGTTTTGGGCGTGGGCACCGCACTGCCCCCTGTGTTCGGGCGTGGGCAACCGCACTGCGTTTTGTTCGGGCGTGGGCACCGCACTGGGCCCCTCTGTTCGGGCGTGGGCGCCGCACTGCCGCTCTGTTCGGGCGTGGGCGCCGCACTGCCGCTCTGTTCGGGCGTGGGCGCCGCACTGCCGCTCTGTTCGGGCGTGGGCGCCGCTCTGTTCGGGCGTGGGCGCCGCACTGCCGCTCTGTTCGGGCGTGGGCACCGCACTGCCGCTGTGTTCGGGCGTGGGCACCGCACTGCCGCTGTGTTCGGGCGTGGGCACCGCACTGCCGCTGTGTTCGGGCGTGGGCACCGCACTGCCGCTGTGTTCGGGCGTGGGCACCGCGCTGCCGCTGCGTTCAGGGGTGGGCACCACGCTGCCGCTGCGTTTTAGGCTGGGCACCACATGCCGCTGCGTTCAGGCGTGGGGCACCACACTGCCGCTGCGTTCAGGCGTGGGCACCACACTGCCGCTGCGTTCAGGCGTGGGCACCACACTGCCGCTGCGTTCAGGCGTGGGCACCACACTGCCGCTGCGTTCAGGCGTGGGCACCACACTGCCGCTGCTTCCCGGCGTGGGGACCACACTGCCGCTGCGTTCAGGCGTGGGCACCACACTGCCGCTGCGTTCAGGCGTGGGCACCACGCTGCCGCTGCGTTCAGGCGTGGGCACCCCCGCTGCCGCTGCGTTCAGGCGTGGGCACCACACTGCCGCTGCGTTCAGGCGTGGGCACCACACTGCCGCTGCGTTCAGGCGTGGGCACCACACTGCCGCTGCGTTCAGGCGTGGGACCACACTGCCGCTGCGTTTAAAGGGGTGGGCAACCCCACTGGGCCCCTGCGTTCAGGCGTGGGCACCACACTGCCGCTGCGTTCAGGCGTGGGCACCACACTGCCGCTGCGTTCAGGCGTGGGCACCACACTGCCGCTGCGTTCAGGCGTGGGCACCACACTGCCGCTGCGTTCAGGCGTGGGAACAAAACTGCCGCTTGCGTTCAGGCGTGGGCACCACACTGGGCCCCTGCGTTCAGGCGTGGGCACCACACTGCCCCTGCGTTTCAGGCGTGGGCACCACACTGCCGCTGGTTAGGCGTGGGCACCACACTTGCCGCTGCGTTCAGGCGTGGGCACCACACTGCCGCTGCGTTCAGGTGTGGGCACCACACACCCGCTGTGTTCAGGCGTGGGCACCACACACCCGCTGTGTTCAGGCGTGGGCACCTCACCCGCTCTTTTCAGGCGTGGGCACCACACACCCGCTGTGTTCAGGTGTGGTCACCTCACCCGCTGTGTTCAGGTGTGGGCACCTCACCCACTCTGTTCAGGCATGGGTACCACACACCCGCTGTGTTCAGGCATGGGTACCACACACCCGCTGTGTTCAGGCGTTGGCACCTCACCCGCTGTGTTCAGGCGTGGGTACCACACACCCGCTGTGTTCAGGCGTGGGTACCACACACCCGCTGTGTTCAGGCGTGGGCACCTCACCCGCTGTGTTCAGGCGTGGACACCTCACCCGCTCTGTTGAGGTGTGGGCACCTCACCCGCTCTGTTCAGGCATGGGTACCACACACCCGCTCTGTTCAGGCATGGGTACCACACACCCGATGTGTTCAGGTGTGGGCACCTCACCCGCTGTGTTCAGGCATGGGTACCACACACCCGCTGTGTTCAGGCATGTGGTACCCAACACACCCACGTGTTCAGCCATGGGTACACACACACCCACTGTGTTCAGGTGTGGGCACCTCACCCGCTGTGTTCAGGTGTGGGCACCTCACCCGCTGTGTTCAGGCATGGGTACCACACACCCGCTGTGTTCAGGCATGGGTACCACACACCCGCTGTGTTCAGGCATGGGTACCACACACCCGCTGTGTTCAGGTGTGGGCACCTCACCCGCTGTGTTCAGGCATGGGTACCACACACCCGCTGTGTTCCGGCATGGGTACCACACACCCGCTGTGTTCAGGTGTGGGCACCTCACCCGCGCAGTATTACAATTATCACATAATACAAGTTATGAACTTAACATTGTATAATCCATATATTTTAAAGCTAGTTTATATCTTGTTATATAGCATACTAGTTTCTCAATTTTATATATTCATCCGGTGACATAGATCCTTCTGTGTCTGACACTTTCACTATGAGTCTGTATTTCATGTGACCTGATTTCTTTTTCTCCCATTTTTGTTACGTGATATTTATCTACTTTAAATTCCATAATCCATCTATTACTCCATGTGGTCAGTTTATCCAAATCTTCTTTTAAAGTTGTAGGTGTTTTTATTATTAATTTTACGTGAGATTGTTTCATCGTCTGCAAACATGTTTATGTATGTTTTATTGCTTCTGGTAAATCATTTAATTAAATTGGAAACATTTAGCCTAGAACCTTTTGGCACCCCACTGTGTCATCCCCACTTGTGGCACCCACCGCTTGTGGCACCCCCCATTTGTGGCACCCTCACTTGTGGCATCCTCACTTGCGGCATCCTCACTTGTGGCACCCCACTTGTGGCATCTCCACTTGTGGCATCCTCACTTGTGGCACCCCACTTGTGGCACCCCCACTTGTGGCATCTCCACTTGTGACACCCCACTTGTGGCACCCCCACTTGTGGCACCCCCACTTGTGGCACCCCCACTTGTGGCACCCCCACTTGTGGCACCCCCACTTGTGGCACCCCCACTTGTGGCACCCCCACTTGTGGCATCCCCACTTGTGGCATCATTTGTGGCACCCCACTTGTGGCACCTCCACTGGCACCCCCACTTGTGGCACCCCCACTTGCGGCATCCTCACTTGTGGCATCCCCACTTGTGGCATCCTCACTTGTGGCACCCTCACTTGTGGCACCCCCACTTGTGGCACCCCACCTGTGGCACCCCTACTTCTGGCATCCTCACTTGTGGCACCCCTGCTTGTGGCACCCCTGCTTGTGGCACCCCCACTTGTGGCACCCCCACTTGTGGCACCCCCACTTGTGGCATCCCCACTTGTGGCACCCCCACTTGTGGCATCCTCACTTGTGGCACCGTACTTGTGGCATCCTCACTTGTGGCACCCTACTTGTGGCACCCCCACTTGTGGCACCCCCACTTGTGGCACCCTCACTTGTGGCATCTCCACTTGTGGCACGCCACTTGTGGCATCCTCACTTGTGGCACGCCACTTGTGGCACCCCCACTTGTGGCACCCCACTTGTGGCACCCCACTTGTGGCATCCTCACTTGTGGCACCACACTTGTGGCACCACACTTGTGGCACCCCCACTTGTGGCACCCCCACTTGTGCCCCCGCTTTTGGCATCCCCACTTGTAGCACCCCACTTGTGGCACCCCCACTTGTGGCACCCCCACTTGTGGCACCCCACTTGTGGCATCCCCACTTGTGGCACCCCCAATTGTGGCACCCCCAATTGTGGCACTCCCGCTTGTGGCACGCCCGCTTGTGGCATCCCCATTTGTGGCATCCCCACTTGTGGCATCATCACTTGTGGCACCCCACTTGTGGCATCCCCACTTGTGGCATCCCCACTTGTGGCATCCCCACTTGTGGCATCCCCACTTGTGACATCCCCATTTGTGGCACCCCCGCTTGTGGCCCCCCACTTGTGGCATCCCCACTTGTGGCATCCCCACTTGTGGCACCCCACTTGTGGCACCCCCGCTTGTGGCACCCCCACTTGTGGCACCCCCACTTGTGGCACCCCCACTTGTGGCACCCCCACTTGTGGCATCCCCACTTGTGGCACCCCCCACTTGTGGCATCCCACTTTTGGCACCCCACTTTTGGCACCCCTTGTGGCACCCCCACTTGTGGCACCCCACTTGTGGCACCCCCACTTGTGGCATCATCACTTACAGACATTTTCATCTCTGACGAAGTCTGTTATAATTTACGTCTAATTCCTCCTATATCTTTATTTCCAACTTAGTCTTTCGTAGGGAAATTTATCAAGACCTTTATAATCCAGGTAAATAGAATCTTCCCATTCATTCCTTTCCTGAAGAATTTCTCTGTCATTATAACTTAAGTTTGATACACAGTACGTGATCTTGCAGACCAAGAAACAAACTCCTTATCAGTTTGTTATTATCCTCTAGGTTAGGTAAGGTTCGTCAGGATACAGGACAAGTGTTTCCTGACGCGGGTCTTAAGTTATATGACCCGCCGTTGGAGCTTCTGGTCATCTGACCGACGCCTTCCGCCTGCTTATCATTTAACTTATTATGATCATAAGTGTTGTATCCTCATTTCTATATTTTTTTCAGTTTTACAATACAACAAAATTGTCCTGTAGTTTAACCCATAAACTGTCAGAGTCTAAAATATATGTGCGCCTCAGTGTTGACAATTTTGAAAAAAGTGTGTTTATCTTGCAAAAAATCTTGATTTTTAGAAGCGCAGTAAGACAAGAATGAAATTTAATTGTTACTTAGAGATATGAAGGTTTGAATGTTTCGTTTATGATGATTTTATGACAAGAAGAGAGTTTTCCACGTTTTATTTATTGTTGTTTTATTTTTTTCAGTTTTTGAAAAGTTTTATTGGTCATATGTTTTACACCTACTTCTGTTTTCACATTTTACTTAATTTTATTGTTCATTTACATTAGCCAGTGTAAACACAACATGTGTAAATGGCATTTACTGGCTCTCATAATGCCCTTCACAAGGAATTTTTTTTATAATGTGCACACCTAGGGCATAGAACTGTTTTTCTCTGATGTCCAAACTAGGCCATTCGAGAGCAGTTTGGGGGCTCAAGAATTTGGCATAAATTGCTTCATCGGCAGTTTAGGGATTTGCATAAAGTTGTCATCGACAGTTCACGGCTTCAGGGTCTTCACTGTCACGTTATCAGATCCAGGAAGACTATGTTCCATCTTCCATGTGTTTGCTAATTTACCTTCCTCTTGTGAAATCCTAAAAAAATTTCCAAATTTGATTTTTTTTGCACATTGTTTAAAGACTGAAGACGTTATATCATCTGGCATCTTATCAGCTTCTAAAAATAATTTCTTCACCACCTCTTTAGTTATTTCAGTATCCTCTAAATTGGCTGCCTGTTCACGATTACAATTTGTATGAAAAACGTCTTTTTTGAACATACTTTAAAAACCTCTCTTTAATTTCTCACACATTTCCTCCTCTACCTCAGTGATTTTTACCGTTTTTATTTATTCTTTGTATGTCTTAGTGACTCTAATGGGTTTAGAGCTTGGATTGATTATAATAATGTATCTCTTAGTAATAATTGTAGAGTTACCGACAAAATGTTAAGTAAATGGGCACAGACGCAGCTAATGTGACATTGTTACAACGTTTCGCTCTCCAGGAGCTTTGAGGTGAAAGTTAGGTGGTAGTAATAATATTAATAGCAGTTACAGTAGTAGTTGTATGAATGGAGGTAACTCTAGGTTGCTGTGCGATGCCAGGGTTTGTTGTTTTGAGTAGAATTCTGGCTAATGCCTCCGATATGACGAAGCTACCTTTATTTTGCTTAATTATCTGAAGTTGCGATTAAAGATAAATCAAGGCGTTCATATCTGCGGAAGTTTGCTGCTTTGATCACTAGGCGGCGTCATTGAATCTCATAAGATGGAGGAATTTCTGTGCTGTCACATGCGTTGTTCAAGTTATCGTTTCTGCACGTCTTGATGTCTTTGAGACGTGTTTGAAGGTTACGTGCTGCTTCACCGACGTATGTCTTGTGACAGCCTTTTTTTTTTTTTTTTTTTTTTTTTTTTTTACACGGGGGGTTTGCCCAAGGTTAAGGACCCCTGCTTTATTGAAAAGCTTTTACGGGGTTAAAAGGATTCCTAAATTTATTTTGGGAAGCTAAGTGCTGTTACCTACATCAGTCATTTTTTAAGCATTTTTGTTTTTGGGGACATACAAGTGGGAACAGGATGAAGTTGGAGATCTGTGGGCCCGCATTTTCTTTTTATCAAATGAGTTAAACTCCTTGGGCATCATTATGCTGTACAAAAAAGTTCCATACTGGGGGTCATCCCGGGTATGTATGGTCTCAGATGGGTGATGTTCTGGGAAGGGGTACAGCCTTTACAAGGGATTGTGGTTAAACCCCCTTCATTGACGGGGTTTAAATTGTTTTTTTTTGGGCCTGGTAAGTGTTTTATGAATGGGACTGGGTTTTTTTGATGGCGACCTTTGTGTTTTACTTTTACAGGGGCTTTTGAAGACGTTCAAAAGGTTTAAATTGGCTGTTTGGAAAAGGGCCCATGACTTTTTTTTTAAAGGGGGAGGAAACCCATTTTACCCAGCCTTTATTTTGCATCCCCTTTTTTTTTTGGTTTGTGTACATGGGGAAAACAACATTGTAAAAAATTTAATTTTGGGATTAGTCCCGATAAAAAATTACTAAATTTTTTTTTATGGCACGTCATGGGCATGTGCACAGGAGAATTAGACATAGGAAAAGTTTTTGTAGCTGAGGCACATTATTAAAAAGGGGTTACTTGAATTTTGTATGTTCCCAAAAGTATGAAATACTTTTTGGTATTTTATTTTTTAGAATTTGAAAAATCAAAATTTTTTTTTTTTCAAAGTTTTAATAAGAGGTAATGAAACAAAGTATTTTGAAAGTGAGTTTGATGGAAGTTTGAACACTGACTTCAAGAACAATGACTTTTTACAATATCAAAGATTTTTTTTATAATTCTTCAATAAACAATAAAGGTGCACACAAGGCCGGCTAAATAACTTGAGATAATCGCTGATAAAGAAATAATGTGTTTCGTGTCTTCTGATACTTATAATTTTTCTTCTAATCTTCCGTTTTTGCCTCAAACAGTTGCATCATAATTATCTTTATGCATTAATAAAATATTACAGTACTGTGCACAAAACATTAAATCAACGTAAAATATACTAAATATTTGTGACTAAATTGTATTCCGGCAAAATTCGTAATTTCCGATAACTGCGATTAGAGAACTCTTAGAAAAAAATTGAATTATTTTTTAAACTATACAACAATGATTACAAAATAATTGTTTATTTTTTTTATTTATCTCCTGATACCAGTGTCTTTCCTAATAAAATTTTCTTCTATTTTTGGGGGACTAATCAATTTTTTTTCTACTTCCTACAGTACAAAACAGTCTTTTTTCCCAGGATTAAGTGGCTGATTGTGTGTGTGTGTGTGTGTGTGTGTGTGTACACGTGTACTTGGTGGAGGGAAGGGGTGTAGGGTGGTGACCCTTGTAGCTCAGTATTGATATTTCCCACTCCCTCCTCGCACACCTTCTTCACTCTTGTTACTACCACCTACTCATCTACAACTCCCTCATCTACTTCTTTCACAGTTTCAACTTACGTTTTCATAACTCTTGTTTTTTAATTTCATGGAATCTTTCATTCTCTCTCTCTCTCTCTCTCTCTCTCTCTCTCTCTCCTGTAGACACACACAGTAGCCCATAATCTAGGCTTTAGTTGATATTTCTTGGAAGATAACCTCGGTGTGACCTTTCAAGTTCTTTGCCCTCCCTCCCTCCCTCATTAGCTCATTTAAAAGCCTTTTTATTATGAGATATCCAAATAATGGCCAGGATGAAGTTGGAGTCATCTGTGGGCCAGTGATTTCATTTGGTCAACTGACTTTATTTCGTTAATGTCTTAGGTGTGGTGAGCGAGACAGCGAGCACTGGTGTCCCAGTACACTGCGTAAGTGAGAGGTTGGGTTTCATTATTAATAAGAATATTCTTGGTTTTAGTTTAGGACTATGTGGATTGCCGCGTCAATCAGCGTAATGCAGTTGTATTAGAGTATTCTTTTTAAATATAAGTATTCTTGGTATTCTCTGAACACAACTTGAGTCGTAATTAACCCTGACAGAATCACTATGTAACGATGTCTTGTCAGGTTAGTTTTAAAACTTTTTCCCCCCAAATGTTATTGCCGCAATTACTAGAATTAACGAGATAAGCTCGACTCTATGTATTTTGAAAGTTTTAAACCTTTAAATAATTTAGTTTTATGACTTGTTATATTCTTATTTGCAGGTAACGAAGGTCTTCATCATTGTTGGCACCAGTGACCACCATTCAAGGTAGGACACTTGTATGCGGTAGTAAATACACAATACTGACCTAACTGAAGAGAAAGTCATAGGTACAGGAGAGGTCTGTAAGGTCAGTTGGGGATAGAACTCATGGCAAGTGAGTTGTAAAACTCCAGTCCAGTTAGAAAGACGAGACGAAAACATGAAAATTCATATAAACTTGTATCTTTCACCGTTTCAAGTGAAACTTATTTCTTGGATGGGTCAACCTCTAATGGAATATTGTAAACAAAGTTGAATATATCGTATTCAACGAGGCACAGACGGGCGACACATCACGACTAGGTATTGTTTAACGACTCGTTGAGGTTTTAATTAAACCTTACAAAAGGTCTTCATGGAAGATATAAAAATGCAGTATATATAGTCAGCATGTTCTCGTACTCCGGACTGTTGCAATTTTATATTGTTATACAAATGCAACATTATATACGAAGTTTAGAATATACTCATGATGAAGAGCAAACGATGGTGATAGGCTCTGGTAGCTGGATAAAATACTAGCGCGTAAGTGGTTTTTAAGCAGTAACAAACTGCGACCAGCCGAAGATCGAACCCGCGTTATTTTAGCTTGCCACGTGGGAGGCGAGTCAAAATTCACGACGTTCTAACGACTGGGTCATCAGTGAAACATGCCTAGTGCTGCTAGGTACATGATGTTTGTAGGGTAACTAAAAATGTAATGAACACTTGTCAGTACTAAATAACCTATATGAAGACAAACACACAAGATTAATTTGTCTGTATATTTCGATCCCTTTCTGGGGGTGAGTGAGAAAACAGGGCCTGAAGTGAAGCTTAAAATTTGGGTATGAGGTTCCTTTGTACTATGTAATCCCTGACTTTATGCTAGCGTTCTGTGTTAGATTGGGCGCTTGTACGTACTTCTTGACTACGAATTTTGAAATGTCTGGTTTCCTTTGTACCCGTGGGTGTTGAAATTAGGGGTGGTAGCTATGAGAGAATTCTATGTTTTTTGCATTTGTTTCAGTTTGTTTTTGTTTTGATGGGGGTGCTTCCACTAAATATTGAGATTGTGATATGGCATGAAAAATGGCTGAGTTATCCGGGTTTACTGGTTTTCAATGACCCTTTTTGTAGTGTTCGTCATGTCTCCCTATGTATGTTTGGTTGCAACCCTAACAGGTATCTGGTAAATCTTGGGTGTTTTGTTATTTGGGAAAGAGTTTCCTAGTTGGGTATTACGTGTTATATTGGTCACTTTGTTGAGAGATTGAATGTCCCTTGGGTGTGGGTACTATGATTGGATTTTTTGAATAGAACCCTGTCTTTCCCCCACCCCTGCTTGAACCGCCCCCCTACCACAGTGCATTTGGTTTCTTTCATATATGTATTGTAAAGATCCAGGATTTTTTGTGTTTGTTTTTGGGGTTATTCAGCTGAATTACGCATAAAAATAACCCTGGAGGATAGGGGGGGGTAGTGAGAGTATGGGCGATGAGGTTGAAGTGTAGGAGTGGTTTAAAAAATATAGTTTTTGTGGTTCATCAGAAGTTTGTGGTCCGGAAAGTGGGTGCGGGGGGAAGCAGGCGTTGGTGGATGATGTCCTTAGGAGGGAGGAATTATGGAGAGAAAAGAGAGTTTAAGGAGTGGGTGAAGGAATGAAAAAAGTGAACAATTGAGAAATTGGGTGAGATGTTATCAAAAATTTTGTTGAAAAAAAAAGGAAAAGTTATTTTGGGGTGGTTTGTTCAAAAACCCCTTTGTTTTTTTTGGGTTCCTTTCCCCAAATTAAACCTGAGCCTCACTATTCCCCCCATTAAAAAATCTTGAGCTTTTAGGAACTTACCTCCTATCCCTACACCCGCAATTCTGAACAAAGCCCCCCTACCACCCCGTCTTTTGCCTTTTCCAAATCCTAAATGCCACAAAAACCCCTTTTTCCTTATCTAAATATGTTCCCTATGTTTCACGTAAAACTTGGTCTAAAAACCCCTACCCTTTTCTAAAAACCTCCTTTTCTTGTGTTCACTTTCTGTTTTTTCTCTTAATTTTTTTTTATTAAATTATCCCCAATTTTAAATTTTTTTACTTTATCCCCTTTGCTTTATACAAAGGAAAATAGATGTCTCTGCCCTCCCCAAGGTCCTTACCCTTTCATCATTTATTTAAATAAAAAGCCCAACCCCTAAACTTTTTCCCTTGCTTTTAAAATTTCTATTTTTTCCCATCAATCCCCGCTGCCTTACCCCTTTCTTTACCCTGCTCACGAATTCCCCAATCACAACGGCTCTTCCCCATCCCACAAGATGTTGTTTTCCTTGCCCAAGTCCCGGGGGGGCCCGGCAGGACTGACCCCCGCAACCCCAGAGGTGGTAATCTAGGTGAGTAACAACACACCACACCACACACACAACTAGTATTGTGTTTTTTTTTATTAGAGGCCCTCCCATATTGAAAAATTAAACTTTGTCAAAAATCAAGTTTAGCAAGCATTATGGGGTGTTCAGCGCCGCTCAGTGCCCAACCTTGTTGGTAAGCTCGCCAGATTCATTGCTAGAAGAGTTATATGAGAGTAATATTACCAAGATTTACGTTCAGCTAACATATTATTTATATATATTATATATTTTATAATATATATATTTTTATATATATATATATATATTTTTTTTTTTTTTTTTTTTTCAACAAGTCGGCCGTCTCCCACCGAGGCAGGGTGAAACCCCCAAAAAGAAAGAAAATCCCCAAAAAAGAAAATACTTTCATCATCATTCAAAAACTTTCACCACACTCGACATTATCACTGTTTTTGCAGAGGTGCTCAGAATACAACAGTTAGAAGCATAAAAATTAAAAATACACAACATATCCCTCCAAAAATGCCAATATCCCAAACCCCTCCTTTAAGTGCAGGCATTGTACTTCCATTTCAGGACTCAAGTCCGACTATATGAAAATAACCGGTTTCCCTGAATCCCTTCAATAAATATTACCCTGCTCACACTCCAACAGATCGTCAGGTCCCCAAATACCATTCGTCTCCATTCACTCTATCTAACCCCGCTCACGCACGCTTGCTGGAAGTCCAAGCCCTTACCCACAAAAACCTCCTTTACCCCCTCTCTCCAACCCTTTCGAGGACGACCCCCACCCCGCCTTCCTTCCCCTATAGATTTATATGCTTTCCATGTCATTCTACTGTGATCCATTCTCTCTAAATGACCAAACCACCTCAAAAACCCTCTTTGGCCCTCTGACTAATATTTTATTAACTCCACACCTTCTAATAATTTACACACTCCGAATTGTTGATAATATTTACCACCACACATTTGCCCTAAAACAGGGACATATCCGCGGCCTCAACCGGTCTCCTCGTGCTGCATTTACCACCAAGCTTTACACCCATATAAGAGTGTGGTACTACTATAATTTCATCATGCCCTTTCTTTGCCTCCATAGATAAACGTTTTTTGACTCACATATACATCCAACCGCACACTCACCTTTTTTCCCTCATCAATTCTATGATTAACCTTTTCCTTCATAAATCCATCCGCCGGGACAACGTCAATCCCAAGTATCTGATAAATTCACTTCTTCCATACTACTCCTCCCACATTGATATCCAATTTTTCTTTATCTAAATCATTTGACACCCTCATACCTTACTCTTTTCTATGTTCACTTTCAACTTTCTACCTTTAAACACATTCCAAACTCT
The DNA here is from genome assembly GCF_026875155.1 of Cherax quadricarinatus. Taxonomy (NCBI): domain Eukaryota; kingdom Metazoa; phylum Arthropoda; class Malacostraca; order Decapoda; family Parastacidae; genus Cherax; species Cherax quadricarinatus. The sequence continues at coordinate 31,489,305 of NC_069440.1, forward strand.
TCCACTAACCTTTTGCAATTGTCTTTAGAATCTCCCATAAAGCACAGTATCTTCAGCAAAAATGTAAAATGTGTCAATTCCATTTAGAATTTGCATTCACCCATATTTAATCCCAACCCTCTCCAAACACCCTAGCATTTACTTCCTTTACAACCCCATTATTAAATATATTTAAACAACCATGGTGACATTACACATCACCTGTCTAAGGACCTACTTTTCGGGAAGTAGTCTCCTCTCTTCTTACACACCTAACCTGAGCCTAAACTTTCCTCAATTAAAAACTCTTTACAGCATTTAATTTAACTTACCTCCTCTTCCATATAATTGCAACTTTGCAACATTGCTCCTCTTGCCACTCTATCATATGCTTTTCTAAATCCATAAATGCAATAAAAAACTTCCACCTAGCTTATCCTAAATCATGTTCACTTTTTGCTTCAATGTAAAAAAAGTCTACACATCACCATACCCTCTCTAAAACATCCTTGCTAAGCGTCAATCCTACATTCTGTCTTACCTCTACTCTTTCATTATAACCTACCGTACAATTTTCTGGAATTTTCAGTAAGCTTATTCCTCTATAATTTTTACAGCTCTTTTGTCCCCTTTCCTTTATATAAAGGGACTTACATGCTCTCTGCCATTCCCTAGGTACCTTCCCCCTCTTTCGTACATTTATTAAACAAAAGTACCAACCACTCCCAACACTATATCCCCCCATGCTTTTAACATTTCTGTCATGATCATCAGTTCCAGACTGCTTTACCCCTTTCATTTTACGTAATGCCCTCACGTTACCTCCCCCACATTACATTCTGCTCTTTTCACTCACTAAAAGATGGTTATACCTACCTGACAGTGCATGAAATTACTGCCTCTGTTTTTCTTAACATTTAAAAGTTTCCTCAAAATATTTCGCAATCTACCACATATTCCATCTCCCATCTACATAACTCCCCCTCTCTGTTTTTAACTGACAAAATCCATATTTTCCCTAGGCTTTTCTTAACATGTTTAACTCACTCCAAAATTTTTTCTTATTTTCTTAAAATTTTTGACAGTGCCTCTCACAACTCTATCATTCTGCTCTCCTTTTGCACTCTCTCACATCTCTTTACCTTTCTTTTACTCTTCCAATACTCTGCTCTTCTTTTAACACTTCTGCTTTGTAAAAACCTCTTCTTAAGCCTACCTTTTTTCTACTTTTATCACACCTTTACTTCATTCATTCCACCAATCACTCCTCTTTCCTTCTGCCCCCACCCTCTAGAAAACACAAACTTATGCCCAACTTTATTATACTGCATTTTAAAACTTATTTAAACCTCTTCAACCCCCCCACTATCATCTCTTTGCACTAGCCCACCTTTCTGCCATTTAGTCGCTTATTATCTCACACGAACTTCATCCTCCCTTAGTTTATACAATTTCACTTCCTCTTACTAGGTTTGTTGCAACCTTCCTCTTTCCATCTACCTTCTTACTCTAACTGTGCTACTTATAAATAATGATCGATATTCAGTTTGCCCTCCTCTATAAACTTGTACTTCATGGAGCCTACACATCAACCTTTTATCAACCAATACATATCTAAATAATCCTACTTTCGTACGTGATACATCTTAACTTGTATATTTATTTATTCTCTTTTTCATAAAATATGTTTACTTTTATTACCAAATTTCTTTCTACACATAGCTCAATTAATGAGGATCACCATTTTAATTGTATATTATTATTATTTATTTATTTTTATATATATATATATATATATAATATATATATATATATATATATTATATATATATAATATATATATATAAACAAAGAAATACAATGGCTATTTATTAACTTGTTAAGAGTAGTTAGTGGTATTATAGTTTTTGAACTCGGTACAAAAAAGAATTTTTGAAATTGCCACGCAAGATGGAGGAAACTTAAAAATGACACCATAGAGCACCGCCCACCTACCCCCAATATGTTTTGGTAATTCATGTTTAGAAAAACACGTAAACAAACACTAGGACATATTAGAAAACTTTTCGGTCCTGGGACCTTGTTCACTGAAGTGATCAAGGTCCCAAGACCGAAACGTTTTCTAATAAATATCTTCTAGTGTTTGCATACGTGTTTTTCTAAACCAACTTGCCGGTATTTATTACCACGGTTTATACCACCGTAATTAATGTAAACAGCGAGAGTTAAAATACGACACTTCCCTTTGTGCAAAAAAAAAAAAAAAAAAGTGTGCACCGAGGGAACACCGCGTCTAAATTAGTTTCAGAACATCGCCTAGACTAAACCCTCGTCCTGGGTACACGACAACCTCTCTGAGTTGCTTGATATGCTGTCATGACTACTGAGTTATAAACAAACCAACCAGCCAGCTAACTCATCTATCTAAATAACAAACCAGCGAATGTGGGGAAACTGGTGATTTCCCAGAGCGTTACAAGCCATCACCCGGTTGGGGAGAGTAGGGGAGTCATGAAGCCCCCCCCCCCCCTTCCAAGATGGCGATGCCAGTTCCGTATATGTACTTAATTTCTAAGACTTCGTTGCTACGCCTTCACAGGTTGCTCTATTACACGTTGACATTTATTCTTATTTAGGCTACGTTACTCATATAGCTTAACGTAGTAATTACAGTACCCATTCATTTATAGGCTGTAGGCACTCCTTTTCCCGCCAAGAAGACCCACGCCAGCCTTAGTCGTGCCTAGGTGCCTCAGTTACCTTACGAGCAGAGTGAGAGCCACTTACCACCGCAGTGAGTTAGTCATTACCGCATACGACTCCAATACATCACCGCGATCAGCTCTCGTTAGTTGGACCAGGCAGTTGCGTGACTCGCACAGGTATTCTCAGGTGTAGTCACGGCTCACCATCTCCACGTAAGTACTGGAGTCTTTGAATGCAGAACGCACGTGCTAGGGGTGGCCACCTACCACGACTAGAGATTTACCATTGCAGCTGTGTGATATAACACTGTCTCCTGTGTAGCGTAGACATATGTACCATTACTTTCAGTTAATCTAGGGTGAGGCGGCAGGCCTTAGGCCTTAGGGGATTCATGACTGACCAAGGGACCACTAATTACCCTACCCAGTCGTGAGCCCATATGCAACCCCCCCCCCTCTATTCTACACAACCAACCACCCAAACCAACAACTATCCAGCAAACTAAATAACCTACCAACCAAATAAACCAACCAAATAATGATCAAACTAACCACTGAATGTCCCAACCAACCCACGAGCCAACCAACCAACCAGTGGACAAATCAACGAATCTACCAACCAAAGAGTACCAGTGAACAAATCTACCAACGGACTAACCAACACTTGGGTATCTTTAAAGATACTAAAGTGTTGCACATGTGTCTAATTTATTAACTTGTCGGTTCTCTGAGCCATTCATCTACATTCCTGTCTGACACAGTAATCTTAATACAGGGAATTCTTCACTTGTCTAACCTTTAGGCATGACCTACTTCCACATTTATTAAATGTGATACCACCTACGAATGTTGCACCTCACCTACCTACAGTATATAAGACTGTTTCAGACTATGAAACAGAAATCTTCTCCAGGCTGAGGGACTGTCAACCTCAAATCTACGACTTCAAGGGTGATGGACTGATTACATTGTCTTTACATCTCTACTACAGCTACTGCCTACTTAATGTACTCGACTGAAGAAGCCTAATGTGTAGGAGAAAAGTTTCGGAATAAAGTTGCCTAACTGTTGCATATGTGTCTTACCTACCAACCAGTATATAAGCCACTTCTTCGCACATATGCCGTATTCTTTTCAAGATTAATGGATTGATTATATCGACTCAAGGCTGAGGGACTGATTACCTCAAACTCCTCCTCATCATCATTCTCCTTTGTATGAACTGATGAAGCCACTGTGTGGCGAAACGTTTCCTCATTAAAGATACCACAGTGTTGCACATGTGTCTAATTTATCAACTTGTTGGTTCTCTGAACCATTCATCTACATTGTTGGATATCTTCTGGTAAGATGTTGAATAGTTTGGGGCCACAGACATTGATACAACGTTCTCTTATTGTGGCGCCCATTCTTTACACTGGGTTTATTTTGCACTTCCCCATATCTCTCACCCCAATATGATAACCCTCGAGTACTTTCCAAGTATATATTATCATGGAGCGCTCTCTCTGTGCGCGCTTAAGCCTTTGGTTTAGCGCTCTTCTTATTAATTCTCTCTCTCTCTCTCTCTCTCTCTCCTTCCCCCCCCCCCCCCCGCTCCAGTGAGTACATTATTTAAGACTTTAATGTTTTTCCAATAATTTTAATGCTTTATTGGCTCTGTGTGGGCCATAAACGATCTGTATCTTTTCCAGCTCTAATATTTCTCCTGCCCTAAACGGGGTCGTCAACACTGAGCAATATGGGAGCACAAGCTATTTGAAAAGTGTCACCATTGTCACTATTTCCCTTGTTTTGAAAGTTCTCATTATCCACTTCATCTTCCTGGATGTTGTAACATTGGTCTTAATGTGTTCTTTAAAAGAAAGGGCAACTTACAATAACTCCCCTGTTTTTCACGTGTTCTGTTCGTTCTGTTTGATAATCCTCTTGAGTTCTGTATACAGTGTCCCTTTTGAGTTCTTCATCCTTTCCATACCCAAGCAGTTGGAACTTGTCACTATTGAACGTCGTGTTGTTCACCACCACCCAATAGAAAACGCAGCTTGTATCTTCCTGCAATTTTTCAGTGTCTTCTACCTAGGTTACTTCCATGATTATTTTAGTGTCATGTGCAAATGATGATATAAAACTGTTATGGGCGTTTTTATCTGTCGTCTATGAGGATAAGAAACAGCTGAGGTGTCGGGACAGTGCCTTGGGAAACTGAGCTTGTATATCTCGCTGATTGTTGATTTTGCTCTGTTTACTAATACTCTTCGTATTGTGTGTGTGTGTGTGTGTGTGTGTGTGTGTGTGTTAGAAACCAACGGATCTACCAACCAACCAGCCAACGGACCGTCCTATCAACCAACCAGTTAGGATTTCGTGAGTCACGTTCCCGACAACGTCGTCTGATAAGGTCTTCACAGATGATGAATCCGACCACCCTAAATTTCGCAAAGTTGTAGTGGCTGTTAGGATGAACGATACAGCACTTGTATTGTGGTCATTTCTAGCTCAAGGAACGTACAGCAGTGTGTAAGAGCGCACCTATAGCCTGGTTTACCAGCCATTCAAATATAGTTTGGCCTGAGGGGTCTGATTTCTCGGGTAAAACAAGCCTGGAAACAGTCACAGGTTTTATGGTAGAGAAGGAATGGTTGAGGAGGAGAGATGTAGGTTGTGTGTATGTGATGGTGTGAGGTAATGACCCGGGTGACACTACCTGCCATTACTGCCAACCTCCCTCTACTACCCTCCCATCCACACCCTCCCTCCCTCTGCTACCCTCCCACCAACGCCCTTCCCTACCCTATCGTATCCTATCGTACTTAATGTGTACCACCCATTGACGTCTCCCCACCACGCTGATGTCTCCTCACTACGCTGACCCCCCCTCTACCCCCCCTCTCTCTCTCTCTCTCGCACACACACACACACACACACACACACACACACGTACGTACGTACACACGCACACGCTGATGCGGAGAATACAAGTTGAGGATCAGGTAAAACTACAAAGGGATCTGGACAGGCTGCAAACCTGGTCCAACAACTGACTCCTGAAATAAACCCATCAAGTACCAAGTCATGAAGCTCGGGGAAAGTCAAAAACCTTAGGCGTACATACTAGGGAGTCAAACTGCAAACCTCACTCAGTGAAAAGGTTCTTCGGGGGAGTATCATGTCGAGCACATCTCAGGTGCACATCATCCAAATAACTGCTGCAGCATATGGGCTCCTGGCAAACCTGCGAATAGTATTTCGACATCTAAGTAAGAAGTCATTCACGACACTATACACCGTGTATGTTAGGCCCATATTGGAGTATGCGGCACCAGTATTGAACCCACACCTGGTCAAGAACGTCAAAAAATAGAGAAGATGCAAAGGTTTGCAACAAGACTAGTCCCCGAGCTAAGGGGTATGTCCTACGGAGAGAGGTTAAGGAAATTAACCGGAAGACACTGGAGAACAGGAGGAATAATGGAGACATGATAACGACGTACAATGTACTGAGAGGAATTGACAAGATGGATAGCAACAGGATGTTTCAGAGATGGGACACAGGAACAAGGGGTCACAAATGGATGTTAAAAACTCAGATAAGTCACGGGGATGTTAGGAAGTATTTCTTCAGTCATAGTCGTCAGGAAGTGGAACAATCTGTAGTGGAGGCAGGATCCATATATAGCTTTAAGAGGCATGATAAAGGCCATGGAGAAGGGAGAGAGCGGACCTGGTAAAGATTAGCGAAGAGGTAGGGCCAGCAGCTGTGAATCGACCCCTGCAACCTAAATAGGTCAGTACATACACGTTACTCACCTGTGTGGAAGTATACTGATCAGTTTTTTTATTTTTGGTGTCTTGCCAATAACTGGATGTGAGAAGGTGACTTAATACCTTGGATCACCGGTACATTCTGAGAGACCTTGGATCACCAGTACATTCTGAGAGACCTTGGATCACCGGTACATTCTGAGAGACGTTGGATCACCAGTACATTCTGAGAAACCTTGGATCACCGGTACATTATGAGAGACCTTGGATCACCGGTACATTCTGAGAGACCTTGGATCACCAGTACATTATGAGAGACCTTGGATCACCAGTGCATTCTGAGAGACCTTGGATCACCGGTACATTGAGAGACCTTGGATCACCGGTACATTCTGAGAGACCTTGGATCACCGGTACATTCAGAAGACTTGGATCACCGGTACATTCTGAGAGACCTTGGATCACCGGTACATTGAGAGACCTTGGATCACCGGTACATTCTGAGAGACCTTGGATCACCGGTACATTCTGAGAGACCTTGGATCACCGGTACATTCTGAGAGACCTTGGATCACCGGTACATTCTGAGAGACCTTGGATCACCGGTACATTCTGAGAGACCTTGGATCACCGGTACATTACTGAGAGACCTTGGATCACCGTACATTCTGAAATGGA
>NC_069440.1:31496931-31518831 GCF_026875155.1 Cherax quadricarinatus
TGCCTGTTTCCCATCTGATTTAATTCTCCTCATTAACTTCACATCATCTGCAAACAGGAACACCTCTGAATCTATCCCTTCCATCATGTCATTCACATGTACCAAAAATAGCACTGGTCCTAGGACCGACCCCTGTGGGACCCCGCTCGTCACAGGTGCCTACTGTGATACCTCATCCCGTACCATGACTCGCTGTTGTCTCCCTGTCAGGTATTCTCTGATCCATGTGTGTGTGTGTGTGTGTACTCACCTAGTTAAGGTTGCAGGGGTCGAGTCCTAGCTCCTGGCCCTGCTTCTTCACTGGTCGCTACTAGGTCATTCTCCCTGAACCGTGAGCTTTATCATACCTCTGCTTAAAGCTATGTATGGATCCTGCCTCCACTACATCGTGTGTGTGTGTGTGTATATATATATATAATATATATATATATATATATAATATCTATATATATATAAATATATATATATATATATATATATATATATATATATATATGCAAAACAACCACTCTGAAAAAATAGAGAAATTCCAAGCGCTTTCGTGACTACTCACATATCACATTGATAATGTGAGTAGTCACGAAAGCGCCTGGAATTTCTCTATTTTTTCAGAGTGGTTGTTTTGCATATTCCGAAATCACCTGTTTACTGTGATCTTATTGCATATAAAATATATATAATATATATATATATATATATATATATATAATATATATATAATATATATATATATATATATATATACACACACATTTCTGGCAGTATATAGCCAGTGTAAGGTGAAGGCAAAGTGTCATATCAATGGAAATAAGTCACTCTGTCTGACTTTTTTGGGTTATCCTAGGTTCTCTACACATATGCTGCTGTGTATGATAATTCTATGTAACTGTATTTTTGTGTACCTAAATAAACGTACTTACTTACTTTACCAAATTAGTATGCGCCATGAATGATCCACGCGGGTTTAGCTCTATTTGTGTTAATACAGTAATTGTACTTGACACTTTACAGTGTTTCCTCTGTTGTAGTTACTGCACCAACCTGCCACATGCACAGGTAGTTAGGCCCTGAACAATCCTTTCTACCTCCTTTTACCTTCCGCTTCTTTAACAAATACCATCTGGCTCGGTCCTCTTGTAATGCTGTGAAAATTCATTGTTTCTTAATGCATGTGTTCTTTCAGTGACAGTGTTAGCACTATGCTGAAACTGCAGTTTAAAATGTGGGACAACCTTGTTAAGAATGTTGAGAGTTAAGGAAGTGTACAAATATCTCCCCGAGTCAGTGACTGGTGTGGTGTGTGTGTGTGTGTGTGTGTGTGTGTGTGTGTGTGTGTGTGTGTGTGTGTGTGTGTGTGTGTGTGTGTGTGTGTGTGTGTAGTGCGAGTAGTAGTGGGAGGAGTTTGTTGGTGGGAGGGGTGGTGGTGCTGCCCTGTGCGAGGGACACTACCAGCCAAGCAAGTCAGTGGTGTTGGTGCCGTGGACCCAAGTACACTGTATTAGTGCCTCTCTCCTCTCTCACTCATTACCCGTGATACTATACTATCTTCTCATTCGTGTGCTCTAGTTATTGTTCTTCCTTCTCGAGCACCCGATAAATTCAGCTTCGTTATTCGTACACGGCTAAACATTGATTTGATAGGAAAGAAGAAAGTGTGAATCTTAGTGTTTACTTGAGAATTATTTCCGTGTGGATTCAGCGTGGTGACCGCATCAGAACCTGTTGGTTTACACCTTGACTTTCTCACCACACAGGTATGTAAGCACCCGCCATTTCCACAAATTCAGTGAGAGATCGGTTAGGAAATGTTGAATCAGTACAGCATTACAACACAGTTGCATAAGACGATACATGTTTATTTGATAACGAAAGTGGAAATTGAAGGGTAGAGAAGGTGATGGATAGGAATCATTTAAAACATCCATTCACGAAGTCGGTGTCGCCAGTAGTGTGTCGACTATTAGGATTTTAAACGTAGTGTTGTTAATGGGGCATACGTTCATACGGGGCAAACTCTTCAGCACAGCCAATTACAGTTGGTGTCCCACAGGGAAGTGTCCTAGGCCCTCTTCTCTTTCTCATATACATAAATGACCTACCAAATGCATCGCAACTACTCAAACCCACACTATTTGCGGATGACACTACATACGTCTTCTCTCACCCGAGCCCAGTCACGCTAGCCAATACTGTAAATGCCGAATTACAGAAAATATCTACCTGGATGAGTACTAACAAACTTACTCTAAACATTGACAAAACCTACTTCACTCAGTTTGGTAACAGAGCTACAGACGTCCCTCTTAACATAATGATAAACGGATAACCTATCACAAAACTCAGAGGGAAAATTCTTAGGAATCCACCTTGATAATAATCAAATTTCAAACACATATACAACAAATTTCCCAAAAAATTTCCAAGACCGTAGGCGTACTATCGAAGATACGGTACTATGTTCCACCGTCAGCCCTCATGGCCCTATATCACTCGCTTATTTACCCCTCTCTCACTTATGGAATTTTGTGGCATGGGGCACACAATAACCATCTCAGACCATTAAATACCCACAACAGCTCGCAGTCAAAAGATGATCAAATTCCCACTACAGCAGCACACCTTCCACATATTCAACCCTCTAAACCTATCACCCTACCACACATCCATCCTTATTACTGCACCTATACATTCATAGAAACCACTTAATTCTAGATATGAACCCCCCTCCCTCACACGTACCTTCCCAACCTCAACAGAACCACTGCCCATAACCACAAGGCCACAGATCACTTTTTGATGTGCCTCGCAGTCATTTCACGCTATGTTAAACCTCCAAGCCACCTTCCCCGGTCCTAACACTTGGACATTCCTACCCTGTGCCTCTCACACGCAACACACTGTTTATAACTTCAAGTACTCTTCTCCACACACCTCACTTCCTTTCACCCCACCACCCTCCATTCATACTGACTCACATTGTAATATCAATCCCTTGCCACTCGTCCCTTGATTCATATGACTCTCCTCACATGTGAACCTGTGACCAAATCCAACTTTATTTTTTTATTTAATTTCTAACAGGAATACTCCGTTCTATGAATGCTCGCATCACAGTAAGATGACATATGGACCTGTCTTGCATTACTCATTGTGCTAAATTGTTATTTTTTTACAAAAATTTTTTTCCAGAATATATCATTGCTTATTTAAATCCAAAATTTAAATTTTAAACCCTCCCCCTTTAATGCTCTGCATACAAGGGGCTTTGGCATGTTGCACTGTAATAACTGTATTCTTTGTCTTCACTGTTCTGTTAAAATTTAAATAAAAAAATGAGGTGGTCTGCAATATAAAACAGTTACGGGACCTGTTGCAACCCCTGAATGGGTTGAAATTTGATTATGTTATATATAATTATTACCTTTTCTATAATTTTTATTTGCTTATATTTGCGTAATGTAAATCGTAAAGTATTGCTTTTATTGTTATTTGATTACTTCCTTTGGTTAGGTAGGATGTAAGTATTAGTGCTCGTTCAAGTTTTAATTGTCTAACTACTGTTTATCGCTCTTTGTTGTTTCCCTCCCGGGCTTCTTGGGGGCCCAGGACCAGGAGCTTAGTGATCGAGGGGGGGTGTCCTCACCCCCCCTGAAGTATTCAGTTGGTTAGACTGCGGGGTGGTTGGAGTTTCCAGCAGTGCCTAAATCTCCCTTATGGGCCCCTTGTTGGGAAAAGACCGCTCTTGTCTCATTATTGTTAGTTCTGTGAGACTCGTTACAGAACATTGTTAGCTTGTGTTTTTCGACGTTGTATGGGTGGTGTGTCGCATAGCCCTCTAAAAAAACTCAGGCCCTGAGCTGTAGCTTCGCAAACTTGTACTGGTATCGTGTATTTCACAGTCGGGGATTTTCTTATGTGAACTTAGTTTCGTAGTATGGGAGTTTTTTTGCTTTTGTGGGGATTGCGATGGTCCCCACTTATGTCGTTATATTATCTCCTTGTTCCCGATTCTGTGTCAGTTGTTGTTTATTGTATTGGGCTTAGCATTCTTTTAATGTTCAAGAGGGCTGTTTGATTTCCAGTTGGCAAAAAGGGTTTGTTTTTTTGAGGACTTTGCGTCACTGTTTTAAATCTAGTGAGTCTTGAGACTTGCGAACTCTTAGAGACTTCACACATAACACAAAATTTCTTGTCTTTTGTAATATCTTTTTAAATGTAATGTACCCGACGGACTTAAGAATTTAAAATTTATATGGGTTTCCACCAAAACATTGTTACGAGAGAAGTGATTATTTTTTTTGATTATTAAAATTTAATTTACTTTGATAAAATACCTCTAGACGATATTAATAAAAATTTTTAAAATTTTTAAATTTTTCTAGTTTGGCCCCACCCGTGTAATCTGAAAACACTATTGAATTTTACTGAAAATTTTAATGGGTAATTGGACAAGGATACTGACTAAATTTTTACGAAAACCCAGTAAAAGGTGGATGCTGAAGGGAAATCCTTTTGTATTCACTGGAGATCTCAAACTTTTAGAGCTGTATAGTCTTTTGGCTTAGCCTTCTTTTTGATTTAATAATTAACTTTTAGGTCGCGTTTTTTTTAACAGGACCCCAAAATAAACTATTACAGTTTTTCAACGAGTGTGTGATAAATTGGGTCGCTTACGTGAGGCATTTTTTTGCAGCAACGTGAGAATAGTCAAAGTTTGTGAACTTGGAATGTTGCGAAAACATGGTGACATCTGATGCTTAAGACCCCAAATCTTCTAATAACATGTTAATTTTCCCCTTTAATTACTTTTCCATAATTACTATCCATTTGCTTGTTTTGTAAAGGGGAAGTTAGGTCTTTCCTTAATTCTGGTTAAATTAAAAAGTTGTTTGCAGAGGTCTCAGACTTCTGCAATACATTTTGAGTTATTTTGTTACTTAAAAAGAATATACCTATATTACCTACAAAGACCAGAAAGCCAATGTGATAGTAATATGAAAGGTAATTATTGGGAAAATTTAAAATTTATTGCAACAGTCGTAGCTCTGGTCCAAAATAATATCCCAACCTTTACACTAAAAAATCACCTTCCATAACCATCGGGTTTAGGGCTGTTGAAGACAAGGTCCGTTGACTTTTGGCTAGACACAGACGAACACTGGTTTAATGCTCCATTGTAGACAGTAGCTCCGGGTATAATATCCCAGTACAGTAGCTCCTGGTATAATATCACAGTCAGAAACACGGGTTATATCCACATTTATAGTGACCTGGTATAATGCCATTTGTTACATTTAGACTGGTTATTATCCACAGTACTTTAGACTTTTGGTATATTATCACTTTGTGACCGGGTTAATATCACGACAGTAGCCCTGGTATAATATCCACGAACAGTGCACTGGTATAATATCCCGTACAGTAGCACTGGTTTTAATTATCCACGTACAGTAGCACCTGGTATAAATATCCAAGTACGTGGCCCTGGTTTAAAATATCCACCTTCCCAGTAGCACCGGGTATAATATCACAGTACAGTTAGCACCGGTAAAATATCCACAGTACAGTAGCACTGGTTAATTCAGTACAGTAGCACTGGTATAATTCCACAGTCAGTAGACCTGGTATAATATCAAAAGTACAGTAGAAACCTGGTATAATATCCACAGTACAGTAGCACTGGATATACCCAAGGACAGTAGCACCGGTAAAATTTACCACAGTTCAGTAGCTACTGTACAATTCCACGTACGTAATTTTGGTAAATATAACATACAGTTAGCACCTGGTATTAATATCCACGAACGTGCCCTGGTTATAATATCACATACAGAGCCCTGGTAAAATACACCAGTACAGTAGCTCCGGTATAAAAATCCACAGTACAGAGCTCCTGGTTAATTTCCACTAGTACAATCCTGGTTAATACACACAGTTACAGTTAGCCCTTGTTTAATCCACAGTACGTAGCTCCTGGTTAAAAATTCCACTTTACAGAACCCGGGTATTAATATCCACAGTAAAAGAACTCCTAGTTTTTAATACACACAGTACGTGCTCTTGGTAAAATATCCAGGGTAACTAAATCTGGTTAATATCCACAGTACAGACTCTGGTAAATATCCAAATTTAAGTAACCTGGTAATATCCACAGACAGTGCACTGGTATATTATCCACAGTACAGTAGCCTGTATAATATCCACGTACAGAACTGGTTAATATCCACAGTACATTAGCACCTGGTTAATATCCACAGTACGGGCGTTTCCTGGTTATAATTCCACAGTACAGAGCACTGGATATACCCACGTACAGTAGCCCTGGTAAATATCCCATTTACAGCAGCTCTGGTAAAATTCCACAGTACGAGCCCCTGGTTAAATCCACAGTACGCAGCTCCTGGTATAATATCCACAGACAGCGCCCCTGAAAATATCCCAGTACAGCAGCTCCTGGTATAATATCCACAGTACGCAGCTCCTGTTTAATATCCAAAAGGAAGCTGCCTGTATAATATCCGGGTACAGTGCTCTGTATAATATCCACAGTACAGTAGCTCCTGGTATAATTATTCCACAGTACAGTACCTTTGATAATATCCACAGACAGTAACCTGGTTATAATATCCACGTACAGTAGCCCTGGTTATAATATCCACAGTACGTCGCACCTGGTATATTATCCACAGTACAGTAGCCTGGTATAATATCCACAGTTACGTAGAACCGGGTTTTATAATATCCACAGTACAGTAGCACCTGTTTTAAATATCCACAGTACAGTAGCACCGGGTTTAATTTCCACGGAAACAGTACCCTGGTATAATATCCACAGTACAGTAGCACTGGTATAATATCCCGTACAGTAGCTCTTGGTATAATATCCACAGTACGTGACCTGGTATAATACCACGTACAGTAGCCCGGGTTAAATATCCACGTACGTAGCCCTTGTTAATAATTCCACAGTACGTAGCACTTGGTAAATACACAGTAAGTAGCCTGGTAAATTACCTCAGTACATTTAGCCTGGTTAAATATCCCAGTTCCAGTAGCACCTGGTAAATATCCACAGTTCGTGCCCTGGTAAAATACCACGGGTACAGTAGCCTTGGTAAATTCCACAGTCAGTGCCCGGGTAAATATCCAGTACGTGCCCTGGTTACATTTCCCAGTACGTGCCCCTGTAAATATCCACATTACAGAGCCTGGTAAATTCCACAGTACAGTAGCTCCTGGTACAATATCCACAGTACAGTAACTTTGGTAAATTTCACGAAAGTACTCTTGTGTAAATACAACGTACAGAGCCCTGGGTATAGTATCCACGTACAGAACTCCGGGTTTATATATCCACGGTACAGTAACTCTGGTATAATATCCACGGTTACGTAGCACTGGTTTAATAATCCACGGTACAGTAGCCCTGGTTATAATTCAGTACAGTAGCACCTGGTTTAATATCCACGGTACAGAGCTCCTGGTATAATACCCACGGTCAGTGCCCCTTGGTTTAATACCCACGGTACAGTAGCACCTGTTTTAAATTCCACGTACAGAGCTCCTGGTATTAATTCCAGGTACAGTAGCTCTGGTTATATGTCCACGGTACAGTAAGCTCTGGTATAATGTCCACGGTACAGTACTCTGGTATAATGTCCACGGTCAGTACTCTGGTATAATTCCACGTACAGTAGTTTCCTGGTTATTCCACGTAAAGTAGCTCTGTTATTTTCCAGTTAAGTAGACCTGGTTAATACCCAAACAGTACGTAGCACTGGGATAATTCCCCCAGTACAGTAACTTTACAATATCCACAGTACAGTAGCAGTGGAAAATTTCCCACAGTTCAGTAAGCTTTTGGGTTAAATTCCACAGTTCGTAGCCCTGTAAATATCCACACTACGTAGCACCTGGTACTAATATCCACAGTACAGTGCACCTGGTAAATATTCCACGTACAGTCCCACCTGGTACAATTATCCACAGTACGTGCCTGGTAATATCCAACAGTACAGTAGCACTGGTCAATATCCCCCAGTCATTTAGCTCTGGTATCATTTTTCCACCGTCCCAGAAATTTGGTAATATCACATTTTACGTAGCACTGGTATATTATCCGGTACAGTTAACTCCTGGTATAATACCCACGGTACGTAGCAACCTGGTATAATATCCAGTACATTTAGTCCTGTATAATGTCCACGGTTACAGAAAATGCTCTGTATAATTCCACGGACGTAGCCTGGTTTAATGTCAGTACAGTAGCTCCTGGTATAATGTCCACGGTTAAAGTAGCCCTGGTATATTCACGTAGTAGCTCCTGGTATAATGTCCCGTACTTTAGCACTTGGTATAAATTCCACGTACAGTAGCTCCTGGTACATGTCCACAGTACAGTGCTCTGGTATAATACCCAAGTACGTAATTTTTGTATATTCCACGTAGTATCTCTGGTATAATTTCACAGTACAGTAGCTCCGGGTTTTAAATTATCCACGTACAGTAGCCCCTGGTAAATATCCACAGTACAGTGTCCTGGTATAATTCCACAGTACAGTTGCTCCTGGTATAATATCCACAGTACAGTAGCCTGGTACAATATCAACAGTACAGTACACTCTGGTTAAATATCCACAGTACAGTACCTGGTTAATATCCACAGTACAGTACCCTGGTATAATGTCCACAGTACGTAGCTTGGTATAATATCCACAGTACAGTAGCACCTGGTATAATATCCACAGTACAGTAGCCCTGGTATAATTATCCACAGTACAGTAGCACCTGGTAAATATCCACAGTACAGTAGCACTGGTAAATTATCCACAGTACAGTACTTGGTATAATATCCACAGTACAGTAGACTGTATAATATACTCACGGTTTACAAGTACTCCTGGTATAATATCCACGGTACAGAAACTCCTGGTTTATTTTCCACAGTACAGTAGCACCTGGTATAATATCCACAGTACAGTAGCACCTGGTATAATATCCAAGTACAGTAGCACCTGGTAAATATCCACAGTACAGTAGCACTGGTAAAATATCCGGTACAGTAGCACCGGTTTAATACCCACGGTACAGTAGCACCTGGATAATATCCACAGTACAGTAGCCCTGGTATAATATCCACATTTACAGTAGCACCTGGTAAAATATCCACAGTACAGTAGCACCTGGTAAAATACCCACAGTACAGTAGCACCTGGTATAATATCCACAGTACAGTAGCATTTGGGTACAATATCCACATTTCAGTAGCCCCTTTGGTACAATATCCACAGTACAGTAGCCCCTGGTACAATATCCACATTTCAGTAGCACCTGGTACAATATCCACAGTACAGTAGCACCTGGTACAATATCCCACAGTACAGTAGCACTGGTACATTCCACGTCAGTAGCCCTGGTACAATACCCACAGTCATTTGCCCCTGGTACAATATCCACAGTACAGTAGCCCCTGGTACAATATCCACAGTACAGTAGCACCTGGTACAATATCCACAGTACAGAAACTCTGGTACAATATCCACGTACAGTAACTCTTGGTAAATATCCACAGTACAGTAACTCTGGTAAATATCAACGTTCAGTAGGCACTGGTTTAAAATATCCACGGTACAGTAACTCCTGGTATAATTATCCACGGTACAGTAACTCCGGGTTTAATTCCACGGTACAGTAACTCCGGGTATAATATCCACGGTACAGGGGAAACCTGTATAATATCCACGGTACAGTAGCCCCTTGGTAAAATATCCAGGTACAGTAGCACTGGTATAATATCCACGGTACAGTAGCACCTGGTATAATATCCACGGTACAGTAGCCCTGGTATAATATCCACGTACAGTAGCACCTGGTATAATATCCACGGTACGTAGCCCCTTGGTTTAATGTCCACGGTACAGAGCTCCTGGTATAATGTCCACGGTACAGTAGCTCTGGTATAATGTCCACGGTACAGTAGCTCCTGGTATAATGTCCACGGTCCAGTAGCTCCTGGTATAATGTCCACGTACAGTAGCTCCTGGTATAATGTCCACGGTTACAGTAGCTCCTGGTATAATGTCCACGGTACAGTAGCTCCTGGTATAAGTCCACGGTACAGTAGCTCCTGGTATAATGTCCACGGTACAGTAGCTCCTGGTATAATGTCCACGGTACAGTAGCTCCTGGTATAATGTCCACGGTTTACAGAAAGCTCATGTATTAATGTCCACGGTACAGTAGCTCCTGGTATATGTCCACGGTACAGTAACTCCTGGTATATGTCCACGGTACAGTAACTCCTGGTATAATGTCCACGGTACAGTAACTTCTGGTATAATGTCCACAATACGGCAGCACTGACAGATCAGTGTATAAATCACCACTCGCGTCCATCCTTGCATTCTAAATTGACTTTGACTGCAGGTCTGGCAAGCACCAGTGCCACAGATAGTTTACGCACCGCATAGCCCCAATAAAGCATTTAAATTACTATGAACGTTTTTAAAATCTTAAGTATGTACTCACTGGAGCGGAGTAGAATATATAATATTACCCCCTCAAGGAAGGTTCCTTGACGTTGGTGAGGGGCTCTTGATCTATGGAATTGGATCTGTGCTCCAGTTCCCTGAATTAAGCTTGAGTACCTTTCACATCCCTCCCACAGGCGCTGCATAATCTTACGAGTTTAGCGCTCGCCTTTATTATTATTATTGTTATTATTATAATCATAATATATACCCGAGGGTATATATACTTGAGGGTGTTGTCCCAAATCTTGACACTGCCATAACAACAACCCGGAGCGAGAGAGATGGGAGGGAGAGCAAAATTAACCCGGTGAAAAAGCAGGGATGTAGTGGGCACAATAAGGGAGCACTGTATCAACATTCGTGGCCCCAGACTATTCAACATCTTACCAGAAGATACAAGAAAAATTGCTGGGACAAGTGTAGAAGTTTTCAAAAAAGAAACCGTAGAAGTATCTTCACCAGATCAACCAGGCTGTGATGGTTATGTGGATCCGCTGGCCATCAGGAACAGTCTTGTTGATTAGGCAAGCACCAGACGAGCCTGGCCCAAAGCCGAAGACTGTGAGTAGACAAACTCAAGGAATTCATCGAAGGTATATATCCAGCTGTTCTGACTTCATTGTCAGTGAACCAAGCCTGACCTGAATGCAGTGTCAGTTCCAGCTGTCAGTGTTAGTGTCAGCTGGTGCAGGTGACAGTTTCATTGCTTCTCTCAGAGTTGAAGACAGTGAGGTACGAGCGAGTGATGGTAGTCAGGTGGTGGACACCTTTCTACATCTTAACCTTAACTCAAGCAAAAAGTCGATATTTAAATAGCTTGCTTCTTCATCACTCTTTTATGATGATCGCCAACTTACATCCTCAGTTGCCAGGTTTCTCATCATTCCTCTCTCATACATCCTTAGTTGCCAAGTTTCTCATCATTCCTCTCATACATCCTTAGTTGCCAAGTTTCTCATCATTCCTCTCTCATACATCCTTAGTTGCCAAGTTACTCGTCATTCCTCTCATACATCCTTAGTTGCCAAGTTTCTCATCATTCCTCTCATCATCCTTAGTTTGCCAAGTTTTCATCATTCCTCTATACATCTTAGTTGCCAAGTTTACTCATCTTCCTCTATACATCCTTAGTTGCCAAGTTTCTCATATCTTCTCATCCTTAGTGCAAGTTTCTCTCATTCTCTCTCATATACTTACGTTGCAAGTTACTCATCATTCCTCTCTCAACTTAGTTGCCAAGTTTCTCATCATTCCTCTCTCATACATCCTTAGTTGCCAAGTTTCTAAATCATTCCTCTCTCCATCCTTAGTTGCCAAGTTTCTATCATCTCTTCATACATCCTTAGTTGCCAAGTTACTCGTCATTCCTCTCTCATCCTTAGTTGCCAAGTTTCTCATCATTCTCTCTCATACATCTTAGTTTCCAAGTTTATCATCATTCCTCTCTCATCCTTAGTTGCCAAGTTTCTCATCATTCCTCTCTCATCCTTAGTTGCCAAGTTTCGGATTTCCACATTTATAACAAAAGGGTTTGTAATATTGACGAGAACTGTTTAGCACGTCTTGGTAAAATAATGACGACGATGATGATGATAGCCTGACTGTTTAAGTCTAACAATGGAGGTGAATTAGAAGTTGTAAGACACAAAGTACATACTTTATAAAGAATGTTAGTGAGTTTTATTTTCTATAATAACCTTCAGAGTGTACAAGTATTTATAATTAAATCATTAGTCACTCCACAATTGGCAGTACGGGGGTCAGTGTCCACACAGTTTGTTGCTACTACTTGGAGATGCAGTCATTACGACAGGTTAACATTTTAGGTTCCTACATGTTTAAATAATGCATATCTTCATCCTTCATTATATAGTTTTATTGCACATTTCTCTTTACCGGTTCAGATATTTGTCAAAAACTTGTAACTAATTTTAAATATTAAGTCTATATAAAATCTGTTTGTTTACATGTCATTACTTTTATGCTTTACGGATAGAATAACTCGTGGATATGATGTCGTTTTCAGTGATTATAAATAGGAGACTGCAGTATTTTCCTTGAAAACCAGTCTCGATGACGAGCCATGTACGTAGAAATTAACAAGAGCTAAGTTTTATACTTTCAGGCAGGAAAATCATGGTAACTGTCGTAGCTGATGAACCCTTCTGTAATACTTTACTATGCCCTCATTGGGCTATTCAGGTCCCCCAGCTCAGGCTGACAAATTCCAACACTGTGTATGAGCCCCATTCTGCGTGATGGGACTCATACACTATGAAACTGTCATTTAGAATGGCGTAGCGACATGTTGCTGATGTATTCAGTTTTATAAATAAAATTTTTTAAGCTGTTGTGCTAGCGTCCGTTTGTTTATTATGAAACTATAGTCTCGCCTTGCTCACCCGAATACCTCTGACTCGACAAGTACCTCCATCATGCAGGCTGTGATGGATATGTGGGCCAGCGGGTCGCCCGCAGCAACAGTCTAGTTGATATGTATAGTTGATAGGGTTGATATGTATTAATTATTTAAATAGTGTCGGATTGTTGTCAGGTTGTGTAGACTTCAATTTTATCTGTGCAAAATATGAACACCTACAAATATTTTCATATATTTGTAGGTGTTCCCAGTACTGTTATGAATTAAGTGGCAACATAGCGTATTTAAATAAGCGGAAGAACCACAGTAAATATGGCTAGAAATGATGTCTGGTGTTTGTGGGAGAAATTTGAGGGAGTACGGAAAGGAGAATGTTGTTATGTCAACAAAAATTTAGTATGTGTAAAAAAGTTTTAATTCAGCCCGAGAAATGACCTGAAACGGAAGTGTTTCTCGATTTGCCCCGAGAGAAGGAAAATGGTCGGCATATTTAAAAGTATTGAAACCGAAAACCCGAGAAAATTTAATTATATTTTAAAATATAATATATATATAAATTTATATATATTTATATATTTATATTATATATATATAATTATTATATATATATTAAATATATAATAAAATATAATTAAATATATTTTTTTTTATTATACCCCGGCGTTCCCCCAAGGCGGGGTGGCCGAAAAAAAAACTTTCCCCATCATTACCCCATCATGTCTTGCGAAGGGTGTTTTAAACCTACAGTTTTTAAACTGCAACAAAACACCCTCCTTCAGAGTGGGCACTGTACTTCCCTCCCCAGGACTAAAAGTCCGGCCTGCCGGTTTCCCTGAATCCCTTCATAAAGTTACTTGCTCACCCCCAACACACGTCAGTATTAAAAACCATTTGTCTCCATTCACCCCTATCAAAACACGCTCACGTGCTGCTGGAGCCCAAACCCCCCCGCACACAAACCCCTTTACCCCCCCCCTCCACCCTTCCCTGGGCCGACCCCTACCCCCCCTTCCCTTCCATACAGATGTCACTTTTGAAGTCATTTTTTTCGCCCATTCTCTCTACTGTCCGAAACCCCCTCAACAACCCTTCCTCAGCCTCTGGACAACGTTTTGGTAATCCCGCCCCTCCTCCTAACTTCCAAACTACGAATTCTCTGCATTATATTCACCCCACACATTCCCCTCAGACTGCACTCCACGCCTCACCCTTCTCTCGCTGAAACTTTATCACCCAGTTTCACACCCATATAAGAGGTTGGTAAAACTATACTCTCTACTTTCCCCTCTTTCCCTCCAAGGACAAAGTTTTTTGTTTCCACAGACTCTAAGTGCACCACTACTCTTTTTCCTAATCAATTTCTATGATTTACCTATCTTTATAGACCCATCGCTGACAGTCACTCCAAATCTTGAATACTTTCACTTCCTTACTCTCTCCTCCAATCTGATATTCAATCTTTTCACTAATCTTTTTTTATCTATATACCTTACTCTTTCCTGTATTCATTTAATTTTCTTCTTTTAACTAAAATCATATATATATATATATAGTGGGGGGGGGGGAAGATAGGTAACAAGGAGAGTGGGACAATACAGGTAGTGACCAAGGAGCTGAATAATGGTGGAGTCAGTAACGTAGGACACGACAGAAGACAATAAGAAAAATGAAAGGGAAGATGAGACATAGCAAGAAATAAGAAATGGAAAAAAATGGGGGAAACATGCTCAGAGAAATACAAACAAGAGAATCCAGATCAGGAAATGGGCCTATATGGGAGAAATTCTGGTATAAACACACCAGACAGTGTGCAAACATGATTAGCAAGTGGAAATGTCACTTTAAAAAAATGCGGGTACTTGCACCGGTGATGTGCACAACTTCAGTGCAGCTCAGTGCAGGTTGTGATCTTCAGTGTAAAAACCGTCACTTGAAAGGAACACGACGCTTCAGAGAAAGGAAAAACAAAGAGCATCCTTTTTTTGACATAGCGAGAAGAAAGGACCCAAGAAAGAGGCCAAACAGAAATACAACAGATGGCACAGTGTGGTACAATAGTGGGACAGTTCAAGCCAATCATCCATCAATATGATCAAATATACAACAGACAAAGGCACCAATCATTACTGGAAAAAAAACAGATATGCACACCAGGGGCCATACCAGGTTTGTACATCACCAGTGATACTAATTAAAAAACACACCGAACTAAAACATCCCAAATGGTAAATTCTGCTTCCGTTTGCAAACATTAAGGATTTTTAAATCAAATAAAACGACAGTTATATTAGTTGGCTCATTTCAGAAGCGAATATCATGTTTGGAGCTTTATAGAAACACACAAGGAATGTTTTGGACGGAGAGAGATAAACTATAACATGTATAGATGTGACACAGTTAATAGGTCAGGGAGGAGTAGGACTGTGTGAAAGATACTTTTTGTTGAACGGATTTACTGAATTCTTCCAATGATACAGTAGAAAAAATTCTAGTATTCAAGTTAAAAATAGGAATCTGGTAATTATCCTTGTATATAAACCACCGTCAGCAAAGGCTGAGGAATTTACAGATCAGTTAAAGAAGATAGATAACTGTCTGGATAAGCTAGAAAATCCCACAGCAAATATTATCCTCCTTGGAGACTTCATTCTCCCACATGTAAAAATGGAAGATGGTTCAGTACACGTTATACCAGAAATTGCCCCTGGAAGCACCCTGGCTCAACAGGTACATACCAAGGAGCTAATGAGGCTTTTCATCTGAAAAGTTGCATTGAACCAACAGGTAACTGGTCCCACTAGAAATGAAAATATATTGAATTTGATATTCATAAGCACAAGGAAATATAATCAGACATGATCACAAAAACATACTCTGACCACTTCATAAAGTACGAACGAGTATTAACTAAGGGTTAGGGAACTACAGCCCTAATTTAAGAGAAAGGTTGTTCAGCAAGTTTAATTTCAACAACCATAGAATTGATTGGGACAGTAAACCAAGCACTATCAGACATATTCTGGGAAACAGACATGAGCACATTAAATCCTCACCTGTGCTGGAGAAGTTGATACAGAAGCATACAAGGCTTGTATTAAATACATACCATTGAGGAAACCCAGATCAGATATATAGAGCGTAGGAGATGGTACAAGGAAGAAACGGGGTTACCGAATTGCTTAAAAACATTAATATGTCGCAACTAAAGAGTTCACTTAGAGCAAAAACTCAAGATGTCATACTAAACAAAAGAGGAACAAAGGAACCAAAGGCCATCCAGGATATTTAAAGACCCCAAAATAAATTTTACTCATATGCAGAAATCCAAGGTAAAAAACTACCTGTAGAAGTGGACCCTTAATTAGACTCGTATGCTAATGAACAGGAAATGAGCGAAATTCTAAAAGAAGAGTACGAGTCAGTTTTCGGCAATCCGACAGCAGGGTAGAGAATGCAGAAAACTTGTTTTCATTCCATCGGAAGGCCGCGCAGACCAACTGACTGACATACAAATCCCAGAAAATGCGGAAGAGAAATTGAAAACATGCCGACTCGCTCATCACCTGAACCAGATTCGTGGAAATCCCTATTTATATAAAAAAGTGCAAAGTACCACTAGCACGAGCCTCAGTATTCTTTGGACAGAGCCTAGATCTAGGTGAAATAGTGTGCAGACAGCTCCTTTGCATAAGGGAGGGGGTAGAGCACTAGCTAAAAATTATTGACCAGTAGCCCTAATTTTCCACAACATAAAAATCTTCCAAAGAGTGATGAGATGTAAGATTACAAATTTCATAGATCAACACAATCGACATAATCCAAACCAGCATGATTTTAGAGCTGGACGATCATGCCTGTCACAGCTGCTGAACCACTGTGACAGAATTGCGGAGGCTTAAGACCACCAAAACGCATATGTGATAAACACCCCTTTGCAAAGGAGTTTGACAAGTGCGATCATAATGTGATTGCACACAAAATGAGAGCCATAGGCATTACAGGAAAGGTAGGCAGATGGATTTTCGGATTTCCTAACACACAAAGTAGTAGTAAAGAGAGCAAGATCCAGCACCAGCGAGATAAAAAGCTCAGTGCCCCAAGGCACTGTCCTGGCACCTCTGCTGTTTCTCATTCTCATACCAGACAAAATAAAAACACCTGTCAGTTTTGCATCAACATTTGTTGATGACACTAAAAAAACGTGAAAGTCACTATTGTAGAGGACACTGAAAAATTGCAGGAGGATATAAGCAGGATTTTCCAGTGGGCAGTGAGAAACAACATGACGTTCAGTGGTGATAAGTTCCAGCTGCTGAGGTATGGAAGAATGAACTGAAAAGGAACATAGTATTCAGAACTCGAGAGGATTGTCAAATATAACGAAAAAGATCACGTGAAAGACTTGGGAATAATTATGTCAGCTGACTTTTCTTTCAAAGAACATAAAACAAAGATCACATGAGTCAGGAGGATGACGAGTGGGGGTAATGAGAACTTTGAAAACAAAGGAATAGTGCCAATGGTGACACTTTTAAATCCCCGTGCTCCGTCATTTGCAATATTGTTCAGTATTGCCCGGCCCTGTCCAGGGTAGGAGAAATATCAGAGCATGGAACAGATCCCAGAGATCGTTTACGACCCGCATAAAGCCAATAAAACATTTAAAATTAATGGGAACATTAGTCTTGAATGTCCACTCAGGGAGTGCAGTAGAGAGGGCATAATAATATACCTGGAAGGTGTTTGAAGGCTTTTTCCAAATCTGACACTGCCTAACAACTGGAGTGAGACTAATGGAAGTATGAAGATAAACTCAATGAACAACAAGGGTGCAGTGAGCACAATAAGGAAACCCGATCACATTCGTAGTCCAAGTTATTCAACATCTTCCCAGAAGATAAAACACTGTGGATAACTGTAGAGTCTTAACGAGGAAAATTTGGATAAGTTCTAAACCAGATGTCAGATCAATCAGGCTGTGATGGATATGTGGGCCTGCGGGCCACCAACAAGCAATAGCCAGGTTGACTAGGAAAGCACCAACGAGCCTGGCCCTAGCCGGGCTCCTGGGAGTAGAAACTCTTGAAACCCCATCACAGTATATCAAACACAAAGGAAAAAAATCTTTACCAAAAAATGGCGGTATCGTGTAAGAAAGAAAAAAAAAAAACGGTATGGTGTAAGCTACACATGTGGCGGATGTCAACTTTTAGAACATTGTAACAAGTATCAGGGAATACCAGTACTCGTGTCAGACGATTTATACCAGACTTGTACCATACATCCAGGTATACATCGTAACTCCCATAATCATCTCATCAGCTTCTAAGACTCCAAATTAGTTATTAAATAAATTGACTAGAACCACAGGCGCTTTTAAGAATCTGTTCATATTTTCGGTACGATAACCATCACACAAAATTCTGGCAGTTTTATGAATGGATTTTTCTGGCCAGGTTCATCCTGCCCAAGCATGTTACAAACTCGTGGCCTGGTGGCTAAAGCTCTTGCTTCACACGGCAAGGGGTCTGGGTTTGAGTTCCAGCGAGGGTAGAAACATTGGGTGTGTTTCTTTACACGGGTTGTCTGTTCCCCTTCAGTAAAATGGGTACCTGGGTGTTAGTCGACTGGTGTGAGTCGCATCCTGGGACAAAATTGCCCTTTAATTTGCATGAAGTGCTCTGCATAACGAGCGGTTTTCTATAAAGTAGTATGTCATTGATGTCAACTAGGACTGTATACCTTGTACATGTAGAAATAATAATAATAATTAATTATTATTATTATTATTATGTAGCTCCGGCACCTCATCTTGTGCCTATTGTATGTACCTGCAATATTGTATCCAATATATATATTTCTTATTTTTTTCTGCTTTATAATAATTATAATAAAATCATTATATTTCTACAAGTACATGATACAACTTGCACAGACCATAGCTGACATTTATGACATACACTATAGAAAGTTCCTGATTATGCAGAACATTTCAGTAAACTTAGGTTAATTTTGTCCTCAGGATGCGACCCACACCAGTCGACTAACACCCAGGTACTTACTGATAGGTGAACACTGACAGCAGGTGTCTTAAGAAAACACACCAAGTGTTTCCACCCGTACCGGGAATGTAACCACGGACACGCTGTCAACCCAGCTACGAGGATTGGTAAAGACTGGCGAGCGAAACGTCTTCTGAATAAATGTCCCAATACGTACACTACATATCAGTGCAGTAATAATAGTATTCTTTATCTCATAAACTTGCAGGATGGCGGGTAAATCACACATTTACATAATTTTATGCTTTATTTTCCTCTCTTAGTTATTCTTTTTAAAAGTGAGGCTGTCTGAGACTAGAGGTTGGCAGAGATCGGGGAGGTTGATGATACCCAGATTCATTCAAAACAGCCATTGTACAGTAATTATCAACAGGTGTCAATTGCAAATTACAGTGTATCGAGATTTAGCCAGTCTTCTCGTTCCATCTGGAGAGTTTATCTGGAGAGAGTTCCGGGGGTCAACGCCCCCGCGGCCCGGTCTGTGACCAGGCCTCCTTAGGTCAGTGTCCCAGGATGCGACCCACACCAGTCGACTAACACCCAGGTACCCATTTTACTGATGGGGAACATAGACAACAGGTGGAAAGAAACACGTCCAGTGTTTCTACTCTGGCTGGGAATCGAACCCAGGCCCTCACCGTGTGAAGCGAGAGCGTTAACCACCAGGCCACCAGAGTCCATGAGGACACTGTGCAAACTGTAAGAAATCTTTGTTGTGAAATACTAGTGTTAAGGTTGGTAACAGTAGTAACGAATATTAAGAGCTAGAGCACAACCTCGGGAGGCAGCCGCCTCTTGCCACAATTTACCACATTGGCTCAAGTTACATCTAACTTTTATGGTTTACAAGTGCGTCAGTTTGACGGAAATTAGGATTTAAATATTAGTTGATTTAAGCTAGGTTACCCTAAATCAGCATAAGTATAGTCAGCCTCACCAAGTAATTAAGTAGATAATAATGACATCTGGCAGAGGGACCCGGTGCAGTCGTTCCCCACTTGTTGTTTACATATCACTGTCAATGAAAGGGGAAATATGAAATAATATAGCCTTTTTATACGTTTTGCTTAAGCAGAGAGCTCCCTCAGCGAAAAACGTTATTTTTGTATGTACAGCAGCAAAGCCTGGTTGATAGGCTCTGATCACCAGGAGGCCTGGTCACAGACCGGGCGCGGGGGTTGACCCCGGAACTCTCCAGGTAATCCAGGTTTATAGTTGGTTGTCTTGTACCAGAGCACACAAGTTATGTAGTGTCGACTGGTTGTGATCAGGGGTGGGTGGGTGGTGGGGGGTGGGGCGGCTGCCCTCTGCAGTTACGCAGTGGTCAGAGGCAGCGTTTAGGGTACACATCCAGCATGGAATGGAGTCTTTATTTTCAATGTGGGTTTTATTGACGTTCACAAATAATTAATTACGGCGTTGCTTGACCGGGATACGTGTGATTGTTTTGTTAGTCCATAATTATAACAGAGACGTTAACGCTGAATACCTTATGGGTTAGCCCTCTTAAGTCCTACTGCCTGGTGCGTTCGGTGGGTTAACGCCCCGGCCCGATCCATGACCATGCCTTATGGTGGATCAGGGGGCCCGATCAACTAGGCTGCTACTGCCGGCCATACTTATCAAATATACGAACTACAGCCGACTGGACAAGTACCGACTTTAGGTGCTTGTTCACTTCCCTCATAAAAACAGTCAGGGATCTATTTTGGTAATCCCCTTATGTATACTGGGGGGCTGTTGAACAGTCTTAGGCCCTCGACTTATTGTGTTATCTCTTAGCGTACTCAGGACACCCTTGCTTTTCATTGGGGGGTGATGTTACACTGCTGCCGAGTTTATTTTTTTCCTTAGTAGAGTGATTTTTGTGTGCAGATTTGGAAACTAGTCCTCTAGGATTTTTCCAGATGAAAAAATTTTGATTATCTTTCTCGCCTGCGTTCCAAGGAGTACAGGTCAGGGACTTGAAACGGTCCCAGTAATTGAAGTGCGCTGAAGCTTCTCTGTATTCTTCAGGTCTGCAATTTCACCTGCCTTGAAAGGAGACGTTAGTGTACAGCAGTATTCTAGCCTAGAAAGAACACGTGACTTAATGTGGATTATCATTGTTTTATCATCCCTTATTGTTAAGGTTCTCATTATCCATTTTATTATTTTCTTGTCAGATATGATAATGACATAGTGATCTTGGAAAGTGAGAACATCTTAATATTATCACTCTTCAACTGCAAGTGATTAATACTAAGGATGTAGTCAGACAGGAGTGGGGGAGGGGAAAGGTAGCTGTAGCGCTCTTGGTATAAGGCTTTCTTTGGCAACTTAACAGTTCTATCAAGATATCAGCCAAGGTTAGGCAGGAGAATTATAAAATATGGAAAACATGAAGCGGCACATGCTGTTACCAAGATAAAGCACCAGTAGAGAGTATTGTAAACTCAGGGCTACAGGAAGAAGCCATACGGTTACATAATTTTTTTGGTGGTATTAAACGGATTACGTTTGTGTGTTAAAGTTGTTATATTGACAGCTGTGTTGAGGACAGCATGTTACAGCTGCAACACCGGCAGCATAGCTGTGTTGAGGACAGCATGTTACAGCTGCAACACCGGCAGCATAGCTGTGTTGAGGACAGCATATCACAGCCTGAACACAAGGAATAATGTTCAGAAAATATCACAGCTGGAATAACAGGAACTTATCTATGTTCTGGACTGCATATCACAGTGGGAAAAACAAAGGGAAATTATTATGTTGGATGATATCAAGGAATAAAAGGAAAAAGGGGGGGGAAAAGGGGAAAAAAAGGAAAATTACTTGGGACGCCCCCAAAGGGGGACAGAAAAAGAGAAGGGAAAAGGGAAGGGAAAAAGAAAAGGGGAGAAAAAAAGAAATTTTGGGGGGGGAAAAGAAGGGGTGAAGAAAAAAA
>NC_069440.1:31519331-31544811 GCF_026875155.1 Cherax quadricarinatus
CTAGTTGGATAAAATCTTACTGAAGCTAGCTGGCCCAGTGGCAAAACACAACGGTCTGAGTTTGAGACTCTCTGACCGCGGGTTCAAATCCCACCCATGGTTATGGTTAGCTA
Source organism: Cherax quadricarinatus (assembly GCF_026875155.1). Lineage (NCBI taxonomy): Eukaryota > Metazoa > Arthropoda > Malacostraca > Decapoda > Parastacidae > Cherax > Cherax quadricarinatus. The sequence goes on from NC_069440.1 coordinate 31,519,445, forward strand.
TGTGTCAAATTTTTAGTACAGTAAAGCAGTTGCTGACAAAAAGTCAAAAAGTGATTTTAAGTCAAAGGCAGGGCCGTCTGCAAGAAGGGAAGATAAGGTAAGAGTTGTAGGGAGGCAGCGGTGCTGGAGGTAAATCCCGCAAACTCGCTGGAAAACTGGGCAATCTACAAGAAAGTGAAACCAAAATAGGGACCCGACAAACCTCACAGAGAGGAATAGGGTGTCATTCCGTGAGATTCCTTGGGTAAGGCAAGGATGGCCAATGCGGAGCCGGAGAGCGCAGTCTCCCGAATACGGTAATGGTGATAAGAGGGCCCACAACCTAAAAGCAGTTAATAGAGTGAAATTTGTTAGGGTTGGCATGCTCGACCGCCACTGTTGCCAATGGCTGCGAAGATGGGCTGAGTTTGACGGGAAAATAATTTCTGAAGGGAATACCTCTATAGGAAACCTGAAGATCATGCACTGTTAACCGTGCAGCAATATCCACTTGTTCATTGCCCTGCACATCACTGTGTCCAGGGACCCAACAGAAAATGACGTCTTTGTGTTTGCTAGCCACACAGTGCAACCATGGTTGAATAAGAAGGAATAATGGATGAGGGGAATCAAATTATTTAATGGCTTGTAAAGCAGAGCTGCGGCAAACAGACTGGGAAAAATTTGTCAACGGTCTTAATGCTCACACCCCACTTAGCCGAGCATGGAGGGACATAAATAGAATTAAGGGTAACAGAACTGGGCAGATCGCGCACCCTCATCCCTTACATAGGGCGAATGAGTTAGTCAGTGCTTGGGCTGCTACATCTAGCTATGCTAATCTTCCCAGTACCACACAGGCAAAATTAAATGACAAATATGATGCAAGGGAGAGACTTGTTTGCTTTATGCTCAGCAAGGCAGATGATTGCAACATTCCTTTCACTAATTATGAACTTGATGCAGCACTAAGGGCAACTCCACGTCGCCTGGTGAGGATGGTAATTACTTAAACAACTACTCAGATTGCTGTGTCGAATACCAGGTAATCCATTACTTGAATTATATAACATGAGCATGTAACTGGAAGCTCCCTCAATCTTGGACCAACAGCCTCATCATTCCAATTCCTAAGCCCAATCAACAAAATGCATTTCGCCCAATATCTCTTACTAGCTGCTTGTGTAAAACATTTGAGAGAATGATTCTTAATCGTCTCATGTACAGAATCAAACAATTTTGTCCCCCCCCGGTTACATGGTTTCATGCATGGAAGGAGCGTGCATCATTGCATAGCCACATTTCTCACTCTGCACACTGACAGCTCCTACACTACCTTCCTGACCTTAAATCCGCTTTCGATGTAGCCAACCGACATGTAATCATTGGGAAAACTTGCCAGAATGAATGTTGGAGGATGGCTTTTTCCGCGGGATTAAAGGCTACCTGTCAAACAAAAAATCGTCTGTGTTGTTCCAGGGACATAGAAGTGAAAACTAAAGACTTTGAATTAGGAACACCACAGGGAGGTGTGCTCAGTCCCCAAATATTCTAATTAATGCATTATTTAAATGCTATGCCTAATCAGCCCATCATTATGTGATTAGTTTTGCTGATGATATAATGATCACACCACCGGATTCCCCAAATACCCAAAACATTCTTAATCATGTACTACCCTCGTGTCAGGACCAGGGGTTGATAATCTCTACTGATAAAACAAAGATACTCAATAGGCGTTCCCCTCGACAGAGAGGCACAGTTCGTCAGATCCAGTTGCATGAGGGGTTTCTCTTCTAGAATATGTAAGCAATACAGGTATCTAGGCTTTGGGGTTCCACTATTTGGGGACCTGTTGTAACAAGACTTGTCCCCAATACAAAGAAAGACTAAGAGCACTTAAGTTGTGGCTGGGTTTCACCCCAGGTATGGTGCTAATGTTAAAATTGTGAAAATTATGTATCTTGCTTATATTAGATCATTGGTTGATTATGCTGCCCACTACTTGCTCTTGTGTCTGACTGGAAGCTTGGAGGGCTGGAAAAACTGCAGAACGAAGCAATGGAGATCATTTTAGGTGCCCTCGTACTGCCAAAATTTTAAATATGCAAAAAGAACTTGTATTCCAAAGCATCAGAGATCGTGTTACTGAAAGAAATATCCAAATTTGGGGGTTTAAAATATGCTCAGGCAAGCTCATTCAACCCCTGAAACAAAAGCCCTCCAAACTTTCCTCAGCACTGGTGAACACTCCTCCAGATGGATCGAAAAAACTGGAACCGACCTCCGCATGAATCAGATACATGATCTATGTCAAGTAAGGCAACAGCGGCACTTCTCCGCTCCATGGAATTTTACCCCATTCCAAACTACCATTCCTCCATTTCCCCCCAAACTACTTCTTAAATCACAACCAAACTTCGCCTTGAAGCCAAACATGAGGCCTTAGCTGTATTGATAACTTAGTAAACCCCAGCACACACTCTCGCAAAATTATTTACGCTGAGGGTTTCTGTTCACCAATCCACTGGTGCAGCTGGTAGTGCTGCTGTTGTCGTACAGAGTGATGGCTCTCTTAAAGAAATTGGAGCACGCATCAATAATTGGGCCTCTACCCTTCAGACAAAAACTGTTTGCCATACTCCTTGCACTGAAATGCATCTATTATCAAAGATTGACAGTTTTTAAATTTTAACTGATTCTCTGTCATCCATAAATGCTCTCAACTCATTAAGCATAAATTGTGGCATGCTTGTGTCAGAAGCCAGACACAGGTATGGTAGGATTGTGGACAGTGGAGTCAGAGTGCACATGCTGTGGATTCCATCTCACATTGGTCTTCAGATGCATGATAGAACTGATAAATTGGCTAAGCTGTATGCTTTCAAAGAGGGAGTAGATTACAATCTTGGGTTGTCAGGTAGTAGTTTGAGAACAATAATACGAAAAGAACTTCAACTGAATTTTATGGAAGATTGAGACACTTATGGAGCATATGGGAATCTTTATTCAGGAAACGTTTCGCCACACAGTGGCTTTCAGTCCAATACAAAGAGGAAGCAAAAAGGAGAGGAGGGGAAATTTAGGAATCAGTCCCCCAACCTGGAGTCCGATGTGTTCAGTCCACAATCTTGTAGATTGATGACTGAACAATCGACTCCAGGTTGAGGATGTTACCTCATTCTCCTCCTTCCTTATGCCCTTCTCTTTGTTGACTGAAGAAGCCCTGTGTGCGAAACGTTTCCTGAAAAGATTCCCATATGCCCATAAGTGCTCAATTTCAAAATTTTCGGTTTTTCAAAACCATCATCACAGAATTTTATGACTTAAGGCTCAGGGAATTGACACCATGAGTCCATCACTATCTTCATGCAGGAGGAGCCAAATGCTATTGCATCCAACAAAATAAAACAGACTCTTGGATGTCACTAATGCCGGCTCCCGGGTGGGGGTTTCAAGTATCTTTGCAGGTTAATCACACCACCAGATGTAGGACCAACGAAATTAAACTTTTGCCAGATGGACTATTGTCACAAACCTGCGTCATATGTACTGAGTGTGATAAAATTAATGAATTTTGAAACAACTCACTCAGAAATGTTCAAGAAATGGCAAAGTATTTTATCCACAGTGGTAATTGGGAGACCAGGGTCTGGGAAAATACCCTGACTTTGCTAGCTGTAATAAAGCAAATTAACCACATGTGTGCTGTGTTGTGTGTTGTGTGTGTGTGTGTGTGTGTGTGTGGTTGTGTTTTGTGTGTGTGTGTGTGTGTGTGTGTGTGTGTGTGGTGTGTGTGTGCATTCACTAGTTTTAGATTGCAGGGGTCAGTCCAAGCTCCTGTGTGTTTACCTGGAGTTACCTGAGAGAGTCCGGGGGGAATGCCCCGCGGGCCGGGCTGTGACCGGGCCTCCTGGTGGGTCAAGCCTGATCAACCCGGCTGTTGCTGTGGTGCACGCAAACCAATGTACGAGCACACCCGGCTGTCAGGAATGCTTTTAGGTGGCTTGTCCAGTGCTTGTGTGTGTGTGTGTGGTGTGTGTGGTGGGGTGTGTGTGTGTGTGTGTGTTGTGTGTGTGTGTGTGGGGTGTGTTGTGTGTGGTGTGTGTGGGGGTTGTGTGTGCATGTTAGTACCATTTTGTCCTAGCACATGTCGATTAGACACTAGCCCGTTTATTTGCGATGTGTGTGTGTGTGTGTGAAGTGTAGAGTGTTGTGTGTTTACCACCTATTTGTGGTTGCAGGTCGAGTCTTAGCTCCGGCCCGCCTTTCACGTTTCACTTCAACCGGATGAGTGTGTGCGCGTGGTGTGTATGATTTTGTGGTGGTTGTGTGTGTTGTGTGTGTGTGTGTGGTGTTGTGTGTTGGGTTTTTTTTTTGTTGTTTTCACAATCAATATTTGAATAATCAAAGTTGTACCGGGTGTGGGTGTGATTGCTCAACTTTGTTGTTGTGCCTGTTACTAGTAACCATTCTTGGACCTTTAACTTTACTTTCCTTGTACCTGTAGATCAATTGGGAGTTGACCCAACTACCTTTTTGAAATTTTAACTTGTCATGATTGTGACTAGACCTACCCGGAGTTCATTACCTTTGTAATTTGTGAGTTCATTACCTTTGTAAATTGTGAATTCATTACCTCTGTAACTTGCTCAGCTATCAAAACTTTGGAGTCCAGTCCCTGGACCAATTATGTACCTCTGTAATCTTTTGACTACCGCCCACAGGATGGGTATGGGGTGCATAATAAACATATTAAACTAACTTGTAAAGCACTGAGGCAATCTGAAATTATCACAAACATCAAAGGAGACATATATGTGATACGAAGAAGTGGATGGCATACAACTCGGCAGTAAAAATACTAGCCAAGTCTAGCAAATGACCTCAGACAACATCGTCAGGGAACACTGCTGCAAACCCAACACCGTCAGAACATTTAGAACCATCTGTATAAACAGCAATGACATGAGAATGTGACTGGAAGTGATCGAGAAAAAGAGAGCAAGAAGCAGCTGTAAACAGGAGAGCTTTGGTGCATGGCAGTAGGGGAGAGCAGACACGAACTGTCAGAACTTCCCAAGGGGGAAGGGAAAAGGCAGACGCTAAATTAACATACAAAGGAGGCAACTGGAGAGAAGACCGGAGTGAGTGAAGATGAAGAGAAAACGGTCAGAGTAGGCAGGGGCGCCAAACAAACAATGGGCTTCTACTAATGTCTGAGACCAACCAATACGTAGAAGAAACACGAAGGTCATGAGCGTGGACAAAGTAATGAAGACTATGAGCAACACAATGATCAGCTAAGAAAGGAACATTCACCTCTGCATAAAGGCTTTCAACAGGGGATGAATGAAAGCACCAAGGTATAAACGTGAATCCTGATGATGAAGGGGATCACACTTAGAAAGGGTTGTAGGAGAAGCTGCAGAATAGACTTGGTTGCCATAATCCAGCTTGGACAAGACTAGGGTGGAATGAAAACAGAGGAGAGTTCAGCAATCTGCTCCCCATGAACAATGCGCAAGAATTTTAAGGAGATTCAGCCGACCATGGCAAGCTGCCTTCAAAGAGGAAATGTAAATGAAGATTATAAACGAGTATGAAGCTGGTAAGAAAGTGCAAGTGATAGCCATGACTTGAAGCTAGCACATTCTACCATTTCCACTATCTTGAAGGATAAAGACAGTGAAAGAGGCAGTGAAAGCATTGACAGGATTTCAAACCATAATAACTAGGCAGCAGAAGCATGATAAAGATGCCCAAATTAATAAAAACTGACATATATGGAGAGGTATTGGAGGGTGTGCTGGGCTATACGAGAGAGAGGGAGAAGGCACTAGCAGTCTCTCTAAGTAACTCACACTTCACCATGACATACGGATGTGTAAGCTCACAGCACTAAAATATTGTATAATTATACTATTACTAATCAATACTATTACTCTCATATTTATTCCAGAATATTAGGAATAACATAAATAACAGAGAAGCATGATAAAGACGCCCAAATTAACAAAAACTGACATTATATAGAGAGGTATTGAAGTGTAGAGGGCGGGGAGGGTAAAAAAAAAAAAAAAAAAAAAAAAAAAGTGACCACAACCATTACAGAAAATGTAATGCGCCTGAAGGGTAACTATAGATCACTCTTATCCTATGCAAAGAAAAAAAAATCCCAAGTAATCAGCTATGCATGCGTTTCCTGGAATATCTCGGAAGTAAGTCACTGACCTATTTCATGTTGTATTACATTAATAATAAACAGATGGAAAGGAAATTTCCCAGAAAAACATAAAACTGAATATTTTAATTTTGAGTGGTGACACTTTTGAAGTGTCAGTAAGGGGGTAATTCCTTAAATTAGCGATGAATTCGTTTACCAAGGGGTCTTAGGCCCCTAACTCTGTTGCTAAGTGGGGGGAGGCTGTATAGTAGGGCCCCCAAATTTACGGCACTTTGCTAAGATGGACATTTCAATTAAAACCCCAAAATTTATTTATACGGCTCATGATCAGCTATTAAGGTGCCTGCCCACCACCTGTTCACTCTGAGTTTGTTCACATCACCCATGAGCTCCAAGTCTCTCCTAATTATGTCTGGAAACTTTCCAAACTTTCAAGTGTATGCCCTGCATGACCCTTGTTGGTTTAGCCCTTCTTTTTGATTATAATAATAATAAAAATAATAATAATAATTAAAGTTACTGCATATTTTATATATACAGTGCACCCTCAACCAACGGCATTAATCCGTTCCAGAGAGCTTGCCATTAGTCGAATTTGCCGTTGTCGAATTAATTTTACCCATAAGAAATAATAGAAATAGAATTAATCTGTTCCTGACACCTCAAAGTATGAAAAAAAAAATTATTTTTACATGAAATATACATTTCCCTACACCAAAACGAATGGGACATGCAAAATAAACAATAATTAAATGCCACTTGCCTTTATTGTGGAGTTGTTGATGAGTGATGAGACGGTAGGAGGGAAGATGATACAGGTGTTTTGTTTGGAAGGGGAATCCCCTTCCTTTAAAAACTGAGGTACCAAGTCCTTTTGGTGGGGTTACCTCCCTTCTTAGTTTTCTAATGCCACTAGGACCAGCTTGAGAGTCACTGGACCCTGTCACACAAAAAACGTCCAGAGACTCTGTTTTTCACATGTCCTTAGATTTTCATTGTACATGTTGCCAATACGGCTTGCAGCTTCGTGACGGGATAAAATTCATCGATAAATGCTTGCACCTTTGTAAACCCCTGAACACATTTCCCTAATCCTGAAAGAAGTCATCTTCCTCCCTCTCTCTTCATCCTACTCTGAAGAACATTCCTGAGATGTGACCTGTTGCTTGTGCACCTGAAACTCTTGCAGGGCTGCAGTGGTTAGTTCTTCCTCGTCGTTCTGCACCAACTCTTCCACATCCTCGCCCACAAACCTCCAACCCCAAGGACTTTCCCAAGGCACAATACTTTCCACTACTGGCATAGCCTCCTGAGGGTTTTGCCCCAAACCCTTTAAAATCCCTTCTCTTCTACACATTCTGGCCACCCGTTTCCTCCAAGCAGAGTTCAAGGTCTTCTTATCACTCCCTCCCAAGCCTTACCTTTAAAGGGTTTACACAACTGAGGATACTGAAGTGATCTTTCCAAAACTCTCTTAGGGTCAACTGAGTGTCTGAGGTCACTTCAAAGCACTTTTGAAACACTGCTTTCGTGTAGAGTTTTTTGAAGTTTGAAATGACCTGCTGGTCCACGGGCTGGAGGAGAAGAGTTGTATTAGGAGGCAAAAACTTCACCTTAATGAAACCAAACTCCCCTGCAATTTCCTCTTGCAAGTCGTGAGGATGAGCAGGAGCATTGTCCATTACCAGGAGGCACTTGAGTGAATTTCTTTTCCTGGAGGTATTTTGTCACAGTGGGGCCAAACACACCATAAAACCAATCCAAGAAAAATTCCCTAGTGACCCATGCCAGCACACACAAATTACCCTTGACGACATTGTTTTTCTTGAACACTCTGGGAGTTTCAGAGTGATACACCAATAAAGGCTTCACTTTGCAATCACCACTAGCATTACTACACAACATTAATGTCAGCCTTTGATATACCTTTGAAGAGTTTCAAGAGTTTATCTACTCTCTGAGCCCGGCCATGGGCCAGGCTCGTCTGGTGCTTGCCTGGTCAACCAGACTGCCCCACATATCCATCACAGCCTGGTTGATCTGGCACCTGGTGAAGATACTTGTCTAGTTTCCTCTTGAGGGCTTCTACACTTGTTCCAGCAGTGTTTCTGATATCTTTTGGTAAGATGTTGAAAAGTCTGGGACCCTGGATGCTGATACAATGTTCCCTTATTGTTCCCACCTCACCCCTGCTCCTCACTGGGTTTATTTTACACTTCCTCCCATATCTCTCACTCCAGTATGTTGTTATGGCAGTGTGCAGATTTAGGACCAAGCCCTCAAGTACTTTCCAGGTATATACAGTGGACCCTTGACCAACGATGGCATCGTATAACGTTAAATCCGACTAGCGATACATTTTAAAGCAAACATTTTGCCTCGACTAACGCTAAAAAAACTCGACTAACGATATTTGTTCTCGGGTACCAATTAATATCATTAGTTGAGGGTCCAATGTATTATCATGTACAGTGGACCCCCGCAATAACGATCACCTCCGATGCGACCAATTATGTAAGTGTATTTATGTAAGTGCATTTGTACGTGTATGTTTGGGGGTCTGAAATGAACTAATCTACTTCACAATATTCCTTATGGGAACAAATTTCGGTCGGTACTGGCACCTGAAACACACTTCTGGATTGAAAAAATATCGTTAAACCGGGGGTCCACTGTACCTCTCTCTCTCCACTCCAATGAGTACATGTTCAAAACTTGCAGGCATTCCCAGTAGTTTAGGTGCATTTACTGGCTCAATGTGAGCAGCAAATGATCTCTGTTTTGTTCCAGCTCTGATACTTCTCCTGCCTTGAACGGGGCTGTCAGCACTGAGCAATATTCTAAATGAGGGAGCACTAGCGAGTTTGAAGAGTGTCACTATCAGCATTAATTTTCTCAATACCCACCCCGTCATCTTCCTGGCTGTCGTGATCTTTGTCTTGTTATGGTCTTTAAAGAAAGGTCTGCTGACATAATTATTCCTAGGTCTTTTACATGTTCCTTACATTCTATTTGGTGACCCTCTTGAGTTTTATATATAGTGCTCCTTTTGAGTTCTTCATTCTTTCCATACCTAAGCAGCTGGAACTTATCACCATTGAACGTCATGTTGTTCTCCACTGCCCACTGGAAAACCCTGTTTATGTCTTCCTGTACTTTTTCAGTGTCCTCTACCGTACTGACATTCATGCTTATTTTAGTGTCATCTGCAAATGATGATACAAAAGTATGCTGGGTGTTTTTGTATATGTCTGCTATGAGGATGAGCAACAGCAGAGGTGCCAGGACAGTGCCTTGGGGCACTGAGCTTTGGCCTCGCTGATGCTGGATCTTGCCCTGTTCACTACTACTTTTTTGTGTTGTGTGTGTTAGGAAACCGAAAATCCATCTGCCTACCTTCCATGTAATGCCCATGGCCTTTATTTTGTGCGCTATCACTCCATGATCGCATTTGTCAAACGCCTCTGCAAAATCTGTGTAAATCACATCTGCGTTTTGGTTGTTTTCCAGTGCCTCCGTAATTCTGTCATAATGGTTCAGCAGCTGTGACAGACATGATCGTCCTGCTCTAAAACCATGCTGGTTCGGGTTATGGTGGTTGTGATGGTCCGTGAAATTTGTAACCTGCCGTCTCATCACTCTTTCGAAGATTTTTATTATGTGAGAGGTTAGGGCTACTGGTCTGTAATTTTTAGCTAGTGCTCTACTACCTCCCTTACACAAAGGAGCTATGTCTGCACTCTTTAAGGCCTCTGGTATTTCACCTAGAGCTAAGCTCTTTCTCCAAAGAATACTGAGGACTCATGCTAGTGGTACTTTGCACTTCTTCATTAATAGAGCATTCCATGAATCTGGTCCAGGTGCTGAGTGAGTGGGCATGTTTTCCATTTCTTTTTCGAAATCTATGGGATTTGTACTTATGTCAGTTAGTTGGCCTGTGTGGCCTTCTTCTGGAGTGAAAAATATTTCTGCATTTTCTACCTTGCTGTCATTTAGTGGGTTGCTGAACACCGACTCATACTGTTCTTTTAAGATTTCACTCATTTCCTGTTTGTCGTCAGTATACGAGTCTCCTCTCAGTAGTGGTCCAATTCAACAGGTAGTTCTTAGCTTGGATTTTGCATAGGAATAGAAATATTCTGGGTTCCTTGCAATATCCTGTATGGCCCTTTGTTCCCTTTGTACTTCTTCTGTGAGGTATGACATCCTAAGTTTTTGCTTAATTCAGTGATCTCTCTGCTAAGTCTATCTTTTTCAGTTGTAGCATATTTTGTTTTTAAGCAGTTCAGTAACCCGTTTTCTTCTTCTGTGCCATCTCCTTCTCTCTCTATATAAAATCTGATCTTCTTCGGGGTTTCCTCAAGGGTACATGTTTCATACATCCTTGTATGCTTCTGTATTCAGCTTCTCTAGGCCTGGTCACAGCCCCCGAGCCGTGGGGGTGTTGACCCCCGAACTCTCTCCAGGTAAACTGGGGGGGATTTAGGGTGCTCATGTCTGATTCCCAGGGTATGTTAAATAACTCTTGGTTTATTTTTATTTATTTTTATTTATTTAAAAATTTGAGCACACATACAGAGGTACAACAAATACAGGTAAGAGCAGTATGCCAAAGCCACTTATACTATGAAATAGCATTACGGGCTGGCTTAAAATTAACTTAAGATTAACTAAGCAATGATGAAATCAGTGGATAAAACATTAATGTAAACAGGTTACTAAAAAGCACAAGTGAGTATTACAAAGACAGGTCATATGGTTGTATGCATTTTTTTGTACATTCAGTAGAATGGAGTATTCTTTTTAGGTAGTGATTTAAAAAAATAATAAAGTTAGATTGGGTTTTTAGGTTTAACATTTATGTGATATAATTGTGAGAAAAAATTTAAGATATACAATTTATAAGGTTCAGTTATTCAGTATTTATTTGGTTTTGGGTGAGTAAGTGATCTTTGAGAAGAGACTTAAAATTTATAAAAGGTAGTGTTTCTTTTATATTTACAGGTAATGAATTCCAGATTTTAGGGCCTTTTATGTGCATTGAGTTTTTACAGTGTGAGATGGACACGAGGAACATCAAAGAGTGATCTGTGCCTTGTGTTATGGTCATGTGTTCTGTTGAGGTTGGCAAGGAGATGTTTGAGGGGGGGGTTAATATCAGAGTTAAGTGTTCTATGTATGTAATAGGTGCAGTAGTAAGTATGGATGTTTTGTATGGTGAGGAGTTTAGTGTATTGAATATTGGTGGAGTGTGCTGCCTATAGTGAGAATTTGTTATCATTCTAACTGCAGCCTTTGTTGGGTAATTAGTGGTCTGAGATGGTTACTTGTTGTTGAGCCCCATGCAAAATTCCATAGGTGAGATAGGGTAAATAAGAGAGTGATATAGGGCCAGGAGGGCTGACTGTGGAGCATAGTACCGTATCTTCGATAGTATGCCTACAGTCTTGGAAATTTTCTTAAAAATTTGTTGTATATGTGCATGAAATTTGAGTCTATTTAAAGGTGGTTTTTCCCAGTCAATTCTATGGTTGTTTAAAATTAAACTTACTAAACCCATCCGTCCAAACCCTTTAGTGATGCAGTTTCGTACCCCTGAATTAATACTAGTTTGAACCTCTATGATGTTATGATCAGAGTAAATAGTTTTGGAAACTGTTATGTCTCTGATCATTTCCCTGGGTTGTGAATATAAAATCCAGGGTATTTTCATTTCTGGTGGGATCAATTTACCTGTTGGTTTAAAGAGTACTTTCACAAAGCCCCATTAGCTCCCTGGTATGTGCCTGTTAAGCCAGGGTATTTCCCCGGAGATATTTCGGGTATGACTTTTACGTTGTGCCATCTTCCCATTTTACCTGAGGGAGATTAAAATCTCTTAAGGAGCAAAAATATTTGGTGTAGGATTTTCTAGCCTATCCAGATAGCTATCTATCTTACTTAACTGATTCCAAATTTTCAACTTTAATGCCTAGAATTTCTACTATATCATTCATAGAATTCAGCACTTCTGTGCAACAAAAAGTATCCTTTACACAGATTCCTACTCCTTCCCTGTACCTATTGATTCTATCACATCTATACATGTTGTAGTTTTCTATCTTTATTTCTCCGTCCAAAACATCCCTTGTCTTTCATAGCTTTCATAGGCTTATGTCCTGGGGTGCCTTTTCCTCCTGAGTAATGTAGGTCCTGTTTGGAATTTCCTTCAAAAACAGGCCTGTTTTGTCACAATTAAACACTTGTTCAGGTTTTAGTTTTTCAGTCTCTATGTATTCCTTAAAGTCCTTCACATATTTTTCAGCGTTTTTGTCTGAACTGTCTGCCTCACCATGCCTTACCACACTGTGTATGCCACTACGAATCTTAAATCTCTCAAACCAGCCTTTGCTGGCCTTAAATTCATCAGCAGCAGCACTATTTTGAGGCATTTTCTTAATGAGATCATCATGCAACTTCCTTGCCTTTTCACAAATTATAGACTGAGAAACACTATCTCGTGATACAGTAGGGCCCGCTGTATGGCATTTCGCTTTGCGGCGTTCCCCTAACACAGTCATTTCAAATTATGACCAAAAACTCTCTATACGGCTCCCCCCACCTGGGCTTTCTAATATGGCACCGAACCCCACCCAGTTTGTTTACATACTCCGTGAGATCCGTAAGCACTAAGTTTCTCCATTATGTCTGGAAACTCTAAAATTTCAAGTATTTTTAAAAGTTATTTCATATTTTATATATACCTTGATAATTATACTTATGTATATATGTACCTAAATAAACTTACACACTGTGCTGGCATGCAGGTACACATTAAAATCAGTAAGAGTGTCTTATGTCTCGAGACGTCATATTAGTAATGATAATCACCGAGTCTCATTAAATGTCGTATATTACGTTAATATACATATTTTCATCAGTCCATCTATGATATTTTTTCAAAATTTTTATAATAAACATGATACATAACATATAAAGATGATAAATACACCCCACAGTAGAATAAATAAACTTGTACAAGTGACAGCATGAATAACATTTTCTCTAGTCCAACATAAGAGAAAATGTGTTTACTGGGGGTAACTGTAGAAAATTATTCCTTTCGTACGTAAGTAAGTTTATTCAGGTATACACAAATACAGTTACATAGATTATCACACATAGCAGCATATTTGTAAATTACCTAAGATAACCCCAAAAAGTCAGAGTGACTCATTTCCACTGCCTTCACTAAGAGCGTCATTTCTTCTACCGTATCAATGTAGAGACAACTTGTACACAAACCAGACGTGTATGCCTGCCTTGTTTACAAAAACTTGTGTTTGTCTAGTTTGTTTACATAACTCTGTGCCTGTCCTCCCTCACGTACTCATTCTCTCTCTCTCTCTCTCATTTATTCGTTTTATCTCATTTACTCACCCCTGACCCTACATTAAGACTACAAATATTTTAAGGTAAGTAATGAGTGAACTGTATATGCCTTTTATCGCTCTGGGATGCTTAAACATCATAGAATATTATGTGTGGGTGGGGTGGCCTGGCTGGCTACCATACATACAGCACTTGATTTCTTACAATAAATACTACTTGTCTCACCCTAGATTAAGACTACAAATATTTTAAGGTAAGTAATGAGTGCACTATGGGAAAACATGGGTAGCCACAGCCACTCAAGAAGGAGAGGATTTTTAGTGCCAGGAAGGAAAAAAAACTGGCAGGAAATGGCAGAAATCGTACACCAAATCCAGTCATTTTGGAGTGGAATCACAGTCGATGGCCTCCACTCCAAACCAACAGATACAGATAGTCGTGCCGCAAAAAAAAGTCCCCCCCCCCAGTACTACCAATCGATGACATTCTTCTTTGCAAATATACAGGGTCTAAAGCCAGCAACAAAAACAAAAATCTTTCATCCATGGACTGCTTGCAGAGGCAAATGCAATGTTCGCGGCTTTCACAGAGACCCACATAAAGGATCACTTGGACAACGAAATATGGATCCCAGGTTACAACCTATACAGATGCGAGAGAGTGAACAGGCAAAAGAGTGGGGGGATGGGGGGGGTTCGGCCTGTATATCGCAGTCACTTAATTGCACAGAACTGCTTAATGCTTCAAATGATGTAGTGGAAGTTTTAGCAGTAAAGATCGAGAACCAAAATCTAGTCATTGTGGTAATCTACAAGCCTCCGGATGCAACGTCCCAACAATTCCAGGAACAGCTGTTGAAAATTAACCACTGTCTGGAAAACCTTCCAGCTCCTGCCCTCAACATCTTGCTCCTGGGGGATTTCAACTTAACGCACCTAAAATGGAGGAATATTTCAAATAATGTTGTTGCAGTGATAACACCAGGAAGCAGCTCAGACGAACACTCACACACACACACACACACACACACACACACACGAGCTTTTAAATCTCTGCATAAAATTCAACTTAAACCAGCAAATAATAGAGACTACTAGACTGGAGAATACACTGGACCTCATCTTCACTAACAATGATGATCTGATACGAAATGTCACCATATCAAAAACAATATACTCAGATCACAACATAATCGAGGTTCAGACATGTATGTGCGGAGCCCCAGACCGACAAAATGAGATCAGTCATGAGGGAGCGTTCACCAAATTCAACTTCAATAACAAGAACATAAAGTGGGACCAAGTAAACCAAGTCCTAAACGATATAAGCTGGGAAGATAGACTAAGCAACAACGATCCCAACTGATGCCTAGAACAGATTAACTCTATGGCACTCGATGTATACTCAAGGCTTATCCCTTTAAGAAAAAGGAGGAGTAGATGTAAAATAGAAAGAGACAGGTGCTCCCTTTACAAGCAATGGAAAAGAATACAGAGCAGCTGAAAGAGGCCAAAATATCTGAAATGCGTAGGGAGACACTGGTCAGAGAAATAGCAAACATCGAACTAAAGCAAAAGGAATCTTATAGGAGTCAGGAATTGCTGGAAGAACTAAAAGCCATAAATGAAATCGAAAGAAACCCAAAGTATTTCTTTTCTTGTGCCAAATCTAAGTCGAGAACAACATCCAGTATTGGGCCCCTACTTAAACAAGATGGGTCCTACATGGATGACAGCAAGGAAATGAGTGAGCTACTCAAGTCCCAATACGACTCGGTTTTTAGCAAGCCGCTAATCAGACTGAGAGTCGAAGATGTATACGAATTTTTTATGAGAGAATCACAGAATTTGATAAACATAAGCCTATCTGATATTATCCTGACGCCAAATGACTTCGAACAGGCGATTAAATGACATGCCCATGCACTCTGCCCCAGGGCCAGACTCATGGAACTCCGTGTTCATCAAGAACTGCGAGAAGCCCCTATCATGTGCTTTTAACATCCTATGGAGAGGGAGCATGGACACAGGGGTCGTTCCACAATTACTTAAAACAACAGACATAGCCCCACTCCACAAAGGGGGCAGTAAAGCAATAGCAAAGAACTACAGACCGATAACACTAACAACCCATATTAAAAATCTTTGAAAGGGTCCTAAGAAGCAAGATCGCCACCCATCTAGATACCCATCAATTACACAACCCAGGGCAACATGGGTTTAGAGCAGGTCACTCCTGTCTGTCCCAACTACTGGATCACTACGACAATGTCCTAGATGCATTAGAAGACAAAAAGAATGCTGATGTAATATACGCAGACTTTGCAAAAGCCTTCGACAAGTGTGACCATGGCGTAATAGCTAAAGGAATAACAGGAAAAGTTGGTAGATGGATCTATAATTTCCTCACAAACAGAACACAAAGAGTAGTATTCAACACAGTAAAGTCTGAGGCGGCTACAGTGAAAAGCTCTGTTCCACAAGGCACAGTACTTGCTCCCATCTTGTTTCTCATCCTCATATCTGACAAGGACAAGGATGTCAGCCACAGTACCATGTCTTCCTTTGCAGTGACACCCGAATCTGCATGACAGTGTCTTCCACTGCAGACACTGCAAGGCTCCAGGCGGACATCAACCAAATCTTTCAATGGGCTCCAGAAAACAACATGAAGTTCAACGATGAGAAATTTTCAATTATTGCAATATGGTAAACATGAGGAAATTAAAACTTCATCAGAGTATAAAACAAATTCTGGCCACAAAATAGAGCGAAAAACTAACGTCAAAAATCTGGGGGTGATCATGTCGGAAAGGGTCTCACCTTCAAGGATCATAACATTGTATTAATCGCATCTGCTAGGAAAATGACAGGATGGATAATGAGAACCTTCAAAACTAGGGATGCCAAGCCCATGTTGACACTCTTCAGGTCGCTTGTTCTATCTAGGCTGTAATATTGCTGCACAGTGACAGCATCTTTCAAGGCAGGTGAAATTGCTGACCTAAAAAATGTACATAGAACCTTCACAGCACGCATAATGGAGATAAAATACCTCAATTACTGGGAGCGCTTGAAGTTCCTGAACCTGTACTCCCTGGAAAGCAGGCAGGAGAGATACATGATTATATACACCTGGAACATCCTAGAGGGACTAGTACCGAACTTGCACACGAAAATCACTCACTACGAAAGCAAAAGACTCAGCAGACGATGCAACATTCCCCAATGAAAAGCAGGGGTGTCACTAGCACGTTAAGAGACAATACAATAAGTGTCAGGGGCCCAAGACTGTTCAACTGCCTCCAGCTACATAACGGGGATTACCAATAGACCCCTGGTTCTCTTCAAGCAGGCACTGGACAAGCACCTAAAGTCGGTATCTGACCAGCCGGGCTTTGGCTCATACGTTGGATTGCGTACAGCCAGCAATAACAGCCTGGTTGATCAGGTCCTTATCCACCACGAGGCTGGTCACAGACAGGGCCACGGGGGCATTGACCCCCAGAACTCTCTCCAGGTAACTTGTTATCTAGTATTTGTATGCATTTATAAGGGGGAAAAAAAGGGTGTTCCACTTTACGGTGATTTCTGCTTTCCGGCGGTAGCCTGGAACCTAACTTGCCATATAAGTGGGGCCCTACTGTAATTGTTTTTCGTTTATCCATATCAATAACAGTCTCTCTACCTCTTCAGTTATTTGCGGTCCCTGTTTTGAAAACTTACTTGAACCTTTCGCAACAACAGCTTCCTCGATTGCCTTTCTGTTCGCCAAGAGAGTACTGATGGTTAAATGTGATTTGTTGTATTGCCTTTCCAATTCAGTCATACGCACTCCACTCTCGTATTTTTCAATTATCTCTTTCTTCGTTTCCATCGTAATTCTCACCCTTATTAACACAGGCTTGGCACTAGGAGCTTTCTTGGGGCCCATGGTGGCTTATTTAGCAGTTACAAGCACTAAAAACACTGGAATAATCCAAAATATATGGCAGGCACACATGGAATCGACCGCAACAGCTTATAAACAATGGCACACTGAGTCTTGGAGTGGCTGGGCCCGCTCAGGCTGCGCTCCCGGCGCATGGACATGTTCCAGATGAACGTCATTGGTAGAGTTTTTCGCCGTTGGTAGAGACTTTTTTTATGCCAAAAAGCACCATTAGACAAATTTGCCATTACTTAATGCCGCCATTAGTTGAGGGTCCACTGTACTCTTTCTGTGTTATAATGACATCTAAGGGAAGTTGTAATAAAAAGAAATGAAGAAACTCTGTGAGCAAGTTATGTCTATGGCTGAGATAGTACTGAGATATTACTGATAATTGTACTTATTTTTTTTTATTATCACACTGGCCGATTCCCACCAAGGCAGGGTGGCCCGAAAAAGAAAAACTTTCACCATCATTCACTCCATCACTGTCTTGCCAGAAGGGTGCTTTACACTACAGTTTTTAAACTGCAACATTAACACCCCTCCTTCAGAGTGCAGGCACTGTACTTCCCATCTCCAGGACTCAAGCGGCTGCCCGGGTTTCCCTGAACCCCTTCATAAATGTCTTTGCTCACACTCCAACAGCACGTCAAGTATTAAAAAACCTTTTGTCTCCATTCACTCCTATCAAACACGCTCACGCATGCCTGCTGGAAGTCCAAGCCCCTCGCACAAAAAAACCCCCCTTACCCCCTCCCTCCAACCTTTCCTAGGCCGCCCCCTTACCCCGCCTTCTTCCCTACAGACTGATACACTCTTGAAGTATTCTGTTTCGCTCCATTCTCTCCACATGTCCGAACCACCTAAAACAACCCTTCCTCAGCCCTCTGGACAACAGTTTTGGTAATCCCGCACCTCCTCCTAACTTCCAAACTACGAATTCTCTGCATTATATTCACACCATACATTGCTCTCAGACATGACATCTCCACTCCCTCCAGCCTTCTCCTCCTGCAACTTTTCATCACCCATGCTTCACACCCATATAAGAGCGTTGGAAAAAACTATACTCTCATACATTCCCCTCTTTGCCTCCAAGGACAAAGTTCTTTGTCCCCAAAGGGACTCCTAAGTGAAACCACTCACCCTTTTCCCCTCATCAATTCTATGATTCACCTCATCTTTCATAGACCCATCCCTGACACGTCCACTCCAAATATCTGAATACATTCACCTCCTCCATACTCTCTCCCTCCAATCTGATATCCAATCTTTCATCACCTAATCTTTTTGTTATAAATTTTACTTATGTGTCTATATAGCCCGCCATCACAAAACGGCAATCAGTTATTCTTTTCTTCAGTTTTGCACAATTTTGGCTACTAATTTCAAATTTCCAGGTCCCACACCAACCTGCTGGTACTGTTTGGTGGCGCTACTTTCTGCACAAGTCAATTCCAATTTCTTTTTCTCCATTTATTTTTTTTTAATCTGCTTTACTTTAGCCCTAGCCTGGTTCCAATGATAAAAGAAATGCTTCTATTATGAAAGCACATATACAGTACAATTATCCATTAAAGATAAGGTGGCCTTGGAAAACCACTGTCCGGTTGACCCTGAGCTCGTCTCATGAAGCAGGAGAATATGCTTTATTATTACGCACGTTTTAAAAGACCATACAATAAGTGTCAGGGCCCGAGACGTTCAACTGCCTCCCAGCATACATAAGGGGGATTACCAACAGACCCCTGGCAGTCTTCAAGCTGGCACTGGACAAGCACCTAAAGTCGGTTCCTGACCAGCCGGGCTGTGGCTCGTACGTTGGTTTGCGTGCAGCCAGTAGTAACAGCCTGGTTGATCAGGCTCTGATCTACCCGGAGGCCTGGTCACAGATCGGGCCGCGGGGGCGTTGGGCCCCCGGAACTCTTCCCGGTAAAAATCCAGTAATATCAACACTACAGCTTATTTGCCTATCACAATTGATCTAATATGACATAAGAAACAATATAAATATCATAAAACATGTTAAATACTCCAGAATGAATAATATTTGGCATAACACCGAGCATTCGACAGAGTTATGAAGAGGATATGGTAAAACAAATACCTTCTCCTATCTTTGTCTTGGTGGCTTATATTAAAGAAAACAGAGTAATAGCACAGGGCTAACTATGATATACACTTGTACTCCACCATAAACATGAAACAAAAAAAGTTATTTTCTCTCTATAGATTATCACACACAGCAGCATATGTGTAGAGAACCTAGGATAACCCCAAAAAAGTCAACGTGGCTTATTTTAGTACCTGGCTTGGGTTTAGCCATATATGATTTTTGGTAAATATTCGATTCCCAGCCAGGTAAAAACATTAGGCGTGTTTCTTTACACCTGTTGTCTATGTTTACCCATCAGTAAATGGGTACCTGGTGTTAGTCGACTAGTGTGGGTGTTATCCTGGACACTGACCTAATTTTCATGAAATACTCAGCATAACAAGTGCCTTTCTATACAGTAGTATGTCACTGATGTCAGCTAGGCCTGTATACCTTGTACATGTATGTGTAGTAAATAAAGATTATTATTATTATTATATTATTATTTTCTCAGTTGTTTTTTGGGTTATCTTATTCAAACTTGGGCAATGTATGATGCAAAGATACTTCTTCACGTACACCAAAAATGAAAGAAATCAGACCATAAATAGGGAGTTCACTTCTCAGCCATTAGCGGCCACTAAGCGTATATTTTTGCATGGTTGTTATGGTTATATTCTCATTTTTTCGGTCTCACGTCACCGTCCAATACCTGTCCGCCTGCCAGTCTAAATTCCAGTACGGAGTCAAGATGGATTGACATTATTTATACAATTATTACAATAATGCAGTAGTCTGCATAACAGTAAATCTTTTATTTTTTTTTTGTGAATAAAAATTCCAATGGTAAGCAAGAGTAATATATGAGGGGCAAGTAGCCATGACTAATGAACAGAGAAAATGTTATTTTAGTGCCAGGAATGTCTACATTGTTTATTCTGGACCCTATTTTGAAATTGGCATCTGTTGAAATTTGTGTGAAATTGGCCAAATTGCCAATTTCTGACCACTTTATTGGGTAGTTGAAATAAGTGATGGGCAGTTTCTTGTGCTCAGTTGACAGACTAGAAGTAAATAAGTTTATTCAGGTATACACAAATACAGTTACATAGATTATCATACATAGCAGTGTATGTATAGAGAACCTGGGATAACCCAGAAAAGTCAAAGTGACTTATTTCCAGTACCTGGCTTGGGCTTGCCATATATGATTTTTGGTAAATATTTTTTTTTCTCGGTTGTTTATTGGGCTATCTCATTGAAACTTGGGCAATGTATGATGGAAAGATGCTTAACGTACAACAAAAATAAAAAAGACGGACGATAAATAAGGGAGTTAACTTCTCAGCCATTAGCCGCCTCTTTGCAGTATATTTTCGTATGGTTTAATGGTTGTATTCTCATTTTTGGACTCATTTGATAGAATGGAAGATATATTACAGAAATAGACATGATTTTGATTGCTTTCATGACGAAAAGTACCTTGAAATTGAGCTCAAAGTAGCGGAAATGTTCGATTTTTGCCGATGTTCAATGAACTGTTAAGTCAAGTTGGTTAATTTTATTAAGTGTATTCTAACTTTACCACTCTGTAATTCGGCAAACTCGGTAATCTGGCACACTACAGGTCCCAATTATGCCGGATTTGTGATAGAGAACCTGTACCTAAATAAACTGACTGTGCTGGCCTGTAAGTACATTAAAATCATTATCTGGCATTGTTTCAAAGTAGGATTATCAATGCCATGCGAGGAAGTAGCTAAGAGTGTCTAGTGTCGAAGATGCAATAAGCATAATAATAATCGCTCTGGGTCTCTTTAAAAATGTCATATATTTTGTTATACACATTTTGCTTAATCCATCTAAACTTTTTTTTTCAAAATTATTTAAGAAACATGCTACATATCATATAAACAAAATACAATCACAGTAAAACAAATTAACACAATTGTGAGGTGTGGTAGCTGACGGGCATATAGGAGTCGAAGCAAGTTATGACCAGGACTTTGGTAAGATGGGGAAGGAAGAAGATGGGTAAAGGTGGAAATATGGAAAAAGGGTGGGTGGGGGGAGGGGAGGTGGGAAATAAAGGTAACTGACCTAACCATTTTGGCGCATTTTAATACAAATATGTATGTAGTGTTATTCATGAATCATCTGCACACATTTATAGATGTTACATGGTTAGATGTAAGTGTTAATTAGTGAGAAGTAAAGTCTCCATAAATTGGGATGGTTTGTATCTTTATTGGACACAGAAGGGTTTCTGATGGTACCCATTCTTCTACAGCTTCTGGGAGGTCACTCAGGATCATTGGTCTCAGGAAGTTCTTTCCTGATTAGATATTCTCAGCACACTATTTATATCCCATTCATTTATGTCTGTCTTTCATTTGTATTCCACAATAACATCTTCCCATACTCTGTGCTCCCATGAGAGTTCTTGTTCAGGTATCCGAGTCTCTCTCTTAATGGGAAGGATTACTTATGCAATGACTGTATATATGTACATTGCACCTTACTTTGGTCTCTCAGACCACTTAAGTTACTTGAAAAAATAAAATATTGGAAAATACAAGAAACCTTCGAATGGGAGTAAAAATAATTTTACTTAAGGGTGAGGGGCATTTGCCACTGTTGCCACACATAGCTCATTTTCTGCCAACTTTAAGCCTCTATATCTTGGTAAATACTGACTGCAAACTTTTTTTTTTGGTCTTAAAACAATCAGTAAATTAATCTCAAATTTTGGTAAGAATTTTTTTTTTTTTTTAATATTTTGCAACACATTAGGATTTGGGGTCGCAACAGTCAAAGCTTTAACAGTAATAATAATAATAATAATAATAATAATAATAGTTTATTTCCTTGCAAAGCTTACAATGTGTGGTTTACAGGTTATAAAATAATTTAATTGCAAGGAAGGCCTTTAGCATGAACAGGCATTTTGGGTAGACTAATCCTAATTCTTACTCTATATTGACACAGGTTATGGAGCAGCACATTTTAATACATCTTATTGCATACTAAGTAACTGAAACCCTCCACTTAACCCTTGACTGCTTCGGCCTCATATATACGTCTTACAAGCCAGTGTTTCGGACATATATACACCTACCATCCAACTTACGATCTGCTCGACATACGATCATTCGACTTACGACCTTTGTTTTGTATGCCAAATTTCTGGGAAATGAACAACTGTTTGTGTTGTACACAGTGTTTAACCTAAACCTTACAGTATAAAATACAGTACTAACAGCATAAAAAGTAAAGTAAAAAATGAAATACCAAAATAAAACAATAAAATAGTCATTACAAAAATGTGATGTTGATATTCAGTAGCCAGGTTCGACTTACGACCGGTTGCTTGGAACCAAACTTGGTCGTAAGTTGGATGGTACCTGTATACAGTAGGGCTCCACTTACACGGCAGGTTAGGTTCCAGGCTACCACCGTAAAGTGGAAATCGTCGTAAGTGGAATACCTCTTTTTTCCACTCATAAATGCATACAAATACTAGATAACAAGTTTACACTAACAAAATATTAAGTTAGTAAGTAAGTAAGTTTATTCAGATAGTATACACAAATGCAGTTACACAGATTATCGTGCATAGCAGCATATGTGTAAAATACCAAAAAAGTCTGACTGTGACTTATTTTCACTGGGGTTAGCAGTAGAACTAGGCATTAAAAACAATACAAAAGTAAAATACACATATAGTACACTCATTACTTACCTTAAAATATTTGTAGTCTTAATCAAGGGCGAGACAAGTAGCATTTATTGTAAGAAATCAAGTGTGGTATGTATGGTAGCCAGCCTGGCTGCCATACCAGGCCACCCCCATCCACACATAATATTCTATAACATTTAAGCATCCCAGAGTGATAAAATGCATATACAGTTCACTCATTACTTACCTTAAAATATTTGTAGTCTTAATGCAGAGTCGAGTAAAAGAGATAAAACAAATACAGGTCTCCCTCAACATTCGCGAGGGTTAGGGGATCAAGAGCCTCGTGAATGTTGAAAAACCGTGAATGTTTGGTGCCCCAATATATTGTAGGGAAATATAATACAATACTGCTTCCTTAACTTGTTGAACCATGAACAATCATAAAATACATGAAAACGTCGTAAATTGTACTAAATATATACATGTTATGCTTTAATAACATGTATGTTATTAAATACCAGACTCCACCAATGCCTCCACCACTTCCCCAACCACTGCGAGTCCCTACTACCCTCCCTCCGACCCCCGCAACTGGCAGCCAGCCCTCCCACCACTCAGTGTGGTGAGTGTTTTGTTTGTTCATTATTTGCTATTAAACTACAGTATAAATAATGTAAACCCATTCATGACTGCATACTGGAATGGCTATTCGGACAGGTATTGGACGGTGACATCATGTGTTTAGTCTTGAACACCGCAAAGAATCAAACATTTCTGCTACTGCTAATAATAACAATAGTAATAATAATAACAATAATAATAATAATAATAATAATAATAATAATAATTATAATAATAATAAATAAATAATAATACGATATAATTGAAGAAGGAATTGTACAAAAATACGAGGGAGTGGTTGACACATCGTCAGTGTGACTTTGTTTATGTTGGAGTGAACATTAGTCTCCCTGGTCTTCCAAACATTTCACAATAATTCAGCAGTTGAGGCAGTGGTATTTAATAACATATATGTTATAAATAATAATAGTACATATTAATAACATGTATTATTATTATTAATAACATGTATGTTATTAAATACCACTGCCTCAATCGCTTCCTCACCAGCTGCCTCACCCACTGCCTCAGTCGCTGCTTCAACAGTTGCCTCAATCACTGCCTCAACAGCTGCCTCAACAGTTGCCTCAATCGCTTCCCCATCTAATCGCTGCCATCACCCCACTGCCTCAATCGCTGCCTCAACAGCTGCCTCACGCCACTGCCTCAATCGCTGCCTCAACAGCTGCCTCAGTGACCACTGCCTCAATCGCTGCCTCAACAGCTGCCTCAATCGCTGCCTCAACAGCTGCCTCAATTGCTGCCTCAACAGCTGCCTCATTTCACTGCCTCATGCACTGCCTCATGCACTGCCTCATGCACTGCCTCAACAGCTGCCTCAACAGCTGCCTCACCCACTGCCTCAATTGCTGCCTCAACAGCTGCCTCAATAGCTGCCTCAACCACTGCCTCAATCGCTGCCTCACCCACTGCCTCAATCGCTACCTCACCCACTGCCACAATCGCTGCCTCACCCACTGCCACAATCACTGCCTCACCCACTGCCACAATCGCTGCCTCACCCACTGCCACAATCGCTGCCTCAACAGCTGCCTCACCCACTGCCACAATCCGCTGCCCTCAAACAAGCTGCCTCACCCACTGCCACAATCGCTGCCTCACCCACTGCCACAATCGCTGCCTCACCCACTGCCACAATCGCTGCCTCACCCACTGCCACAATCGCTGCCTCAACAGCTGCCTCAATCGCTGCCTCAACAGCTGCCTCAACAGCTGCCTCAACCACTGCCTCTACCACTCCAGTCGCACTCAATCTACAAGTACCAAACACAATGAATTATTGTGAAATGTTTGGAAGAGCAGGGAGACTAATGTTCATTCCAGCATAAACAAAGTCACACTGACGATGTGTCAACCACTCCCTCGTATTTTTGTACAACTTCCTCCTTCAATTATATCGTATTTATTATTATTAATTATTATTATTATTATTATATTTTTAAATTATTAGCAGTACAGAAATGTTTGATTCTTTGCTG
>NC_069440.1:31545311-31812811 GCF_026875155.1 Cherax quadricarinatus
ACAATTCTTGGCATGAATTATACATTACTTCTCCATTTATTTATGATAGCATCTAAAGGTAGTTGTTAGAAACGATTAAACTCTGTGAACATGGTAATAATATGGCTGTGTAATGTAATAATATGGCTGTGTATTGTAATATAGCTGTGTAGTGTAGCCTGGGGGGAGGGCTACATACATGTACTGTACTTACATCTACTGCTACCTTCACTGACTTCTTACATATAAATACTACTCGCCTCTTGCCCTACATTAAGACTACAAACATTTTAAGGTTAGTAATGAATGTACTGTAGCAGTAAATGACAAATTAAAGAGGTGTGCAATGTGGACTAGGGTGCAAGCTTTTGTAGAGAAACACCACCCTGACCAAGCTGAAACAAGCCATATCTGCAACATATTCAGTGACAAAACCCTGTCCCACTTCAGGGAAATCTTAGAGAGACGCCAGAAACAGACGTCTATGGACAGATTTGTTGTGAGGCAGGGGTCCAGTGACTCTCAAGCTGGTCCTAGTAGCATTAAAAGACAAAGAAGGGAAGTAACCCCAGAGAAGGCTTTGCTACCTAAAGTCTTTATGGAGGGGGATTCCCTTTCCAAACACGAACTCCTCCCTCTTTCCTCTTCCCTATCTTCCAGAAGCCAGCATTAGCCTTCAATAAAAGTATGTAAAACTTACATAATTAAAAAAAATTATTTTCTTGTGAATATTTTCGTCTGGAACGGATTAATTGTATTTCCATTAATTCTTATGGGAAATATTAATTCGGTTTTTGGCTATTTCGGTTATTGGCCGACCTTCTGGAACGGATTACAGCCGATAACCGAGAGTCCACTGTACAAATCAGTTACATGATCAGAAAAATAGTATAAAGGACATTGAAGATTACTCACCAAATTAAGATTTTGGTGTTATATCCTAACACCTCCATTTCAGTAGGTAATTCATATTGGCCAGTATAAATTAACATACCTGTAGTGAAAATTAATACACTGAAAGGCGTACATTACATGTGGTGCGAACTTTATCAGTTTCTGACAATATCGCTTTTATTACACCTTAGTTAATTTCATTTGAGGATTTGGCAGATTTCCAGTTCCTTGAGAGAGCTAACACACCACCTCTCTGGATGGCCACCCAGGCAGTACTAACCCTATGTACACCCTCCCCAATCGTTTGGAAGTACCCACTCGCTTCCTCACAAGTATGTTGGTAGTTTGCGACTACCATTAACCCTTTCAGGGTCGAGAGACCCTCTCCTAAACTTGTTCTCAGGGTTGAAAATTTTTCGGAAAAAATTATTATTTTTTCTTATGAAATGATAGAGAATCTTTTCCTGATCATAATGACACCAAAAGTATGAAATTTGATGGAAAACTTACGGAATTATGCTCTTGCGAAGTTAGCAATCTCGACGATTATTATGTTGTTGTCCCTTATTACTTTGATAGTAAGGTTCTCGCTACATGTTCTAGTGTGGGGGTAGGTTTTACATAAAGGCCTATATGTCTAGGGTAATACTTACATACATGATTGATCATCCTCACTCTCTGAAATCCTTTCACCAGCCCTCTCCAAAGGTTATTTAAACTACCTCTATAAAAAAATATAACTATTCTAAATAGACATGTACAGAATATACAATTACAGCACTCGCATATTCAAAGCAAGCCTGCACACCCCCTTAGCTGCTCTCCTAGGACAGCCCACATGGTGCATCTCAACAATCTGCCCTTCTCTCTTCTTGACTAATCTCTGGACTAACCAGTGTTTTGACACACTTTAGTCACCCTGGGTATGGTGGCCACAACTTCAGTTATAAAACTCACTCCTGGGGCACACACAATGCCCAAAAAAATAGAAAGGAGGACCCAGAGGTCCTACCAGCTCCAAGTCAACAAAAGAGAGAGAGAGAGAGAGAGGGAGAGGGGGGAGCCTAGCTAAGCTCCTCCCACACCCACCAAAAAACAAAAGACTGTTGCCAAGCACAATTCTCTAGTTACCACACCTTATTTACTTTTACAAAAAGAAATACAACTTTATAAACTATTTAAATTATGTGTTTGCGTGTGTATAGTATAACCTATTATATTGAGAAAAAACAGGCTTGACTCGGCTGCCTTACAGCCATAAGGGTGATCTGCCCTTATGACATTTAGGCTGAGTTCCCATCAATTCAATATAATTAGGTATTCCAGAGTAACTGTTACAGATACATAAATACATGTTGGGTCCTATAGCCCCATAACAACGATGTTTACGCATCGGCGATATCGCCTACTTTGAGCTCTATTTTCGGCCAATTCCAGTGTACGAGTCGACAAAAATCATAACTATTTCGCTAGAATTCCATTTTTTCTATTGAATGAGTACAAGAAACCACCCATTTAACAGTTTCGAAGAAAACTTCTAGTGCCAGCCCTTTGGTAAAGAGGGTGAGAAACACTATAGAATTCAAGAAAGAGATCATCACAAAATAAGAAAGAGGAGTGCGTGTCTCAGAGCTGGCCAGGTTGTATAACAAACCCCATGCAAACATCGCTATTATCTTGGCCAAGAAAAAGGAAGCTGTTGTTGCAAAAGGTGCAAATATACTTACAAAACAGAGATTGCAAATACTCGAAGATGTGGAGACTGTTGTTGGTGCGGATCAACGAGAAACAATTATCAGAAGATAGTGTTATGTATTCTATTATATGTGAAAAGGCCAAGCAGTTGCATGATGATCTCGTAAAGAAAATGCCTGGAATTAGTGCTCATATTGGTGAATTTAAGGCCAGCAAAGGCTGGTTTGAAAGATTTAAGAAATGTAGTAGTATACACAGTGTGATAAGGCATGGTGAGGCTGCCAGTTATGACAAAAAAGCAGCTGAAAAATATGTTCAGGACTTCAAGGGGTACATTGAGGCTGAAAAATTAAAACCCCCAATTGTGTTCAGTTGTGACAAAACAGGCCTCCTTTGGAAGAAAATGCCAAAGAGGACCTACATTACTTAGGAGGAGAAGGCACTCCCAGGAGACAAGCCTATGAAAGACAGACTAACTCTCATGTTTTGCAGTAGTGGTAGTGGGGATTTGAAAGTGAAGCCTTTACTGGTTTATCACTCTGAAAATCCCAGTGTGTTCACGAAAAAGTGTCGTCAAGAGTAAATTGTGTGATGTGGAGAGCAAACAGTGAGGCAAGGGTCACAAACAACATTTTCCTTGATTGGTTCTATGACGTGTTTGGCCCCCAGTATGAAAAAATACCTCCTGGAAAATATATTGGAACTCGAGTGCCTCCTGGTAATGGACAGTGCCCCTGCTCATCCTCCACACTTGGAAGAGCGAATGGTGCCAGAGTTTCGTTTCATCTAAGGGAAGTTCTTGCCCCCTAATACCACTCCTCTCCTCCAGCCCATGGACCAGCAGGTCATTTCAAATTTCAAAAATGTGTACACCAAAGTAGTGTTTCAAAAGTGCTTTGAAGTGACCTCAGACACTAAATTGACCCTAAGAGAGTTCTGGAAAGATCACTTCAGTATCCTCAGTTGCATAAACCTTGTAGATAAGGCTTGGGAGGGAGTGACTTCCAGGACTTCGAACTTTGCTTGGAGAAAATTGTGGCCAGAATGTGTACAAGAGAGGGATTTTGAAAGGTTTGGGGCTGACCCTGACAACCCTACACCTGTTGTGGAATCTGTTGTGGCATTGGGGAATTCCATGGGGTTGGATGTGAGTTTGGAGGATGTGTAAGAGTTGGATGACCACGATGAAGAGCGAACCACTACAGAGCTGCAAGACCTTCATGCGCAATGCCAACAGACCGCAGCTCAGGAATTTGCTTCAGAGGAGGAAGAGAGATGGAGGAAGTTGCCTTCTTCAGTGATTAAGGACATTTGTACAATGTGACAGCAGAGTGAGAGGCAGCGGCAGCAGACTGAGGCGGCAGTAGCAGTGAGGCGGCAGCAGCAGCAGCAGAGGGTGAGACGGCAGCAGCAGCAGCAGAGGGTGAGGCAGCATCAGCAGCAGAGGGTGAGGCAGCAGCAGCAGCAGGGGGTGAGGCGGCGGCAGCAGCAGAGGGTGAGGCAGCTGAAAACATCCACCACCACTGATCGCCACCACCACTACCACTGGCCAGTGATCACATCTTCACCTATATATACATCTGTCTTGACCACACCTGTGGTTACATGTGATGACCTCACCACTGATCATAGATAAACACAAGGTAGGTGTGGGGTTATGGACTGGGAAGATACTAACTAGAGTGGGAGAATAAATGGCGGATGCTTTCTGCCACTGGCGGCGTTGCCATCACTTGCCATATTATGGCATATTTTTTTCTAGAGTACAGTAGGGCCCCACGTATACGGCGGGTTAGGTTCCAGGCTGTCGCCGGAAAGCAGAACGCCATTTTTTTCCATTTATAAATGCATATAAATGCCAGACAACAAGTTTACACTAAATTATATTAAGTTTGTAATAGAACTAAGCATTAAAAACACACAAAGTAAAATACATTCACAGTACATTCATTACTTATCTTAAAGTATTTGTAATCTTAATGTAGGGAGAGAGGTGAGTAGTACTTATTTGTAGGAAGTCAGGTGCAGGTATCCCAGGTGTAAGTAGCCCTGGCTCCCCGTCTCATACTTAATATACGATATTTAAAACGTCCCAGAGAGGTAAAATACACATACAGTACACTCATTATTTACCTTAAAATATGTGTAGTCTTAATATAGGAAGAGAGGTGAGTAGTATTTATTTGTAGGAAGTCAGTGTAGGTAGCCGGGCTATCTACCGGCTACCTACACTGTGGCCCAGAGCCATATTATTAACATCGACATACTGTGTTCACTGAATTTAATAATTTCTAACAGCTACCTTTAGATGCCATCATAAACGAAGGTAGAATTAATGAATAATTCATGCCGAAAATTGTAAACAAAAGCGGAGTGGGGAAGTGGCTGGGCCAAACGCAGATTCATATACGTTTTCTCTGATGGCTGAGCAGAGAAAACGTAATGTTGTCCCTCCACCCGACTACCACACAGCTCCACAAGTATTATTATCAGAGCACACATAAAATATGCAATAAATGCCAGACAACAAGTTTACACTAACTTATATTAACCCTTTCAGGGTCCGTCCCGTAGATCTACGGCTTTACGTTCAGGGTCCAAACCGTAGATCTACGTCATGAGCTCAGCTCACTCTGATAAACTGTGAGTGGTAAATTTGGGCCTAGATATGAGAGAATACATCTATGTGGTATGTGTGCACCACATAAAACAAATCCTGCAGCACACTGTGTATAATGAGAGAAAAAAAACTGAGACCATGATTTTCGATTAAAACAGCGACTTTGCAGTGTTTTTTCGTATGTTTTTTATAGTTGTATTTGTGATTTCTTGGTCTCATTTGATAGAATGGAAGACATATTACAGAAATAGAGATAATTTTGATTGGTGTTAGCACTGGAAATGGCTTGAAACTGAGCTCAAAGTGGCGGAAATGTTAAATTTTTGCCGAAGTTCAAGAGTAAACAAACGACCTCACACGTCTAATACATGCCAGCTGGTGGGTCTAATATACATCCACAAATGTGGTGATGATATTTATACAATTATTACAATATTGCATAACAGTAAATCTTCTATTTTTTGGTGCGAATAAAAATTCATTATGTGAATAAAAAATCAAAATGGAATTTATTTGTAAAGCCTCAAAACATAACTAATGAACAGAGGAAATGTTAGTTTAGTGCCAGGAATGCCTACATTGTTTATTCTGGACCCTATTTTGAAATTGGAATATTTTGAACTTTTTGTTAAATTGGCCAAATTACCAATTTCCGCCACTTTATTTTGTAGTTGAAAACAGTTGACTTGGCAATTTCTTGTGCTCAATCGATAGAATAGAAGTAATACTAGTGAAATACTAAGAAATTTGGGCGACTGGAATAATGTAATTGGCCTAAAATGGGAGTCAAAGTCGGCAAAATTGCCGATTCGTAAATATCGCTGACACATCAAAATTCACGAGAGCATAATTTCGTCAGTTTTCCATCAAATTTCGTACTTTTTGTTTTATTACATTCACAAAAAGATTCTCTACCATTTCATAAGAAAAAATAACAATTTTTTTTTTTTTTAAATTCTTGGACACTGGGGCACCACTTCAGATTTTGGCCTTGGATCCTGAAAGGGTTAAGTTAGCAATAGAAATAGGCATTAAAAACACAATAAAAGGTAAGATACACACAGAGTACACTTATTACTTGCCTTAAAATATTAATATTAATGTGTGAGAGGTGAGTGGCAGGGTGTTTATTGAATAAAATCAGAATGGCACACCATCATCCTCTAACTTGTCACTTAAAGCAAGGGGCTTACAGCAAACCTTAGACACCATCGTCAATGAGAGCCAACCAGTTAACGAAAGAGTAAACGAGAGAGAGAACAAGATACAAAGTTGAGACAATGTAAGAACACAAGCTGAACAGGTAGTGGACGATCACTTGGTCAGGCGAAATAAATGCGTATTAATGTGTGTCTACATTTAGTTCATTCACATACGTTTGTAAGAGTTTGTAAAACATTTACCTCAATATTTTTTTATTATAATAATAATTGCCTCACAATACAAATACTCTTAAATTGTGTACAAGTTGTACAAGCTAGTTCAGAATAAACAAACAGCAACACACCATTTTTAGAGTGAATGAAGATAATAATAATAATACATATTAATAATAATAATAATTAATAATAATATAATATTATTATTTTAATAAAAAGCACTAAACCCACAAGGGTCGTGAATTGCTATATATAGAGTAAAGGCATACGAAAAGAATATTTTTCTAGTTACCCCCCAGTGTTTGACTAGAGAAAACGTAATTCTTCCGACACTACCTACACAGCTGCTTTGTAAACAAATCTCATATTTACATCAATTTTTATTCTGTGAGTGTATGTATCATGTTTATATGCTATGTAATGGGTTTCATATATAATTTTGAGGAAAATATCATAGATGGATTAATGAAAATGCCTATATTGATGTAAAATAATACATTTAGTATGCCCAAGAGTGATTATTATTACGTAGTATTGGGGCGTCATGAGTAGAGAGAGACTTAGCGATTTTAATGTGTACCTGCACACCAGCACAGTGTGTAAGTATATTAAGGTACAGGTACACATTACTATAATTATCAGAGTACGTATGTATAAAATATGCAGTAACTTTAAAACGCTTGAAATTTTGGAAAGTTTCCTGACATAATAGATGTGGTCACGGCAGTTGTAAACAAACCAGGTGGGGGTGCCGTATTTGAAAGACCGCTTGCCGTATAGCAAATTCTGGTCATAATTTGACATCGCCGTATTAGCGAAACGCCGTAAAGCGGGGCCTTACTGTATACTATATCATGTTTCTATTGTTATTAATATTGTTAATTATGTCATATTAGATGAATTGTGATAGATAAATAAGCCGTAGCGTCATATTGAAGTACTGTTTTGTCATGCCTCATGACAGCAGGAATTCCCATGAAGCAAATTAACGGCATTTCAATTAATTTAAATGAGGAAAATTAACCCAGCGTACAAACAAATCAGGATATGAACAAGGTCACGGAACTGATTAAATTTGTAAGCAGAGGTTCCACTGTACTTTATAGATTTTGAAAATTTTTGTCTTATAACTATGCAAAGTGCCTAAATTTTTAAATACACCTACCATCCGACTTACGACCACTTGACTTACGACCGTGTTTTTTATGCCAAATTTCTGGGAAATAAACAACTATTTGTGTTGTACACAGTGTTTATCCTAAACCTTACAGTATAAAATACAGTACTAACAACATAAAAAGTAAAGTAAAACATGAAATACCAAAATAAAACAATAAAATAGTCATTACAAAAATGTTTTGTTGATATTCAGTAGTAAAGTTCGACTTACGACCATTTCGACTTAAGACCAGTTTCTCGGACCCGAACTCGGTCATAAGTCGGATGGTAGGTATATGTATTTAATGAGTTCTTTCGCAGTAAAATAAATTCTTAAAAGTTTAACATTTACTTAGACTAATTAGTGAAATGAACTTTTCTGGCTTTTTTGTCTGCAAAATCTCTGATAACACTATCAGAATCAGTTTCTCTGGCAATGCTTGATTAAATACTCAGTCTTGCTAAATCATCAAGTTGGACTTGAGATATAGTAGACCTTAAAAGCTTTTTGATATGTTTGAGTTTGCCAAAAGATCTTTTTACTGATGCTACTGTAGCTGCAATTGCCAACAATATTCTCAAACTAACACAAACATTTGGAAATGTCTGTTTTTTTTTTTTATTAACAAATCAACCGTCCCACCTATGCAGGGTGGCCCAACAAAGAAAAACTTTAGTCATCATTCACTCCATCACTGTCTTGCCAGAGGTGCACTTACACTACAGTTATAAAACTGCAGCATAACATCCCTCCTGGATGGTTTTCCAGCAGGGTCTCAGACCAGTGTATCAACTGAACCCCCCATCCCCCCACCCTCTAATAGGTCCTGGCAGAAATAGGGATATTAACATGGTTTCTCTTAATATATTCAGTTTTGTCCATTGTATAAATACAGTAATTGTAAGTACTGTAATTGATGTAATGAATACTTCTGTCATGTAATAAAGCCAGTACTCAGTGCGGTTCAAAGACATTTAACACTATTCTAGACCTGGCTAACTATAGTTGTTTTCAGTAGGTGATTTTGAAGATGGTGCGAACACGTGCTGAAGCAGGAGCCACCAAAGTATCTGCTGCTAAGGCTCCAAGGAAGGTACTTAGTGCACCTAGTGGTGGTGCATCAACCTCCTTCTCTGCTGGCAAGTCTAGTAAAGATAGGTAAGTTATGTCATTTTAAAGTGATAGTAGCCCCTGTCCCTTCAACATTTCCTAGGATGTGGAAAAAGACACTTATGTACAATTCGGGACATTTATCAAAGGATATGTTTTGCCACGAATGGCTTCTTCAGTGTCTTTTTCAACATCTTGTTGGTATGGAAATAAATGGTATAAAATACCGACACAATGGAAATATAAACACATATGCAGTAAAATGTGATCCTTTATTGACTACGTTTTGCCCACACAGTGGGCTTTTTCAAGTTTGTGACTTGAAAAAGCCCACTGTGTGGGCAAAACGTAGTCAATAAAGGATCACATTTTACTGCATATGTGTTTATATTTCCATCTTGTTGGTATCAACATACCATTTCTCATTTCCTTGGATTACCTCTACCCATCTCCTTCCACTACAGATTTATACCCCCTCCAAGTCACCCTATTTTGTTCCATCTTTTCTAAATGTCTGAACTATCACAATGACCTCTCCTCAGCCCTCTGAATAATACTTTTAGTAACCCTGCTCCCCCTCCTAATCTCTAAGCTACGAATTTTATGCATGATATTCACACCACACATTCCCCTCAGATACATTTCGACTGCCATCATCCTACTCTTTGCTGCAACATTCACCACCCATGTTTCACACCCATATCAGACATTCCCTTTTATACCTCCATGGATAACATTCTTTGTCTTCACAGATTTCTCAATACACCACTCACCTTTTTTCCCTTCATCAATATTATGGTTTACCTCGTCTTTCATAGACCCATCTGCTGACAAGTTCACTCCAAAAAATCTGAACACATTCACTTCCTCCATACTCCCTCTCTCCAACCTGATATCCACTCTTTCATTATCTAAATATTTTGTTACCCTCATCACCTTGCTCATTCCTATGTTCACTCTTAACCCTTTGAGGGTCCAGACCTCCAATCTGAAAATCCCCCACAGGGTCCAAGAATTTAAAAAAAAAAAAAATTATTTTTATCTTATGAAATGGTAGAGAATCTTTTTCTGAAGGTAATAAAACAAAAAGTATGGAATTTGATAAAAAATTGACGAAATTACACTCACGAATTTTGCCGTATCAGCAATATTTACGCAGTGGCTAATTTACTCCCTTTGAGTCCTATTTTCAGCTAATTACATTGTTCCATTAGACCAAAGTCTTAGCTATTTCGCTAACATGTGTTACATTTTATCTATTGAGCACAAGAAATCCCCCAATCAGCTATGTATTTCAACTACCCTAAAAAGTGATTGGAAATTGGCAGTTTGGCCAGTTTCACACAAAGTTCATAATACTGTGTTCCAGTTTCAAAATAGGGTCCAGAATAAACGCTGTAGGCATTCCTGGCACTAAACTAACATTGCCTCTGTTTATTAATTATATTTCCAGGCTTTTCAAATGAATTCCATTTTGATTTTTTATTCACAAATTTTTATTAACACCAAAAAAATTGAAGATTTACTGTTATGCAATATCGTAATAATTGTATAAATGTCAGCGCATTCATGAACACACCAGCTGACGTGTATTGGAGGTGTAATGTGATTTGTTTACTCTTGAACATTGGCAAAAATCGAATATTTCCACTACTTTGAGCTCAATTTCAAGCTCTTTTAAGTACTATAAGCAATCAAAATCATCTCTGTCTGTAATATATTTTCCATTCTATCAAATAAGACCAAGAAACTGCAAATACAACAATAAAAACCATACAAAAATAGTGCAAAGTCACTGTTTCAATTCAAAAAACATTTAATTTTTTTTTTCCTTCATGCACTGTGTGCTGTGGGATTTGTTTTATATGGTGCACACTTATCACTTAAATGCATTCTCTCATATCTAGGCCCAAATTTACTGCTCACAGCTTATCTCAGTGAGCCGAGCTCATGACATAGTACTATGGCTTGGAACCAGGCTTCAAAGCCTTAAAACTATGGGACAGACCCTCGAAGGGTTAATTTCTTTTTTTTCTTTTAATACCCTCCCAAATTTGTCCACCATTCTCTGCAGATTCTCTTCACTCTCCCAAAAGCACAGTGTCATCAGCAAAAAGCAACTGTGACAACTCCCATTTTGCATTAGATTCTTTATCTTTTAATCCCACACCTCTTGCCAACACCCAAGCATTCACTTCTCTTACAAACTCATCTAAAAATAATCTACATATTACATACTATACATACTCTTAACTTGAGCCTCAGTGTCTTCGTAAAAACTCTAGACTGCTTTCAGCAGCCTTCCACCTATTCCATACTAGAGCAACATCTGCCACTTTGCTCCCCTATCCACCTTAATGCAACAAAATTTTCTTGACCCTTATCTAAATGCTCTTCACTTGGATGTTTCAAACACTTGGTCTACACATCCCCTGCCCTTCCTAAAGCCTCCTTGTTCCTGCAGTCATGCTCTCCATCTTACTCCTAATTCTTTCAATAACCACCATACACCTTACCAGATATACTCATGTTTTTTTCCCTATAATTCTTGCTCTTTTGTCCCCTTTGCCTTTATCAAAGGAACTATGCTGTCTTCCCAAATTTCTAAAATTTATATCCCCCCTCTTTTAATATTTGTTTGATCCCATTAACCCCCACTGTTTTACCCCCTTTCATTCTTTCCCGCCTCATGCACCCCTCCACATTTACTAAAACCTACTCTTCCTCAATCCTGAAAAAATTTATCCCTCCTGACCCTTCACAAAAACACAGCACCCCTATCTTCTTCAATTTTTAAAACAGTTCTTAAAATATTCCCTATTTTCCGGGTACTTCCAACTCGCCTTTTAATAACTCTACTTTTCTGTTTTTTAATTAAAATTATTTTTTTCCCAATGGTAGCGGCACGTTTGTGTTTTTTTGTTAAAATACATGGTCCCCCCCTTTTCGTTCCCGGGCAATCGTAAAATTCGCCAATAAAGGGTATTTTCGTATAAACGGACTCGCTTTTCATAGGTTGATTTCAGCGTAGTTTTGCCGGGGGGCCCACGGCGTGAGCCAGGGCGGCAGCCAGTCTGGCATTGTTTACCATGAGCGAAGGTCCCCTCCTGCTCCAGCAAAATATTTTTATTTTTTTTAGTGCTTGCAAGTACTAAATAAACTACCATGGTCCAAAGAAACTCCAGTGTAAGCCTTTGGGAAAGGAAAGGGGAGAAATCATGAATTTAAAAAAACCATAATTTAACAATATGAAAATGGTACAAGGTGGCCGAAATGTCCCGGATTATAAAAACCCTACACAACCTTAGTTCCAAGTGGCCCCGAAAAAGAAATAAAAGGGTGCTGTTGTTTCAAAGGGAGTAACTATCTGACAAAAAAGGATCATCGTATGGAAGAGGTTGAGAATTTTATTGGGGTGGGTAATGAGAAAATTAGCAGGGGAAACTCTTGTGACTTCGTTTATTTGTGAAAAGGCTAGGGCAGTTGCATGAAGATTTGGAAAAAAATTGCCTGCAAATAGTGGTGAAGTGAGTGAATTTAAAGGCCCAGAAAGGCGGGTTTAAGAGTTTAAGCCCCACGGGCATACACAGTTGGTAAGGCTGGTGAGGCTGCCAGTTCGACGAAAGGGTTCTTAAATGGAGTTTTGAGGTTGAAGGTAGACACACTTGTTGGATGGAAAAACTTATTTGTCAGACTGAATGAGGGAATTGACCCCGCTGCCTTGCCGTCTGCTAAATGGTTTGCCACCGGGTGAGAGGGGGAGAGGTATGACCTACACATGGCACCCTGGGGCGTCAACAAAGCCACGGGGCCTACAAGGGGATCTCTATCAAAAGCACGGGATGATACTAATATCTTCTATTTTAATAAAGGGATCAGCAACTAGCTGAAGCTCGGCAGTTCGTTTTTGGTCCCGAAACATACTATATATAGGCTGAACAGGCGGGCGGTTTGGGGTGATTCTATACATAACAAATTCATTTTAAAAATTAGAATTTAGGATGTCAACATGATTTTGACGTAATGGGTTAACGTCGTGATTTTTTTAACGAATGCTACAAACTAAAAGAACAAATCATTAACAATATGGGTGGAATTGATCGATCGATCTTATTCATGCACGGTTTCTGAGAAAAATAAATATATATTAATATAAAAGGTGAAAATTAACGAAAAAGACATCGGGTGCACATCAGACTATTACTGTAAAAATTCTCAGAAACGGAGGAAGGACACGAAAATTTTTGACAAACTGATCGCTAAAAAAAACAACAGTTGTAATTTCATTATCTCGGACTCAATTAAAGAATGTACATTTAAACCCATTCTGCAAGGGTGGGGTTTCATAGCAGAATGGTTATCATTTGGTAGGATCGAATTCCTCTGCAATGGCTAACACATGCCTTGACTGAGAGGATCTAAGGAGATAAAAAGAACTTGGGGTTTCTATTACTTGTCGGTCCAAGGAGTAACGACATTCGGGTTGGGTTATTGACTGGTATCTGAGGTAGGGGTACGATAAAGGGGATTTTCAGCTCTGTCATATTAGTCTGGGTAGCAATATCGTCAACACGTACTAATTTCATATGATCAAAATCGATTTTTTGTTTTTGCCATACTTTTTTCTCTAACCTTAATTAACCAGAGATATGTTCTACACTCGTAAGGCCCAACAATTTTGATCGAGCTTAGGCATTTCGGTGTTTTGTTGAAATTTGTCAGCATTCTCTTGAACCTATTTGATTTTTGACGGCTTAGCACGGCTTTTTGTTATCTAGAAAATTTCTGCTGTTGACTTATAAAGTGTTTCACGGATTTTCTAAAAAACCTGAGCCATGTGGTCGGTTGCTAGAAACATCAGGGTGTAATTAGGTTTCGGAGTGGAATAAAAACAACTATAGGGTAAAGCTTTCTCCCCAAAACAACATAATGGGGTATCACCTTGGAAGCTTGTAGCAAAATTTAGGACAGGGCTTGTAACTTCACCCAATTTTCCAATTGGGTTGATAGGGGCTCTCGGGACACAAGTCTTTTTTATTGGTTCTTCGGCAAAACCCCTTTGGGCGGGTGTGAGGAACAATGGGGGATTTAGAGTCTTGTAAAAAAGTACAAAAATTTTTCAAGATTTATTACAGAATTCCCTCCATTATCTGTTTAAGGACTTTGGGGTGGTATGCCTGTAAAAAAGCGTTTTTTTAAACGCTTTGCACTGTCTCTGCATCTTACGCAAAAGGAACAAACTCACAATATCGGGAAAGGGTCTACCATAACAACGATTTTTGTTCCTGGGAGGGAACTTTTAAAAATTTGGGTTAACAAATAAAGGGGCAACTCTTTCCCCGGTTCCTAGTGGTTGGGAACATTGGATTGGATTGGGGCCCATTGACTTTTCCCTTTTATGCGCTACAGACATACATTTCTTAAATCTCGGAAATGCAGTTGCCATACGTGGCCCAAAAGATTTCTTTTGGGCTTGTTTCACAAACATCCATACCAGGGGTGTAACACCTGGGCATCATGAACTGCTGAAGACTCTTCATAGTGAGTGGAAAAACTAACGGGTAAAACTTTTCTGCTGGAGTCCCCAATCGGCTGTTTGAACAGTAATTCTTGGCCTTACAAAGTCACAAATGGTGTGGTGGTTTCCCAAGTAAGAATAAAATCTTCCGGGACGGGAATCGAATACACCAGCCACATGGGATCTTTTCTTTGGCATTTTTGACATCCTGACAGTAAATGGGGATCTGAGTAACTACACAACATGTCGCGAAAAAGCATCTCGACACATTCGACTTGCCAGGTAAATGTTAAAAAGGGGGGATTGAACTCTTGGTAGTAAAGGGGTCCATCTGGTAACCTTCAGAGGCTTTGTTTGGAATAAAGGATCATGGCGCATGGTTGTAAAGACATAAAAGGGGTACTGGAAAATGATTCTCGGAAGTGCATTAAAGACCATATTTTGCTAAAGTTCTTGCTCCGTTACGTAAAATTCTTTAGCCTTCGTAAGGTTGGGTAGCAAATGCAACTGCGTTGTACTTGCATCGTTTTGAGCTAGTCGGCACCTATGCCAATTGAATAGTCAGTTGTCAGATAAAAGGGCTTAGAAAAATCGGGAAAATTTTCAAATTGGGAGAGATATTAGCTTTTTTTTTAAATGTCTGGAATGTTCTTTCTTGACAAGATAAGATAAATAAGATTTTTGTTCGGATTTTTAAACCCCCGGAGGGGTTAGCCACCCGGATAACCCAGAAAAGTCAGTGCGCATCGGGACTTCAACTTATTTCCATT
Source organism: Cherax quadricarinatus (assembly GCF_026875155.1). Taxonomy (NCBI): domain Eukaryota; kingdom Metazoa; phylum Arthropoda; class Malacostraca; order Decapoda; family Parastacidae; genus Cherax; species Cherax quadricarinatus. The sequence continues at coordinate 31,560,436 of NC_069440.1, forward strand.
TAGGTCCTTTAAACTTTGTCCCCCCCCGGATCGACCCAACCCGTACTAACACCAGGGACCCATTTGCTGTAGGGGAAAAAGGAAACAGGTGTAAGGAAACGTTCAGAATTTCCACCCGCCCGGGGAAACGAACCCCGGGGCCCCCCGTGTGTGAAGCGGGGCTTTAGCCACCGCCAAGGGCCAACAAAAAAGGGGCTCTTTCTTAAGCAACTCAGTTAAGGAGCAGCTATGGAAGAAAAATTGGCAATGAAAAAACTATAAAAACCCCTAAGCCCCCAAAGGATCTTACGGCATCAGCAGTTTTGGGAGTTGGGAAAAATTTGTACGCAGTTTTTTTCTTTGTCGTGTAACCCCCCCTTTGGGGGTGACTACTGACCAAAAAACTTAATTTTTTGACTGAAAAAAAGACTTTGGCCCGTTTGATCTTTTAATTTGGTTCTTTAAGCTTGCCCAAGTACTTATCAATCTTTTAGGTGTGTGTCCACGTCTTCGGGGATGACATTTTTTGTCCAAATCACCCAAAATGCTTTACCTATAAGACCCCTTTAAAAATGTTGGGGGATGAGTTAGGAAGTATAGGAGGTTTTAATCCAAAAGCCATAGGGAGGAAGTGATAATACCTGTAGGAGGGGAATGCAGTTAACCCCCTTGGCTGTCCTCTGAGAGAGATTGGCAAAACCCGTAACAAGTCCAGGGGCGAGAAACTTTTTTTCACCCAATTGCGTAAAAAGGGCACCCAGTACGGGAAATGGAAAACGTCTGGAAAGGTTTTCCGTTTAACTTCCTAAAGTCAAACACGGGCCCAAGTCCATCTTTTAGACACTAGGTCAAGGGGGATTCCAGGGTGAATTGCTATGTGCAAAAACTCCATCTTTAGCTTTGATTTAAGTTCCTCGCGACAGCAACTGGAATGGGCATTCTGTACGCAGGGAATAAAAAGGTCTCGACCGGTTCAAGTGGAATACGATGGGACAATAAGTTCGTTTACCCATCTTTCACCCGGTAAGGCAAAAGGGTTACGAGCTTGTTTAACAGGTCAACAAACGCTGGGCTTCGTCGGGAAATCATGGGGGCAAATTTTTTCTCCTCAACTGATGGGGTATATTGATCCAGCGGGTGGTGAGGTCTCCATGTTGAAATAGCACCGACCCACTAGCAGGTGGCACGTCATCCTGTATTGAAAGGGTAAGGTAGTGAACTTGTCAAGAGGTTGGTATTTCCTTTTAGACAACACTGTGACCCCAAAATTTACAAAATAAATGGATCTTACTGTTTTTCAATGTGTAAAGGAAAGGGTTTAACAAAAAAACCTTTTGGGCCTTCAGGGTCACTGTAACAGGACGTTACACCATCTGAACATTAGGAAAACAAAGCACCTATGAGAGCCCAGCCCAACGAGATCTTTCTGCAAACGGCATGGAATAAAAGGTGGATTACTAGTTCCCAAATAATCGTTTTTGACAGGATCCCCCGGAGAAACTACTACTCGAACTAGCAGTCTTGCAGGTAGGCTGTGCACTCAAGGGGAGTTTAGTTCCCGGACACTTGAGGCAACGGAAACATCCTGCAACTGAAGGATAGGTGGAACACTGATGGGGTGACGAATTACCATCCCGACCCCTTTGGGGACGCTACTGGAGAATGTATTTGGGTTGTAAGGGCTTAATGCTAATCAACTTGCAGCAGTATGAGAGATTTCTGACCCCAAACTGGAAAACCCCAGAATGGAACGCAAGTCGTCGTTTGGGATACCTCGGTCGGGTCGGGACAAGCGTAAGCCGATGGAAGCAAAACCCAAAAAAGGTCCCAGGGAAAATAATCTGGGCGACAACAAGAAAAGCAGCAGTAAAGGATATAAAGGGAAGGAAGTCTGACCTCGGATCGCAGAAGGGAACCAGCTACTCCATAAGGGGGTTACGTAGTTGGTTAACGGGAGACAGTCGTAACCCCTTTTTCTTTTAAAAATTTGACCTAAAATTTTAACCCTTTGACTGTCAAGGGCCCAATCCTGAAGTTGTCCCGGGGTCGCAAAATTTCGAAAAAAAAAAATTTTTTTTCTTATGAAATATAGAGAATCTTTTCCCCATTTTAAAGACACCAAAAAAACGAAATTGATGGAAAAAGACGGAATTCGTTCGCGAAGTTTGCGACTTCGGGATATTAAAAATCGGGAATTTTGCCCCCTTTGAGCCCCATTTTCGGTAATTCCCTTTTTTCCCGTCAACCAAAATATAAAATATTTCTTCAGAACTCTATTTTTTCTATCGATTGAGCACAAGAAACTGCCCCTTTACCGATTTCAAATACCCAATACATGGTCAGAAATTTGCAATTTGGCCAATTTCACGAAAATTAAAAATACGACAATTTCAAAATAAGGTCCAGAATGAACAATGCAGACATTCCTGGCTCAAAAAATAAGATTTTCTTTTTTCATCAGTCATGTCTCCAGGTCCCTGTGATATTACTTTTTGCTTTTTATTTTGAAATTTTATTCAAACAAAAAATAGAAGATTTACTGTTATGCAGACTATGCAATACTGTAATAATTGTAAAAATTACATCAACCCATTCATGACTGCGTATTAGAATGGCTATTTGGACATTTATTGGAAAAATGACATCATTTGTTTACTTTGAACATCGGCAAAAAATCAAACATTTCCTGTACTTTGTGCTCCATTTCCAGTTCTTTTTATAGTAAAATTAATCAAAATCACCTCCATTTCTATAATATAGTTTCCATTCTATCAAATGAGACCCTGAAAACGAGAATACAACCCCAATACTATACGAAAATAGACCCAAAGTCGGCATTTTAATTAAAAAAAACGGTCGGAGTTTTTTTTTTCTCATTATGCACTGCGTGCTCCAGGATTTTTTTTATGTGGTGCACACTGACCACACAGACCCATTCTCTCACATGTGGGCCTACTAGCTTTCTCCTGCCTGATTTGAAGCCGCTAGAATTTATGAGTATATATACGTCAAACACGGTACCTCACAAACGTATATATACGGCCGCGACAGTCAAAGGGTTAACTTGCGCACCAGAGTCCATGAACACATGAACGGGCGCATTATGGACAGAAGCTTGTACAATGGACCAATCGTTACATTAGGAGTTATATACAAACAGAAAGGTGGGTTGTCATCGGAGAAGGCATTTTCTACTTCATCCCCAAATTCCTCTACGTCAGAGACGTGTGAAGCAGCATCAACAGCAGGGCTGTCAATCTCAAGGCTGGCTAAGGCTTCATAGGAATTCTGGACTGGGATGGTGTACTCGTTATCACCTACTACTGTCACGACTGGACGAGTAGACTTGGGCGCTCGGATTCCCCCGAATTGGAAGAATGAGCCTGGTTCTGGTTAGTTTGTGAACCACGACATCTGTTTCCTCTCCTGGCTCTGCGGTTGGAACGGCCACGGAACAATCTAGAGTACTGCATGTTGTAGAGAGCATTGCACTCAGAAGTGTCATGTCCATGAATTCTATGATAAGTACAGTAGGGAAGATCTGACTGGTACTCATCATCAGTACGACGCTTCTTAGGGTGACTGTCATGACAATTAATAGCAATATGGCCACGGTAACCACAATTGTAGCAAACTCTTTGACTGTGGGTACTGTACGTACTACGGGTGCTACGGGAATGATGGCTCTTAATTAACACTTGCTTTGGATGATGGACGCGAGTGATTGAGGTTGGGAGTTTTGGTAGTAGCACAAACTAGAGGAGGTACAGAATTGGACAAGGTGTTTGGTATAGACTTACGATAAGGGAAGGTTCCCTCGGGACACAAATTTCGTACATGGATTAGAGCTGCAAGCGGTCCCATAGTAGCATCTAGCGGACTTGAGTTGTACACATACCTAGATGTCGGTGGCATTAGTTGTTTAATAACTCCAAATGCAGCTAATGTGGCAAACCCATCAAGGGCTGGTTTATTGTTATCTTTAAGGTACTTGGAATTTTGACCTGCTTTAACAAATGAGGACATTAGGTTATTAAGACGAAGAGCAAACTCATCTAATGACTCTTCTGGTCTCGGAGCTGTGCAAACTAATTCTTTGAGAACAACGAACGGATCGGTTTCTCACACCGGTTCAAGATAATTGCGAATTAACTGTTCATAATCTTGCCACCTGGTTAGACCTTGGAAGTCCTTCATACGAATTAATTTAAATACATTTGAGGCTGCTGGAGAACGGGCTAGACTCTCCTTTCCCATACTTATTAAAAAACTCTCAGATGGGAGCCCATCAACTGAAGCATTAGCTCTGGCTCTAACTGCAGTAAACCAACTTTCAAGGTTGTCTGGGTCACCATTGAACAATGGCATAGCATCATACGGATCACGACTGAAATTACGCAGGCTAGAAGTCTGAGTGTATGTCTATCGTTTGATAAGGAGTTACTCGAATTTTGGGCTGACAAATTAATGGTTGTACTAGCAGCATGTGCTGAGGCATCGCTTGAGAAAACTTGAGACATGTTTGCAAAATGTAAAACAAGAATTTAGAGAACAAAAGAAAATGATAACTGAGGAACACACAACACAGTGAACTTAAATGGGAAGGAAAAAAAAATGCTTAACTATTCTGCATAAGTAATTAAAAATTGACAGGTTACACAGTAAGCAAAAAACTCACACAAGAAAAATATGCAACTTAACAAACACTGAAAATCAAGAGAACTTGTACTTTACTCAAATCTAATTTGCTCAACTTTTACTTTAAATTGAATAAATGACACAGTGAGTTGTCTTTACTTTCAATGTAACAGGGAAATACACAATAAAATGATAAATCAATCAAAAAAAAATATTAAAATGGACTCAATAAATCTTGTGCAAAAATAAAACAGAGGCACAATTCACTGAAATAAAATAAAATGACAGACAGAATAAAATACTATGCACAGAACAGAGCATAAGAAACTGTACTGTAATAAACTGTGCAATATTTCAAAATAATTGCTAATCAAAAAAAAACACTGCTTAGAATCTCTGCAAGAAAAACTTTAGTGGCAACACAATATTTGCACAAGAATTATTGCAAAATGAGTCAATGTGCAATAATAAAAATTATTACACACACAAGAAAAGAAATATATCAAGAAATGAACACTTTAACTCTTAACTGCACTCAGGCAACACTTAACAAGCAAAAGAACAATTTACTCTAAAAGAAGAACTTAAAAATTGCACTAAGAGTGAATTTGTTCAATGAAACATAAAAAAAAAATAATAGGTGCTAAAACACATAACAAAAGTTTGAACACTTACAGTGATGCAGAACACAACACATCAACAAACACAATACTAGAATTTTCTTGCAATGAAACTTGATGTGTGTGAAAAATTTTGTAAAAATGATTTCTTGCTTGCACAAAATAATGGCACTATTGTCTGTGGAAATAAAACAAATTAGACACTGGCTAAATGAAAGAATATGAACACAAGAATGTTCAACACACAGGGAACAAAACAAAAATACACAAAAGCTGGGAAGATAAAAAAAAAAGACAACACTGAGTTGTGATGCAGAATATGAGGTGAAAAATTTACTGAAATACTTCACTGGAATACTGAGAACACTAGGTGATTCTGAAGTGTAAACACAAGTTCTATACTGCTCATATGTTGCACACACAACAAAGGAAAAACACCTAAGTACTTACTTCAAGTGTATAAAAAGACACAACACAACAGACATAAGATAATGCACAAAAATTAACACTGAATTAAGGAGATTAAAAGAAATTAATGCAATCAGTACATGATAAACACTGAGTCTGATCAAGAGTCACTGAATGTCACTAAGAGAAAAATCACTGGAAACACAAAAGAAATGTCTCAACACTCGCAAATGTCTCTACGAAAAAAAAATATTATCGCTGTAACGACTTGGTGAAGAATGAGGTTGATGGTGGAAGGTTTGAGGTGAAGGGTAGAGGAGACTGGTGGCTGACTACGATCACTGACTTCTCTCCACACTCGAAGAATTTGCGCTTAAATCGACGATAGACACACACAGGAGGCTTTCAACGGTTGGCGCCACTGTCGAAGACACACTCTAGCTCTTGACCCCCCTATGTGGTCATTAAAATATGGTACTAGTACCCTTAGTAGTTCACCAAAACACTGAAGAAGTAGGTGAGTGGGTAATGGCTGAGTGTAGTTGGGTTTGTGGGTTAACAGGGCTGAGACCGGCAATGGTGCGACACACGTGGTCATGGGTGGCTGGGCTTATGGGTTGAACGGTGTTAGCCTCACTGAGAACAGCCACACTGCCGCGAAAATATTTCTAAGCCGACCGGCTTAAAAACAAACCCACGAAATACTACAACACCACAAGGATGAAAAAGAGCACACAGAATGGCGGAGCTTGAATCACAAGCGATGAAGACTACTCACGTGGCTTGCTCGAGTACTGGGGTAAGACACCTGGGTTAGTTGCTAGCTGGCTTATCTTAACCCTTCACACAGAATGGCTTGACAACCTCACACGATGAGCACAACAGGGGTGGAAAGCTGGCTTGGCAGGCAAAAGAACTGGATGAAGTAGACTAGGCTGGACTGGGCTTCCTCACCACAGACTGGAAGCCGGCTTATTTTGCAAACTCGGGTCAACCCCTCGGGAGTGATGCAAATAAGCAGACACACTAATACAAAGAGACTGACCAGTGAATAATGTAGAAGCTGGTAGGAGCTTGGACGGGAGAACTGGCTTGAGGTAGCTGGCTGGCGTCAACCACGGTAGACCTACTGGTGACACGAATTGGCCGTCTTGCTGGTCGAAATTTATCTCCAGAAATCGCTGTAATCGTCAGAATTACAGGCCCTCCGATGCCACCATTTATCGTAAGGGTTCTTAAATGGAGATATCGTAGGTTGAAGGTAGACACACTTGTTGGATGGTAACTTATATTGTCAGACTGAGATGATGAGGAATGGAGCCCACTGCCTTGCCTGTCTGCTGAATGGTCTGCCGCCGAGTGAGAGCGGGGCAGAGGTATGAGCCTACACATGTGCATCCCGTGACGTCACACAAAGCCACAGGCCTACAAGGGATCTCGTATCTAAAGCACATGGATGATACTAATATGCTATGCTATATAATACAGGGATCAGCAACTATGCTGACATTCGGACCACAAGGCGGCTGAAAAATATGTGCATGAATTCCAGGAGTACATAGAGGCTGAAGGACTGAAACCTGAACAAGTGTTCAATTGTGACGAAACAGGCCTCTTTTGGAAGAAAATGCCAAAGAGGACCTTCATTACACAAGAGGAAAAGGCAATGCCAGAACACAAGCCTATGAAAGACAGGCTGATGCTAATGTTCTCTGCTAATGCTAGTGGGGATTTCAAAGTGAAGCCATTACTAGTGTACCATTCTGAAAATCCCAGAGTGTTCAGGAAAAACAATGTTATGAAGAGTAAATTGTGTGTGTTTTGGAAATCTAATAGTAAGGCATGGGTCACGAGGGAAATTTCGTCGAGTGGTTGAATGAAGTGTTTGGCCCTAGTGTGAAGGAGTATCTCCTGGAAAGAAATTGGATCTCAAGTGCCTGCTAGTAATGGACAATGCACCTGCTCATCCTCCAAACTTGGATGACCTAAATTTCGAGGAGTTTGGGTTCATCACAGTAAAGTTCTTGCCCCCGAATACCACTCCTCTCCTCCAACCCATGGACCAGCAGGTTATTGCAAACTTTAAAAAACTCTACACAAAAGCAATGTTTCACAGGTGCTTGACTGTGACCACAGACACTCACTTGACCCTAAGGGAATTTTGGAGAGAACACTTCAGCATCCTCCACTGCATAACCCTTATAGGTATGGCTTGGGAGGGAGTGACTACAGGACTTTGAACTCTGCCTGGAGAAAATTTTGGGCCAGATTGTGTCGACAAGAGGGATTTTGAAGAATTTGGGACTGACCCTAATGAGCCTGTGTCTGTTGTAAAATCAATTGTGGCACTGGGGAGTTCCATGGGGTTGGATGTGAGTTTGGAGGATGTGGAAGAATTGGTGGAAGACCACAATGAAGAGCTCACCACTGAGGAGCTGCAAGAGCTTCAGCAGGAATGCAACACATCGCAGCTCAGAATCTTGCTGCAGAAGAGGAGAGAAGAGAGATGGAAGAAGGTGCCTTCTTCAGAAATTAAACACATTTTTACTATGTGGGGTAAGATGGAAAGCTTTATGGAGAAACATCACCCTACAAGGTTGTTGGAAGCCAGGTTGGCAACATGTACAGTGACAAAGTCTTGGGCCATTTTAGGGAAGTGTTAAAGAGACGCCAGAAACAGAGCTCTCTCCACAGTTATTTTGTGAGACAGGACTCCAGTGACTCTCAAGGTGGTCCTAGTGGCATTAAGAAACAGAAGAGAAGCAACCCCAGAAAAAGCAAATGGTACCTGAGGTGTTGATGGAAGGGGATTCCCCTTCCAAACTATAAACAATCCACTCTCTCTCTCCTCCTCCAGTCTCCCATACACTAAGAAGAATCTCCAATGAAGGTAAAGCTGTTAATGTTTTATTCATCATTTCCCATTGTATTGTTTATGTACTACATGCATATTTCATTGTTAAAAAAATTTTTGTTTTAAATTACTTCTGGGTGTCAGGAACGGATAATTGTATTTACATTATTTCTTGGGGGGGAAAATTGATTCGTAAATCGTAAATTTCGTTTATAGTAACGGTTTCCAGGAACGGATTAATTACGAACAACGAGGGACCACTGTACATCATAAACCAATTAGGTAGACTGCCTCAGGACATGACTAAAATCTCTTTTCAACCACATGAGTTATCAGTAAATAATTTTATTACTGCCTTTCATAATACTGACTGGCTGGGCAGTTAGTGGGCAGCCCAATATTAACCCTTTCAGGGCCCCATGCCGTAGATCTACGGCTTTACGTTCAGGGTCCAAACCCGTAGATCTACCCCATGAGCTCAGCTCACCTGATAAAACGTGAGCAGAAAAAATTTGGGCCTAGATATGAGAGAATATATCTATTTGGTATGTGTGCACCACATAAAACAAATCCTGCAGCATATAGTGCATAATGAGAGAAAAAAAACTGAGACCATAATTTCAATAAAATGGCGACTTTGCAGTGCTTTTCATATGTTTTTTATAATGGTATTTGCAATTTCTTGGTCTCTTTTGATAGAATGGAAGATATACTACAGAAATAGAGGTGATTTGATTGGTTTTACTACTGGAAAAAGGGTTGAAACTGAGCTCAAAGTAGCAGAAAATGTTAATTTTTGCCGATGTTCAAGAGTAAACAAATGACCTCACACGTCTAGTACATGACAGCTGGTGGGTCTAATATACATTCACAAATGTGCTGATATTAATTATACAATTATTATAGTATTGCATAACGTAAATCTTCTATTTTCTGGTTTTAAAATAAAATTTATTATGTGAATAAAAAATCAAAATGGGAAATTTATTTGTAAAGCCCGAAAACGTAACTAATGAACAGAGAAATGTTAGTTTAGTACCAGGAATGCCTGGGATTGTTTATTCTGGTCCCTATTTTTTAAATTGGAATAATTTTGAACTTTGCGTTAAATTGGCCAAATTACCAATTTCCGGTCACTTTATTTTTTTTGTTGAAACGGTTGACTTGGCAATTTCTTGTGCTCAATCGATAGAAAAAAAGTAATACTAGTGAAATAGCTAAGAATTTGGTTGCCTGGATACTGTAATTGGCCTAAAATGGGAGTCAAAGTTGGCAAAGTCACCGATGTGTAAATATCGCCGACACATCAAAATTTGCGAGAGCATAATTTCACCAATTTTCCATCAAATTTCGTAGTTTTTGTTTTATTACCTTCAGAAAATGATTCTTACCATTTTCTTGGAAAAAAAAAACAAAAAATTTTTTTTTTTAAAATTTTTGGGAAACCCTGGGTAACTTAAAATTTGGTCTCGGGCCCTAAAAAGGGTTTTAATAAATGTAAAAATTTTTCCCTAACAAACCCCAAAACCTCTATAATAGACTTTTGTGGTGGGGGAAAACGAAGCAGTTTCTGGGGCAGAGGGGTTTAAACCCCCTTTTGACTGTCGCAACCTCAGACCCGGGGGGGTTTTGTTCCGGGTTTTGTCAAAAAAATTTAAAAAAAAAAAAAAATTCTTATGAAATGAATATAATTTTTCCGATTTTTTAATGACCCAAAAGAATAAAATTTTGTTGGAAAACTGAGGAATTATGCTCTCGCAAAGTTTAGGGGACCTCAGGTACTTACAAATTTTGGGGGTTTCCCACCCCCCTTTTGAGCCCAAATTTTGGGCCCCAAATTTCATTGTTCATACCCTATTTCTTTACAATTCCTTTTTTTCCCTTTTCGATTGAGTAAAAAAAAACGGGCCCATTTCCCGATTTCAACTACCCAATAACGTGGAAAAATTTGAAATTTTGGGCCAATTTGGGGGAAATTAAAAAAAATTTAAACAATTTCAAAATAGGGTCCAAAAATGAACAATGCAGACATTCCTGGCCAAAAATAACATTTTCTTTGTTCATCGTCCGTCTCCGGGGCCCCTTTGGGATATTACTTTGCTTTTATTTTGAATTTTTATTCAAAAAAAAAATAAAAGATTTACGGTTATCGGGATTACTGCAACATATTTATAATTTGAACAAATAATGTAAAACCCATTAAAGACGGGTTTATTAGAATGGTTTTTGGGACATTTTTTTGGAAAATGAATCATTTTTTTTTATTTTTTAAAAAATCTGCAAAAATCAAAAATTTCCCCTATTTTGAGTTCCATTTAAGGTTTTTTTTCCTGTAAAACCAATAAAAAATCACCCTATTTCTATAATATGTTTTCATTCTGCAAATGGGCCCAAAGGGAAAACGAGAATTCAACCTAAATATACCAAAAATGGGACCACAAATTGGGGCTTTTTTTAATTGGAAACGGTATTTTTTTTTTCTCTTTTATGCACTACGTACTGCGGGGGGAAATTTTTCTTTTTTTTGGTGCACATGATACACAAAACCCATTCTTCACTTAGGGGCCCCTCCCACTTTCTCCTGCCGAGGGGGGTTGTGAAGCATGGGGATGTTTGTTGCAGCGGGGGAGGAAGGCTGGAGGGGGGGAGATGTCTTTGTCTGAGGGCAATGTGGGGGTTTGTTTTTAAAAGGGCAAAAGGAAATTCGTATTTTTGGAAGTTAGGAGGGGTGCGGGATTACCAAAATTGTTGTCCGAGGGCCGGGAGGAAAGGGTTGTTGAGGGGGGTTGGACATGTAGAGAGAATGGAGGGGAACAGAATGACTTCAAGATTTGTATCAGTCTGTAGGGGAAAGGAAGGCGGGTGGGGGTTCGGCCTAGGAAATTTAAAGGGGAGGGGGTTTTAAAAAGGGGTTTTTGTGTGCGGGGGGGCCTTGGACTTTTAAAAGCAGGCGTGCGTGATTGGTGTTTGATAGGAGTGAAGGGGAGAAAAGGGTTTTTTAATTTACTTGATGTGCTGTTGGAGGGTTGGCAAATAACATTTTTTTGAAGGGGTTCGGGGGAAATGGGCGGGGCCGGACTTGAGCCCTGGGGAGGGGAAAGAAACATTTTGTCTCCCCACTCTAAAGGGAGGGGGGGTTAAGGGTTCCCATTTAAAAAAACTGTAGTTTTTTAAAGGGCCACCCTTCGGGAAGCCCGTGATGGAAGAATAAAGGGTTTGAAGTTTTTTTTTTTGGGCCCCCCGCCTTGGTGGGAACGGCCAGTGTGAAAATTTTAAAAAATAAAAAAAAATAAATAAATAAAAAAATATGCTGAATAACATAAACATGTAAAAACACCAAGTAAAAAAAATTAAAACAAAAAATATGGTATTTTTGGTTTGTAGATAAATGTGTTGCCCAAAAAACCGATACATCATCTGCTTGTTTACATACTACACATCTTTTTCTTCTCTCTCATTTACTCGTTCTCTCTTTGTTTATGCGTTTTACCTTGTTTATTGCCTCTCACCCCCAGGGAAAACTTCAAATTTTTAAAAAATTTAAACGGTCCAAAAGTATATATATGTTCACTCGCGCGCGCCGAATTTTTGAAAAAAAAAAAATTTCTTTTTTTTTTTTATAGAAAAAAAAAAGAGACATTTTTTTAAACCCCTTTACTTTTCGAACCCCCCCAAACCTGAGGCGGGCTCCCGGTTTCGCAAAAAAAAAATTTTTTTTATGAAATTTTATATAGAATTTTTTTCCCCATTTTAATGCACCAAAAAACCAAAAATTTTATGGAAAAAATGCGGGGGAAATTTTGCTCTCGCCCAAGTTTTGCCCACCCTTTTGGGGTGTTTAAAAAATCGGCTATTTGCCCCTTTGAGCCCTTTTTGGGTAATTCGTTGTTCCGTCGCCCCAAAAACGGGTATTTCTTTAGGAAAATCCATTTTTTTTTATCGATTGAGTACAAGAAACTGTTTCCCTTTTTCCCATTTCAACTACCCCAATAATGTGGTGGAAATTTGGGAATTTGGCCCAAATTTTACGGGAAAAAAAAAAATATGGGCAATTTCAAAATAAGGTCCAGAATGAACAATGCAAACATTTCCCGGCTCTAAAATAGCATTTTTTTTGGGTTTATCAGTCATGTTCCGGCCCCTCTGTTTTACCCCTTGCTTTTATTTTGATTTTTATTCAAAAAAAAAAAATAGAAGAATTCTATTTTGCAGGGCTACTGCAGTACTGTAATAATTGTTTAAAAACATTAAAACCCAATTTATGACTGCATAATTTGAGTGGCTTGTTGGAATTTATTGGACAATGGCATTTATTTGTTTACTTTTTAACATTGGCAAAAAAACAAACATTTCCCCTGTTTGAGCTCCCTTTTTGGTTCTTTTTTTAGTAAAAACAATCAAAACACCTTATTTCTTTAATATGTTTTCCATTCTATCAAAAGAGCCCAAAAAAACGGAATGCAACCAAAATTTTTATGCGAAAAAAAAACCACAAATTCGGCTTTTAATTAAAAAAAACGGCGGAGTTTTTTTTTTTTTTTTTATTTTGCCGCATGCTCTTGGATTTTTTTTTTTAAAAGGGGAAAAATGCCCACAGACCCCCTTCTCCATGTGGGGCCCAACCCGCTTTTTCCCGCTTGATTTGAAGCCACTAGAATTTACGGAAATTCTATCGTCAAACACGGTACCTCGTAAGACATATATCCCCCGGACGCAAAGGGTTAAAAAAAAAAAACTTTAGGGTCGTACTTCCCGAGAATAGGCCGAGAAGTTGGCACGGGATCTCATGTGACAGAAACATAGTCCTCCCGTTGCAGAATGTTCCCGTATCCCTTTTTTTTTCTTTTTTCATATTTTATTTAATTTTATTTTCTGTAATTAAAAATTTTAGTAGTTCTTGCATTTGATAACCAATTTTGTTCTGACACTAGTATTAGGTACAAAAAAATGTACTAAAATTTGTCACAAACAACTTACAGGGGGACTATACACCTGCCTTACCATTTATATTGTTTGGAATTATACAAAGCATTTATATTCCAGCAATTTTTTGGATATTGGAAGTATTTTTTACAATGGGAGGGAAGAGGAAATGAGGAGGGGGGAGGAAGAGGAGAAGGAGGAAGGGGGGAAAAGGGGGGAAGAGGAAAAGGGGGAAGAGGAAAGGGGGAAGAGGAGATGGGGGAAGAGGAGAGGAAAAGGGGAGATGGGGGAGGGGGAAAGGGGGAGGAGGAGGAGGAGGAAGAGACGGGAGGAGAAGAATAATTCGTAATAATAAAAAAGGGTAATAAGAATTCCCCTTTAAGCATAAAAAAACAAAGTCCACCCCTGACAGGACATAAAAAATTAACTGAAAAGCTGATGTTTGAGAGCATCATGAGGGTGCATCTAAAAAGAAAAGATTGAGGTGATATTTATGGGCATCCCCCTCCCTTTTCGCGGTACCAAAAATGTCTTCAACTCCCTGTCTATCCTTCTAGCTCGTCTCAGAGAGCCACAAACGCGTCGTCATCACTTTTACTCACTTTTTTCAAGCGAATGCACTTGTCTGGTTTTTTTGGGTTTACCCGGGAAATTTTACACTTGTTTATTGTTTATTTGTCCCTGTAGAAGAGATAGATGAGAGATAAAGAGATAAGAGACAGATAAAAAGACAGGGGTAACAGAGACAAGGGGAAACAGAGATAGAGACAGGGGAAAGATAGAGAAGGACAGGGGAAGATAGAGAAGACAGCCCCTAAACTTGGGGTTCATCCTTCTTCTTAAAAGGAGTTTTTAATATAAATTTGCACATGAATTTTTGGTGTTTGCCGCATTTTTTGCCTACGGAGCTCAAATTTAACTAGGCCCCCCACAAGTAAAGTGGTCCCAGATTTTTTTAATACCACGCCCACGGAGTTTTAGGACCCATTCTATGCTGAAAAGGGCCCGGGGCCAGTCATGCCAAATTTAAAAGGCAGAAAAAAAAATATAAATTTTGGGGGTGCTACGCGAAAAACGTATAAACGTTGGACGTTTAAGGGGGTTAAGGTAAAATGAGTGTATTGTACAGCATTTATCATGGGGCATTTTTAAATGCCTTGTTTTTTTTCGGGGGTGGGGGTGTCCTGGCGGGCTATATACCCCCCAAAATGTGACTTTTTAAAATAAATGTGACTCACATTTCCCCCTATATTAAGACTCAAATATTTTAAATAATAATGATGTACTGTGTAGTATTTTACTTATTGTTTTTTAAAGCCTAGTTCTATTGAAAATTTTAAAAAATGTTATTGTAAAATTGTTATCTGGGATTTTGTCATTTATAAGCGGAAAAAAGGCATTTTGCTTTCCAGCGATGTCTGCTTGTAAACCCAACCTGCCCTATAAGTGGGGCCCACTGTATTTGTTTTTGTACTTATTTTTTCAACCTTAATTAATGGCCATATTTTTTTGTACTTGTTTGAAGTGAATAAAAATGAAAAAAGCATTATTTAAAAAAAATCTGATGTATTTTTTTGTTTCCAAGGTATTCTGGAGGGAAAGCTTACAACCCAACCCCTACCCGAGTGGCAGAAGGGGATTTAAAACTTTCAAAGCAGTTTCCCAAACCTCAAAATGGAGAGGGCGCAACGTGTGATGGGAGCAGCACGGCGGAGGCAGCGAGCGCGGCGAGGCAGCAAACAGCACGGCGAGGCACACAGCACAGCGAGAGGTGGTGTTTATGCTTTGGGGCAGCAGCAGCAATATTATTTTTTAGGAAGGCCAGGGCCTCAAGAGCAAAATGGGAACTTTTGCACTTTAACAAAAATGGAATATCTCTGTGATAGTGATGACGATTGATTGTTTTTAGCTCAACGTTTGGGAGATAAATTAAAGTACTTCTTAAGGGTTTTTTCTACAAAGTCCTATATTTTTTGTATTTAGTTTAAAAATCTCAATTTTATTTTTTTAAAAGAAACAACTTAATATGTTTTTTTCATGAAAAAAAAACAAGTATAAGTTCAGTAGTGAATATATTTCAAAAGCGTTGGGGATTTTTTCTGAAATTCCTGCCCCTTTCTAAGTTTGAATAAAACACTTTATCTTTTATAATTTCTTTCATTTTCGACAGTTTTCATAAAGTTGGCTAAAAAACAAACTGTAATTTGTGAGGTACATTTGATATTTTTATGCTGCATTGTGGTGAAAATAAATTTTTTTGATGACATTAAATTGTTTAAAAAAGATTTTATATGTAAATGTGTATATTATGCTGAAAGTCTAGGGCCGCTATGGAATGACATAACTGTACACTGGATTTTTACTGGGTTTACATTTTCTGGTTACCCCAATTTTGGTTTGTGGTCACTTTTGTGTTTCAGGCACCTCCTCAGGCCCAAAAAAAAAAAACTTTCTAGCTGCTGGGTAAGCAAAAGGGGAAAGAAGAGTAAAAATTTTTACCTCAGTCAGGTATTCTCACAGTGGCTGGCTGGAAAATTCTGATTTTATGTGACAGGACCACTAACTTATATGAAAAGGAAAAAACCCCCATGCTGATCCCCCGAACCTGGCACCCAAAAAGCCCTGAACCACCCTGCCACACACAAACATCTGAAGCCCCCTCCAGCACCACAAAAGGTACAAACCAAAACCCCGAAAACCACCACTTTCCCTTAAACCTTAGGAACACCATCAAAACTAATAAACCCCTTGCCCTGCCAACACCCACGTTTTATGTACATTAGCTGCCCTGGCAAAAACATATGTTACGGTCTACTGCTTGGCAACACTATGTTTAATCTAGTTGCCCACCCAAAAGCAATGTGACACCACCATACCCAAAACATGTATTACCAGTTTCATTGCCCGAAGCATCAAAAAGGGTTTCCCCATCTGCCAGTTGATTCAGACTATTTTAACAAGCCCTCTATCCCTAAAATAACTGAAACAACCAATGTATGTTAAATCTGCCATTCTTTTTTTTCCAGTCTTCCTTCAACTCCCCTAAAATTTATATACGCTTTTCCATTTTTTTTACTTGACTGTATTTTTGTTTACCCACTCAGTCAAGTTTAAAAAACTATAATGGGGCAAGATGTGTAAAAAATTTGATTATTTTTTTTTTTTTTTTTTTTTTTTTTTTTTTTTTTTTTCCAACAAGTCGGCATTCCCCCACCGAGGCAGGGTGACCCAAAAAAGAAAAAAATCCCCAAAAAAAAATATTTTATCATCTTAAACATTTCACCACACTCCACATTCACTTTTTTTGCAGAGGTGCTCAGAATACAACTTTTTAGAAGCAACACATTAAAAATTTAAAATACACAACAACCCCCCAAAACGCCAATATCCCAAACCCCCCTCCTTTAAAGTGCAGGAAATGTACTTCCCATTTCCAGGACTCAAGTCCGACTAAAATAAAATAACCTTTTCCCCTGAATCCCTTCACTAAAATTACCCTGCTCACACTCCAACAACGTCAGGCCCCGTACCATTCGTCTCCCTTTCACCCTAACACACTCGGGCAGCTTGCTGGAAGTCCAAGCCCCTGCCCACAAAACCTCCTTTATCCCCTCTCTCCAACCTTTCGAGGACACCCTACCCCCCTTCCTTCCCCTATAGATTTAACTTTCCATGCATTCTATTTTGATCCATTCTCCAAAGCCAAACCACCCCCACAACCCCTTTTCTTCTGCCCTCTGAACAATACTTTATAGCTCCACACCTTTTCCAATTTAATATATTCTACTAAAAAATTTCTTGTACTTCATTTTTATTCATTCTCCACAAAACGATCATGAAATCATTTGAAATAATGAAGTTTGTGGTTATGGAGGGGGGGGCAGGAGGAAGGGGAGGAGTGATTGGTGGAATGTGAAGTAAAGGTGTGATAAAAAAAAAAAGGGGACTTACAGGGGTTTTTACAAAGCAGAATGTTATAAAAGGCAGAGAAAAGGGAGTAAAAGAAAGGGAAGAGAGGGGTTTAGAGAGTGAAAAGGAAGCAATGAAAGAGTCGAGGGCACTGTAAAGAAATTTTAATAAAATAAAAAAATTTTGAGTGAGAAAAACAATTAAAAAGCCTGGGGAAAGTATGGTTTTGTCATTAAAAACGAGTAGGGGTTATAGATGGGAGATGGAGGTATTGGTAGATGGCGAGAATATTTTGAGGAACTTTTAAATTTTGAGGAATAAAGGGAGGTGGAAATTTCATGCACTGGCCGGGGATTACCCTCTTTTTGGAGTGAAGAAAACAGAATGTAAGTGGTGGGGGTCGGAGGGAAAATTTCGTAAATGAAAGGGGGGAAAGCACTGAACGATGGGGCAGACAAAATTTTAAAAGCAGGGGGGGAAAATGTTTGGAGTTGGGGGACTTTTGTTTAATAAAAGATAAAAAAGGGGAAAGGACCAAAAGGGTTGGCGGAGAGCAATATAGTCCCTTTATATAAAGGGGAAAGGGACAAAAAAAGGGTTGTAAAAATTTTAGAGAAAAAGTTTTTCTGAGTATACCAGGAAAAGTAACGGGAGGTTATAATTGGGAAAAAATTGAGGTAAACAGAAGTAGGAATTGCGGATGACAAAGGGGGCTTCAGAGGGTAGGGGGTGTGTAATCAAGTGTTTCATTGAAGCTATATGTAACAAATTTAGATAAAGGTAGGAATTTTTATTGCTTTATGGATTTTAAAAAAGGGAAATGAAGTGGAAGAGGAGCAATGGGCGAGTTGCAAGTATATGGGAAAGGTGGTAAGTTACTAAAAAGCTGAAAAAACTTTTAAAGAGATATGAGGCTCGGTTTGGGTGTTTTGAAGAGAGGGAGAATACTCCCGGTAAAAGTAGGGCTTAGACAGGGGTTTAATGTCACCATGGGTTTAAAATATTTTAAAATGGGTTGTAAAAGAAGTAAATCTAGTTTTCGGGGGAGGGGGGGGATTAAATTTTGGGGGAAACAAATTCAAAATGGAATGACACAGTTACTTTTTGCTGATGATACGTGCTTAGGAGAAAAAGAAAAATTGCAAAAGGTTATGGAGAGTTTTTGGGAAAGTGTGTAAAGGGGAGAAAATTAAAAATGAACATGGAAAAGTAAGGGGATGAGGGGATCAAATGATTTAGGGTAAAGAAAAAATTGGGTACAAATTGGGGGGGGAGTATGGAAAAGGGAAAGTTTCAGATACTTGGGAGTTACGTTCGCGGATGGATTTAGAAGGATGGGTTAATCAGAATTGGGTGAGGGAAAAAAGGTGAGTGGTGCGTTTAGGGGTATATGTGGAGTCAAAAAACTTACTATGGAGGCAAAGGGGGGGAATTATAAAAAAAAAAAATATAGTAGTACCAATACACTTATATGGGTGTGAAGTTTGGGGGGGAAATGCAGCAGTGAGGAGACGGTTGGGGAGTGGAGATGTCCTTTTAAGGGGCAATTGGGGTGTAAAATTATGCAAAAATTCGAGTTGAAATTGGGAAAAGGTGTGGATTAATAAAATTTTATCAAGGACAGAAAGGGGTTGTTGAGGGGGTTTGGGTCTTTAGAGAGAAGGGATCAAAGTAGAAGCAATGGAAAGCATATAAATCACAGGGGAAGGAAGGGGGGGTAGGGGTCGCCTCAAGGGTTGGAGAGGGGGGGTAAAGGAGTTTTGGGGGGAAGGGGTTTGGGACTTCCAGCAAGCGTGCCTGAGCGTTTAGATAGGAAAAAGGGAGACGAATGGACTTGGGACCGACATCTTTGGAGTGTGAGCGGGGTAATCAGTGAAGGGATTCGGGGAAACCAGTTATTTTCATATAGTCGGACTTGAGTCCTGGAAATGGGAAGTACAATGCCTGCAATTTAAAGAGGGGTTTGGGATATTGGCAGTTTGGAGGGATATGTTGTGTATCTTTATATGTGTATGCTTCTAAACTGTGTATTCTGACCACCTCTGCAAAAACAGTGTTAATGTGCGAGTGTGGTGAAAGTGTTGAATAATGATGAAAGTATTTTCTTTTTGGGGATTTTCTTTCTTTTTGGGTCACCCTGCCTCGGTGGGAGACGGCCGACTTGTTGAAAAAAAATATATATATTTTTTTTTTTTTTTTTTTTTTTTTTCAACAATCGGCGTCTCCCCCGAGGCAGGGTGACCCAAAAAAAGAAAGAAAATCCCCAAAAAGAAATACTTTCATCATCATTCAACACTTTCACCACACTCGCACATTATCACTGTTTTTGCAGAGGTGCTCAGAAACAACAGTCTAGAAGCATACACA
The DNA here is from genome assembly GCF_026875155.1 of Cherax quadricarinatus. Classification (NCBI taxonomy): domain Eukaryota; kingdom Metazoa; phylum Arthropoda; class Malacostraca; order Decapoda; family Parastacidae; genus Cherax; species Cherax quadricarinatus. The sequence goes on from NC_069440.1 coordinate 31,580,134, forward strand.
TATAAAGATACACAACATATCCCTCCAAACTGCCAATATCCCAAACCCCTCCTTTAAAGTGCAGGCATTGTATTCCATTTCCAGGACTCAAGTCCGACTATATGAAAATAACCGGTTTCCCTGAATCCCTTCACTAAATATTACCCTGCTCACACCCCAAAACAGATCGTCAGGTCCCAAGTACCATTCGTCTCCATTCACTCCTATCTAACACCGCTCACGCACGCTTGCTGGAAATCCAAGCCCCTTACCCACAAAACCTCCTTTACCCCCTCTCTCCAACCCTTTCGAGACGCCCCTCCCCCGCCTTCCTTCCCCCTATAGATTTATATGCTTTCCATGTCATTACTGTGATCCATTCTCTAAATGACCAAACCCCCTAAACAACCCCTCTCTGCCCTGACTAATACTTTTATTAACTCCACACCTTCTCAATTTCCCCCACTCCAATTTTTTGCATAATATTTACACCACACATTGCCCTTGGGACAGGACATCTCCGCTGCCTCCAACCGTCTCCTTGCTGCTGCATTTACCACCCAAGCTTCACACCCATATAAGAGTGTTGGTACTACTATACTTTCATACATTCCCTTCTTTGCCTCCATAGATAACGTTTTTTGACTCCACATATACCTCAACGCACCACTCACCTTTTTTCCCTCATCAATTCTATGATTAACCTCATCCTTCATAAATCCATCCGCCGACACGTCAACCCCCAAATATCTAAAAACATTCACTTCTTCCATACTCCTCTCCCCAATTTTGATATCCAATTTTTCTTTATCTAAATCATATATATATATCAAAATATAGCTAAACTAATCATTTACGCACTAGACACACAAAACAGTACTTACCGACATTGTAGAGGTGAAATACTTGAGTATATAAGGAGCACTCAACAAAAACACGATCTGGGCGACGACAAGCTAGAAATGTTTCCATTCTGCTCTCTCGATCAATGGGAAGCGAGGAGATGCCATCACCGCTTAGCTGGAGCGACTTGGGGGAAGGGTTGTGATTGGTCAGAAATAGAGAAGGGGAAACCCCAGGTGCACGGGGGGAATGGGACGACATGCGCAAAAACCACGCTATCAGGACCGAGTACACTCGGTCTTGCCTGGTAAAGGGTTTGCATTAGGATTATTTACCTGAAATGCATTACATACTATGGCTTTCTTTGTGCCTACCAATGTTTTATTCATGTAAAATACATTTTTTTGTACCCCATAAAGAAATAAAAATTTGAATGTTTAATTATCTTGCCAACATGTGACACTGCCAGCACCAGCTGCCCTGCCAACAACAACAGCTGTCCTGCCACAACAATCCTACCAGCACCAGCTTCCCTGCCAGCACCACACAGCACCAGCTGTCCTTCCAACCACACAGCACCAGCTGCCCTGCAACACCACTAGCACCAGCTGCCCTGCCAACACCACTAGCACCAGCTGCCCTGCCAACACACTAGCACCAGCTGCCCTGCCAACACCACTAGCACCAGCTGCCCTGCCAACACCACTAGCACCCTGCAGCACCAGCTGTCCTGCCAACAACAGCTATCCTACCGCACCAAACAGCACCAGCTGCCCTGCCAGCACCATGCAGCACCAGCTTCCCTGCCACACCAGCTGCCCTGCCAGCACCACCCCAGCACCAGCTGCCCTGCCAACACCACTAGCACCATGCAGCACCACTGCCCTGCCCAAAACCACTAGCACCATGTGCACCAGCTACCCTGCCCAAAACCACTAGCATCATGCAGCACCAGCTGCCCTGCCAGCACTACCACTGCTCTGCCATTAACAACAGTTGTCCCGCCAAAACCAGCTGCCCTGCCAACATCACATGTGGTGCCACCAGCACCCTTGACACCACTAGCTATCCTACCATCGTTGTCACTACTAATATTGTAATAGTTCCCCGTACTGAGTGTTGCAAAGTAAAAAAATAAGTCAGAATAAGACAACACAGTTTTTTTGGAAGAAATGTAATTTGAATATTAAAGGTGTGGATATTGTGTAATGTGCTTCTTTGCTTGTTTCTAGTACTAAAGTTGAAAAATATTACTATTATAAAATGTATGTAGTCTTAGATCTTAGAAAAAAAAATTGCCCAAGAAAAGAAGCAATAACTATTACAAGCTGCAATGTTGTATGATCCTTGTGGGTTTAGTACTTGGTTTTGGTTATAACAGTATTACTGATAAATGGTTAAGAGAACCAACAAGTTGATAAAATACACTTCTGCAACACTTGAGATGTCTTTATTATAGAAACGTTTTGCCAACCAGTGGCTTCATCAGTCCTTATCATCACCATTCCTCCTTGTACGGACTGATGAAGCCCGTGTGGCGAAACATTTCCTCAAAGATACCCAAGCGTTGCACATGTCTAATTTATCAACAATATTACTAGCTGGAATCATGACTGTGGTGCTGTAGCTGGGCTATTTTCCACCATCTTAATGAGCCATACATAAATCAGTAAGTTTTGATTTATTTTTTTTGTGGGGGGAGTAGTAGTTTATTCAGGAAAAACCTCAAGGGGGGGAAGGGCTCCTTGCATTGGTCCTCTTCAAGGGGGGCTCCTTGGCGTGGTGAAGAGGCTCTTGGTCTGAGGAATTAGACCTGTCGGTCTTCTTCCTCAGACCGAACCTAATTACCCCCCATTCTCCCCTCCCCTATCCCATCCTCCCCTTTTTCCATTCCTCCTCCTCCTCCTCCCCCCCCTCCCTTTTTTCCCCTTTCCCCTTTTTGGCCCTTTGGGATTTTTTCCCACAGGCGCGCTAGTTCCTAGGTAGGGAAAGGACATCGGGGTCCATCCCATTCCGTTGAGGTTCTTGGGCGGTGCGTAGTTTGCCGTGGAATCTGGATCGCCTGGGGATGTCCCGATCCCTCTCCGGTATCCCAGAGTAGCTTGGGTGTCTTTCGAGCGACAGGTGTAAACTCCGGAAGCCACCTTTCGGATTCCGGGGTGGTGGCCCAAGGAGGTATGCGTTGTGGTGGATATTCGGCCGCCCTCTCTTTTGTCCACCGAGGTAGCTCGGCAGATGTGAGGTTGCTATCCCGGATTGCTGCTTTACTGGCATGAAGGGTAGAGTATGGCAGGGGTTCCATCTGCATCTGCGGTGCTGAGTCCTCTTGGGCGCAGAGGGGGATTCCGGCCCTTTCATTCCCCCGGGAAATATTTCCCCCCCGCTCCCCCCTTTTTTTTTCTTTTTTTTATTTTTTTTCTTTTCTTTTTTTTTCCTTAAAAAAAAAAAGAAAAGGGTAACCTAACCAGGGAAACCCCCAAAACCCATCCCCCGGGCCCTTCCCTGATACCGCACCCCATTCTGACCCTGCCTTTGTTTAGACCTCTTCGGACACTCCTGACCCCGTCCTCTTGGGGGGCTGTTTCCTCCCCCGCTTCAGGTACCAGGGCTTCGTTTTGTCTAAACTCCGCTCTTTGACTATGCTTTCCGGCTTCTCCCTACCGTATGGCAATTTTCGAATCGCCCGCCCATTTCACCCCGGCCCAACCCGGCCCTCTCCTAAACGCCAACATCAATCCCCGATATGCTCCTTCGTTCCTTCCCATTCTAGGGAAAAGACCGACACATCAAGCCTCCCCCTCCCCACGCTCGTTTCGGACCCAAAATGGTAAATTCTTTACTCAAAGCCGATTTTCTCTACCTTTGACCATAGTTTGGAAAGCGCCCTTGATCATTTTGGTAGAGATATTTAATTTTCCCTGCTTCAGAGCAGTACGGCATCGTCACTGTCCAAATGCTCCCCAAGCTCAGATTTTTTCCCTTTCGAATATCGAAACTCCTACACTTTTGAAAAACATCTTTCTCTCATTTTGTAGTTACGTCATTCTCCCCCATACCATAGTCCAACAAAATTTTCCATCATGGGGAAATGAATTTCTTGAAAGCTGGAACTCCGGATCCCCCCAATCCTCAAGTAGACACTTAGCCCTTTCCCTCCCCGGGGGGGCGGGGGGACGTTCCCCTGAAATGTGGTCTTTTAAAATTTTTGAACCCGAGAATCCCGTCCTCGTTATGTTGCGGGACTTTGGGTTTACAAGTTCAAAAGGTGATCCTACACCGCCAAAATGTAGAAATTGCTGGCTTTTTGATCACCCAGCAAATTTTGCAATTTTTTTGGGGGCCGAATGCCCAGTCTGTGGTGCGGGGCCATTCAATAATTGCATTTAACCCTCCATTTGCCAAAATTGAAGAAGCTCACCCTTGTACTCCCCCCTTGCCAGGTCTACTTAAATGAACGTAAAATCCTTTTCCCTCAAAGAGGGCGAAGGTCTCCTTATGCTATGGCAGTTACTCATCTCCGCCCCCAAAGGGGAGATACCCCTGTTTTATTTCGTTTTTCCAAACACCCCCCCACTTCGGGGGGTTCCTCTTCTGCAGCCCCCTCTGTTGTTACATCCCATCCACCCCCATCTAATCTTTTGTGCCTTGGCTTGAGCCCCACTAAACTCAGCCCCTTTCTCCACTTCGGCCCTTTCCCTCACAGCCCCGTTCGACAAGACCCGTAAACTAATACCAATCGCCCCTCTCTTCTCAGAACCCCAAAAAAACCCCCACGTTGCTCAAATCTTTTTGCCCCTTCTTCCCCCTTTTCCCCCTCCCACACTTTCCTTTCCAGTCTCTGTCCTAGTTTTCCCCTCTTTGGCTCATAAAAGGTGGAGATTCACCCTCCTCCCACTATCCCTTCCCCCCCCTCCCCCCCCAATTTTTCTCCCCTCTTCTCCACCTCCCAGTTTTGCCTCTTCTGTCCCCCCCCCCCTTCATCTCAGTCCCTTACACTCTTCCCTCCCCTCTACTTTGGTACAGTCCTTACTGCCCCAAATCTTTACTCACCCCTATCTCCAAATTTGGTCTCCCATAATCTTTGAATTTCAGAAACATTTGAAGCCATTCAGAATATTTGCAGAGACTAAACCTTCAATGGACACGATTCACTTTTTTCCTTCTCTTCCCTCTCCTCCTTTTCCCAAAACCCCATTTTTGCAACGTCCGTTCCTTCGCTGTTTGAGGTTTTCCAATGCCCCCAACGTTGATTTTTCAACCCCTCTATTCGTAGGTGCCTTTCCCTCGTTTTCCGGGTATTTTTTTCACGCCAATCGGGCCTTTTTACAGGGGGAATATCCGCGGCCTCGGGGGTAATCGGGGTGAGCTTCGATGTTGCTTTCCGGTTTTTCCCCCTTTGGTGCTTGCTTAAAAAACCAAAATTCACTGGGCTGTTGTAAACCTATCTCGGTTAAAATTTTTTGTATTCTTGGACCCTTTCTCAGAGGGCCCTTTAAAATAAAGTCCCCTTTTTTAGCAATGATTTTCCGCTGTAAACTATTTGTCCAACTCGTGTTTTAACTGCGCCCTATCCACTTAAATAAGGGTTTACAATATTTCTTTAATTCTCTCCTTCCAGCATTTTTTCCCAGACTTTGCCTTTTGTTTCATCCTTACCCCCACCACTTCGTTACTGGTGATTTATCCCCTTTTCCCTCGGGGGGGGTCATTGTGACTCCTGGCACCCAGTTGGGGGCTTTTCTCGCCTCTCACCCCCCATGTTTTAAATACGGGTATCCCACCCATTTTGATCCTTGTACTCATACCTTTTTGCTGATTATCATGCCTTCCCCCACTGCACTAATTCCCCGGGGTTTTTTCCCCGGGACTTACAGGCAGCGATCTTTTCCAATCTTTTTTACTTTTTTCCCTATTCACCACCTTTCCGCCCCCGCGGGCAATTTGAGAGGCAAAAGGGATCTTTACTCACACCTCACTGCTTTTAGTGAGGTTCCTTCTTTATCCTCATTGATGAGCCCCTCACTCTTTGATTCAGTTTATCCCGCGCTTCTCTTTATCCCCCAAAACCCCGGGCGGGCCCTTTCAGAAGGCGGGGCCCGGGTGGTTCTGTTGTCTCGTGCAGTTTTTAAAACGCGCTGCTGGGGCAGGTACCCTACATGAAGTGGGATTTTTGTTTTTAAGCGAAGCGTCGATCGTTGCGTGACCCATGAAGAAAACGCACTTTTTGGGGCAAGACTATGTTTCCCCATCCCCTTGTACTTTTGAGTGCATTTGGGAAAAAAAATGGGGAAATTGAGGGTAAATACTCTCCTCCCCCGGCTCCGTTCTGGGCCTGGTGTTGTGTACAAACCCCTCTGGTTCCATTGAACTTGGCACACATCGGGGCCCGTATTTCCCCGGGGGCTCCATCTACCCCCTCGTTTTTTTCCTCAAAGTTCCCAAGGAGTTGTCCCCTTGGACTTTATTCTTCAGAGAAGAACATAAAATGTCCTTTTACACTTCAAAAACGAGGCAACGCTTCACTTGCCAATATGGGCCTGGGCTGAGACTTTCATATTCGTGGGGGTTTACAACTTTACATGGGGTCACCCCTTGTAGTCCTCTTACACCCTTCAATCTTTTTGGGCAAAGAGTTCTTCCGCGTGGAAATCTCCCATTTTTCTCCCTTTCCGCAAACCGGGTATACGGGACATGATCCCTCCCCTACGTCCCCTTTCTTACTAGTCGTTTGCAAAGTGATGGAACATTGAAATCGACGTTTAATGTGGGTTTTTTAGAGAACAACAGTCTCCCGCTAGTCAATATGGCTTTCGAAAGGGGCCCCGTTTAACCATGCCCCCCATTGGACACTTTGTTCGTAATGCCTTTGCGAATAATCACCAGTTATTGCCATTTTTTTTGCCCTTTGAAAACCCATATGACACAATTTGGGGGAAAAATATTTTGGCCCCGGGCCCTTTCCCTTGGGCCCCCGGGGGCTCTCCCACCCTTTCCCTTTTAAAAATTTTTTTAACTGACAAAATTTTCCGTGTTGGGGTCAATAATGTTTTTTCCCCACTGTCCAGCGAATGTGCCCCTCAGGGAGGTGTTTCAAAGCACAACCTTTTTTTCCCCTTGCTAAAAATGTTTGGCCCTGTTTTTCCCACCCAATTTTTGACATCCCTATGTTGATGACTTCGCATTGCTTGTGCAGGCTGACGTCTTTATTGCAGTTTTTCCCCGCATGGGGTCGACCTTTTTTTTCCACTTGGCCACCACGCAGGGGTTTTAAATTTTCAAGTAAAAAAACTCCCCAAATTTTTCAAAAACGCTCTGTTTCCCCGAATCCTTTTTGTATTTGGCCCCCGTATCCCAAACGTGATACAGTGGGGTTTCTAGGCTTTTTTTTTGGGGACCGTAGGTTACCCCGGGAAACCTCATTCCTCTTGAAGGAATTGTCACACCCGGAAAACCTTCTTAAAAACCCTGTCACTTTCCGAGGAGCTGATGTCGAACTCGCTTCGCTACTTTTCGCCCTCGTTTTATCGAAACAAGATTGGGGGACCAATTTTTCCCGGGGCCTCCCCTGCTATCTCGTAGCCTTAACCTACCCTACCAGGTTTTACTTTTGTGCCTGGTGCTTTTCGCCCTTCCCTGTTGAGGCCTTATGCAGAAGCAAATTTCCACCCTTGTCTGAGCCGTGCCCCATTCCCTTCGATACTATGTATGCTTTCCATCTCCCATCCTCAATTAATAGAATGGTCCGATTTTAAATCCGTTCGCCCCCCCTTTTGCTCCGTCCCTTTTTCTTTCCCCTAATTCACTTTTGTCTTCCCTTCATTTACCATTTATAGTTCATGTAGCATCTCACTTTTCCCTACCCCCCTGGGAATTCCCTGTTGGGGATTTCTTTTCACCCCCTTGTCGAAAGTCAATTTATGGGGGCTTCCCGCTCTCTTTTTCTTGATCCTTCCACTCCTTCTCATGCCACGCGTGTACACAGAGGCTCAAAGTCTTCAGACGGCGTGGGGATTCGCAACAGTTTTTCCCGGACAGCGTCGTGGGGGGGCATTTATATCTTCCTAGCTTTTTTACTGTAAAGTATGCCATTCTTGCAGCATTATTGTATCGCATTATCCCTGTGTCATCATTTGTGGTGTCTCGACTCCCCCTTTGTGCTCTCGGGGTTTCAAAAATTTTATACATCTCACCCCCTAGTTCTCCGTATCCCCTTTGGGTAGCCGAACTCTACAAACATAAAGATATTTTTTTTTGTTGGGTCCCCGGTCTTCGACGTCAGGCAATGAACAGGCAGACCTGCTGCGCGGGGCCCGCATACATGCCTACCAATTCCCTATAGAGGTGTTCCCTTTCGGGTTTTTTGCTACAATAGCTCCCCCCTTCGTGCCCATTGGGAAACAACGTTGGGCAAATCTGCTTTGGGAACAAACTTTTCTATTAAACCCAGCAAGGTTATGGCCCTCTTTTGTATCGTGCCGAGTTGGGAGACCCCCTCTCTCCCCTCTTGTATTGGACACTCTTACTCACGGGTATTCCCGGGGGGGGGCACCCCGTACCTCTCTGTGACGTGTAAGTTCCGTTTGATTTGCCACATTTGTTTGATGCCCTCTTTCAAAGAGCTCGCAGAATTACCTCCAAAACCCCCTTCTTCTACTACTCTCTTTACCTTCCCTTTTTGCTGGGACCTCCATTAAACCCAAATCTCATTGACTTCTTACAACGATGTTTACTCCCCAAACTCTGATGATGATACCTTACGCATCCCCCCACCCTTCTAGCCAGTTTTGTGCCCTTTCCCTTTCACCATCCACTGCTCCCCTGTTATCTGTAACCCATTACTCATCCCCCCCTTTTGCCCCCTGATCCCTCGCTTCCTTCCTTCCGCAGCGCTGTATAGCCCTTGTGGCTTAGCGCTTCTTTTTTTTTTTAAAATCCTTGCATTTGGTGAAAAGGTTCTTGATTGAGAAATTAGACCCTTCGGTTCCTCCCTAACCTAATTTTCCCCCCATTCCTCCCCATCCTTTTTCCCATTCCCCTTCCCCTCTCCATCCCTCCCCTTTCCCCTTTTCCTTTTTTTCGTTTTGGCTTCTTCCTTGGCATTCTAGCTTTAGGCCCGGGGAAAAACTGCAGGATCCATCCCATTCCCTTTAGGTCCTTGGGGGGAGTGTAGTTTGCCATGGGAAATTGAAAAGCCTGGAGATCCTATCTAATGGGGTGGATTCAGATTCTTTCAGGTGACAGGGGTACTCTGGGGGCCTGAGTTCCAGGAGGTGCCGCTGAAGGGGGTATGCTTTGTGGCAGGTTTTCCAAACCACCCTCTTTTGTCCGCTGAGGTGGCGTGTAGTGCAAAATTCTATCCCAGATTGTGGGTTTTCATAAAAAGGGGAACACTGAGGAGGGTGTGGCCCAATGCAGGTCCTTTACAATTCATCCACTAACAAAACTTTGCCCCAACCCAATTTTCAATGCCACCCCAGAAATAGCTCTGATGTAAAGTCCCCCTCAAATCCAACCCCTCCCCACTTTGTACTTTTCCCAAACCCAGATTTTGAAACTACCCAAAGTCCCGCCCAATAACCCAAAAAGGTGCGTTCCCCTACAACTACCCTATTTCCAAAAACCAAAATTTCCCTTTACCTTTCTAAATCTAAATTATCTAATTTAAATCCCTTATGGGGGTTTCTTTTTGGGGAGCATCCAAGCCTTTTAATATCCCCTTTTTTAATACCTTCTTCCACTTTTACACTTCCCATCAGGTCTCCCCCCCCCTTCTTGTTCAAGTGAATGTAACTTAAGGTCTTCAATCTTCTTCTAAAGGGAAAATTTCTAATGCTTTGTATTAATTTGCATCCACCGAATGTTTTTAACGGAAATTTTTTCCATTTTGTAATAGGGAGACCAGAATGAATGCCTAATCTAGGTGGGCCCTTTTAATGATTATAAAGCTGCAGTGTGACCTCTGGATTCTGTTGCTTACACTTCTTGATATAAACCCCGTAATCTATTTTGCCTTATTTGTCGTTAGGCATTGCTGTCTTGGTTTAAGGTTTCTGTACATAACCCCCCCGTCCTTTTCGCAATCTTATGGCTAAGTTCTACATCATTTTTAAATTATAAGTACTAGGGTTATGGGGGCTCCAAGCTTTAAACCTTGCATTTATCTACATTGAACTGCATCGCCCCTTTTTGACCCAAAAATAAGTTTTGTTTAAATCCCCCTAAGTTCCATAACATCTACTTTGAATCAATTACCCCACCCATTTTGTGTCATCGGCGAAAATTTGCTCATATCATAGTAATTCCCCTCTCAAGACATTGATATATATTTAAAAAAAAGGGCCCAAAACTGACCCTGTGGGAAAACTTGTTAAGATCCCCACTCGGGTTTAACCCCATTTATGGACACTCTCTGTTCCCGCAGTGGCCATATCGATCCACGAGAGCACTTTTCCCCCCAATGCCTGGGTGCACTTTCTTTAACATCTATGGTGCGGGAAAAATCTATCAAAAACCTTTTCTTAAAAATTAGTAAATAATTCAAATTCTTTATTGTGGTCAACAGCCTCAAAAGCTTTACTGAAGAAAGTTTAAAAAATTAGTTAGAAAAGAGGCCCCTTGTGAATCCATCTGAGTATCATTTAAACAAGCTATTTATCGAGATGGTTTTTGATCTCAGTAAACTGACTCTAGTAATTTGGGCCCCAATTGAGGGCAGGGTTATTGGGCGGTAATTTGACAGTAAGATTGTCCCCTGTTTTAAAAAAAGGGTTACTTTGCCTCTTCCCCATATCAGACACTACCCTGTTTTAAGAGATAAATTAAAAAAATTTGTTAATGGGTTTACAGAGTTCCATTTTTGCATTCCTTAAAAAAACCCTTTTAAAAAACCTACAGGGCCGGCGATTTTTTTTGTTCAGTCTGTCTATCTGCTTTACAACCATCTCATAGTGGGCTGGATGTTACAAAAATTTTTTCTTCTTCTGCCCACTGTAAAAATTAATTTCTGGAATATTGTTAGTGTCTTCCTGTGAAAAACTGAGAGAAAAAAAATTATTTAAAAAAGAATTTCTTTCTTTTTCTAAAGGGGCCCCTATTTTTTTTAAGGGGGCCATCTTATCTCTTAAAATTTTGTTTTTGATTTTGGAAAAACTTTTTGGGGTTGTTTTAGAATCCCTAGCAAAATTTTAATTCTAGTCCCTTTTAGCTTTTTTATCCCCTTTTTAATGTCCCCCTTAATGTCAATATCGATTCATAAGATGACCCCCACCTCTTTTGTACGCCTATAAATCCTTTTTATGCCCTATAGATATTTGAGCCATTATTTATCCCTTTTGGGTCATTTTTTTGTCAATTTTTTTTAAATGGGGTAAACGCCTTTGGCGCAGTATTGTGTTCAGAAAACTGTCATATTTATGCTCTCTTCGACCCAGTCAAAAAGTGATAAGTTTCCTAAACCCATCGTATTGCTAAACGAAAATCTGGGCTGTTTTCTGAGTTATCGCTATCGTACTTCCATTAATGCAAATGTAATGATTTGTGTCACTAGCACCCAGTTTCCCCTGAAAAATTTTTAAATTATTTCAAGGGGTTCATTGTTTTGCCATAAAATAAGTCAAGCAGGTTATTTCCCCCGTAGGTTCGTCACAAATGCTTCAAAAAACAACCTGAAATACTTTAAAAAGTGTATGATTCTAAATTCCCCGTCAAGAAATTCCAATCACATGCAAAATTAGTCCCTAGAATTACACATTATGGCCCTTTTGGCCTTAACAATTTCCTCCCATAGTAGTTTTCCCCTTGGTCCTATCTAAGTTTGGGGGATGGGATATCACCCTTTAAAAAACAGTTTTTCATGCCCCTCGAAAAATTTATCCCAAAAAGACTTGTATGTGTTATTCGACTTTTTACCCATTTTTTTTGCAACATTCAAGGATCTGGACATACAAGCCCCCCACCCCCCCCCCCAATACTTTATCTTCTTTGGAACAAATTTTAAAAACCCTGAAAATAAAATTCCGGGCATGTCCCCACTTTTTGAATTTAAACCCCCTCAGTTTAAGGCAAAAACATCAATGTTACCTACCTACAACTAAACTCAAATTCCCTCTTTTTCTAGCACTACGGCAATTAAAATAAACATTGAAAGATCTCCCTTTCTCTTTACCCTTCCCCCTTTTATTTTATTTTTCTACTAAACCTATTACTGCCTTATACCCAAGGTCCCTGGCTTTTTTAAAATCTATCTCTTCTTATTTTACTAGTTCCCCTAGAACTTGTAATTTATACACTGGAATTCACTGTTTTCTGCAAAACCCCTACCACAACTATTCCCAGTTTAAAGTCCTAATTCTCCCTCCACTGCAGTTGCCAGTGCTCCACCCCCCACCTAGATAAGTGAACCCATCCTAGCATACATGTCATTTTGCCATGAAGGGTCCCCTTGTCAAGAAGTTACCCCCCATTTTTCCCTTTCGTTTTGTCCAGCCCGGCAATTGCACCCCAAATTTCCCTGGACAACCCCTTTCCCTTTCCAACCCCCCCTTGGAAAAACCCCATATGACAGGTTTCCCACCCCTTTCTTTAAATTTTTTCTTTTCTGACCTATACCCGCTAATCAGGTCCCACTCTACGTCGCCACTCGTTGCCTTTCCCGATGGCAGATAATAGGATTGCTCCCATTTTCCTTCATGATGTCACCCCAATGGCTAAAAATATCTCCCTCCCCGCCCAGGAAAGCAAACTCTTGTTCCTACCCCGTCCTTCAACAAACGCCCTATCCCTATACCTAACTTGGCTATCCCAAAAACAAATATTCGTACCTTCCCTTTAATGTTTTTGTCGTGACGTTTTTCCCCGTATTTACTCACATTTTGTGGGGGAGCACTGGAATGTATGGGTTTCCCAACAGTTTCCCGGCAGCTTTTTTATGTTTTTTACCTTTCCATTTTGTCTTCTTATCTAACTTCTTTCCTGCTGTCCCCCACTGACCATTTTCCCCTTTTGACCTGGGACTCAAAAAAAGGGGGAACTCCGAATCTTTTTTTTTTCCCCGGGCAGTCGCCCAATTTCCCTATTCGCCAACCCAATTCTTCCTTAAGCTGTTTGGGAAGTTGCTCGATGGGGCATCTTGCTTCAATTCTAGAGAGGCCAAAAGGTCTTCACAGAGCCCAAATCCTCAAAACTGCCAAACCAACTCAATCGGAGCTAAAAGCGCAGCACTCCGCACGGGCCCATAATGCGAACATAAAGGCATGAAAAAGTAGGGGTTGGCTGGGTTCTTATGCATCTGCCTACCGCTGTTGAGGGGTTTTTGGGTGCGGAGGGGGGATTTACGATCCTTCCCTCCTAGCAGCTACCCCTCCACTTCCCCCCCCCTCTCTTTTCGTTGTTTCTTAAAGACAAAAAGAAAAGAGAGACTTAACCTTGGAGTTCCAAATCCATGAAACTGCTTCTTCTGGTCCCCATTCTGTAGCATCACCCTCTTACGACCCTTGCTACTGGACCACACTTCAGACATTTCTAATGCCCGTTTCTTCTGCGGGTGACATTTTGTCACACGCTAATGATATTGGGGCTCGGCCTGACTCCTTTGGCACATGCAACCTCCACATGTCTTTGACTATGCTTCCGGCTTCTCCAAATACGGTGCGACAGTTTTCAGATTGTTCGACCACCTCAAAATGGACCACCACTGGTCCTGCATTTAAATGACCACAACCTTTCTTTGATGGCACTGCTTTGAATACCTCAAACTCTACTCACAACAAAGCAAAAATCGCTCCCTTCACATAATACGCATAATAGTACACAATGGATTAAGTTTTTCACTGCAACCGACATCTTCCTCAGACTATCTTTCTGATCATAGTACATATCAGCAAGGCGCTGCTGTGCCATGTTGGTCAACATATTATGCTTCATGCCCTCGAGAGCAGTGCACGCATTTCACTGGGGAAATGTTGCATCTCCAGTCAGGGGATGTCATGGGATGTATCCTGGGACATATTCTGGGATGTATCTTGGGATTTATCCTGGGACATATTCTGGGATGTATCTTGGGATTTATCCTGGGATGTACCTTGGGATGTATCCTGGAATGTATCCTGATGGAAATGGATCTGCATAGAATGGGCGGTTATGTAGAATAACGAAGATTCCTGGCCAGTGGTTCAGCTATGTTGTAAAAGCCCTTGTTCTGGTTGCAGGTCTCTCTCAGAACCTACCTGACATTTTCACTCGTCCTTTGCAGGTCCGTCTTAAATCCAACCTACCCAGCATCCCCACTGACTCTCCACACTACATATATTCGTGTACTCTTTACCCAGGTAGATCTGTTTTTGACTGGATAAAGCCCACTGTGTGGCCAAAACAGTCAATGAAGGATCAGTTTATACTGCATTTGTGTTTATTTTTCCATACAGGAAGGAAACGAGTTAGAGCCACAAGCAGTGTAAGGTGGAAAACGTGTTTGAAGGGAAGTGACAGGAAACGTGTTGGTCCATAAGCAGTGTAAGGAGAGACACTTGTTAGGGTCACAAGCATAATAAGGAAGGAAACGTGTTGGGGCCACCAGCGATCAATAGGGAAACTTATGGCCACCAGTTATGTAAGGAGGGAGACCTGTTAGGGGCCCCCACCAATGTAAGGAGGGAAATGTGCTAAGGCCACCAGTAATGTAAGGAGGGAAACGTGTTAGGGCCACCAGTAATGTAAGGAGGGAAACGTGTAAGCCACCAGCACCAACACGAAGACAAGTATAGCCGCCAGTATTATACATAGTAGTGACAGTTCCGTTCAAAGCTGGAGACACGTCAGAACTTTGAAAAAATAGAGAGAGCATTTGTTGCCCCCATAGAACCAATAAAGCATTTAAGCTACTGGGAATGCCTCCAAGAACTGGCAATATACACATGGAAGATAATTAAGGGCCTAGTTCCAAATCTGAGCATTACAATAGCAGTATACCGGACTGAAAGATATGGGATAAACTGTAAACTAGACATAGTAAACACGGGGCAACATGAGCAAAATAAGAAACTGTCAATGCCTTCTTGTTTAGACTTTACTCCTACTGCCAGTAGATATCGGATATATTACTGGAACAAGTGTAAAAGCTTTCTAGAGGAAACTGGATCAATACGTCCAGAGAGAGCCAGATGGATATGCAGGTCTGTAGGCTCCCAACGGCAAGAGGCTGATTGTCAAAGCACACTGCAGGGTGGTCTGGCTCCAGACTGAGCCCCCTCAAGGAAGGTTCCTTGATGCTGGTGAGTGGCTCTTGATCTAGGGAACTGGATCTGTGCTCCAGTTCCCTGAATACCTTCCATCCCCCCCACACGATGTATAATCCTACGGGTTTAGCGCTTCCCCTTTATTATTATTATTATTATTATTATTATTATTATTATAATCCAGATAGAGCAGTATAAGAAAACTGAGACAGGTCACAATAAATCGCCTATCTTGGGATTACCAGTATTAAAAGAATGGAAATGTAATGGGACCACCTGCAGTGTAAGGAAAAAAACGTGCTGGCGCCAACAACACTGTAAGGAGGGAAATGTTTAATTAAGGTCAACTGTGTAAGGAGGGAAACGTGTTGGTCTACAGCTGTTTAAGGAGGGAGACTTGTTGGGGACACTAACAGTATAAGGAATGAAATGGAGGAATTGTGTATTCCTCGGCACCTCAGTATGTCGTCTAAGTGGAAATAAATGGTATAAAATACCGACACAATGGAAATATAAACACATATGCAGTATAATGTTTGAAGCCTGGCCACTGTCTGCGTAGTACAAAGTTGCGCTCTCTGCCTGTAGTACTACCTGGAGTTTACCTAGAGAGAGTTCCTGGGGTCAACGCCCCCGCGGCCCGGTCTGTGACCAGGCCTCCTGGTGGATCAGCGCCTGATCAACCAGGCTGTTACTGCTGGCTGCACGCAAACCAACGTACGAGCCACAGCCCGGCTGGTCAGGAACTGACTTTAGGTGCTTGTCCAGTGCCAGCTTGAAGACTGCCAGGGGTCTGTTGGTAATCCCCCTTATGTGTGCTGGGAGGCAGTTGAACAGTCTCGGGCCCCTGACACTTATTGTATGGTCTCTTAACGTGCTAGTGACACCCCTGCTTTTCATTGGGGGGATGTTGCATCGTCTGCCAAGTCTTTTGCTTTCGTAGTGAGTGATTTTCGTGTGCAAGTTCGGTACTAGTCCCTCTAGGATTTTCCAGGTGTATATAATCATGTATCTCTCCCTCCTGCGTTCCAGGGAATACAGGTTTAGGAACCTCAAGCGCTCCCAGTAATTGAGGTGTTTTATCTCCGTTATGCGCGCCGTGAAGTTCTCTGTACATTTTCTAGGTCGGCAATTTCACCTGCCTTGAAAGGTGCTGTTAGTGTGCAGCAATATTCCAGCCTAGATAGACAATTTACGTTTATCAAGACATTTACGTTTTATGAAAGTACGCTGGGATCCCTGGTCCAATAAAGCATTTACATTTTTTGATTTATGCCTTTTATCATCAATTTTTACCTGTAACACAGGTTTACCTGGAGAGAGTTCCGGGGGTCAACGCCCCCGCGGCCCGGTCTGTGACCAGGCCTCATGGTGGATCAGGGCCTGATCAACCAGGCTGTTACTGCTGGCTGCACGCAGTCCAACGTACGAACCACAGCCCGGCTGGTCAGGTACCGACTTTAGGTGCTTGTCCAGTGCCTGCTTGAAGACAGCCAAGGGTCTATTGGTAATCCCCCTTATGTATGCTGGGAGGCAGTTGAACAGTCTTGGGCCTCTGATACTTATTGTGTTGTCTCTTAACGTTCTAATGACACCCATGTTCTTCATTGACGGAATGTTGCATCGTCTGCCGAGTCTTTTGCTTTCGTTGTGAGTGATTTTCGTGAGCAAGTTCGGTACTAGTCCCTCTAGGATTTTCCAAGTGTATATAATCATGTATCTCTTCCGCCTTCGTTCCAGGGAGTACAGGTTCAGGAACTTCAAGCGCTCCCAGTAACTGAGGTGTTTCATCTCCGTTATGCGTGCCGTGAAGGCTCTCTGTACATTTTCTAGGTCAGCAATTTCACCTGCCTTGAAAGGTGCTGTTAGTGTGCAGCAATATTCCAGCCCAAATAAATAACAAAAAAGGCACAATACCGTGACTGGAACGATACACAAATAACCCGCACACAAAAGAGAGAAGCCCACGACGACGCTTCGGTCCGACTTGGACCATTGACTTTGTCAATGGTCCAAGTCGGACCAAAACGCCGTCGCAAGCCTCTCTCCCCCATGTGCGGGTCATTTGTGTATATTCCAGCCTAGATAGAACAAGCGACCTGAAGAGTGTCATGGTTCTGGTATCCCTAGTTTTGAAGGTTCTCATTATCCATCCTGTCATTTTTTTAGCAGATGTTGATACAATGTTATGGTCCTTGAAGGTGAGATCCTCCTACATGATCACTGCCAGATCTTTGACGTTAGTTTTTCGCTCTATTGTGTGGTTGGAATTTGTTTTATACTCTGACGAAGTTTTAATTTCCTCACGTTTACCATATCGGAGTAATTGAAATTTCTCATCGTTGAACTTCATATTTTCTGCATCCCATTGAAAGATTTGGTTGATGTCCGCCTGGAGCCTTGCAGTGGAAGACACGGTGGCTTACATCCCTGTCTATGTCAGATATGAGGGTGAGAAACAAGATGGGAGCGAGTACTGTGCCTTGTGGAACAGAGCTTTTCACCGTAGCCGCCTCAGACTTTACTCTGTTGACTACTACTCTCTGTGTTCTATTTGTCAGGAAATTATAGATCCATCTACCAACTTTTCCTGTTATTCCTTTAGCACACATTTTGTGCGCTATTACGCCATGGTCACACTCGTTAGTTTAGTTTAATATGTTTATTATGCACCCCATACCCATCCTGTGGGCGGTAGTCAAAAGATTACAGAGGTACATAATTGGTCCAGGGACTGGACTCCAAAGTTTTGATAGCTGAGCAAGTTACAGAGGTAATGAACTCACAATTTACAAAGGAAATGAACTCACAATTTACAAAGGTAATGAACTCACAATTTACAAAGGTAATGAACTCCAGGTAAGTCTGGTCACAATCATGACAAGTTACAAAGGTATTTACAGATTACAGAGGTATGTAATGGGTCCAGGGACTGGGCCCCCAAAGTTTTGATAGCTGAACTAGGTACAAAGGTAATGAGCTCACAAGTTACAAAGGTAATGAATTCTGTAGAATGGTTACTTACGTTTATACTTTGGCTACAATCATGAACAAATTATAGAGTAATGAGCAATTCACACTTCCACACCCGGTCACAACTGTAATGAGTTATTGGTGCAAATATTGATTGTTGAGTCACACACACCACACACACACACACACACACACACACACACACACACACACCACACACACACACACACACACACACACACACACACACACACACACACACACACGGGGCCAGGAGCTCGGACTCGACCCCCGCAACCTCAACTAGGTGAGTACACACACACACACACACACACACACACACACACACACACACACACACACACAAAGGTCACACTCGTCGAAGGCTTTTGCAAAGTCTGTGTATGTTACATCTGCAATTTTTTTGTCTTCTAGTGCATCTAGGACCTTGTCGTAGTGATCCAGTAGTTGGGACAGACAGGAGCGACCTACTCTAAACCCATGTTGCCCTGGGTTGTGTAACTGATGGGTATCCAGATGGGTGGCGATCTTGCTTCTTAGGACACTTTCAAAGATTTTATGATATGGGATGTTAGCGCTATCGGTCTGTAGTTCTTTGCTATTGCTTTACTGCCCCCTTTGTGGAGTGGGGCTATGTCTGTTGTTTTTAGTAACTGTGGGACGATCCCAGTGTCCATGCTCTCTCCCCATAGGATGTTAAAAGCACGTGACAGGGGCTTCTTGCGGTTCTTGATGAACACGGAGTTCCATGAGTAAGGCCCTGGGGTAGAGTGCATGGGCATGTCATTTATCGCCTGTTCGAAGTCATTTGGCGTGAGGATCAAGTCAGATAGGCTTGTATTTACCAAACTCTGTGGCTCTCTCATAAAAAATTCATTTAGATCTTCGACTCTCAGTCTGGTTAGCGGCTTGCTAAAAACTGAGTCATACTGGGACTTGGATGGGCGGTCTAACACAGCATGAAGGGAGGGAGGCCTTGGACTCGACACTGGATGGACGGCCTAACACAGCATGAAGAGAAGGAGGCCTTCGAACATATATATGCAGAATCATAATATTAATTTCCGTGATGTGAGAGTAATGTTAGGCTGCAACAGCATACAGGAGAGACAGAACAATGATAAAGGACTGAATGCCATTAAATTACCTCCTCTTCTACTGTCTCCAGTACAAAGGTTGCCTATGTAAAGGTGCATTGTTTCTGTACTATTGAATGTGGGTTATGACAATTCATAAACAGGAGAAATTATTTACAAACATTATTTACAAACATTATCTCTCAGTCCACAGCAAAACCATCATTATTAACATTAGCAGCAGTTTTTACATTAGCCACTGTTGTGTCAGGATTGTCAACATTATCATTATTATCAACATTATCATATAAACCCTTACACATGACTATATGGTGTCTTCCTTTGTGACATTGATAACAATGGTTTAATTTGGCATGAAAATCCTTTACATTGTGATTACCTAAACACCTGATACATCTGTCAAGTTCCTCCAATCTTTCAACTTATCATTCCATGAATTGTATGCATTGCAATACTTAGAAAAATGAGTACCCTTGCAGAAAAGACAATCTCTCTTTTCTCTGATTGATTTCTTATTAACTAGGCTACTCTTAGGAGGGTGCTTATTCTTCTTACCTTGTGGAGAATCATTATTTCTGATTCCTGCTACTTGATATGCACCTATGCAACTCTTTTTAGGAAATGAATTTTGATTATTACTATTGGTATATTTTTTTCCCTTTATGAAACTTGACAGATACCTCAGAATTATTATGTGTTGCATCTTTAAAATGAGTTGGTTGGCTGGTCTGCAACTGAACAATTAATTCTTGTAGACCTAGTCTTATTTCCTCCAGACCAAAATAACCCTTGTGATATTTGTTGGAGAGCCATTCAAGTGTTTTACAGCTTAATTTATTCTGTATTATGGCACTCAATAACCAGTCTGATCCCTTCAGATTATATTTATTACTTAAAGTTTTGAGAGTGCTCTCCAGTTTAACTCTAAACTGCTGTAAACCTTTGTAAGTGTGATCTGGAGATTTTAAATTAACAATGATATTCACAAGATCCAACCTACTTTGTTCTATATTACAATAAGTGGCTTTCAATAAGTCAACTGCTTCCTTGTAAGAATCATCTACATTTGGGAAAGGCTTGTATGAGTATGTGAGCATCTCCTCTTACCTGTTCTTTGAGGTAAAATAATTTAGTTACACAGGCTAGGTCACTTCTATCATGCACAGCTGCTTTAAAGATTGACCAAAATTCCTCTCAATTTTCACCAGGATTAAATACAGGTAAACATAATTCTGGTAGTTTTGGCAAAGACATATTATTTGTTGGAGCAGACTTATTAACTGCCTGGTTTACACATTTAAATTTATTCAAGGCCTGACTTTTACAAGAAAGAATCTTTTCCTCTAATTCATAATACTGATTAATCATAAGATATACTTCAGTCTCATCTACACAGTTTACTAACATATCTCCTTCATAATTGTTGTAATATAATTTGTATGAATCATATCTATTACCTAAAGCATCTAAGTACAATTTTAAATCATCAGTATTCACAGTTTCTTGATTCATTAATTCCAAACATTTATTATATGCCTTGGTTACATGACCCTTTCTAGCCTGCAGTGAGGCTTTCTTTGCTCTATATTCCATATGTTTGTCTTCTATATTAATTTCCTCATTTTCAGCCATGATGCAATGTATTAAATTCAACTTAATAACACTGATTATGTACTAAATTATGCACTTTATAAAGGTAAATAGTACAACTTACCTTTGAATAAATCCTAGCTACTTGAGCTTAGCAATTACATGCAAAAAAAATTATATAAATTTTAAATGTACATTAATACAAACTTACCTGGAGTTTACCTGGAGAGAGTTCCGGGGGTCAACGCCCCCGCGGCCCGGTCTGTGACCAGGCCTCCTGGTGGATCAGAGCCTGATCAACCAGGCTGTTACTGCTGGCTGCACGCAAACCAACGTACGAGCCACAGCCCGGCTGGTCAGGAACCGACTTTAGGTGCTTGTCCAGTGCCAGCTTGAAGACTGCCAGAGGTCTGTTGGTAATCCCCCTTATGTATACTGGGAGGCAGTTGAACAGTCTCGGGCCCCTGACACTTATTGTATGGTCTCTTAACGTGCTAGTGACACCCCTGCTTTTCATTGGGGGGATGTTGCATCGTCTGCCAAGTCTTTTGCTTTCGTAGTGAGTGATTTTCGTGTGCAAGTTCGGTACTAGTCCCTCTAGGATTTTCCAGGTGTATATAATCATGTATCTCTCCCGCCTGCGTTCCAGGGAATACAGGTTTAGGAACCTCAAGCGCTCCCAGTAATTGAGGTGTTTTATCTCCGTTATGCGCACCGTGAAGGTTCTCTGTACATTTTCTAGGTCAGAAATTTCACCTGCCTTGAAAGGTGAAGATAAGATAAGATAAGATTTCATTCGGATTTTTAACCCCGGAGGGTTAGTCACCCAGGATAACCCAAGAAAGTCAGTGCGTCATCAAGGACTGTCTAACTTATTTCCATTGGGGTCCTTAATCATGTCCCGCAGGATGCGACCCACACCAGTCGGCTAACACCCAGGTACCTACTTGCTGCTAGGTGAACAGAACAATAGGTGTAAGGAAACGTGTCGGAATTTCCACCCACCGGGAATCGAAGCCGGGCCCTCCGTGTGTGAAGCGGGAGTTTTAGCCACCAGACCACCTGTTAGTGTGCAGCAATATTCCAGCCTAGATAGAACAAGTGACCTGAAGAGTGTCATCATGGGCTTGGCCTCCCTAGTTTTGAAGGTTCTCATTATCCATCCTGTCATTTTTCTAGCAGATACGATTAATACAATGTTATGGTCCTTGAAGGTGAGATCCTCCAACATGATCACTCCCAGGTCTTTGACGTTGGTGTTTCGCTCTATTTTGTGGCCAGAATTTGTTTTGTACTCTGATGAAGATTTAATTTCCTCGTGTTTACCATATCTGAGTAATTGAAATATCTCATCGTTGAACTTCATATTGTTTTCTGCAGCCCACTGAAAGATTTGGTTGATGTCCGCCTGGAGCCTTGCAGTGTCTGCAATGGAGGACACTGTCATGCAGATTCGGGTGTCATCTGCAAAGGAAGACACGGTGCTGTGGCTGACATCCTTGTCTATGCGGATAAGAGGATGAGGAACAAGATGGGGCGAGTACTGTGCCTTGTGGAAACAGAGCTTGTTCACGTAGCTGCCTCGGACTTTACTTGTTGAGAGAACTACTCTCTGTGTTCTGTTAGTGATGGATATTAGTGATACATCGGACCGACTTTTCCTGTTTTATTCCTTTAGCACGCATTTTTTGTGCGCTATTACGCCATGGTCACGTGTCGAAGGCTTTTGCACGTCAGTATTTATTACATCTGCATTCTTTTTGTCTTCTAGTGCATCTCGAACCTTGTCGTATTGATCCAATAGTTGAGGACAGACAGGAGCGTCTGTTCTAAACCCATGTTGACCATGGGTTGCGTAACTGATGGATTTCTTGATGGGTGGAGATCTTGCTTCTTAGGACCCTTTCAAAGATTTTTATGATATGGGATGTTAGTGCTATCGGTCTGTGTTCTTTGCGTTGCTTACTGCCCCCTTTGTGGAATTGGGCTTATGTCTGGTTGTTTTTTTAGTAACTGTGGGACGACCCCCGTGTCCATGACTCCTCTCTAGGATGGTAAAGGCTCGTGATTGGGGCTGCTTGCAGTTCTTGATGAAACACGGTGATTCCATGAGTCTGGAGACTGGGGCAGAGTGCATGGGGCATGTCATTTATGCCTGTTCGAAAGTCATTTGGCGTAAGGATAACATTCGGATACGCTTGTGTTACCAAATTCTGTGGCTCTATCATAAAAAAATCTTATTTTGATCTCGATACTCTCAGTCTGGTTAGCGGCTTGCCTAAGAACTGAGTCATATTGGGACTTGAGTAGCTCACTTATTTCCTTGCTGTCATCTGTGTAGGACCCATCTGTTGAAAGTAGGGGCCAATACTGGACGTTGTGTTCTCGACTTTGATTTGGCCATGAAGAAATACTTTGGGGTTGTTTCTTTCGATTTCATAATTTATGGCTTTTAGTTCTTCCCGCGATTCCTGACTTCGATAAGATTCTTTAGCTTATGTTCGATGCTTTGCTATTTCTCTGGACGTGTTCCCTACGCATTTCAGTATATTGACCCTTTTAGCCGCTTGTTATTCTTTTCCATGCCTGTAAAGGGAGCGAGTGTTCCTCTTTCTATTTACATCTCACTGTCCACTTTTCCTTAGAGGAATAAGGCCTTGTGCATACATCGAGTGCCACCAAGGTAATCTGTTCTAGGCATAAGTTGGGGTCTGTGTTGCTTAGTAATTTTCCCCAGCTTATATCGGTTAGGATTTGGGTTTTTACTTGGTCCCACTTTATGTTTTTGTTATTGAAGTTGAATTTGGTGAATGTCCCTCGTGACTAATTCATTATGTCGGTCTGGGGCTCCACCATACATGTCTGAACCTCAATATGTTGTGTCTGAGTATATTGTCTTTGATATGGTGACATTTCTTATCAGACCATCATTGTTAGTGAAGATGAGGTCTAGTGTATTCTCCAGTCTAGTAGGCCTATTAGTTGCTCGTTTAAGTTGAATTTTGTGCAGAGATTTAAAACCCTCGTGTGTGTGTGTGTGTGAGAGTTCTTGTCAGAGCTGCCTCCTGGTGTTATACTGCAACAAAATTTTTTGCTATTATTCCTCCATTTTAGGTGCTCAAGTTGAAATCCCCCAGGAGCAAGATGTTGGGGCCAGGAGCCTGGCTGTTTTCCAGACAGTGGTCACTTTTTGACAGCTGTTACTAGAATTGCTGGGAGGGTTGCTTCCGGGGCTTGTAGACTACCACAATGACTAGGTTTTGGTTCTCGACCTTTACTGCTAAAACTTCCACTACATCATTTGAGGCATTAAGCAGTTCTGTGCAAACAAGTGACTCTGCAATGTACAGGCCAACCCCCCCCCCCCTTTTGCCTGTTCACTCTGTCACATCTGTATAGGTTGTAACCTGGGATCCATATTTCGTTGTCCAAGTGATCCTTTATGTGGGTCTCAGTGAAAGCCGCGAACATTGCCTTTGCCTCTGCAAGCAGTCCACGGATGAAAGGTATTTTGTTGTTTGTTGCTGGCTTTAGACCCTGTATATTTGCAAACTTGGCTCATCAAAATTAATATTATACAAATTAATAAATCCTTGCCAGAATTTGGCATAGCAAAATTAATATTATACACAATATAATCTTGAGCCACACTTGTCTTATCAATTACACATACACTGATATAAATCTTGGCCAGAATTGTCTATCAAATTTAATTTTGAAATTTAATTAAAATCCCCCCTAAAAATTTAAAAGAAAATTTTGTGAATTTAAACATCCACCTCCTGCCCATTTCACATATAATTTTTAAAGTAATTAATTTTTTAAAATGACTTCACTAATTACCCCGGTTAAGAAAGACCAACGGGAAAATTTAAAATGGGGGAAAATTGCATTTATCTGTATGTATTTTTATGTAAAATAACAAAAAAAGAACTTTGATAATTATTTTTTTACATTTTAGAAGTGGGAATTTGGGGAAACCAAAGGTCCCCAAAAAAATGCCCCCCTTTGTTTCCCCTTTCCACGTCTTTAAACAAGCAAACAACACCCCCAAAACCCATCTATTTGCCGGGGTGAAACCCTTAGAAAACTTTAAAAACTTACATAAAATTTTGGTGTAGATGCCCCCTTTATAAAATCCACTATCCCAAACAAAAAAAACAAAAAATGAAAAAGGGCAAAGGCAAATTTGCTCTAAAAGTGTTGCGGGCCCAAAATTTCCCAAACTATGGTCTAAGGGTGGAATCGTGAGAATGATGTACATACCCTAGTTTGGGCCTTTTTTTGGATTTATGCTGCCCCCCATTTGTTATTAGTTTGGAAAAAATTTCCCCTCCAAACCCTTGGATTAATGCAAAATGAAGCTCTCAGGACTATTCTTGGCTGCCCCAGACCCTAAAAAAGGTTTTTAACTTGAGGGGAGTTTTGGTATTTTAGTATCAGTGATAGGATTTTTGGGAAATTAACACTGTACTCGGTATTAAATTTTGAGAAACGAACCAGACACTGTAAATAGTGAATCAAAACCAAGTGTCTAGAGGTAAAATACACACAGATCTAAATGGATTGTGAAAACGTCCCAATTGCTTAAAAGTTTTATAACCTGCTTAATGTACCCACGGTAGGAAACAAGAGCTTTCCCCCCTCCAGGGAAAGATGTTTTCCTTTAATTTCACAAACCAAACAAGTCCCCCCAAGAAGTCATTGTAGTAACCCCCTTCCCTTTTAAATCTTTTTAGGCAACTCCCTCAAGAAGAAATTTTCGCCTAGCGGGTTTAGTAAAAATTTACCCCAAAGTTTTTACACTGAGGGATTTTAAACAAGCCCTTCGGCGGGCATCTGCTCTTGTTGCCACCCCCCTAGTTAAAAAACGAAATAAATTTGTTGAGTTGGGCTAAAAAATTAACAACTGGGCCCCTACACTGCAAACTAATTTTTTTAAAAATTTAATGTGCCCCCCAAAGCCCCCTTTTTTGACACTGAGCTTGACTCTATATAAATTACTGATTCAAAGGTCATCAAAAGGGCCCTTTTGGGCTCATATAATGACTCCAACAACATGTCATTGGGAAGCCGGTAAAGAACTAAAAAATTGGGGAAACAAAAAAAATTTAATTTTCAATTGTTAGGGGATCCCATCACACATTGGATTACTTTCAGATAAAGTTGATTTTTAAAACCAAGGGAAGAGTTAAAAGGAAAATTTAGAATATAACTTTGGTAAAACTGTTTTCTAGCTTTTAAAAAATTTTTGGAGAGAAGTAAATAATGAAGATGATTTTTTATAGGAATGCATTTTAAAGCCTGATTAATCTAAAAACCATATGATAACTTAAACGAAAGATAAGTATGTTTTATTTGGGGCAACTTGCAATTGAACGACTGACTGTTTTTTAGTGGCCCGGCTAAAGGGTTGGTTACAAGTACTTTGGGGTTTTTTGGGGCACCCCAGATGATGATCAAACTAAATTTTAAATTATGTATCAGCATTTTGGGGGCACCTCTTGAACAATATTGTTAATTGTCCCCTTATTTAGGAATCAAAAACAGACCCGTATAATAACCAAAGTGGATGTCAAGATATCTTATTTTAAAGAAAATAAGTTTCCAATATACTAAGCAAAATTTTTAAATTTGCTTGTAACTTTAAAGGAGATAAAAACCTCAAATTTGGGGTGCTTGAGGTTCCTAAAACCCTTTTTCCCTGGAAAAGGAGGGGGAGGGAACATGATTAAATACCCTGGAAAATCCTAGAGGGATATTTCCGAACTTCACCCGAAAATCACCACTACGAAAACAAAAGATTGGCAGACGTGCACCATCCCCCCAATGAAAAACAGGGGGGTCAATAGCCGTTAAGAGACCATACAATAAGTGCAGGGGGCCCCCGGGGGTTCAATGCCTCCCAGTCTTCAAGTGGCACTGGACAGCACCTAAAGCCCGTTCCGATCAGCCGGGGTGTGGCTCGTACGTTGGTTTTGCTGCCAGCAGCAACAGTGGTTGATCAGGCTCTGATCCCCAGGGGGGCCTTTGGGCCCCAGACCGGGCTGCGGGGGCGTTACCCCCCAAAATCTCTCCCGGTAAACTCCAGGTAAAGAAAAATTTAACTATAGATACCTGGAGTTTACCTTGGGGGGAGTTCCGGGGGGCAACGCCCCCCCGGCCCGGTCGAGACCAGGCCTCCTGGTGGATCAGAAACCTGATCAAAACCCGGCTTTTGCTTTTCTGGCTGAAAGAAAAACCAAAAATACGGCCACAGCCCGGGGTGATCCGGAACTGGGCTTTAGGTGCTTGTCCGTGCCAGCTTGAAAATGCCAGGGGGTTTTTGGTAAATCCCCCCTTTTGTGTTGCTGGAGGCAGTTTAACAGTTCGGGCCCCCCGGGCACTATTGTTTGGGCCCCTTAACGTCTAGTGACACCCCCCCTTTTCTTGGGGGGATGGTTTCATCGTTTTTGCCAAGTCTTTTGCTTTTTTTTGGTTTTTTGGGTGATTTTCGTGTGGGAAGTTCGGTACTAGCCCTTAGGGTTTTCCCGGTGTATTAATCATGTATCTCTCCTCTGCGTTCCAGGGAATAAGGTTTTGGACCTCAAGCGCCCCCAAAAAATGAGGTTTTTTAAAACCCCGTTTGCGCGCCGTGAAATTCTCTGTACATTTTCTAGGTCGGCAATTTACCTGCCTTAAAGGGGTGCTTTAGGTGCCAAATTCCAGCCTAGATAGAACAAGTGACTGAAGAGTGTCATCATGGGCTTGGCCCTCCCTAGTTTGAAGGTTTCATTATCTCCTGTATTTTTTACAGATGCGTTGATACAATTTTATGGTCCTTGAAGGGGGACCTCCGAATATCCTCCCAGGTCTTTGACGTTGGGGTTTCGCTCTATTTTGTGGCCCAAATTTTTTTTTACTCTGATGAAGATTTAATTTCCTCTGTTTACCATATCTGAGTAATTGAAATTTTCACGTTTAACTTCATATTTTTTTTGCCCCACTGAAAAAATTTGGGTTTATGTCTGCCCGGAGCTTTTCAGTGTCTGCAATGGAAGACACTGTCAGCAGATTCGGGGGTTTACTGCAAAGGGAAGACAGGGTGCTGTGGCTGACTCTTGTCTTGTCGGATTAAGGTGGGGGAAAAAGATGGGAGCGAGTACTGTGCCTTGTGGAATAACTTTTCACCGTAGCTCCCTCGGACTTTCCCTTTTGTTGCGATACTCTCTGTTTCTGTTTTTGAGGAAATTTAGACCCACGACGACTTTCCCCTGTTTTCCTTAGACGCATTTTGTGCGCTATTACCCCATGGTAATTTGTCAAGGCTTTTGCAAAGTTGTTATTTACACTGCATTCTTTTTGTCTTCTAGTGTTTTAGGCCTTGTCGTAGTGGTCAATAGTTGAGACAGACAGGAGGACTGTTCAAAACCCATTTCCCCGGGGTTGTAAACTGAGGGTTTTCTAGATGGTGGTGATCTTGCTTCTTAGGCCCTTTCAAAGTTTTTATGATATGGGATGTTATGCTATTGGTCTGTAGTTTTTTGCTTTTTGCTTTATCCCCCCTTTGTGGTGGGGTATGTCTGTTTTTTTTTATAACTGTGGGACGCCCCCCGTGCCGCTCCCTTCCCATGGAGGAAAAGGGTCGTGATGGGGTTCTTGCTTTCTTGATAAACACGGGTTTCCATGAGTCTGGCCCGGGGGAGAGTGCATGGGCAGTCATTTATCGCCTTTTCGAAGTCATTTGGGTCAGGATAACATGGATAGCTTGTTTTTAATCAAAAGCCCCTCAAAAAAAATTCTTTTTGATCTTGACTCTCAGTCTGGTTAGGGTTTGCTAAAAAACTGATCTATTGGGGCTTGAGTCTTCTTTTCCCTTGTTGCATTGTGTAGGACCCCTCTTTTTTAAGTAGGGGGGCCCAATTTCTGGCTTGTTTCGATTTTGTTTGGCATAGGAGAAGAAAAACTTGGGCTTTTGTTTCTTTTGGCTTTTTTGTTTTCCCGCGTTCCTGATCCCAAAGGATTTTTTAGCTTAAGTTCGATGTTGCTATTTCTCTACCATGTTCCCTAGATATAAATCCTATTTCCCTATCATAAAAAACTTTTAAAGGGGCCCAAGAAGCAGATCACCACCCCTTAGAAACCATCAGTTACACACCCCGGGGGAAATGGGTTTGAACGGTCACTACTGGTTCCCTACGACAAGGCCCAAATGCACTAGAAAACAAAAAAATCAGATTTAAAATTTTCAGACTTTTTTCAAAAGCCTCGAAAGTGTGCCTGGGGAAAGCGCACAAAATGCGCGTAAAAAGGGAATACAGGAAAAGCGGCGGTGGGTCTATAATTTCCTCATAACAAACACAGGAGTAGTGTCAACAGAGTAAAACCGAGGCAGTACGGGAAAAGCTCTGTTCCAAAGGCACAGTACTAGCTCCCATCTTTTCCTATCCTCATTCCGAATAGACAAGGGGTTTACCACAGCACCCTTCTTCCTTTGCAGATGCACCCAATCTGCATGACAGTGTTTCCATTGCAGACACTGCAAGGGTCCAGGCGGGGAAACAACCCAAAAATTTTGTGGGGGCAGAAAACATTTTGAGTTCAACGATAGAAATTTCAATTACCAGATATGGTAAACATGAGGAAATTAAATCTCATCAGAGTACAAACAAATTTGGCCCCAAAAAAAGCGAAACACAACGTCAAGACCTGGGAGTGATTATGTCGGAGGATCTCACCTTCAAGGTCATAACTCATTGTCTCCAATCGCATCTGCCTAGGAAAAAAATGACTGGATGGATAATGAGAACCATTAAATCTAGGATGCAAGCCAATGATGACATCTTTCAGGTCCACTGGGTTCTATCTAGGCTGGAAATATTGCTGCACTCCTAACAGCACCTTTCAAGACAGTGTGAAATTGCCGACCTAGAAAATTTTACAAGAGAGAACTTTCCACGGCACGCATAACGGGAGATAAAAAACACCTCAATTACTGGAGCGCTTGAGAGTTTCTAAACCTGTATTCCCTGGAACGCAGGGAGGGAGAGATAATGATTATATACACCTGGAAAATCACCTAGAGCTGGACTAGTTAGTACCGAAACTTGCACACGAAAATCAACTCACTACGAAAGCAAAAGACTTGGCAGGTCGATGCACCATCCCACAATTGAAAAGCAGGGGTGTCACTAGCACGTAAAGTCCATTTCAATAAGTGTCAGGGCCCGAGACTGTTCATCTGCCTCCCAGGCACACATAAGGGGGATTACCATCTGACCCCTGGCAGTCTTCATGATGGCACTGGAAAAATCACCTAAAAGTCAGTTCCTGATCAGCCGGGCTGTGGCTCGTACGTTGGTTTGCGTGCCCATGCAGCAGCAGCAACAGCACTGGTTGATCAGGCGCTGAATCACCAGGAGGCCTGTTTTAGTCACAGCCGGGCCGGGAGGGCATTGACCCCGATACTCTCTCCAGGTAATCTCCAGGTATTCCTGTTTACCCTTGTGGGGCCTAGTTCTAGGCCTTTTGTGTATCCACATAGCTCTCGCGCTTACCGTCCACTGGTTGATAATGGGGTGCACAATTATCTAGCACTTGGTGGCAAAATCTAAAAAAAATTTACACTAAAATCTACCAATGTCATATCCACATGTGCTCTGGACTATTAATTAAATGAATATACATACACCAGGATATGGTAAATATATATTTTGTGGACAGTATATTAATAATAATAAATGGTTATTATATATATAACAATTACATAACAGAAGGATAATATATCATAATATCTCCTCACCAATTTGACTGGATATTAAGTTGTTATCATACAGTCTGAAAACCTCACCTAACTAAATTTATGAAAAACACTTGGCTGGAATGTATACACAAATTCTAGAGAGCTTATCTGAGGTTCCTGGAGCTGTCTGATGGTACCAGTCGTATGATTATCTCAAGTTTTGCAGGAATGCATTCCAACAAATTTGCCTCATATGTTTGAGAGGTGTCAGCCCTATGTTAACCTCTAGAGGACGAAAATTCTCCTTCCCATTACATACTGTTGATGCCAGTTCAAAACCAAGATGTGCAGCGTCCTTCTGCCCAGTGCAGAATTTTCCCATTTTCTAGACATAAAAAATTTTATTAAATACAATATAGGCCATCTATTTACCTATAAATTACCTTATTTTCAGAAAATATATGCTGTGCATATAAGTGGCTTTGGCATGCTGCTCTTACCTGTATTTTTTTGTACCTCTGTTTGCGTATGCTAAAATTTCTAAATAAATAAATAAATAAATATTTTCCACACCAGGTCTCAGTAAGAATAATGCAGGAGAAGGGTGTCTTTAGTGACTCAAGGAGTGCAGTAGAGCAATTGCGAAGAACTACAGACCGATACCTGGAGTTTACCTGGGAGTGTGTTCCGGGGGTCACGCCCCGCGGCCCGGTCTGTGAACCAGGCCTACTGGTGGATCAGAGTCTGATCAACCAGGGCTGTTGCTGCTGGCTGCAAGCAAACCAACGTTACGAGCCACAGCCACCTGCTGTTCGGAAACTGACTTTTAGGTGCTTGTCCAGTGCCAGCTTGAAGACTGCCAGGGGTCTGTTGGTAATCCCCCTTTGTGTGCTGGGAGGCAGTGAACGTCATCGGGCCCTGACACTTTTTGTATGGTCTCTTAAGTGCTGTGACACCCCTGCATTTCTTTGGGGGGAGGTGGATCGTAGCAATGTCTTTTGCTTTCGTAGTGTGTGATTCTCGTGTCAAGTTCGGTACTAGTCCCTCTAGGATTTTCAGGTGTATATTATCATGTATCTTCCCTCCTGCATTCAGGGAATACAGTTTAGTGAACCTCAAGCGCTCCCAATAATTGAGTGTTTTATCTCCGTTTGCGCAACGTGAAAAGTTCTCTGTACATTTTCATAGGTCAGCAATTTCACCTGCCTTGAAAGGTGCTGTTAGTGGCAGCAATATTCCAGCCTAGATAGAAACAAGTGACCTGAAGCAGTGTCATCATGGCTTGGCTCCCTAGTTTTGAAGGTTCTCATTACCTTCCTGTCATTTTTCTAGCAGATGCGATTGATACAATGTTATGGTCCTTGAAGGTGAGATCCTCCGACATGATCACTCCCAGTGTCTTTGACGTGGTGTTTCGCTCTATTTTGTAGCCAGAATTTGTTTTGTACTCTGATGAAGATTTAATTTCCTCATGTTTACCATATCTGAGTAATTGATATTTCTCATCGTTGAAACTTCATATTGTTTTCTGCAGCCCACTGAAAGATTTGGTGATGTCCGCCTGGACTTTGCATTGTCTTCACTTGAGACACATTCAAGGCAGATTCTGGTTTTCATCTTCCAATTATCACACTGTGCATTTGATACATCCTTGACTATTCTCCCACCTCCCCCCCATTTATTTTTTTTAAAAACCCCCACATTTAAAAAAAAAAAAAAAAAAAAAAAAAAACAAAAAAAAAAAAACAAAAAAAAAAAAAAAAAAAATTGTTTTTTTTTTTTTTTTTTTTCATTTCTCGGGAAATGAGGATGAGGAACAAGATGGGAGAGCGAGTTACTGTGCTTGTGGAACAGAGCTTTTCCCACCGTAGCTGCCTCGGTCTTTACTCTGTTGCGACTACTCTCTGTGTTTGTAGTGAGGAAATTATTAGATCCATCAACCGAACTTTTCCTGTTATTCCTTTAGCACGCATTTGATGCGCTATTACGCCATGGTCACACGTGTCGATGGCTTTTGCAAGTCTTGTATATTTACATCTGCATTCTTTTGTCTTCTAGTTGCATTTGGCCTTGTCGTAGTGATCCAATTGTTGAGACAGGAAAAGAGCGACCTGTGTCTAAACCCATGATGCCCTGGGTTGTGTTACTGATGGTTTCTTGATGGGTGGTGATCTTGCTTCTTAGGACCCTTTCAAAAGATTTTTAGATATGGGATGTTAGTGCTATTGGTCTGTAGTTCTTTGTTGTTGGGCCTTTACATGCCCCTTTGTGAGTGGGGCTATGTCTGTTGTTTTTAGTAATGTGGGACGACCCCGTGCCATGCTCCCTCTCCATAGGATGATAAGGCTCGTGATAGGGGCTTCTTGCATTCTTGATGAAATACACAGTGTTCCATGCAGTTGACTTGGGCAGAGTGCATGGGCATGTCATTTATCGCCTGTTCGAAGTCATTTGGCGTCAGGATAACATCGGATAGGCTTGTGCTTCATCAAATTTTTGGATCCTCATAAAAATTCATTTTGATCTTCGACTCTCAGTCTGTGTTAGCGGCTTGCTAAAAACAGGAGTACATATTGGGACTTGAGTTGTTCACTAATTTCCTTGCTGTCAATCCGTGTAGGACCCATTCTTGTTTGGAAGTAGGGGCCCATACTGGGACGTTGTTCTCGATTTTGATTTGGCATAGGAGAAGATATACTTGGTTTCTTGCTTATTTCATTTTGGCTTTTTAGTTCTTCCCGCGATTCCTGACTCTAAAGGATTCTTTTAGCTAAGTTCGATGTTGCTATTTCTATGACAGTGTCTCCCTACGCATTTCAGATATATGACTCTTTTTAGGCCGTCTGTGTTTCTTTTCACCGTCGCTGTAAAGGGAGCGCTGTCTCTTTCTGGTTTACATTACTCCTCCTTTTTCTTGAGGAATAAGCATTGTGACATAAATCGGAGTGCCACCGAGTTAATCTGTTCTAGGCCTAAGTTGGGTCTGTGCTGCCTTAGTATATTTTCCCAGCTCTTATATTCGGTTAGGGACTTGGTTTTACTTGGTCCACTTTATTTGTTTTTGTTATTGAAGTTGAATTTGGTGAATGCTCCCTCGTGACTAATCTCATTATGTCGTTCTGGGGCTCCGCGCATACATGACTGAACCTCAATTATGTTGTGATCTGAGTATATTGTTTTTGATATGGTAACATTTCTTATCAGATCATCATTGTTAGTGAAGATGAGGTCTAATGTATTCTCCAGTCTAGTAGGCTCTATTATTTGCTGGTTTAAATTGAATTTTGTGCAAAAGGATTTAAAAGCTCGCGTGAGTGTGAGTTTTCATCAGAGCTGCCTCCTGGTGTTATTACTGCAACAATATTATTTGCTATATTCCTCCATTTTAGGTGCCTTAAGTTGAAATCCCCCAGGAGCAAGATGTTTGGTGCAGGAGCTGGAAGGTTTTCCAGACAGTGGTCAATTTTTAACAGCTGTTCCCGGAATTGCTGGGATGTTGCATCCGGAGGCTTATAGACTACCACAATGACTAGGTTTTGGTTCTCGACCTTTACTGCTAAAACTTCCACTACATCATTTGAGGCATTTAGCAGTTCTGTGCAAACAAGTGACTCTGCAATGTACAGGCCAACCCCCCCCTTTTGCCTGTTCACTCTGTCACATCTGTATAGGTTGTAACCTGGGATCCATATTTCGTTGTCCAAGTGATCCTTTATGTGGGTCTCAGTGAAAGCCGCGAACATTGCCTTTGCCTCTGCAGCAGTCCACGGATAAAAAGGTATTTTGTTGTTTGTTGCTGGCTTTAGACCCTGTAATTTGCAAAGAAGAATGTTATGGGACTGGTGGTATTGTTGGTACTGGGGGGGGATTTTTTTTTTCCGGCATTAGTATCTGTATCTGTTGGTTTGGAGTGGAGGCCATCGACTGTGGTTTCCACTCCAGGAATGACTGGATTTGGTGTACGATTTCTGCCATTTCCTGCCAGTTTTTTTTTTCCTTCCTGGCACTAAAAAACCTCTCCTTCTTGAGTGGCTGTGGCTACCCAGGTTTTCCCATGGCCTGGATGTTTTGTATCTTTTTGTCCCCTTTAGATGGTATGCCTGGCAATTTAAGTTTATAGCACAGTCTTTCCTGTACTGAAGAGGTACACAGTTCAGGGTGAAAAAGCTTACAGGAAGGGAGTTTGCATTTTCCTGTTGTCATATGGGTTTGGCATTTTCTAGGGTGGTCATAGTTGCACGTCCCATCTGTTTTTCCAGATTTCCCATGCCAGCAGATACCGAGTGCATAGTATGTGCACAGGCTTGGTTTCCGTTTGCCTTGGGTTTCTGTGACTGTATTCCCTGTTGGTGCATGTTTCCCTGTCTTACTTCTATCCTCCCTAGCACCAACAATGGAGCTCCCACCAGTTTTTTGGTAATATATCCTCACTATTGCTAGTGGAGTCCTCTTGTTTGCTATTTCCTGCGGTATTTCTAGTTTGCAATATTGGTTTTATCTTATCTTTGACTACACTTGTTTCCCTACTATGGCTCCTGTCCCCTATGAGGTCATTTATATGTATTCCTTCCTGCATATAATTCCCGACTACCTGGACAAAATCTCCAGCTTCACCATTACTGTCTCCCAGGACAGCATCTCCAGCTTCCCCATTACTGTCTCCCAGGACAGCATCTCCCAGCTTCACCATTACTGTCTCCCAGGACAGCACCTCCAGCTTCACCATTACTGTCTCCCAGGACAGCACCTCCAGCTTCACCATTACTGTCTCCCAGGACAGCACTATCAGCCCCCCATTTTACTGACTACCAGGACATCATCTCCAGCCTTACAGTTTCTGACTACATGGCCAGTATCAAGGGCAGTACCATTCAGCCCAGACTTTTTATGTTCCCATCTGTTGTAGAAAGCTTCCAGGTTTTCTATGAAAGCAGCTTTGATGTTGACCTCTTTTAATACCCTTGTGATTTTAGTCCACAGATTTATCTCATTTGGGCATACCCAAAAACACTTCCCTGTTTTAATACTGCTTTGTAGCTAGTTCTTGGATATCTGCACAAGGGGCGTGACACCAATTTCCACAAAAATGACAATTTATGCATGTGGAAGCCCGTTTGTTTGACTGACCACAGACTACACACAGCTTCATAATGATTTGAATGGTTGATTTACTGCAATTCTACTAGCAACCTCTTGAAAATTCTATTAATAACCTGCTATGTAGTGCACGAAACCGTTTGAAACCAGTCCAGGGTTCGGACCAGTCAAGGGTTCGGACCAGTCAAGGGTTCGGACCAGTCAAGGGTTCGGACCAGTCAAGGGTTCGGACCAGTTAAGGGTTCGGACCAGTCAAGGGTTCGGACCAGTCTATCTGATCTGATAGCACTAACATCCCATATAAAATCTTTGAAAGGGCTCTAAGAAGCAAGATCGCCAACCACATAGATACCCACCAGTTACACTACCCAAGGCAACAAGGGTTTAGAGCAGGTCGCTCCTGCCTGCCTGTCACAGCTACTGGATCACTATGACAAGGTCCTGGATGCTGTGGAGGACAAACAAAATACAGATGTAGTATACACAGACTTTGCTAAAGCTTTCGACAAGTGTGACCATGGTGTAACAGGAAAAGTTAGTAGATGGCTCTAAAACTTCCTGACAAATAAAACACAAAGAGTAATGGTAAACAGAGTAAAGTCTGAGGCAGCTACAGTGAAAAGCTCTGTTCCACAAGGCACAGATCTGGCTCCCATTCTATTCCCCATCCTCATATCTGACATAGAGATGTAAGCCATAGCTCTGTGTCTTCCTTTGCGGATGACACCCGGACTGTCACGACAGTGACCTCCGTCGAAGACATCGCAAGACTCCAAGAGGACATCAACCAAATCTTCAAATGGGCCACTCAAAACAATATGCAGTTCAGTGAAGAGAATTTTCAACTACTCAGATATGGAAAAATTGAGGAAATTAAAATTGTATCAGAGTATACAAACTCTAACCATACAGGGTATGCAAACTCTAACCATACAATAGAGCAAAAAAGCAATGTGAAGGACCTGAGAGTGATAATGTCAGATGATCTCACCTTCAAAGACCACGACAATGTATCTACGGCATCTGCTAGGAAAATGATAGGATGGATAATAAGAACCTTCAAAACTAGGGGTGCCAAGCCCATGATGATTCTCTTCAAATCGTTTGTTATCTCTAGGCTGGAATACTGCTGTACACTAACTGCCCCCTTCAAGCCAGGCGAAATTGTTGACTTGGAGAGTGTACAAAGAACTTTCACGGCACACATAAGTATGATAAGGCACCTAAATTACTGGGAACAGTTGAAGGCCCTTGATCTTATTCCCTGGAGTGCAGGCGAGAGAGATACATGATAATATACACTTGGAAAATCCTAGAGGGATTAGTACCAAACTTGCACACGAAAATCATACCCTATGAAAGCAAAAGACTCGGCAGGAGATGCAACATTCCCCCATTGAAAAGCAGGGGCGCTACGAGTACACTGAGAGACAACACAGTAAGTGTCAGGGGTTCAAGACTGCTCAACTGCCTCCCAGCATACATAAGGGGCATTACCAATAGACCCCTGGCTGTCTTCAAGAAGGCACTGGACAGGCACCTAAATCAGAAAACCCAAACCCGCCGTGCTGTGATTCGCACCGCTTTTTGCGTGGGGGCACAGAACAGCCTGGTTGATCAGACCCGATCCACCAGAGTCTGGGTCTCAGACCGAGCCGCGGGGGCGTTGACCCCCAAAAACCATCTCAGGTAAACTCCAAGTATTGGGATCTTTGAACTATCTATGCCCTGAGTAAATTTAAATTTACTTATTTATTAATCACAGATCAACTCACATACAACTGGCAACAAGAAAGACAGGAAGAGTTTCAACCCATGTATTAATCCCCAAATCTAACAAGGAATTATGCTTTGACACGATTTTTTAACTAAAAAGGGGAGATTCATCCCCAGGTTAAAAGAGAACCGGGACGTCTGCGTTCTAGCCACTATCGTTCCTGTCACTTTTTTTTTTTTTTTTTATTACAAAACTGATTGTAACCACTTATCCTTTTTTTTATGATGTTTTACTTGTTAATGCTTTCGATATTAGTGCCAAGAGCCTTGTCATGCAGGATTTTTTACCTGTCAATGTTATGGGCGCTAACGCAGTTGTAATGTTTTAAAGGTGAGTGTAGTTGAACACGTTGTCCGTAATTAACTCTATCATAGGGGGAAAATACACTCATCCAAAAACTTCAGCGGCTCAGGTAGTCTTAGTGCCCAAATTTCAAGTGGGGTTTAAAAAAATTTGATGGAAGAGTTTTGAGGTGAGGAGCACTTTAATATGGTGGGGGTGGAGTGTTGCAACCACCCTCCCTGGCTCTCACTCTCTGGTTCAACACTAGTGTTGCAACCACCCTCCCTGGCTCTCACTCTCGGGTTAAAACCCCAGTGTTGCAACCCCCTCCCGGGCTCTCACTCTCTGGTTCAACACTAGTGTTGCAACCACCCTCCCTGGCTCTCACTCTCTGGTTCAACACCAGTGTTGCAACCACCCTCCCTGGCCTACTCTCTGGTTCAAACTGTTTTGAAACCCACCCTCCCGGGCTCCACTCTTGGTTCAACACCGTGTTGCAACCACCCTCCCTGGCTCTCACTCTCTGGTTCAACACCAGTGTTGCAACCACCCTCCCTGGCTCTCACTCTCTGGTTCAACACCAGTGTTGTAACCACCCTCCCGGGCCCAAACTCTCTGGTTCAACACCAGTGTTTGCAACCCCCCCCCTGGTTTCCACTCCGGGTTTAAACCCCAGTTTTTGAAACCCCACCCCCCCGGGCCCCAACTCTCGGTTCAAACCAGTGTTGAAAACCACCCCCCCGGGCCTCTCACTCTTGTTCAACACCAGTGTTGTAACCACCCTCCCTGGCTCTCACTCTCTGGTTCAACACCAGTGTTGCAACCACCCTCCCTGGCTCTCACTCTCTGGTTCAACACCAGTGTTGCAACCACCCTCCCTGGCTCTCACTCTCTGGTTCAACACCAGTGTTGCAACCACCCTCCCTGGCTCTACTCTCTGGTTCAACACCAGGTTGCAACCCCACCCTCCCTGGCCCCTGCTTTTGGGTTTCAACCAGTGTTGTAACCCCCCCTCCCTGGCTCTCACTCCGGGTTCAACACCAGTGTTGTAACCACCCCCCTGGCTCTCCTTTCCTGGTTCAACACCAGTTTTTACCACCCCCCCTGGTTTCCCTTTTGGGTTTCACACCATGTTGCAACACCCCCCCGGGCTTCACTTTTGGGTTTTCAACACCAGTGTTGTCCACCCCCCCTGGCTCTCACTCTCTGGTTCAACACTAGGTTGCAACCACCCCCCCTGGCTCTCACTCCTGGTTCACACCTGGTTGCAACCCCCCTCCTGACTCTCACTCTCAGAAAACCCAGTTTTGAAATGACCCTCCCTGGCCCCACTCTCGGTTCCACAGTGTTGCAATGACTCTCCCTGGCCTCACTTCAGGTTATCACCTTTTTGCAACGACTCCCCCGGCTCCACTCTCGGGTTTCAACACCATGTTGCAATGACCCTCCCGGGCTCCCTCTCTCGGGTTCGCACATGTTGCAATGACTCCCCTGGCTCCACTCTCAGGTTTTCAACCAGTGTTGCAATGACCCCCCTGGCTCCCCTCTCGGGTTCAGCACCAGTGTTGCAATGATTTCCCCCTGGCTCTCACCTCAGTTCAACACCAGTGTTGCAACGATCCCGGCTCTCACTCTAGGTTCAACACCAGTGTTGCAACGCCTCCCTGGCTCTCACTCCGGTTAAACATTATAGGCTAAAAATATGGGGTTGGATACAGCCATAAATTTCCCTAACCTACAAAACCTCTTATTTTTTTTGGTAGCAGAACAGGTGTTCCCAAAAACTTACCATCCAACCATATTTCAACTGTCCAAGGGTTCTTGCCTAAAAGAAGCTATCTGGATTTTTTTCCCCACTCACCAAAACTATTCCCAAAACCCAGTCAACTTCTCTTTTTTTTTTTTTAACAAGTGGGCCCTCCCCCCGGGGCAGGGTGACCCAAAAAGAAAAAAATCCCCAAAAAGAATATTTTCATCATCATTCAACACTTTCACCCACCCACACAATCCCCTGTTTTTGCAGAGGTGCCCAGAACACAACAGTTTAGAAGATATGCGTATAAAGAATACAACTATCCCTCCAAACTTCAATATCCGACCCCCCCTTTTAAAATGCAGGCATTGACTCCCCATTTCCAGTACTCAATCTCAAAAAAAATAACCGGTTTCCCTGAAACCTTCACTAAATTCCCTTTGCTCCCACTCCAATAGCTCCCAGCCCCAAAATCCTTTGTCTCCTTTCACTCCTATCTAACACGCTCATGCATGTTTGGGGAATCCAAGCCCCCGCCCACAAAACCCCCTTTTACCCCCCCCTCCAACCTTTCTAAACCCAAAAATTTCTCCAACTTAAAACCCAAATTGTGCTAGCCAGTCTTGGTTAAAAATTTTTTTTAACTGCTATTTATTTCCCTTTTTTTCCTCTTTTCCATATGACACTTCATCATATCTTACCAAATTCTATGCCTTTAAAAAGATGCATTTTCACTGCCACCCCTGTTACATAAAAGGCTTCGAATACAGGGAATCAACTTTATCATTCTTCCCATATTTTTTTGAGCAATTATATCCAGCTTGTAATTGGAGACCAGAAACTAAAAAACCCGCTCATCAGGGCCCCATTGGCTTATTTAATTTTGGGGTCATCCTTTGTTTAAGACCAGGTCACTAGTGACTGAAATCAGTGGTACCTCTGGATAAAAACTTTTTTCTTCCAAAAGCGTTCGAGTGCTGATACTGAACAATTTTTGTTCCAAAAGGGAAAAATTTAAAATTTAAATTTAATCTTTTCAGACCCCCAAAAATAGTTACAAAAGCATTAAATACACTTACAAAATTTGTTCGAATTTTGAGCTGTTTTTTTACCCCGGGGGCCCATGTATTGCAAAAATTTTGTTTTATTTGCCCGATTATTATTTGATTTGTATACATTTTTTTGTCACTTATATAACTGACCTCATTTTACATAAAATTTGGGCCTATCTTTTCCTTAAATTTTTTTCCTATTTACTTAAAAGTAAACTCTTAGAGTGGCTTTGTTTTACCTTGAAACCCTTTAAATTTTTCCATTCCTTTTGAGTTCCCGTTTCTTTTTTTGACTTCTTAAATTGAAGCTACTTTTCAAAAGGGTGCCCTTCACCTCCTTTGATTTTCCTTAAATGCCTCTCTTTTCCCCAAGAGAGTTTGAGTATATTGTTAATCCTTTAGTTGGCCGCTGTACAGTGCTTTTTGGAAAAGTGTTATTAGCAACCATTAGCACATATGTCCAGACTTTCTATTATAGACCACATTTTAAATAATCCCTTACCCCATATAACTCAAATTGTAAAAAGTGATTCCAAACTAAAATACGGGTTGGGGTCGAACTCATGGCGATGATTGTAAAAAAACCAGACCTGGAGTTTTACAATCAGTTGCCAGAAGTTCGAGCCCCACCCCTTCCGGGTTTAGCCCTGTATAATCTGCCCCAGAAAATTAGGGGGGCCTTAATTTGGGTTAAACTTATAAAGAAAAAAATAAAAAATAAAAAAGAAAATTTCATGAGATTTAAAACTTGTGATCTGGATTACTTTCTTCATGTCTATTCCTAAGATTATTCCAAGAATTCTGTTTCAAGAACCAAGTCCCAGGTTTTTTTCTTCTATTGGTTTGAAAAGCAGTCCGGGGCCATTTCAAAAAAGTCATAGACTTTGGGTTGCATTCAAATTGCCCTAAATTTTTTGGGTGTTTACTCCCCATTTAAGCTGTTTTTTTTTTTTGAAATGCCCGATAGTTTCTCCCCGAGATGTTTATCATGGTTGGGGGGTTTGTAGATTGCCACTAAATTAAACTTTTTCAGCCCCTCAAGAAACTGCAACCAAACGATAACATCTTCCTTTCGATTTTATTTTATACTGATTTTAGCGGGGAATGTCATGTTCACATAGTGTGCCCCACTGTATGTCTTTTCCCAATTTTTTGTGTTGTCAATATTAGGGGGGGTGTAAGAACCTTTGGGGGGGTGCTTAGGATGCTAATCTAGTTGGAAGGGGGTAGGAGACCTGTTTTACAGCAAACCCTTTTTATTACTAATTTTATTTTTCTTTGGGGTGGGAGGGAATTTTTTTTAGTCTTAATCCCCTAAGCTCCCCTGGTCTGTAGTACACACTAGAAGTGTTCTTTATATGGCAGTCTTTCTTGTTTTTCTATTTTCAGGAGGCCCTGTTTGTTTGGCTCTGGTTTTGACCATGTCAATAAACAAAAATCGACGTGGGTGAAAAAGAGCGTTTCTTTTATTATTGTTTTTTTAAAACACTGAAACAGGGTTACACTATAAAGTGCTCATTAGCTATCATAAAAAAAAAAATAAAAAGTAAAAAAAAATTCACATTAAAACAAAATTTAAAAACCCAATTGTAGTATGAAAAGGCAGAAAAGCATGTAAAAACTGAAAACAATGAACAATGGCTATTTGAAGGCCATTGAAAGTGTGGGGAAAACCAAAAAGTGGTGCTGAATACGTGGGGGCCCCCCTTATATGTTAACATTGTGCACTAGATGCATCAGTGTAGCCCCCGCTGGGGGGTAAACCGCAGTGAATTCTGGGTGCAGAGTTTTGTTCTTGTATTTTAGGATCCCAGACTCGGTGGCCCGGGGGGTTGGTGGCTAAAAAACTCCCGTTTAACACGGGGGCCCTGGTTCGATTCCCGGCGGGTGAAATTTCCGACACGTTTTCCCTTTCACCCATTGTCCTTTCATAGCAGCAAATTACCTGGGGTTGTCACTGGGGGGGTCGCATCCTGGGGACAAGATTAAGGGCCCCAAAGGAAAAAGTTAGACAGTCCTTGATGAGCACTGACTTACTTTGGGTTATCCTGGGTGGCAACCCTCCGGGTTAAAATCCCAACGAAATCTTATTTTCTTATCTTTTTTCCCAGTTCCCCTTTTTGATGGCCTAGGACAAGATGCACAGTATATTTTTTTTTTAAAACTCCGGCCATCTTCCCATGAAGTGGAGCCCCAAAAAGAAGAACCTTTTTACCTCACTTTACTTTTTTACTGTCTTGCCAGAGAAAATCGCCCGTGAGGCACTCTGGAAGATCCCTTTCCCCCTTCCTGCCTTCCCCCCCTACTCACCTTTCTAAAGTGCAAAAAACTTTAACAAAACTTTCCCCCTCCCTCTGCAGAATATCTGGGGGGTGTTTCAGGGTCATGCCTTTGCAGCCAGGTCCATGATCAGTTCATGGGACTGGGCTGTCAACCAGGCGGTTTCTGCCGGCGCATGTAAACCAACATAATTTTTTGGGTTTAGCTTATTATGGCATATTTTATCTAAAAAATTGAATTTTTTCAGTAAATGCTTGAAAAGTCTTGAATAGTCGAAATATCAAAAAAAAAGTTTTTAGATCATTTTTAATTATTTTTAAAAAAACTTTTCATATTTTTAAAAAACCCCAGCCCAGCTCGTGGGACTGATGAGGTCCTGTCCAGCTCCTCTTTAAAACAGCTAAAGGGCTTTGGTAATCCCCCTTATTTGAGGGAGCAGTTGAACACTTTTTGTGTTATCCTTGTGTTCTTTTAGTGCCCCTGCTTTTCAATGGGGGGGATGTTGCTACCTCCTGTCTTTTGCTTTTGGGGACTGACACACATTATTCCGCACATAGAGGTGGCTACCGATGACGTTTTTTGGGCCGACTTGAACCATGGCCAAATCGGACCAAAACACGTCTTAACTCCCCTCCTTGTTTTGGGTTATTTTGTGTATGTTTCCATCACGTATTGTCCTTGTTTTGTAAGGGGTGATTTCTGTGTTCGATTTGGGACAGTCCCTCTTAGGATTTTACATGTTTTATATTAGTCATTTTTTTTGCCTGCTTCCAAGGGTACAGTCTAGGGACTTTAACTGTTCCCAGTAATTTAGGTGCTGTATTGTCTTGTATGTGCGTAAAAGTTTTTTGTATATTCTTCAGGGGTCAATTTCACCTGCCTAGAAAGGGGGGCCATTAGTGTACAGCAGTACTCCAGCCTAGCTTACTGCTGTACTCTAGGTGGAGTACTGCTGTACATCCTTTATTCCCAGGTCTGCTGTAATCCCCGTTATTCCCTTTAAACCTTAGTTTTGAGGTTCCATTTTCCCTTATCATTTTCCTAGTAATGTGGTAGAGAATTGTTGTGATCTTTGAAAGTGGGAAAATTTTCTGACATTATCATCCGAAGGCCTTCACATTATTTTTTCACTCGTTTTGGTTTTAATTTGCTTTTTACCCGATCCACTTTTTTTTCTTGAGTTTTCCGGGGGGAGTAATGGGAAATTGTCCTCATTGAACCTTTTATTCATTTTTGGAGCCCATTTGAAAACTTGGTTAAGCGCTTGGAGTTTGCAGTGCCTCAAAGGATGACAAATGTCATGCCAAATTTTGGTATCACAGCAAAGGGGGGGCATGGGACTGTAGCTTACATTTCTTCCCATGTCAGATATGAGGTGAGGGAAAAGGATGGGGGTGAGTAAATACTGTACCTTGTGGGAAAAGACTTTCATTGTACCACCCTAACTTTTTTTGTTTACATTACCTTTTTCTTTTTTTTGTTAGGGAAGTTAAAGATCCATCTATCTACTTTTTTTTGTCATTCATTATCACACATTTTGTGTGTTTATATTGTTGCCTTGTGAATCATTTTCAAAGTCTGTGTATACCACATTTTGCCCCTTTTTTTGTCCCCTGTGCATCCAAAACCAAGATGGTGGTCCGTATTAGGGGAAGTTAATGTGACCTTTTTAAACCATGCTGCCCTTTTGTGCAATTTTTGGGGGTGGTGGTTTTCAATCTTCTTTTTAGAGCTCTTTCAAAGATTTTTAGATGTGGGACTTAGTGCTGTCGGTCTGTAATTTTTTGCAATTGCTTTCCTGGAGTTTACCTGGGGAGAGTTCCGGAGGGGCAACACCCCCGCGGGGTGGTCTGGACCGGCCTTTACTGCGATCTTTGTGAGTGTTCATACTGTTGTTTTTAGTGACCGGGGATGGCCCCTGTTTTGGCTCCCTCTCCATAAAATATTTTAAGGCTATGAAAGGATTTTTTTGT
Source organism: Cherax quadricarinatus (assembly GCF_026875155.1). Lineage (NCBI taxonomy): Eukaryota > Metazoa > Arthropoda > Malacostraca > Decapoda > Parastacidae > Cherax > Cherax quadricarinatus. The sequence continues at coordinate 31,624,803 of NC_069440.1, forward strand.
ATTCTTCATGAACACAGATTTCCCAAATTGGGCCGGGGGAAGATTATTTTTATTATTATAATCACGGGGGAACGCTAAACCCCTGGGATTTACACGATGTGGGGGGGGGGGATGGAAGGTATTAAATTTGGGGGGGAACGGACCAATCCAATTCCAGATCAAAAAGCCCCTCACCTTTGTCAAGGAAACCCTCCTTGAGGGGGGCCTGGGGAAGAGTGCAGGGGTAGTCTTTTATTGTTTTTTCAAAGCCCTGTTTTAAGGCAATTTCAAAAATTCGGATTTAAAACCAAATTTTGAGTCTTGATTATAAAAAGTTAATTTAAATTGCCAACCCTTAGTCTGATTAGAATCTCACAAAACATATCATTTTGGGGACTTCAGTTCTCCTCATTTTTTTTGCTGCCCTTGTGTAACCCCCGTCTCTTTAAAAGGGGCCCCCGATACGGATGGGGGTTTTTACCCTGTTTGGGGATAAGGGGGAAAATATTTTGGGTTGCTTTCAACTTCATTTATTGTTAAAAGTTCTTTTGTTTTCTTTCCCCCTGTAGTTTCCTTTAAAATTTAATTTGATATTTTCTATTTCTCTGGGCCTATGCCCCCTTTTCTTATTTCGTGATTGGTCATTTTTGAGCAGCTATGTGATTCTTTGCCTTTGCCTTAGATTGAGTGTCATCTTCGTTGTTTACATCTTTTCACTTTTTTCTTGGGGGAAAGTCCTTTGAGCTCCCTCAAGTCCCACGGGTTTCATTCTTTGTGGGCAAAGGTTTGAACCAGTTGTTGGGATATCTTCCCATTTTAAAATTGATAAAGGCAGCAAAAAAAAATGATCTCATTTTGTGGTCAGGAGCCTGTGCAAAATGTTTGAGTTGCATTTTGTTTATGTTGTGACTGATGCATTGTCTTTGATTTTTATATTTGTACCACTTCTTATTGGGAAAAAAATTATTTTTGATGTTTTTTCCCGTCTTGTTGGCTCCCCCTATTTGCTGTTTTTGGCAAATTTATTGCGAATTTAATAGTCATTTGTGGGGGTGTTTAAATTTTTCATTAAATGCCTCCGGGGTTTATCTTGCTATAACATTATTTTCCACATTTTCCTTTTTTGGTGCTTAAAGTTGAAAAAACCTAGCAATAAAAAAATTTGGGGTGGGTTGGAGGTTTTTTTCAGAAACATTCAATTTTAAAAAGTTGTTCTTTGGTAGTTGATCTGGGGGTTTATATCAACCAAAAAATTTTATTGGTCTAGTGTTTTTTCCCCCTTTTTGTCCCTTTTTTTGCCAATTCCTTTTTAGTCGCCAAAATTCATAGCTATTTTGCTATATTCTTTTCTATGATCAGTACAAAAAAACTGCCCATTTACGTATTTTGATACTCAAAAGTGATCAAAAATTGTATTTGGCCAATTTCACACAAAATAAAAAATTGAATTTAAAAATGGGGTCTAGAAAAAACAATGTAACTTTCCCGGGTAAAAAAAAGACATTTTTCTGTTCGTTAGTTATGCCCCCGGGCCCTTTTCTGTTTTTTGCTTGTTTCCTTTTTTATTTTTCATTCCAAAAAAATGCTTTAGTTATGCAGACTATTGCATTATTTAAATTCGATCTGGTACTCCGATTTCCCAAACTTTCTTCGTTCCAAAGGCTGTTCGAGTGCCGTCCCAAAACGAATTTTTTCCCCCCTAAAAAAAATAGGAAATTTGTTGTCTGTTTCAACCCCAAAATACATTCCAAAAGCATTTACATAAAATTTTACAAAAATTTGGTGAGGGGGAGCAGTTCGAAAACTCGGGGGTACCACTGAAAATTGATAAACAATGTCAGCACATTTTGGGCCATAAGATCAACCTTGGACACATTAACGAGTGATGTAATTTCTGTACTCGGGAAAATTGGGAAAAAAAAAAACGAAAAATTTTTCTGTACTTTGAGCTAAATTTCAATCTCTTCGTCCTGAAACAATCAAATCTCTCTGTTTTGTAATATATCATAAATTTATCGAATGAGACCAAGAAACCGAGTGACAACCCAAAAAAGCCAGTGAAAATACCTGCAAAGTCGCTATTTAAAAAAAAAAAACACATTTGGGGCCTTTTTTTTCCATTCACTGTTGCTGAGGATTTTTTTTTGTTTCCCATTGCTGTAGACCCAATATCTCATTTTTGGGCCAAAATTTTACTGCTCACAGCTTATCTAGTGAGCTGGCTCATGGGTTTAGCATAGGGAACTGACTTGCACCTAGAGCTTTTTATACAGGGGGACCCACCCCAAGAGGGGGGAAATTTAATTTTTCCATATATACCCCCCCCCTATTTTTGTAAAAAAGTTTGTCTTGTGTATTCCTTTTATTTAGTAGGTGCTCCCCATTTATGATGGTTTGACCCCGAGGCTCGTAGGTTGGTGACACCCGGGGCAGCATCTTTGGTTTTCCCCCCTTTACCAATGACAAATGTTTAACAATAAGAACGTTTAAGGGCCATAAAATGAAAAGGAGAATATTTCTCAACTTTATTAATGCAAAATAAAAAAGTTGTAGTATTAGGAAACATAAACTCAAATCCACTTTGAGACAGGAAACAATCCACTTTATTTTTCTTTAAAAAATGCCAAAAAAAAAAAAAAAAAAAAAAACATGAAAAAAGAAGAAAAACATTGCAATATAAGAGAAAAAAATAGTTCCTATTTGAACTTTAGTACAGGTAACATCTAATGAATCTGATCTCATTTCCTTTCCTTCAATTGTGCAAAAACACTATCCCCCACAAAAACAATGTTTTTTCCCGTTTAGGCTTATTTGTACCTGTAATCATATAATAGGGTTTTAAAACAAAAAATTTTTCTCTTATGTAGGTGCAGCACTGTTTTGGGCATTTTTCCCCTTCTTTTGAGGCTTTATGGCGTTCACCCCCCCAAATGGGGTCACCCTGGGGGGCCCGCCCCCTCCCCCCCATTGCCCCCCCCTTTCCCCCCTCCCCCCCCATTCCCCCCCCCCCCCACGACCCCCTGGGGTTTTACTTACAATATTTTTACTTTTAGGTGCAATAGGAAACAAAAATTTAGTGTTATCAGTCTTAAATTTTGATTGTTAAAAGTTTGCGTATGTGTACAAAAATTTTTGGATCTGGGTGATGGCATTACCACCCCCATGCTTTTTTCTGTAACATCCCAAACGCAAACATTCGTTCTTTACCATCCTTTATAAATTAAGTCATGTAGTTAAAAAAAAAATTTTGCTTAATAATTATAATAATAAAAATTTTTATTTTTTTAAATACAGTACATGAGAAGGTTAAAAGGCCTAGCTGACATCAAAAACATACTACTTATAGAAAGCCCCCTTTTTATCTGAGCATTTTGGGGAAAATTTGGCTTTTTTTTCCCGGGTGCAACTCCAACCCGTCAATAACACCCCGGGACACATTTTGGAAAAGATGGTGGAACATGACAGCAGGGTCTTATGGAAATATCCCCAATGTTTTTCCCCGTGCTGGAATTTGATATCCTTTCTTCATTTTGAGCTGGGTATCAGTGATATACTATGGGACCTAATATACAGTACGCCCCTTTATGACTTAAAGACGGAGATAGGGGGCCTAAACCCTGTCGGGAAACAATTCATCACTAAACGAAGAGCAACTATAATGGTATATGGGTTTGTTTGAACCCTTTTGATATTGTTTTAATGTCAATTTTTTCACCTTTTTTTTAACATTTCTGGTATACGTGGGCCCCCGGTTTGCGATGCTATCGGGATCCGATAAATCCATGCATTATTTCGCAGAAAAAAATTTTCCCCCGTTCCCCATACAAAACCATATCGATGTGGTTCGTACGAGACGTGTCCCTTTGGGGGCCTGAACTGCCCCCTGTGGCCAGTGTTTACGAGCCCGCCGTGTGCGGCATCTAAGGATAATTTTGGACATCCCTATTATCCTATTATACGTTTTTGGGCCTGTTTTTGCAAAATAAGTCACCCGGGGCCCCAAAAGCTCCCCTGCCAAACCCCTTTGGGGACCAAGGGTGCTAAAGATTGTTGAATGAAGAAAGAGATAATTGCAAAGTACGAAGTGGGGGTTGTGTGTCGGAGTGGTCAGGTTGTATAGTAAACCCAATCAACCTCTCTACTATAGTGGGGCAAGTGCAAACCCTTTTGGATGAAAAAAACCCCAACAGCTTTTGCAAGCCGTGCTGGTGGGGCTGTTACACTGACAATGTTGTGAAACCCCTTTTGGAAAGTCATAAAAGGGCGAGAGGACAGGCCTCTTGGACAGAATGTTGTGCGACGAGTCCCGGACTCTAAAACCCGGGGCCCGTGGGATTTTAAAAAAAAGAAGGGAAGTAACCCCAAAAGCTTGCTACCTCAAGTCCAATGGAGGGGGTTCCCCCTTTTAAATGCAAAAACATCCACACCTTCCCCTCCCACCATCAATCATCACCCGATCTTTATAGGTAAATGTCAATTATTCTTTCGTTATTTTTTGTTATTTATTGTTATTTTTGTTATTGTAATTACTATTCTATTGCATTAAACTTAACCATTTCAGGGTCCGTCCCGTAGATCTACGGCTTTACGGTGAGTGCCCAAACGTAGATCTACGCCATGAGCCACTCCACTCTGATAAACTGTGAGTGGTACATTTGGGCCTAGTATGAGAGAATACATCTATGTGGTATGTGTGCACCACATAAAACAGATCCGCAGCACACTGTGTATAATGAGAGAAAAAAAATGAAATCATTTTTTTTCGATTAAAACAGCGACTTTGCAGTGTTTTTTCGTATGTTTTTTATACCCTGTATTTGCGATTTCTTGGTCTCATTTGATAGAATGGGAAGACATATTACAGAAAAGAGATGATTTTGATTGGTTTTAGCACTGGAAATGGCTTGAAACTGAGCTCAAAGTAGCGGAAATGTTAAATTTTTGCTGATTATTCAAGAGTAAAAAAACGACCTCACACGTCTTTAAAACACGTCAGCTGGTGGGGCTAATATACATTCACAAACATGGTGATGATATTTATACAATTTTTTACAGTATTGCATAAAAAGTAAATCTTCTATTTTTTGGTGTGAATAAAATTTATTATGTTAATAAAAATCAAAATGGAATTTATTTGTAAAGCCTCCCAAAAAGTAACTAATGAACAGAGGAATGTTAGTTAGTTCCAGGAATACCTACATTGTTTATTCTGGGCCTATTTTGAAATTGGAATATTTTTTAACTTTGTGTTTAAATTGGCCCCAAATTAACAATTTCCGATCACTTTATTTTGTAGTTGAAACAGTTGAATTGGCGATTCTTGTGCTCAAACGATAGAATAGAATAATACTAGTGAAATAGCTAAGAATTTGGTTGATTGGAATAATGTAATTGGCCTAAAATGGAGTCAAAGTCGGCAAAATCGCCGATTCGTAAATATCGCTGACACATCAAAATTCGCGAGAGCATAATTTCGTCAATTTTCCACCAAATTTCGTACTTTTTGTTTTTTTACCTTCACAAAAAGTTTCTCTATGATTTCAAAAAAAAATAACAATTTTTTTTTTTAAAAATTCTTGGACACTGGGCATGACTCCAGATTTGGGCCCTTTTTGGGCCCCAAAAGGGTTTAAATATTTATGTGTAAAAGTTTTTTTTTTCTTTTTTTGGGGTTTTTGCAGGGATTAATTTGTTTCCATTAATTTTTAGGGGAAAAAATTATTGCTTTCCGAATTTTTGGTTTAGAGGGCTCTCAGGAAGGGATTAGATCGCAAAGGGGGTTTCCACGTTTTTTTAAGTTTATACACAGTGTGTGTTTTTGTAAAAAGGGAACCCTATTACAGTTTAACCCATTCCATGACCTTGCTCACAACGGGAAAAAGGAATTAATTCGTTCCGTGGAATTCCCGGGGCACAGAAAATACAGGGGACCCCCCGCTAACGATTACCTCCGAATGCGCCCAATTATGAAGGTATTTATGTAAGTGCGTTTGAAATGTTTTTTGGGGGGTCTGAAATGGATAATCTATTCACAATTTTTCCTTATGGGAATAAATTGGGTCTTTACGGGCCCGAACATATTTCTGGAGTAAAAAAATATTTAAACCCGGGGGGTCCCTGTACTTCAATAATTTCCCCAATATAAACTCTACGCTTATTTTCACATTTCATTAAAAAAAAATAAAAAAATTTTTAATAACAAAAAAACATGTATTACACGAATGAAAAAAATAATTTCATTGGGTATGGCTAGTGGGGTGACAGTACCATTGTTTTGGGTTTATAGGGCCCCACAGTGGCCTTTCCTGCTCTGAGTACTGTTAAGAACTAGGAAACCCCCAAAAATCAGAGTGACTTATAATGCACACTTAATTGCTACACTCTTAACTACCTTAATTGCTAAAACTTTTAAACCCTTAAACCATGGTTCCCAAAAAACGGGGGGTAATTACCCCGGGGGGTTTTTTAACCTTTTTTGGGGGGGTAATGGGGGGGTGAAGAAAAAAATTTTATGAATTTAAAATCAAGAAAACAATCGGTCCCCGGTATGAGGATTTTGTTAACTTTGCTTGTATAAAATTTTAAAAGTAAACCTATTTTAAGTAAGTAAAAAAGTTAAAACCAAATAACAAAAACATAAAAAACAATTACAGTAAGGGGCCCCCGGGTTAACGAACTTTTTTTTCAGGTATGTTAGGTCCAGACTGACCGAATTTTTTCCCAAAAGGGAAAATTGTAAGTGATTAGTCCATTTAAACCCCTCAAAAACAGTAAAAACGCATTTACAAAAATACACTTAAAAAAGGGTCGCATTTGGAGGTGACTTTAAGGGGGGGTTCCACTGTATTAGAAAAGAAGAAATATTTGCTAAGTGTGTGGAAACCCAAAAGTATTTTGAAAAGTATGTTTGCAAAATCACTCAGTAGCCCAGATCGACCTGTCCAGATGCGTCACTACTTCTGAGGCTGCCTTATTTTCACACTTCAGTTTATCTGTGACAATCAAGCCGAGGTAGACATAAGTGTTATGAACCCAAGAATTCCTAACTAGCTTCAAGTATGCAACTCCATCATCCACTGATGTTCTTGACATCTTTGGTATTAGTCATTAGAGATGCACAATTGTTCAAATACAATAAATAAAAAAAATATCTCAAAGTGTTTTAATTTACCCATTATATCAATAAAAAAAACATTTTGTGAAAAGGGGTAACATGCTTTAAAGTTGGCATTTAAATTGGGAACAACTGAAAAAGTTTGGAACCATGCTTAAAACTGCCAAACGTAGATCTACGTTTTTTCAACATTTGAAGTATGTAAAAAACGTAGTTTCTTCTTTTCTTTTTTTTACATTCGAAAACGTGTAAAAAACTTTGATCTACTTTTTTTTGTTATATTTGAAAATATGTAAAAAACTTTAGATTTACTTTCGGAGCACTACACTTTGTAAACGTAAATTTGTTTGGCCCAGTTTTAAATACCTTTGTAACTTGTCATGATGTGACCAGACTTACCTGATTTCATTCCTTGTAATTGTGATTTCTACCTTTGTAATTGTTAGTTCATTACCTTTTGTAAATTGTGAGTTCATTCCCTTTGTAATTGTGAGTCATTCCCTTTGAAATTGGAGTTCATTACCCTCTGTAACTTGCTTCAGTATCAAAACTTTGGAGTCCATCCCTGGACCAATTATGTACCTCTGTAATCTTTTGACTACCGCCCACAGGATGGGTATGGGGTGCATAATAAACATATTAAACTAACTAAACTAAACTAACAGTTTAAGGGTTAATGCTACACTTAATTGCTACACTCTTAATGCTACACTTTGCCACTGCTGCTTCATGTTGTCTGCCACTGCTACCTCATGATGTCTGCCACTGCTGCTTCATGTTGTCTGCCACTGCTACTCATGTTGTCTGCCACTGCTGCTTCATGTTGTCTGCCACTGCTACTTCATGATGTCTGCCCCATTGTTGCTTCATGATGTCTGCCACTGCTGCTTCATGTTGTCTGCCGCTGCTGCTTCATGTTGTCTGCCACTTCTGCTTCATGTTGTCTGCCACTGCTACCTCATGATGTCTGCCACTGCTGCTTCATGATGTCTGCCACTGCTGCTTCATGTTGTCTGCCACTGCTACCTCATGTTGTCTACCACTGCTACCTCATGTTGTCTGCCACTGCTACCTCATGATGTCTGCCACTGTTGCTTCATGTTGTCTCCCACTGCTGCTTCATGTTGTCTGCCACTGCTACCTCATGATGTCTGCCACTGTTGCTTCATGTTGTCTGCCACTGCTGCTTCATGTTGTCTGCCACTGCTACCTCATGATGTCTACCACTTATGTCGCCAAAGAATCGAACATTTCTGCTATTTTGAGCTCAATTTCAAGGTACTTTTCATCGTGAAACCAATTAAAATCACATTTATTTTTGTAGTATATCTTCCATTCTATCACATGAGACCAGATAAAATGAGAATACAACCATAAAAACCATGCGAAAATGTACCGCTAAGGGGAGGCTAATGGCTGAGAAGTGAACTCCATTATTTATGGTCCGATTTCTTTCATTTTTTGGTGTACGTTAAAAAGCATCTTTTCATCATACATTGCCCAAGTTTCAATAAGATAGTCCAACAAACAACTGAGATCCAGTTCCCTAGAGCAAGAGCCCCGTCACCAGTGTTAATTAACCCTTAAACTGTCCAAACGTAGATCTACATTTTTTCAACATTTGAAAGTATGTATGTAAAAAACGTAGACCTTTTTTTTTTTTTTTACATTTGAAAACGTGTAAAAAACTTTGATCTAACTGTTTTTTGTTATTGAAAATATGTAAAAAAACGTAAATCTACTTTTGGAGCACTACGCATGTGAACGTACATTTGTTTGGACAGTTTAAGGGTTAACCTCCCTTGAGGCCCACTTGCATCTGGAAGCAAAAAATTGACCGAGCAGCTACTCGTATCTGGAAAAACTCACACATGGATGCACTTGTAAGTAGAGGTTCCACTGTACAGTGGACCCTCGGTTTTCATGTTAATTCATTCCAGCAAAACTGGCAAAAACGGAAATCGGCGAAAACTGAAACCATTTTCCCCATAAGAAATAATGTACATTCAGTTAATCCGTTCCAGACATCCAGATGTATTATCAAAAATTTTTTTTTTATTTTAGCTTGAATATAGATTTACATGCAGAAAAGAATAACAAATAAATATAAAGCACTAATAAAATGTATAAATGAACATTTAACATCACACTTACCTTTATTGAAGACTCATGATGGTGTATGGCAGATGGGGCGAAGGGGAGAGGGAGGCGAGTTTATTGTTGGAGACAGGACAATATGCTTCAATATGACACTAATATGAAATCTACAGCTTATTCATCTATCACAGTTCATCTAATATGACATAATAAACAATATTAATAACATAGAAACATGACATATACCCTAGAATGAATAAAATATGTCATTATGTATGTGACGAGTGGTTGCAGCCAGCAGCAACAGCCTGGTTGATCAGGGTCTGATCCACCAGGAGGCCTGGTCACAGACCGGGCCGCGGGGGCGTTGACCCCCGGAACTCTCTCCAGGTAAACTCCAGGTAATACGGGAGGTCCCGTCTGGTTTGGGGACTAGAATGCACGGGGATGCCCAAGGACTGTTACTTGGTTTTATCAACCCGTGTGAGAGTAAGAGTTCACCTCTGCCTCTAGCTCACCTTGTTTCTTGGGACTCACTCTGTAGGGAGATTGCTTGATTGGAGTAGGTTCTCTGAGAGTAACATCGTGCACACCCAACGTACATGGTTTTGGGACGTTGTTGAATAGGTGGAGATTTGCCTTAGGGATTTTATTTCGTGTCCTTTGTCCACTACCAGATTTATCAGTAGAGAATTTAAATTCTTTAAGGCTATCGAATTGTTCAGAAGAACCGGTACTCCTATCATTTCATCCGAACTTGCTGGTACCCGTTCTTGGTTCAGAGGCGTTATAGTAGAAATTGGAGAAACGATTCCTGAATAGGGTTTAAGTTGGTTAACTTGATACGTCCGTTGTGAATTCCTCTTCTTCGGCGTCCTTACAAAGTAGTTCACGTCACTTAGGCACTTCACGATTTCTGAAGGACCTTCAAATTTGGGCTGTAGAGCATGTCCCTGATGAAATTGTTGAACCAGAACTTGATCTTTTGGTTCAAATGAATGAAGTTTAGTTCGACGATCGTATTCCTCCTTCATCTTACTCTGTGCTTATCGTAAGTTTTCGGCGGCTAATTCTCTAGCTAGGCTCAGGCGTTCTTTCATTAAGGTAGGAGAGCTCCTAAAAGTTGGCGTTTCTTCCCTGGTCCAAGCTTCTTTGGGAACCTGTACTGGTCCTCTAATTTGATGCCCATATATTAACTCAAATGGCAAAAGCTTCAAGTTGTCTTGTTTGCTTTCTCTTAGGGCAAACAAAAAGTAGTGGAATACCTTCATCCCAATCTTTGGAATACTGCAAAAAAATGGACCTCATCATAATCTTCAAAGTTTGATGGAACCTTTCCACCATGCCTTGTGTTGGGGTCGATAGGGCCCTTGCGTAAACCGTCTTGACCCTAACTGAGCCAAGGCTTCATGGAAAAATTTTGAAGTAAAATTCGACCCTTGATCCGATTGAATGCTCTTGGAAATCCAAAGTGAGAGAAGAACTTAATCAATGCTCTCACTATTAGGCGAGCATTAATCTTCCTGAGAGGAACTGCTTCCCGGTACCTGGTGCGGTGTCCATGATAGTGAACAGGAAAATGGTTGCCCTGCCCAGTTTGGGTAGCGGGCCGACACAGTCGATCACAGATGTGAAAATGGTTCGCCTCTTACTTGTTTTAGGGTTTTAACGGCGCAGGTGGGTGGATTATGTGCAGGTTTTCCTACTAGTTGACACATGGAACAGCTTCTTACATACGTTCCATTTCTTCCTTCATTTTTGGGCCCTGTGAAGTGCTTAGCAATTTTTCTAAATGTCTTCTTTTGTCCCAGATGTCCACCTTGAGGACTGTCATGAGCAAACTTACTGCTAAATTTTCTAAACGGGGTGGCAAGACCACTAGATGATCACTTCTTAGAGATCCTAGTTTTTTTTTTCAGTAAGTCCTTCTCCCAATAGTAAGAGCTTTTCACTTTTAAGGGGTTCTTCCCCGACACAGCAAGCTTCCTGATGTCACTTAAGGAGGGGTCTATTTGAAGTTCTCTTACTAGATCCTCCTTCGAGAATAAATTATTTCGGAAACCATGACTTAGGAACTGGTTTTCGGTTCCGGGGGGGACTGTTGGCTCGAAACTCGAGATTTCGGTTGAATATGTCTCCTACTCCCACGTCGACGTCGTCCATGACTTCCTCCGATACCGCGGAGAACACGACTGTTTGGTCATTTCCCGGGTTACTACGCTCGAGGAAAGAGGGTAGGTTCCGTTCACCGGGGTTCGATGACGTAATTTTCCTCGGTTGGATTTTCCATAAACTATGGGCTCTTTCCATATTCCTTCTTCCGCTAAGTCGTTTCCCAATCAATAGGTCTACGTCTTTTATGGGGAAATTAGTTGGAGACACTCCGATTGACGTCCAGCCTGTAAAAATAGGAGTTTCGACATATAACTTGTACAGGGGTACTCGCGTAGTGGAGCCACCATAAGCTTTTCCCAACAGAGCGTCGAAACCCATTTTACATGTATGATCCGGCGGGGGAATGATAACAGTCCTTCTCTCAACAATGTTAAGTAGGACCCCGTATCCCTAAAGGGGAAATTTACTTGCAACAACTGGCTATCGGTTTGTTCCCACTTTTCTTTTGGAAAAAATAAGGACTCATAGCCCTTGACAAGTTTGACGATGATATCCATATTTGCTTAGTCAACTAGGAGGATCTGTTCCTTTTCCTTGGGGCAGAGCGTTTTACTCTTGGCTCGGACTTCCTTGGATGAGTCGTAGAGGATATGATTTGTGTGGGGAATCTATAGATGGATCCTTCTCTGGTCCCCATCACGCTAAAGCATTGTGATTTGAAATGTCCCCGCTTCGAACAGTACAAAACATTTAATTTTTTCCCATGACCTATCTGGGTCTATAGGATGGGCTCGATTGAATTTGGTGTTTACTTTGGGGTTTTTCTTGTTACATGGGGGTTTAAAGGGTTGGGTAGGTCGCTTACCGAAAGGTTCGCAGGTTCAGGGGCTCGTTGCAGGTTTGATAACCTGGCTGCTTTCAGATTGTACCAACCCTCTGGGAAATCTCAAAGTTGTCTGCAGCGCGGGGAGTTTTCTAACAACGTCGTTTGCGGATGGCCAACAAGATACTGGCAAAACTCCCCCTGGAAAATTTGCATACAAATCTTCTAGTAACATTAATTGTGATAGATCTTTTAAAATCGTGACCCGAGAAGCTCGACACCAACGTTCAAATACCCCTGCTTTCCCTTGGGCAAAATCTAAATAAGTTTGTCCTGTTTGCCTTTTTTATGGAGCGAAAAGCTATTTGGTAACTAATAGGGAGCATTTTCAATGCTTCTAAAATAGTTCTTTACTACGTCGTACTGGACCCTAATCATATGGTAAGGAGGCGACACAAGACTGCGCCTTTCCCTTTAGAGACGTGTGCAGCAATGTGGCCCATTTGTCTTTGGGGCCAGCCGTTTTTTTTTGAACGTGCCCGTTTCTCAAAAATTTCAAAGAATTCATCTAAGTCTGTTTTGTTAAACTTAGGGACCATCAGAGCTGCTTTAGTAAGTCAAACCCGGTTACAGTGCTCTTCAAGTCTCTTTCTTCCGGAACTCCCTTTGCTTTGTTTCAAAACGAAAACCCTTTCACGCCTAAATTCTTCCTCGTTTCGATGTCTTCTAGCTTCGATTTGAGAATTTTGTAATAGTAATATGCGTTCTATTCTCTCTAGTTGTTCGGAAGTGAAATTCCCAAGAGGTAATGACACCGAGGGGAATTCGGGCGTCTTCTCAGGAAGTATTTTGGGACGAGCACCAGTCCTAAAATTATCCCCGTCATTTGATGAGGGTTTGTTCCCAAACCCCTGATACATCACCGGGGAAATGAACGGGGGAGAGCTTTGAGACTGGACTGAGTAGTAAGGCCTTGTAAACCCTGGTTCAACTTCATTTTTTTAAGGCAGTTCCCATCCGTGGGATTTCTACTTTCCCCGAACTGAGAAATAAAAAATATCTTCCGAATCTAATTCTGGCTTGCTTGGGATTTCGGAAATAATCTATCCTTAATTAGGGACCTAGAGTCTCTGCGCTATGGTATCTATTATAAGGTATATCTAACTGTCTAGCTATTTGCCAACACGTCTGTAATTTTAAAGGTCAGAGTAGCCTCTGTTAATTCATCTAATAATGACTTAATTTCTGGATCATTTTCTTATTTCTCGCAAGGGAGCTTATTTTAATGCAAAACAAATATGTGCTTCAGGGGAAGTAGCTCCCGGACAGACAACCCATTGGTACGACTTAATCTTCACGTAACAATTTGGGGCACAAATAATTCATTTTTTTTTGTTAGTTTTTTTTTATTACCAATCATTTAGTTTCATTGGTATTTGGTTAGTGAATTAAAATAACCACAAGCAATATTATAAATGAAAAACTATTTCAGCAAGAAACCCAATCTTACGTTCAAATTCTCATTAACAGAGTATGATACAATAATTTCAATTAATAATTACTAATCTCACCATTTAACTCTTTTAGAAAGGTCTGGGTAACGAAATAGTTATCTTTCATAAGTGACATGAATTACCAAATTTCAGGAAACTAATGGCAAAGCAAGACAATAGACTTGGTTTAAAGTTAAGTTTAAAGCTAGGAGCTTTGGGTTGAGGGACCCGTTTCCAGTCAGAGCTAGGAGCTGACTGACTCACTCAACTACTCCATAGTATGACTTCAGCTCGGCCAGAAGGCGCAGCGGGTGTCAATTCTAGAACCCAATTGGTCATAACAGTAGTGGTTACACATTCGTAATTTTCCTAACCTAATAATAATATAATTAATACAATATAATAAATACATGAAGTACTTTTGATGATTCATACTGTAACGATATTAATATATAGTCGAACCTGCTATTATCTAGGTAGTAATATAATGGTTCGCATTATTATTACAGAACTTATTTTAAACCAGGCCTTTTATTTTGTATATATAGTGAAGTGGGGCCCGTACAATGGCCCACTGCTGGTGCCTCACAGTGGCCAAACCACCACTACACCACCAATGCACATTTTCCACCCAATTGCAACACTATCATCTCATTTTCCTATCTGTTCCTGTTGTACAAGTTATGGGATGTACTCCAAGATTACTCCTTCCCCATTTTGGAATACATTTTGGACACTACCAAAAGCGCATGTACCGTCGTATAATAATGAATTCACTGGGGAATATTCCAGTTCACTATCGCTACTGGAAACTGTTTTTCAGAGCTTGTAGTCATATTCGCTACCATATCATTACCAAAGCCACACCTGAGTCCGAATATGGGAAAATAGGGTTTTCCTCTTTCGTTCTGGTTTCAACTGAATGGAACAAGACGGCCAGCACAGGGTGGAAGGCTTGACGGTCGTCTGGGTTTTCCTCACTATTACCGGTATTATGGTCATTAGTTTCGGTCACAGCCTCATCAAAACCTTGAAACTCATCTTCACTGGCACTTCCATCTGTATTAGAACTGTCAGTGGGGAACGAAAGTGTCCCAATTCGCCGAGGAGCGAGGAGTTTCTTGCCACGAGGCATGGTGAGCAAGGTGTACTAAAATGGCATTCCCACAGTGTGCCACTGGGTCCCAGAATTTTTTCCTACCTCGCACACTCACCACGCAGACCCATTCTCTCACATCTAGGCCTACCAGCTGTTTCCAGCTTGATTTGAAGCCGCTAGAATTTACGCGTACTAGTACGGCACCAACCCTGGCGCGCAAGCCGTACTAGTACGGCACCAACTCTGAAAGGGTTAAGTAAAACCCTAAATTTATAAGTAGTCAGGGGATCCTTTACTGGTTCAGGTAGTGAATTCCAGATCTTCAGGCGCTTTATGTAATTTGCATTTTTGCATAGTGTGAGACCGACATGAGGGATGTCAAAGAGTGCCTTATGCCTTGTAGTGTGACTGTGCATCCTGTTGTAGCTATCAAGAAGTTTAATCCTTTGATTGTTGCAAGCCCATTTCTGAAACTGTCATTCTATGTTGCAAAATTTTTGGAAAAAAAAAAAATTCTTAGAAATAGAGAATCTTTTCCCGATGCTAATGACACCAAAAGTATGAAATTTGATGGAAAACTTACGGAATTACACTTCTGCAAAGTTAGCGATCTCAGCTATATATATGCATCGGCGATTTTGCCAACTTTGAGGCCTATTTTTGTCCAATTCCATTGTTCCAGTCGACCAAAATCATAGCTATTTCTTTAAAACTCCATTTTTTCTATCAGTTGAGTACAAGATACCACCCATTTACTCTTGGTTTTCTGTTTTGATTCTTAACCCTTTCAGGGTTGAGAAGCCCTCTCCTAAACTTGTTCTCAGGGTCGAGAAGCCCTCTCCTAAACTTGTTCTCAGGGTCGAAAATTTTTCAGAGAAAAAAAATTATTTTTCCTTATGAAATGATAGAGAATCTTTTCCCGATCATAATGACACCAAAAGTATGAAATTTGATGGAAAACTTACGGAATTATGCTCTCGCGAAGTTAGCAGTCTCGATGATGTTTACTCATCGGCGATTTCGCCGACTTTGAGCCCTATTTTCGGCCAATTCCAGTGTACTAGTCGACAATAATCATAACGATTTCGCTAGAACTCCATTTTTTCTATCGAATGAGTGCAAGAAACCACCCATTTACCAATTTCCACTATCCAATATAGTGGTCAGAAATTAGCAATTTTGCCAGTTTCACACAAATTTCAAAAGATGCCAGTTTCCAAATAGGTCCAGAATAAACAAGATAGACATTCCTGGCACTAAAATAACATTTCCTCTGTTCATTAGTCACGTCCCCAGGCCCCTCTTACAATTCTTTTGCTTTCCATTTTGAATTTTTATTCTCACAAAAAATAGAAGATTTACTGTTATGCAGACTACTGCATTAGTGTAGAAATGGTATAAATAATATCAGCGCACTTGTGAAAGAATATTAGACTCACCAGTTGACGTGTATTGGATGCGTGGCATTATTTGTTTACTTTTGAACTTTGGCAAAAATCAAACATTTCTGCTACTTTGAGCTCAATTTCAAGGTACTTTTCATTGTGAAACCAATCAAAATCATCTCAATTTCTGTAATATGTCTTCCATTCTATAAAATGAAACCAGTAAAACTTAAATTACAACCATAAATACCATCCAGAATACAGTGCAAAGTCGCTGTTTTAAACCAAAAACACGGTTAAAGTTTTTTTTCTTATTATGCACTGTGTGCTGCAGGATGTTTTTTTGTACTGTGCACACTGGCCACATAGACCCATTCTTTCATATGTAGGCCTACCAGCTTTCTCTCAGATTTGAAGGTGCTAGAATTTAGGCGTACTAGTACGTCAGAAACCCTGGTGCGTAAGCCGTACTAGTACATCGGAAGCCCTGAAAGGGTTAATGCAGACCATTGCATTATTGTAAAAATGGTATAAATAATATCAGTGCACTAGTGAAAGAATATTAGACTCCCCAGTTGACGTGTGCTGTGATTTGCTTACTCTTGAACATTGGTAAAAATCGAACATTTCCGCTACTTTGAGCTCAATTTCAAGGTTGTTTTCATCGTGAAACTAAACAAAATCATCTCTATTTCTGTAGTATGTTTTCCATTCTATCAATACAACCATAAATACTATTATACGAAAATACACCTCAAAGTTGGCGTTTTAATCCAAAAACACGGTTGGAGTTTTTTTTTTTCTCATTATGCACTGCAGGATTTTTTTATACAGTGCACACTGACCACACAGGCCCATTCTCTCGTATGTGGGCCTACCAGCTTTCTCCTGCTTGATTTGAAGCCACTAGAATTATTGAGTACAGTAGGGCCCTGCTTTATGGCGTTCCGCTAATACGGTCATTTCTAATTATGACCTAAACTCTCTATACGGCTCCCCCCACCTGACTTTCTAATATGGTCACTGCACCCCATCCTGTTTGTTAACATTCTCCATGAGCACCACGTCTCTCCATTGTGTCTGGAAATTCCAAAATTTCAAGTGTTTTTGAAAGTTATTTCATATTTTATATATACTCTGATAATAAGGATAAATAAGTATACAAGATATGATGTAGGGCAATATGACAGTAGTCTGTTGGATTATATATTGGTAGATAAAAGACTGTTGAGTAGACTTCAGGATGTACATGTTTATAGAGGGGCCACAGATATATCAGGTCACTTTTTAGTTGTAGCTACACTGAGAGTAAAAGGTAGATGGGATACAAGGAGAATAGAAGCATAAGGGAAGAGAGAGGTGAAGGTTTATAAACTAAAAGAGGAGGCAGTTAGGGTAAGATATAAACAGCTATTGGAGGATAGATGGGCTAATGAGAGCATAGGCAATGGGGTTGAAGTGGTATGGGGTAGGTTTAAAAATGTAGAGTTAGAGTGTTCAGCAGAAGTTTGTGGTTACAGGAAAGTGGGTGCGGGAGGGAAGAGGAGCGATTGGTGGAATGATGATGTAAAAAGAGTAGTAAGGGAGAAAAAGTTAGCATATGAGAAGTTTTTACAAAGCAGAAGTGATGCAAGGAGGGAAGAGTATATGGAGAAAAAGAGAGAGGTTAAGAGAGTGGTGAAGCAATGTAAAAAGAGAGCAAATGAGAGAGTGGGTGAGATGTTATCAACAAATTTTGTTGAAAATAAGAAAAAGTTTTGGAGTGAGATTAACAAGTTAAGGAAGCCTAGAGAACAAATGGATTTGTCAGTTAAAAATAGGAGAGAGTTATTAAATGGAGAGTTAGAGGTGTTGGGAAGATGGAGGGAATATTTTGAGGAATTGTTAAATGTTGATGAAGATAGAGAAGCTGTGATTTCGTGTATAGGGCAAGGGGAATAACATCTTGTAGGAGTGAGGAAGAGCCAGTTGTGAGTGTGGGGGAGGTTCATGAGGCAGTAGGTAAAATGAAAGGGGGTAAGGCAGCTGGGATTGATGGGATAAAGATAGAAATGTTAAAAGCAGGTGGGGATATAGTTTTGGAGTGGTTGGTGCTATTATTTAATAAATGTATGGAAGAGGGTAAGGTACCTAGGGATTGGCAGAGAGCATGCATAGTTCCTTTGTATAAAGGCAAAGGGGACAAAAGAGAGTGCAAAAATTATAGAGGGATAAGTCTGTTGAGTATACCTGGTAAAGTGTATGGTAGAGTTATTATTGAAAAAATTAAGAGTAAGATGGAGAATAGGATAGCAGATGAACAAGGAGTCTTTAGGAAAGGTAGGGGGTGTGTGGACCAGATGTTTACAGTGAAACATATAAGTGAACAGTATTTAGATAAGGCTAAAGAGGTTTTTGTGGCATTTATGGATTTGGAAAAGGCGTATGACAGGGTGGATAGGGGGGCAATGTGGCAGATGTTGCAGGTGTATAGTATAGGAGGTAGGTTACTGAAAGCAGTGAAGAGTTTTTACGAGGATAGTGAGGCTCAAGTTAGAGTATGTAGGAAAGAGGGAGATTATTTCCCAGTAAAAGTAGGCCTTAGTCAAGGATGTGTGATGTCACAGTGGTTGTTTAATATATTTATAGATGGGGTTGTAAGAGAAGTAAATGTGAGGGTCTTGGCAAGAGGCGTGGAGTTAAAAGATAAAGAATCACACATAAAGTGGGAGTTGTCACAGTTGCTCTTTGCTGATGACACTGTGCTCTTGGGAGATTCTGAAGAGAAGTTGCAGAGGTTGGTGGATGAATTTGGTAGGGTATGTAAGTCGGATGGTAGGTGTACACATTAAAATAAGTAAGAGTGTCTTATGTCTCGAGATGCCATATTAGTGATGATAGTAATACTCAGTAATCCATGTATGATATTTTTTTCAAAATTATATAATAAACATGATACATAACATATAAAGATGATAAATACACTCCACTGTCGAATAAATTAACCCTTTGACTGTCGCGGTACCGTGTTTGACGTATATATACTCATAAATTCTAGCGGCTTCAAATCAAGCAGGAGAAAGCTGGTAGGCCCACATGTGAGAGAATGGGTCTGTGTGGTCAGTGTGCACCATATAAAAAAAATCCTGGAGCACGCAGTGCATAATAAGAAAAAAAAACTCCGACCATTTTTTTAATTAAAATGCCGACTTTGTGGTCTATTTTCGTATAGTATTTATGGTTGTATTCTCATTTTCATGGTCTCATTTGATAGAATGGAAAACATATTATAGAAGTAGAGGTGATTTTGATTGATTTTACTATAAAAAGAACTTGGAAATGGAGCTCAAAGTAGGGGAAATGTTTGATTTTTGCCAATGTTCAAAAGTAAACAAATGATGTCATTGTCCAATAAATGTCCAACTAGCCATTCTAATATGCAGTCATGAATGGGTTGATGTTATTTATGCAATTATTACAGTATTGCAGTAGTCTGCATAATAGTAAGTCTTCTATTTTTTGTTTGAATAAAAATTCAAAATAGAAAGCAAGAGTAATATCAGAGGGGCCTGGAGACATGACTGATGAACAAAGAAAATGTTATTTTAGAGCCAGGAATGTCTGCATTGTTCATTCTGGACCTTATTTTGAAATTGTCATATTTTTTAATTTTCGTGAAATTGGCCAAATTGCAAATTTCTGACCACATTATTATTTAGTTGAAATCAGTAAATGGGCAGTTTCTTGTACTCATTCGATAGAAAAAATGGAGTTCTAAAGAAATAGCTATGAGTTTAGGCAACTGGAACAATGGAATTAGCCGAAAATAGGGCTCAAAGTGGGCGAAATCGCCGATTTGTAAATATCGCCGAGGTCGCTAACTTCGCGAGAGCATAGTTCCGTCAGTTTTCCATCAAATTTCGTTTTTTTTTGTGTCATTACAATCGGGAAAAGATTCTCTATCATTTCATAAGAAAAAATAATTTTTTTTTTTTTTGGAAATTTTGCGACACCAGGAGACACCTCAGGATTGGGGGTAATAATAATAATAATCACCGAGTCTCATTAACCCTTTGACTGTCGCAACCCCCAATCCTGAGGTGTCTCCTGGTGTCGCAAAATTTAAAAAAAAAAAATTATTTTTTCTTATGAAATGATAGAGAATATTTTCCCGATTGTAATGACACCAAAAAAACGAAATTTGATGGAAAACTGACGGAATTATGCTCTCGCGAAGTTAGCGACCTCGGCGCTGTTTACAAATCGGCGATTTCGCCCACTTTGAGCCCTATTTTCGGCTAATTCCATTGTTCCAGTTGCCTAAACTCATAGCTATTTCTTTAGAACTCCATTTTTTCTATCGAATGAGTACAAGAAACTGCCCATTTACTGATTTCAACTAAATAATAATGTGGTCAGAAATTTGCAATTTGGCCAATTTCACGAAAATTAAAAAATATGACAATTTCAAAATAAGGTCCAGAATGAACAATGCAGACATTCCTGACTCTAAAATAACATTTTCTTTGCTCATCAGTCATGTCTCCAGGCCCCTCTGATATTACTCTTGCTTTCTATTTTGAATTTTTATTCAAGCAAAAAATAGAAGACTTACTATTATGCAGACTACTGCAATACTGTAATAATTGTATAAATGACATCAACCCATTCATGACTGCATATTAGATTGGCTAGTTGGACATTTATTGGACAATGGCATCATTTGTTTACTTTTGAACATTGGCAAAAATCAAACATTTCCCCTACTTTGAGCTCCATTTCTAGGTTCTTTTTATAGTAAAATCAATCAAAATCACCTCTATTTCTATAATATGTTTTCCATTCTATCAAATGAGACCAAGAAAACGAGAATACAACCATAAATACTATACGAAAATAGACCACAAAGTCGGCATTTTAATTAAAAAAAAACGGTCGGAGTTTTTTTTTTCTCATGCACTGTGTGCTACAGGATTTTTTTTATATGGTGCACACTGACCACACAGACCCATTCTCTCACATGTGGGCCTACCAGCTTTCTCCTGCTTGATTTGAAGCCGCTAGAATTTATGAGTATATATACGTCAAACACGGTACCTCGTAAGACGTATATATACGGCCGCGACAGTCAAAGGGTTAAATGTCGTATATTACATTAATATACACATTTTTATTAATCCAGCTATGATATTTTTTTCAAAATTATATAATAAACACGATACATAACATATAAAGATTATAAATACGCCCTACAGTAGAATAAATAAACATTAATATGAGATGTGGGAGCCAGGCAACTTGTACAAGTGACGGCAAGAATAACATTTTCTCTAGTCCAACATAAGAGAAAATGTGCTACTGGGGGTAACTCTAGAAAATTATTCCTTCCGTATGCCTTCACTCAAAGCGTCATTTCTTCTAAAAAATGGTGTTACATGAGAATGGGAGTGTTCCTCTTTATTTATTCTACCATATCAATGTAGAGACAACTTGTACCCAATGTAACTTGTACACAAACCAGATGTGTACACTTTGTTTACATAACTCACATTCTCCTGGTTTGTTTATACAACTCCACCAGTGTCGTCTCTCGTGTACTCATTCTCTCTCTCTCTCTCTCTCTCTCATTTACAGGTCTCCCTCAACATTCACGTTTTCAGCTTTCGCGGGCTTCGCACATTCGCGAATTCCCAACTGCCAAATTCCCAACCGCCAAATTCCCAGCCGCCAAATCATATTCAAGTTTCCCGCCACCTGCGAGTCCCTACTACCCTCCCTCCTACCCCGCAACTGGCAGCCAGCCCTTCCACCACTCAGTGTGGTGAGTGTTTTGTTTGTTCATTATTTGCTATTAAACTGCAGTATAAATAATGTAAACCTATTCATGACTGCATATTGGAATGGTTATTTGGACAGGTATTAGACGGTGACATGTGTTTACTCTTGAACACAGCAAAGAATCAAACATTTCTGCTACTGCTAAATAATAACAATAGTAATAATAATAATAATAATAATAATAATAATAATAATATAATAATACGATATAATTGAAGGAGGAAGTTGTACAAAAATACGAGGGAGTGGTTGACACATCGTCAGTGTGACTTTGTTTATGCTGGAATGAACATTAGTCTCCCTGCTCTTCCAAACATTTCACAATAATTCATTGTGTTTGGTACTTGTAGATTGAGTGCGACTGGAGTGGTAGAGGCAGTGGTTGAGGCAGCTGTTGAGGCAGCTGTTGAGGCAGCGATTGAGGCAGCTGTTGAGGCAGCGATTGTGGCAGTGGGTGAGGCAGCGATTGTGGCAGTGGGTGAGGCAGCGATTGGTGGGGGCAAGGTGGGTGAGGCAGCGATTGTGGCAGTGGGTGAGGCAGCTGTTGAGGCAGCGATTGTGGCAGTGGGTGAGGCAGCTGTTGAGGCAGCGATTGTGGCAGTGGGTGAGGCAGCGATTGTGGCAGTGGGTGAGGCAGTGATTGTGGCAGTGGGTGAGGCAGCGATTGTGGCAGTGGGTGAGGCAGTGATTGAGGCAGTGGGTGAGGCAGCGATTGAGGCAGTGGTTGAGGCAGCTATTGAGGCAGCTGTTGAGGCAGCAATTGAGGCAGTGGGTGAGGCAGCTGTTGAGGCAGCTGTTGAGGCAGTGCATGAGGCAGTGCATGAGGCAGTGCATGAGGCAGTGCATGAGGCAGCTGTTGAGGCAGCAATTGAGGCAGCTGTTGAGGCAGCGATTGAGGCAGCTGTTGAGGCAGCGATTGAGGCAGCGTTGAGGCAGCGTTGAGCAGCTGTTGAGGCACAATTGAGCAGCTGTTAGGCAGTGGTCCTGAGGCAGCTGTTGAGGCAGCGATTGAGGCAGTGGGTGAGGCAGCTGTTGAGGAAGCGATTGAGGCAGGTAGGCAGCTGATTGAGGCAACGTTGGGCAGCTGTTGAGGCAGCGATTGAGGCAACTGTTGAAGCAGCGACTGAGGCAGTGGGTGAGGCAGCTGGTGAGGAAGCGATTGAGGCAGTGGTATTTAATAACATACATGTTATTAATAATAATAATACATGTTATTAATATGTACTATTATTATTTATAACATATATGTTATTAAATACCACTGCCTCAACTGCTGAATTATTGTGAAATGTTTGGAAGACCAGGGAGACTAATGTTCACTCCAACATAAACAAAGTCACACTGACGATGTGTCAACCACTCCCTCGTATTTTTGTACAATTTCCTTCTTCAATTATATCGTATTATTATTATTATTATTATTATATTATTATTATTATTATTATTATTATTATTATTATTATTATTATTATTGTTATTATTATTAGTATTGTTATTATTAGCAGTAGCAGAAATGTTTGATTCTTTGCGGTGTTCAAGACTAAACACATGATGTCACCGTCCAATACCTGTCCGAATAGCCATTCCAATATGCAGTCATGAATGGGTTTACATTATTTATACTGTAGTTTAATAGCAAATAATGAACAAAACAAAACACTCACCACACTGAGTGGTGGGAGGGCTGGCTGCCAGTTGCGGGGGTCGGAGGGAGGGTAGTAGGGACTCGCAGTGGTTGGGGAAGTGGTGGAGGCATTGGTGGAGTCTGGTATTTAATAACATACATGTTATTAAAGCATAACATGTATATATTTAGTACAATTTACGACGTTTTCATGTATTTTATGATTGTTCATGTTCAACAAGTTAAGGAAGCAGTATTGTATTATATTTCCCTACAATATATTGGGGCACCAAACATTCACGGTTTTTCAACATTCACGAGGCTCTTGATCCCTAACCCTCGCGAATGTTGAGGGAGACCTGTATTTGTTTTATCTCTTTTACTCGACTCTGCATTAAGACTACAAATATTTTAAGGTAAGTAATGAGTGAACTGTATATGCATTTTATCACTCTGGGATGCTTAAATATTATAGAATATTATGTGTGGATGGGGGTGGCCTGGTATGACAGCCAGGCTGGCTACCATACATACCACACTTGATTTCTTACAATAAATGCTACTTGTCTCGCCCTTGATTAAGACTACAAATATTTTAAGGTAAGTAATGAGTGTACTATATGTGTATTTTACTTTTGTATTGTTTTTAATGCCTAGTTCTACTGCTAACCCCAGTGAAAATAAGTCACAGTCTGACTTTTTTGGTATTTTACACATATGCTGCTATGCACGATAATCTGTGTAACTGCATTTGTGTATACTATCTGAATAAACTTACTTACTTACTAACTTAATATTTGTTAGTGTAAACTTGTTATCTAGTATTTGTATGCATTTATGAGTGGAAAAAAGAGGTGTTCCACTTTACGACGATTTCCACTTTACGGTGGTAGCCTGGAACCTAACCTGCCGTGTAAGTGGAGCCCTACTGTATACAGGTACCATCCAACTTACGACCAAGTTTGGTTCCAAGCAACCGGTCGTAAGTCGAACCTGGCTACTGAATATCAACATCACATTTTTGTAATGACTATTTTATTGTTTTATTTTGGTATTTCATTTTTTACTTTACTTTTTATGCTGTTAGTACTGTATTTTATACTGTAAGGTTTAGGTTAAACACTGTGTACAACACAAACAGTTGTTCATTTCCCAGAAATTTGGCATACAAAACAAGGTCGTAAGTCGAATGATCGTATGTCGAGCAGATCGTAAGTTGGATGGTAGGTGTATATATGTCCGAAACACTGGCTTGTAAGACGTATATATGAGGCCGAAGCAGTCAAAGGGTTAAGTGGAGGGTTTCAGTTACTTAGTATGCAATAAGATGTATTAAAATGTGCTGCTCCATAACCTGTGTCAATATAGAGTAAGAATTAGGATTAGTCTACCCAAAATGCCTGTTCATGCTAAAGGCCTTCCTTGCAATTAATATTTTATAACCTGTAAACCACACATTGTAAGCTTTGCAAGGAAATAAACTATTATTATTATTATTATTATTATTATTATTATTATTATTATTATTATTATTATTATTACTGTTAAAGCTTTGACTGTTGCGACCCCAAATCCTAATGTGTTGCAAAATATTAAAAAAAAAAAAAAAAAATTCTTACCAAAATTTGAGATTAATTTGCTGATTGTTTTAAGACCAAAAAAAAAAGTTTGCAGTCAGTATTTACCAAGATATAGAGGCTTAAAGTTGGCAGAAAATGAGCTATGTGTGGCAACAGTGGCAAATGCCCCTCACCCTTAAGTAAAATTATTTTTACTCCCATTCGAAGGTTTCTTGTATTTTCCAATATTTTATTTTTTCAAGTAACTTAAGTGGTCTGAGAGACCAAAGTAAGGTGCAATGTACATATATACAGTCATTGCATAAGTAATCCTTCCCATTAAGAGAGAGACTCGGATACCTGAACAAGAACTCTCATGGGAGCACAGAGTATGGGAAGATGTTATTGTGGAATACAAATGAAAGACAGACATAAATGAATGGGATATAAATAGTGTGCTGAGAATATCTAATCAGGAAAGAACTTCCTGAGACCAATGATCCTGAGTGACCTCCCAGAAGCTGTAGAAGAATGGGTACCATCAGAACCCTT
The DNA here is from genome assembly GCF_026875155.1 of Cherax quadricarinatus. Taxonomy (NCBI): domain Eukaryota; kingdom Metazoa; phylum Arthropoda; class Malacostraca; order Decapoda; family Parastacidae; genus Cherax; species Cherax quadricarinatus. The sequence goes on from NC_069440.1 coordinate 31,650,460, forward strand.
CTGTGTCCAATAAAGATACAAACCATCCCAATTTATGGAGACTTTACTTCTCACTAATTAACACTTACATCTAACCATGTAACATCTATAAATGTGTGCAGATGATTCATGAATAACACTACATACATATTTGTATTAAAATGCGCCAAAATGGTTAGGTCAGTTACCTTTATTTCCCCATCTCCCCTCCCCCCACCCACCCTTTTTCCATATTTCCACCTTTACCCATCCTTCTTCCTTCCCCATCTTACCAAAGTCCTGGTCATAACTTGCTTCGACTCCTATATGCCCGTCCAGCTACCACACCTCACAATTGTGTTAATTTGTTTTACTGTGATTGTATTTTGTTTATATGATATGTAGCATGTTTCTTAAATAATTTTGAAAAAAAAAGTTATAGATGGATTAAGCAAAATGTGTATAACAAAATATATGACATTTTTAAAGAGACCCAGAGCGATTATTATTATGCTTATTGCATCTTCGACACTAGACACTCTTAGCTACTTCCTCGCATGGCATTGATAATCCTACTTTGAAACAATGCCAGATAATGATTTTAATGTACTTACAGGCCAGCACAGTCAGTTTATTTAGGTACAGGTTCTCTATCACAAATCCGGCATAATTGGGACCTGTAGTGTGCCAGATTACTGAGTTTGCCGAATTACAGAGTGGTAAAGTTAGAATACACTTAATAAAATTAACCAACTTGACTTACACAGTTCATTGAACATCGGCAAAAATCGAACATTTCCGCTACTTTGAGCTCAATTTCAAGGTACTTTTCGTCATGAAAGCAATCAAAATCATGTCTATTTCTGTAATATATCTTCCATTCTATCAAATGAGTCCAAAAAATGAGAATACAACCATTAAAACCATACGAAAATATACTGCAAAGAGGCGGCTAATGGCTGAGAAGTTAACTCCCTTATTTATCGTCCGTCTTTTTTATTTTTGTTGTACGTTAAGCATCTTTCCATCATACATTGCCCAAGTTTCAATGAGATAGCCCAATAAACAACCGAGAAAAAAAAATATTTACCAAAAATCATATATGGCAAGCCCAAGCCAGGTACTGGAAATAAGTCACTTTGACTTTTCTGGGTTATCCCAGGTTCTCTATACATACACTGCTATGTATGATAATCTATGTAACTGTATTTGTGTATACCTGAATAAACTTATTTACTTCTAGTCTGTCAACTGAGCACAAGAAACTGCCCATTCACTTATTTCAACTACCCAATAAAGTGGTCAGAAATTGGCAATTTGGCCAATTTCACACAAATTTCAACAGATGCCAATTTCAAAATAGGGTCCAGAATAAACAATGTAGACATTCCTGGCACTAAAATAACATTTTCTCTGTTCATTAGTCATGGCTACTTGCCCCTCATATATTACTCTTGCTTACCATTTGGAATTTTTATTCACAAAAAAAAAATAAAAGATTTACTGTTATGCAGACTACTGCATTATTGTAATAATTGTATAAATAATGTCAATCCATCTTGACTCCGTACTGGAATTTAGACTGGCAGGCGGACAGGTATTGGACGGTGACGTGAGACCGAAAAAATGAGAATATAACCATAACAACCATGCAAAAATATACCGCTTAGTGGCCGCTAATGGCTGAGAAGTGAACTCCGCTATTTATGGTCTGATTTCTTTCATTTTTGGTGTACGTGAAGAAGTATCTTTGCATCATACATTGCCCAAGTTTGAATAAGATAACCCAACAAACAACTGAGAAAATAATAATATAATAATAATAATATCTTTATTTACTACACATACATGTACAAGGTATACAGGCCTAGCTGACATCAGTGACATACTACTGTATAGAAAGGCACTTGTTATGCTGAGTATTTCATGAAAATTAGGTCAGTGTCCCAGGATAACACCCACACTAGTCGACTAACACCCAGGTACCCATTTACTGATGGGTAAACATAGACAACAGGTGTAAAGAAACACGCCTAATGTTTTTACCCTGGCTGGGAATCGAATATTTACCAAAAATCATATATGGCTAACCCAAGCCAGGTACTAAAAATAAGCCACGTTGACTTTTTTGGGGTTATCCTAGGTTCTCTACACATATGCTGCTGTGTGTGATAATCTATAGAGAGAAAATAACTTTTTTGTTTCATGTTTATGGTGGAGTACAAGTGTATATCATAGTTAGCCCTGTGCTATACTCTGTTTTCTCTAATATAAGCCACCAAGACAAAGATAGGAGAATGGTATTTGTTTACCATATCCTCTTCATAACTCTGTCGAACTGCTCGGTGTTATGCCAAATATTATTCATTCTGGAGTATTTAACATGTTTTATGATATTTATATTGTTTCTTATGTCATATTAGATCAATTGTGATAGGCAAATAAGCTGTAGTGTTGATATTATCTGGAGTTTACCTGGAGAGAGTTCCGGGGGTCAACGCCCCCGCGGCCCGATCTGTGACCAGGCCTCCTGGTAGATCAGAGCCTGATCAACCAGGCTGTTACTACTGGCTGCACGCAAACCAACGTACGAGCCACAGCCCGGCTGGTCAGGAACCGACTTTAGGTGCTTGTCCAGTGCCAGCTTGAAGACTGCCAGGGGTCTGTTGGTAATCCCCCTTATGTATGCTGGGAGGCAGTTGAACAGTCTCGGGCCCCTGACACTTATTGTATGGTCTCTTAACGTGCGTAATAATAAAGCATATTCTCCTGCTTCATGAGACAGAGCTCATGTCAACCGACAGTGGCTTCAAAGCCACCTTATCTTTAATGGATAATGTACTGTATATGTGCTTTACATAATGAGAAGCATTTCTTTTATTCATTGGAACCATGGCTAGGGCTAAAAGTAAGCAGATTAAAACAATAAATGGAGAAAAAGAAATTGGAATGACTTGTGCAGCAAGTAGCGCCACCAAACAGTACCAGCAGGTTGGTGTGGCGACTCTGGAAATTTGAAATTATGCTAGCCAAAATTAGTGCCGAATAACTGAAGAAACCGAATAACTGATTGCCGGATTTGTGATGGCGGAGCTATATAGGTACACATAAGTACAATTATAACAAAAAGATTAGGTGATGAAAGATTGGATATCAGATTGGAGGGAGAGAGTATGGAGGAGGTGAATGTATTCAGATATTTGGGAGTGGACGTGTCAGTGGATGGGTCTATGAAAGATGAGGTGAATCATAGAATTGATGAGGGGAAAAGGGTGAGTGGTGCACTTAGGAGTCTGTGGAGACAAAGAACTTTGTCCTTGGAGGCAAAGAGGGGAATGTATGAGAGTATAGTTTTACCAACGCTCTTATATGGGTGTGAAGCATGGTGATGAATGTTGCAGAGAGGAGAAGGCTGGAGGCAGTGGAGATGTCATGTCTGAGAGCAATGTATGGTGTGAATATAATGCAGAGAATTCGTATTTGGAAGTTAGGAGGAGGTGCGGGATTACCAAAACTGTTGTCCAAGGGCTGAGGAAGGGTTGTTGAGGTGGTTCGGACATGTGGAGAGAATGGAGCGAAACAGAATGACTTCAAGAGTGTATCAGTCTGTAGTGGAAGGAAGGCGGGTAGGGGTCGGCCTAGGAAAGGTTGGAGGGAGGGGTAAAGGAGGTTTTGTGTGCGAGGGGCTTGGACTTCCAGCAGGCATGCGTGAGCGTGTTTGATAGGAGTGAATGGAGACAAATGGTTTTTAATACTTGACGTGCTGTTGGAGTGTGAGCAAAGTAACATTTATGAAGGGGTTCAGGGAAACCGGCAGGCCGGACTTGAGTCCTGGAGATGGGAAGTACAGTGCCTGCACTCTGAAGGAGGGGTGTTAATGTTGCAGTTTAAAAACTGTAGTGTAAAGCTCCCTTCTGGCAAGACAGTGATGGAGTGAATGATGGTGAAAGTTTTTCTTTTTCGGGCCACCCTGCCTTGGTGGGAATCGGCCAGTGTTTATCTTTATCTGGAGAGAGTTCCGGGGGTCAACGCCCCCGCGGCCCGGTCTGTGACCAGGCCTCCTTAGGTCAGAGTCCCAGGATGCGACCCACACCAGTCGACTAACACCCAGGTACCCATTTTACTGATGGGGAACATAGACAACAGGTGGAAAGAAACACGTCCAATGTTTCTACTCTGGCTGGGAATCGAACCCAGGCCCTCACCGCGTGAAGCGAGAGCGTTAACCACCAGGCCACCAGAGTGATAATAAAAAAAAAATAAGTACAATTATCAGTAATATCTCAGTACTATCTCAGCCATAGACATAACTTGCTCACAGAGTTTCTTCATTTCTTTTTATTACAACTTCCCTTAGATGTCATTATAACACAGAAAGAGTACAGTGGACCCTCAACTAATGGCGGCATTAAGTAATGGCAAATTTGTCTAATGGTGCTTTTTGGCATAAAAGAAGTCTCTACCAACAGCGAAAAACTCTACCAATGACGTTCATCTGGAACATGTCCATGCGCCGGGAGCGCAGCCTGAGCGGGCACAGCCACTCCAAGACTCAGTGTGCCATTGTTTATAAGCTGTTGCGGTCGATTCCATGTGTGCCTGCCGTATATTTTGGATTATTCCAGTGTTTTTAGTGCTTGTAACTGCTAAATAAGCCACCATGGGCCCCAAGAAAGCTTCTAGTGCCAAGCCTGTGTTAATAAGGGTGAGAATTACGATGGAAACGAAGAAAGAGATAATTGAAAAATACGAGAGTGGAGTGCGTATGACTGAATTGGAAAGGCAATACAACAAATCACATTTAACCATCAGTACTCTCTTGGCGAACAGAAAGGCAATCGAGGAAGCTGTTGCTGCGAAAGGTTCAAGTAAGTTTTCAAAACGGGGACCGCAAATAACTGAAGAGGTAGAGAGACTGTTATTGATATGGATAAACGAAAAACAATTACAGTAGGGCCCCACTTATATGGCAAGTTAGGTTCCAGGCTACCGCCGTAAAGCAGAAATCACCGTAAAGTGGAACACCCTTTTTTTCCCCCTTATAAATGCATACAAATACTAGATAACAAGTTTACCTGGAGAGAGTTCTGGGGGTCAATGCCCCCGTGGCCCTGTCTGTGACCAGGCCTCGTGGTGGATAAGGACCTGATCAACCAGGCTGTTATTGCTGGCTGTACGCAATCCAACGTATGAGCCAAAGCCCGGCTGGTCAGATACCGACTTTAGGTGCTTGTCCAGTGCCTGCTTGAAGACAACCAGGGGTCTATTGGTAATCCCCGTTATGTATGCTGGGAGGCAGTTGAACAGTCTTGGGCCCCTGACACTTATTGTATTGTCTCTTAACGTGCTAGTGACACCCCTGCTTTTCATTGGGGGAATGTTGCATCGTCTGCTGAGTCTTTTGCTTTCGTAGTGAGTGATTTTCATGTGCAAGTTCGGTACTAGTCCCTCTAGGATGTTCCAGGTGTATATAATCATGTATCTCTCCTGCCTGCTTTCCAGGGAGTACAGGTTCAGGAACTTCAAGCACTCCCAGTAATTGAGGTATTTTATCTCCATTATGCGTGCTGTGAAGGTTCTATGTACATTTTTTAGGTCAGCAATTTCACCTGCCTTGAAAGATGCTGTCACTGTGCAGCAATATTACAGCCTAGATAGAACAAGCGACCTGAAGAGTGTCAACATGGGCTTGGCATCCCTAGTTTTGAAGGTTCTCATTATCCATCCTGTCATTTTCCTAGCAGATGCGATTAATACAATGTTATGATCCTTGAAGGTGAGATCCTCCGACATGATCACTCCCAGATTTTTGACGTTAGTTTTTCACTCTATTTTGTGGCCAGAATTTGTTTTATATTCTGATGAAGTTTTAATTTCCTCATGTTTACCATATTGCAATAATTGAAATTTCTCATCGTTGAACTTCATGTTGTTTTCTGGAGCCCATTGAAAGATTTGGTTGATGTCCGCCTGGAGCCTTGCAGTGTCTGCAGTGGAAGACACTGTCATGCAGATTCGGGTGTCATCTGCAAAGGAAGACATGGTACTGTGGCTGACATCCTTGTCCTTGTCAGATATGAGGATGAGAAACAAGATGGGAGCAAGTACTGTGCCTTGTGGAACAGAGCTTTTCACTGTAGCCGCCTCAGACTTTACTGTGTTGAATACTACTCTTTGTGTTCTGTTTGTGAGGAAATTATAGATCCATCTACCAACTTTTCCTGTTATTCCTTTAGCTATTACGCCATGGTCACACTTGTCGAAGGCTTTTGCAAAGTCTGCGTATATTACATCAGCATTCTTTTTGTCTTCTAATGCATCTAGGACATTGTCGTAGTGATCCAGTAGTTGGGACAGACAGGAGTGACCTGCTCTAAACCCATGTTGCCCTGGGTTGTGTAATTGATGGGTATCTAGATGGGTGGCGATCTTGCTTCTTAGGACCCTTTCAAAGATTTTTAATATGGGTTGTTAGTGTTATCGGTCTGTAGTTCTTTGCTATTGCTTTACTGCCCCCTTTGTGGAGTGGGGCTATGTCTGTTGTTTTAAGTAATTGTGGAACGACCCCTGTGTCCATGCTCCCTCTCCATAGGATGTTAAAAGCACATGATAGGGGCTTCTCGCAGTTCTTGATGAACACGGAGTTCCATGAGTCTGGCCCTGGGGCAGAGTGCATGGGCATGTCATTTATCGCCTGTTCGAAGTCATTTGGCGTCAGGATAATATCAGATAGGCTTATGTTTATCAAATTCTGTGATTCTCTCATAAAAAATTCGTATACATCTTCGACTCTCAGTCTGATTAGCGGCTTGCTAAAAACCGAGTCGTATTGGGACTTGAGTAGCTCACTCATTTCCTTGCTGTCATCCATGTAGGACCCATCTTGTTTAAGTAGGGGCCCAATACTGGATGTTGTTCTCGACTTAGATTTGGCACAAGAAAAGAAATACTTTGGGTTTCTTTCGATTTCATTTATGGCTTTTAGTTCTTCCAGCAATTCCTGACTCCTATAAGATTCCTTTTGCTTTAGTTCGATGTTTGCTATTTCTCTGACCAGTGTCTCCCTACGCATTTCAGATATTTTGGCCTCTTTCAGCTGCTCTGTTATTCTTTTCCATTGCTTGTAAAGGGAGCACCTGTCTCTTTCTATTTTACATCTACTCCTCCTTTTTCTTAAAGGGATAAGCCTTGAGCATACATCGAGTGCCATAGAGTTAATCTGTTCTAGGCATCAGTTGGGATCGTTGTTGCTTAGTCTATCTTCCCAGCTTATATCGTTTAGGACTTGGTTTACTTGGTCCCACTTTATGTTCTTGTTATTGAAGTTGAATTTGGTGAACGCTCCCTCATGACTGATCTCATTTTGTCGGTCTGGGGCTCCGCACATACATGTCTGAACCTCGATTATGTTGTGATCTGAGTATATTGTTTTTGATATGGTGACATTTCGTATTAGATCATCATTGTTAGTGAAGATGAGGTCCAGTGTATTCTCCAGTCTAGTAGTCTCTATTATTTGCTGGTTTAAGTTGAATTTTATGCAGAGATTTAAAAGCTCGTGTGTGTGTGTGAGTGTTCGTCTGAGCTGCTTCCTGGTGTTATCACTGCAACAACATTATTTGCTATATTCCTCCATTTTAGGTGCGTTAAGTTGAAATCCCCCAGGAGCAAGATGTTGGGGGCAGGAGCTGGAAGGTTTTCCCAGACAGTGGTCAATTTTCAACAGCTGTTCCTGGAATTGTTGGGACGTTGCATCCGGAGGCTTGTAGATTACCACAATGACTAGATTTTGGTTCTCGATCTTTACTGCTAAAACTTCCACTACATCATTTGAAGCATTAAGCAGTTCTGTGCAATTAAGTGACTGCGATATACAGGCCAAACCCCCCCCATCCCCCCACTCTTTTGCCTGTTCACTCTCTCGCATCTGTATAGGTTGTAACCTGGGATCCATATTTCGTTGTCCAAGTGATCCTTTATGTGGGTCTCTGTGAAAGCCGCGAACATTGCATTTGCCTCTGCAAGCAGTCCATGGATGAAAGATATTTTGTTGTTTGTTGCTGGCTTTAGACCCTGTATATTTGCAAAGAAGAATGTCATCGGATTGGTAGTACTGGGGGGGGGACTTTTTTTTGCGGCACGACTATCTGTATCTGTTGGTTTGGAGTGGAGGCCATCGACTGTGATTCCACTCCAGAAATGACTGGATTTGGTGTACGATTTCTGCCATTTCCTGCCAGTTTTTTTTCCTTCCTGGCACTAAAAATCCTCTCCTTCTTGAGTGGCTGTGGCTACCCAGGTTTTCCCATAGTGCACTCATTACTTACCTTAAAATATTTGTAGTCTTAATCTAGGGTGAGACAAGTAGTATTTATTGTAAGAAATCAAGTGCGGTATGTATGGTAGCCAGCCAGGCCACCCCACCCACACATAATATTCTATGATGTTTAAGCATCCCAGAGCGATAAAAGGCATATACAGTTCACTCATTACTTACCTTAAAATATTTGTAGTCTTAATGTTGGGTCAGGGGTGAGTAAACGAGATAAAACGAATAAATGAGAGAGAGAGAGAGAATGAGTACGTGAGGGAGGACAGGCACAGAGTTATGTAAACAAACTAGACAAACACAAGTTTTGTAAACAAGGCAGGCATACACGTCTGGTTTGTGTACAAGTTGTCTCTACATTGATACGGTAGAAGAAATGACGCTCTTAGTGAAGGCAGTGGAAATGAGTCACTCTGACTTTTTGGGGTTATCTTAGGTACTTTACAAATATGCTGCTATGTGTGATAATCTATGTAACTGTATTTGTGTATACCTGAATAAACTTACTTACGTACGAAAGGAATAATTTTCTACAGTTACCCCCAGTAACACATTTTCTCTTATGTTGGACTAGAGAAAATGTTATTCATGCTGTCACTTGTACAAGTTTATTTATTCTACTGTGGGGTGTATTTATCATCTTTATATGTTATGTATCATGTTTATTATATAATTTTGAAAAAATATCATAGATGGACTGATGAAAATATGTATATTAACGTAATATACGACATTTAATGAGACTCGGTGATTATCATTACTAATATGACGTCTCGAGACATAAGACACTCTTACTGATTTTAATGTGTACCTGCATGCCAGCACAGTGTGTAAGTTTATTTAGGTACATATATACATATATATACATATATATATATATATATATATATATATATATATATATATATATATAATATATATATATATATATATATATATATATATATATATATATATATATATATATATATATATATATATATATAATATATATATATATATATATAGGTAGTAGGTTGGTAGACAGCAACCACCCAGGGAGGTACTACCGTCCTGCCAAGTGAGTGTAAAACGAAAGCCTGTAATTGTTTTACATGATGGTAGGATTGCTGGTGTCTTTTGTCTGTCTCATAAATATGCAAGATTACAGGTAAGTCTTGCTACTTCTACTTACACTTAGGTCACACTACACATACATGTACAAGCATATATATACACACCCCTCTGGGTTTTCTTCTATTTTCTTTCTAATTCTTGTTCTTGTTTATTTCCTCTTATCTCCATGGGGAAGTGGAACAGAATTCTTCCTCTGTAAGCCATGCGTGTTGTAAGAGGCGACTAAAATGCCGGGAGCAAGGGGCTAGTAACCCCTTCTCCTGTATATATTACTAAATTTAAAAGGAGAAACTTCAGTTTTTTCTTTTGGCCCACCCCACCTCAGTGGGATACGGCTGGTACGTTGAAAGAAGAAGAATATACATAAGTATAATTATCAAGGTATATATAAAATATGAAATAACTTTTAAAAATACTTGAAATTTTAGAGTTTCCAGACATAATGGAGAAACTTAGTGCTTACGGATCTCACGGAGTATGTAAACAAACTGGGTGGGGTTCGGTGACCATATTAGAAAGTCAGGTGGGGGGGAGCCGTATAGAGAGTTTTGGTCATAATTTGAAATGACTGTGTTAGCGGAACGCCGCAAAGCGAAATGCCATACAGCGGGGCCCTACTGTATCACGAGATAGTGTTTCTCAGTCTATAATTTGTGAAAAGGCAAGGAAGTTGCATGATGATCTCATTAAGAAAATGCCTCAAAATAGTGCTGCTGCTGATGAATTTAAGGCCAGCAAAGGCTAGTTTGAGAGATTTAAGATTCATAGTGGCATACACAGTGTGGTAAGGCATGGTGAGGCAGACAGTTCAGACAAAAACGCTGAAAAATATGTGAAGGACTTTAAGGAATACATAGAGACTGAAAACTTAAAACCTGAACAAGTGTTTAATTGTGACGAAACAGACCTGTTTTGGAAGAAAATGCCAAACAGGACCTACATTACTCAGGAGGAAAAGGCACTCCCAGGACATAAGCCTATGAAAGCCTATGAAAGACAAGGGATGTTTTGGACGGAGAAATAAAGATAGAAAACTACAACATGTATAGATGTGATAGAATCAATAGGTCACAGGGAGGAGTAGGAATCTGTGTAAAGGATACTTTCTGTTTCACAGAAGTGCTGAATTCTATGAATGATATAGTAGAAATTCTAGGCATTAAAGTTGAAAATAGGAATCAGTTAAGTAAGATAGATAGCTATCTGGATAGGCTAGAAAATCCTACACCAAATATTTTGCTCCTTAAGAGATTTTAATCTCCCTCAGGTAAAATGGAAGATGGCACAACGTAATGTCATACCAGAAATATCTCCGGGAAGTACCCTGGCTTAACAGGCACATACCAGGGAGCTAATGGGGCTTTGTGAAAAGTACTCTTTAAACCAACAGGTAATTGATCCCACCAGAAATGAAAATACCCTGGATTTGATATTCACAACGAGGAACTGATCAGAGACATAACAGTTTCCAAAACTATTTACTCTGATCATAACATCATAGAGGTTCAAACTAGTATTCATTCAGGGGTACGAAACTGCATCACTAAAGTTAGAGACGGGATGTTCAGTAAGTTTAATTTTAACAACCATAGAATTGACTGGGAAATCCACCTTGATAATAGACTCAAATTTCATACACATATACAACAAATTTCTAAGAAAATTTCCAAGACTGTAGGCATACTATCGAAGATACGGTACTATGCTCCACAGTCAGCCCTCCTGGCCCTATATCACTCTCTTATTTACCCCTATCTCACCTATGGAATTTGTGCATGGGGCTCAACAACAAGTAACCATCTCAGACCACTAATTACCCAACAAAAGGCTGCAGTTAGAATGATAACAAATTCTCACTATAGGCAGCACACTCCACCAATATTCAATACACTAAACCTCCTCACCATACAAAACAATCCATACTTACTACTGCACCTATTACATACATAGAACACTTAACTCTGATATTAACCCTCCCCTCAAACATCTCCTTGCCAACCTCAACAGAACACATGACCATAACACAAGGCACAGATCACTCTTTGATGTTCCTCGTGTCCATCTCACACTGTAAAAACCAATGCACATAAAAGGCCCTAAAATCTGGAATTCATTACCTGTAAATATAAAAGAAACACTACCTGTTTATAAATTCAAGTCTCTTCTCAAAGATCACTTACTCACCCAAAACCAAATAAATACTGAATAACTGAACCTTATAAATTGTATATCTTAAATGTTTCTCACAATTATATCACATAAATGTTAAACCTAAAACCCAATCTAACTTTATTATTTTTTAAATACACTACCTAACAGAATACTCCATTCTACTGAATGTACAACAATGCATACAACCATATGACCTGTCTTTGTAATACTCACTTGTGCTTTATAGTAACCTGTTTACATTGTTTTATCACTGATTTCATCATTGCTTAGTTAATCTTAAGTTAATTTTAAGCCAGCCCGTAATGCTATGCATAGTATAAGTGGCTTTGGCATACTGCTCTTACCTGTATTTGTTGTACCTCTGTATGTGTGCTCAAATTTTTAAATAAATAAAAATAAATAAAAAATAAACCAAGAGTTATCAGACATACCCTGGGAATCAGACATGAGCACCCTAAATCCCCACCAGTTTACCTGGAGAGAGTTCCGGGGGTCAACGCCCCCACGGCTCGGGGTCTGTGACCAGGCCTAGAGAAGCTGAATACAGAAGCATACAAAGGATGTATGAAACATGTACCATTGAGGAAACCCAGAAGAAGATCAGATATATATAGAGAGAGAAGGAGATGGCACAGAAGAAGAAAACGGGTTACTGAACTGCTTAAAAACACAAATATGCTACAACTGAAGAAAGATAGACTTAGCAGAGAGATCACTGAATTAGAGCAAAAACTTAGGATGTCATACCTCACAGAAGAAGTACAAAGGGAACAAAGGGCCATACAGGATATTGCAAGGAACCCAGAATATTTCTATTCCTATGCAAAATCCAAGCTAAGAACTACCTGTTGAATTGGACCACTACTGAGAGGAGACTCGTATACTGACGACAAACAGGAAATGAGTGAAATCTTAAAAGAACAGTATGAGTCGGTGTTCAGCAACCCACTAAATGACAGCAAGGTAGAAAATGCAGAAATATTTTTCACTCCAGAAGAAGGCCACACAGGCCAACTAACTGACATAAGTACAAATCCCATAGATTTCGAAAAAGAAATGGAAAACATGCCCACTCACTCAGCACCTGGACCAGATTCATGGAGAAGTGCAAAGTACCACTAGCATGAGTCCTCAGTATTCTTTGGAGAAAGAGCTTAGCTCTAGGTGAAATACCAGAGGCCTTAAAGAGTGCAGACATAGCTCCTTTGTGTAAGGGAGGTAGTAGAGCACTAGCTAAAAATTACAGACCAGTAGCCCTAACCTCTCACATAATAAAAATCTTCGAAAGAGTGATGAGACGGCAGGTTACAAATTTCACGGACCATCACAACCACCATAACCCGAACCAGCATGGTTTTAGAGCAGGACGATCATGTCTGTCACAGCTGCTGAACCATTATGACAGAATTACGGAGGCACTGGAAAACAACCAAAACGCAGATGTGATTTACACAGATTTTGCAGAGGCGTTTGACAAATGCGATCATGGAGTGATAGCGCACAAAATAAAGGCCATGGGCATTACATGGAAGGTAGGCAGATGGATTTTCGGTTTCCTAACACACACAACACAAAAAAGTAGTAGTGAACAGGGCAAGATCCAGCATCAGCGAGGCCAAAAGCTCAGTGCCCCAAGGCACTGTCCTGGCACCTCTGCTGTTGCTCATCCTCATAGCAGACATATACAAAAACACCCAGCATACTTTTGTATCATCATTTGCAGATGACACTAAAATAAGCATGAATGTCAGTACGGTAGAGGACACTGAAAAAGTACAGGAAGACATAAACAGGGTTTTCCAGTGGGCAGTGGAGAACAACATGACGTTCAATGGTGATAAGTTCCAGCTGCTTAGGTATGGAAAGAATGAAGAACTCAAAAGGAGCACTATATATAAAACTCAAGAGGGTCACCAAATAGAATGTAAGGAACATGTAAAAGACCTAGGAATAATTATGTCAGCAGACCTTTCTTTTAAAGACCATAACAAGACAAAGATCACGACAGCCAGGAAGATGACGGGGTGGGTATTGAGAAATTAATGCTGATAGTGACACTCTTCAAATCGCTAGTGCTCCCTCATTTAGAATATTGCTCAGTGCTGACAGCCCCGTTCAAGGCAGGAGAAGTATCAGAGCTGGAACAAAACAGAGATCATTTGCTGCTCACATTGAGCCAGTAAAGCACCTAAACTACTGGGAATGCCTGCAAGTTTTGAACATGTACTCATTGGAGTGGAGAGAGAGAGGTACAGTGGACCCCCGGTTAACGATATTTTTTCAATCCAGAAGTGTGTTCAGGTGCCAGTACCGACCGAATTTGTTCCCATAAGGAATATTGTGAAGTAGATTAGTTCATTTCAGACCCCCAAACATACACGTACAAATGCACTTACATAAATACACTTACATAATTGGTCGCATTCGGAGGTGATCGTTATGCGGGGGTCCACTGTACACGATAATACATTGGACCCTCAACTAATGATATTAATTGGTACCCGAGAACAAATATCGTTAGTCGAGTTTTTTTAGCGTTAGTCGAGGCAAAATGTTTGCTTTAAAATGTATCGCTAGTCGGATTTAACGTTATACGATGCCATCGTTGGTCAAGGGTCCACTGTATATACCTGGAAAGTACTTGAGGGCTTGGTCCTAAATCTGCACACTGCCATAACAACATACTGGAGTGAGAGATATGGGAGGAAGTGTAAAATAAACCCAGTGAGGAGCAGGGGTGAGGTGGGAACAATAAGGGAACATTGTATCAGCATCCAGGGTCCCAGACTTTTCAACATCTTACCAAAAGATATCAGAAACACTGCTGGAACAAGTGTAGAAGCCCTCAAGAGGAAACTAGACAAGTATCTTCACCAGGTGCCAGATCAACCAGGCTGTGATGGATATGTGGGGCAGTCTGGTTGACCAGGCAAGCACCAGACGAGCCTGGCCCATGGCCGGGCTCAGAGAGTAGATAAACTCTTGAAACTCTTCAAAGGTATATCAAAGGCTGACATTAATGTTGTGTAGTAATGCTAGTGGTGATTGCAAAGTGAAGCCTTTATTGGTGTATCACTCTGAAACTCCCAGAGTGTTCAAGAAAAACAATGTCGTCAAGGGTAATTTGTGTGTGCTGGCATGGGTCACTAGGGAATTTTTCTTGGATTGGTTTTATGGTGTGTTTGGCCCCACTGTGACAAAATACCTCCAGGAAAAGAAATTCACTCAAGTGCCTCCTGGTAATGGACAATGCTCCTGCTCATCCTCACGACTTGCAAGAGGAAATTGCAGGGGAGTTTGGTTTCATTAAGGTGAAGTTTTTGCCTCCTAATACAACTCTTCTCCTCCAGCCCGTGGAACAGCAGGTCATTTCAAACTTCAAAAAACTCTACACGAAAGCAGTGTTTCAAAAGTGCTTTGAAGTGACCTCAGACACTCAGTTGACCCTAAGAGAGTTTTGGAAAGATCACTTCAGTATCCTCAGTTGTGTAAACCTTATAGGTAAGGCTTGGGAGGGAGTGACTAAGAAGACCTTGAACTCTGCTTGGAGGAAACTGTGGCCAGAATGTGTAGAAGAGAAGGATTTTGAAGGGTTTGGGGCTAACCCTCAGGAGGCTATGCCAGTAGTGGAAGCTATTGTGCCATTGGGAAAGTCCTTGGGGTTGGAGGTTTGTGGCGAGGATGTGGAAGAGTTGGTGCAGAACGACGAGGAAGAACTAACCACTGCAGACCTGCAAGAGTTTCAGGTGCAACAGCAACAGGTCACATCTCAGGAATGTTCTTCAGAGTAGGATGAAGAGAGATGGAGGAAGATGACTTCATCAAGGATTAGGGAAATGTGTTCAGTGGTTTACAAAGGTGCAAGCATTTATCGATGAATTTTATCCCGTCACAGAAGCTGCAAGCCGTATTGGCAACATGTACAATGAAAATCTAAGGACATGTGAAAAACAGAGCTCTCTGGACAGTTTTTTGTGTGACAGGGGTCCAGTGACTCTCAAGCTGGTCCTAGTGGCATTAGAAAACTAAGAAGGGAGGTAACCCCACCAAAGGACTTGGTACCTCAAGTATTTATGGAAGGGGATTCCCCTTCCAAACAAAACACCTGTATCATCTTCCCTCCTACCGTCTCATCACTCATCAACAACTCCACAATAAAGGCAAGTGGCATTTAATTATTGTTTATTTTGCATGTCCCATTCGTTTTGGTGTAGGGAAATGTATATTTCATGTAAAAATAATTTTTTTTTTCATACTTTGAGGTGTCAGGAACAGATTAATTCTATTTCTATTATTTCTTATGGGTAAAATTAATTCGACAACGGCAAATTCGACTAATGCAAGCTCTCTGGAACGGATTAATGCCGTTGTTGAGGGTGCACTGTATATATAAAATATGCAGTAACTTTAATTATTATTATTATTTTTATTATTATTATAATCAAAAAGAAGGGCTAAACCAACAAGGGTCATGCAGGGCATACACTTGAAAGTTTGGAAAGTTTCCAGACATAATTAGGAGAGACTTGGAGCTCATGGGTGATGTGAACAAACTCAGAGTGAACAGGTGGTGGGCAGGCACCTTAATAGCTGATCATGAGCCGTATAAATAAATTTTGGGGTATAATTTGAAATGTCCATCTTAGCAAAGTGCCGTAAATTGGGGCCCTACTATACAGCCTCTCCTCACTTAGCAACAGAGTTAGGGGCCTAAGACCCCATTGGTAAACGAATTCATCGCTAATCAAGGAATTACCCCTTACTGACACTTCAAAAGTGTCACCACTCAAAATTAAAATATTCAGTTTTATGTTTGCTGGGAAATGCCTTTCCATCTGTTTATTATTAAATGTAATACAACATGAAATAGGTCAGTGACTTACTTCCGAGATATTCCAGGAAACGCATGCATAGCTGATTACTTGGGATTTTTTTTTCTTTGCATAGGATAAGAGTGATCTATAGTTACCCTTCAGGCGCATTACATTTTCTGTAATGGTTGTGGTCACTTTTTTTTTTTTTTTTTTTTTTTTTACCCTCCCCGCCCTCTACACTTCAATACCTCTCTATATAATGTCAGTTTTTGTTAATTTGGGCGTCTTTTATCATGCTTCTCTGTTATTTATGTTATTCCTAATATTCTGGAATAAATATGAGAGTAATAGTATTGATTAGTAATAGTATAATTATACAATATTTTAGTGCTGTGAGCTTACACATCCGTATGTCATGGTGAAGTGTGAGTTACTTAGAGAGACTGCTAGTGCCTTCTCCCTCTCTCTCGTATAGCCCAGCACACCCTCCAATACCTCTCCATATATGTCAGTTTTTATTAATTTGGGCATCTTTATCATGCTTCTGCTGCCTAGTTATTATGGTTTGAAATCCTGTCAATGCTTTCACTGCCTCTTTCACTGTCTTTATCCTTCAAGATAGTGGAAATGGTAGAATGTGCTAGCTTCAAGTCATTGGCTATCACTTGCACTTTCTTACCAGCTTCATACTCGTTTATAATCTTCATTTACATTTCCTCTTTGAAGGCAGCTTGCCATGGTCGGCTGAATCTCCTTAAAATTCTTGCGCATTGTTCATGGGGAGCAGATTGCTGAACTCTCCTCTGTTTTCATTCCACCCTAGTCTTGTCCAAGCTGGATTATGGCAACCAAGTCTATTCTGCAGCTTCTCCTACAACCCTTTCTAAGTGTGATCCCCTTCATCATCAGGATCTACGTTTATACCTTGGTGCCTTTCATTCATCCCCTGTTGAAAGCCTTTATGCAGAGGTGAATGTTCCTTTCTTAGCTGATCATTGTGTTGCTCATAGTCTTCATTACTTTGTCCACGCTCATGACCTTCGTGTTTCTTCTACGTATTGGTTGGTCTCAGACATTAGTAGAAGCCCATTGTTTGTTTGGCGCCCCTGCCTACTCTGACCTTTTTTCATTTATCCTCCGGTTTCTCCCCTTTGCCTCCTTTGTAGTTAATTTACGTCGCCTTTTCCCTTTCCCCCTTTGGGGAAAGTTCTGACAGTTGTGTCTGTTCCCCCTATCCCAGCACCAAAGCTCTCCTTTTACAGCTGCTCGCTCCTTTTTCTCGATCCTTCCATCAATCTAGGCTTGCTTTTTTTATACAGAGGTTCAAAAGTTCTGACGGTGTTGGTTTGCAGCATTTTCCCTGACATTTTTCTGGGGTCATTTGCAATTTGGGCTATTTTTTTTACGCCGTTTGTATCCCACCATTCTTCTATCACTATATTCTCCTTTATTTTTGTGATAATTTCAGTTTGCCTCATCTTTAAAATTATTTTAATTGTTTTTAGCACCCATACCCATCCGTGGGGGGTATCAAAAGATTACAGAGGTACATAAGGGTCCGGGACTGACTCCAAAGTTTTGTACTGACAAGTTACAGAGGTAAATTCACAATTTAAAAAGGAATAACTCAAAAATTACAAAAATAAACCCCGGGGTAGGTCTAGCACAATATACAAGTTACAAAGGTATTTACGTTACGGGGTACAAAGGGTCCGGGACGGGCCCCCCAAAGTTTGGAGGGCGAACTGGTAAAGGAAGACTCAAAATTCAAAGGTAATGAATCCTGAAAGAATGGTTTTTATTTTATACAGGCTAAAACAGAACAAATTATGGTGTAATGAGAAATTCACATTCCACCCCCGTCACAATGTAGTGATTTTGGGTGCAAATATGATTGTTGAGTCACACAACACACACCACACACACACACAACACACACACCACACCAACAACCCACCCACCCCCACACACACACACACCACCACACACAAACTCATACACACACACGCGCACAACTCTGGGGTGAAGACCCGGTGAAGAGGGGGGGCCGGGTAAGACTCGACCCCTGAAACCCAAAAATGGTGATACACAACACACACACTATACACATACCACACACACCCCCAAAACACTCCAAATACAACGGGCCTAGTTCAATCGACATGTGCCTGGACAAATGGAAAACTAAATCACACACAAACACACACACACACACACCACACACACACACACACACACACACACACACAAACAACACACACACACACACACACACACACACACACCACACACACACTGGACAGCCCCTAAAGCATTTTCCACACCGGGTGGGGCTCACATTGGTTTGCG
Source organism: Cherax quadricarinatus (assembly GCF_026875155.1). Lineage (NCBI taxonomy): Eukaryota > Metazoa > Arthropoda > Malacostraca > Decapoda > Parastacidae > Cherax > Cherax quadricarinatus. The sequence continues at coordinate 31,669,198 of NC_069440.1, forward strand.
TGCAGCCAGCAGAAAACAGCCCGTTGCGGGCTCTAAATCCCCCAGGGGGCCCGGTCACAGCCCGGGGCCGCGGGGCATTCCCCCCGGAACTTTCCAGGTAAACCCATAAACACACGGACTTGGACTCGCCCCCGCAATTCAATAGGTGAATGCACACACCACAACACACACACAAACACACACACACAACCACACACCCAAACACACACCCAACACACAACCACCACACCACACACACACACCCCACATGTGGTAATGCTTATTTACGCTACAAAGTCAGGGTTTTCCCCCAAATGGCCCGAAATTAACCCATGTGGATAAAATATTTTTCCCATTTTTTAAAATTTTGAGTGGTTGTTTCAAATTCATTAATTTTATCAACTCCATACAAAATGAGCGGGTGTGACAATAGCCATTGGAAAAGTTACATTTCGTTTTGGTCTAATCGGGTGGTGGTGTTAAAACCTCCAAAGATACTTGTAACCCACCGGGACCCGGGCATTAGTGACATCCAAGAGTCTGCTTATTTGTTGGATGCACCATAGACTGTGGCCCTCCTGCATGATGAGTGATGATAAGGGACTCAGGTGTAAACCCCCCGGCCTTTAAATCCATAAAATTCATGTGTTTAAGGGTTTAAAAAAACCGAAATTGAAGTTTGAACCTTATGGGCATATGGGAATCTTATTCGGAAAACGTTTCGCCACCAGTGGCTTTTTTCATCCAATCAAAGGGGAAAGGGCAAAGGGGGGAGGGGAATGAGGTAACGTCCCTAAACCCGGGAGTCGAGGTTCTCCATCAATCTACAAGATTGATGGCTGAACACATCGACCCCTTTTTGAGGATGATTACCTCATTCTCCCCCTCCCCCTTACCCTTTCCCCTCTTTGTATTGGATGAAGAACCACTTGGGGCAAAACGTTTCCGAATAAAGTTTCCCCCATATGCTCCAAAAGGTCTAATCTTCCATAAACAGTGAAGTTCTTTTTTGTATTTTTGTTCTCAAACACTACCCGCAAGCCAAAATTGTAAACTACCCCCTTTGAAAACTACAGCTTTGCAATTTTAAAACATTTTTTCATGCATCTGAAAACCAATGTAAAAGGGAACCACAGCATGTGCACTCTGAACTCCACGTCCACAATCCTCCCTACCTGTTCGGGTTCTGACACAAACATGCCACAATTTTTGCTTTTGAGTTGAGAGCTTTTTGGATAAGAGAATCATTACAATTAAACTGTCAACTTTATACATGATCATTTTTGTGCAAGGGGTATGGGAAACGTTCTGTCGAAGGGTAGAGGCCCAATTATTTATTTCGTGCTCCCATTTCTTTAAAAAGGCCATCACTCTTACGACAACAGCACATACCACTGACCCTGGTTGGTGAACAAACCACAGCGTAAATAAATTTTCGAGAGGGTTCTGTGTGGGCTAAGTTATCAATACAGCTTAAGGCCCCTGTTTGGCTTTAAGGAAGTTTTGGTTGTTTTTAAGAAGTAGTTTGGGGGAAAAAGGGGGAATGGTAGTTTGGAAGGGGGAATTTCCAGGAGCGAGAAGTCCCCCTTTGCCCTTTCTTTACATAGCATGTATTTATTCATGCGGAGGTCGTTCCAGTTTTTTCGATCCATCTAGGATGTTTTCCCCTGCGAGGAAAGTTTTGGGGGTTTGTGCAGGGTTTGAATGAGCTTTCCCGAGCATTTAACCCCCAAATTTGGATATTTTTTCAGTAACCGATCTCTGATCTTGGAATATCAATTCTTTTTTGCATTTTAAAAATTTTGGCATACAGGGGATCCTAAAAAGATCCCCTTGCCTTTGCGTTTTTTCCGCCCCCCAAACTTCCCTCGACCAAGAGCAATAGTGGCGCGCTAAACAACCAAAGATTAAAAAAAGCAAATACATAATTTTTCCAAATTTTAACATTGCCCCTACCTGGGGTGAAAACCCACCACAACTCTAAAGGGTCTTGTTTTTCTTTGTATTGGGGACAAAGCTTGTTACAACAGTCCAAAATAGTGGAACCCCAAAAACCTAGAACCTTACGCTTACATACTAAAGAGACCCATCATGCAACTGGATCTGACGAACGTGCCCCTCGTCGGGAAGGGCGCCATGAATCTTGTTTTTTCTTAGAGATTTCAACCCCTGGGGCCCGAACGGGGATAATGAAAAGAATGTTTTGGGATTGGAGAATCCGGGGGTGTGAATCATTTATATCACAAAAAATAATCACATAATGATGGGCTGATTGGGAAGCATTAAGTAATTCATTAATTTGAAAATTGGGGCTGACACACCTCCTGGGTGTTCCTAATTCAAAGTCTTTGTTACACTTCTTTTTCCCCGGAACAACACAGACATTTTCTGTTTTACAGGGAGCCTTTAATCCCCGGAGAAGCCACCCCAACATTCATTCTGGCAAGTTCACAATGTTTCAGCGGTTGGGGAATCGAAAGCGGGTTTAAGGTAAGGAAGGAGTGTAAGCGCAGGTGCAGATGAAAATGTGGCTAGCAATGAGCACCTCCTTCCATCTGAAACCCCGAACCCGGGGAGACAAAAATTGTTGATTTGTACTGGACGATTAAAATCATTCCTCAAAAGTTTTAACAAAGCTAGTAAAGATTTGGCGAAAGCATTTTGTTGATTGGGGGTTAGGAAAATTGGGAAGATGAGGGTTGGGCCAAGATTGAGGGGCTTCCCATTACATAGCTCATGTTATATAATTTAAGTAAAGGGTTTCCCGGTATTCACACAGAATCTGAGATTGTAAAAATACCCCCCTCCCAGGGGACGGGGAGTGCCCCTTTGTGCGCATAAGTTCATAATTAGTGAAAAGGGAAAGTTTCAATATCTGCCCTTTCTGACATAAAGCAAACAAATCTCTCCCCTTTCATCAATTTGCATTTATTTTGCCTGTGTGGTACTGGAAAATTGCAAGCTAATGTAGCAGCCCCAACACGACAACCATTTGCCCTAGTAAAAGGGGTGAGGTGCCATTGCCCCGTTCTGTTACCCTTAATTCTATTTATGTCCCTCCATGCTCGGCTAAGTGGGGTGTGAGCATTAAGACCGTTGACAAATTTTTCCCAGTCTGTTTGCCGCAGCTCTGCTTTACAAGCCATTAAATAATTTGATTCCCCTCATCCATTATTCCTTCTTATTCAACCATGGTTGCACTGTGTGGCTAGCAAACACAAAGACGTCATTTTCTGTTGGGTCCCTGGACACAGTGATGTGCAGGGCAATGAACAAGTGGATATTGCTGCACGGTTAACAGTGCATGATCTTCAGGTTTCCTATAGAGGTATTCCATTCAGAAATTATTTTCCAGTCATCTCAGCCCATCTTCGCAGCCATTGGCAACAGTGGCGGTCGAGCATGCACCATAACAAATTGCACTCTATTAAACTGCTTTTAGGTTTGTGGCCATCTTATCACCATTACCGTATTCGGGAGACTGCGCTCTCCCGGCTCCGCATTGGCCATCCTTGCCTTACCCATGGATATCTCACGGAATGACACCCTATTCCTCTCTGTGAGGTTTGTCGGGTCCCTATTTTGGTTCTTCACTTTCTTGTAGATTGCCCAGTTTTCCAGCGAGTTTGCGGGATTTACCTCCAGCACCGCTGCCTCCCTACAACTCTTACCTTATCTTCCCTTCTTGCAGACGGCCCTGCCTTTGACTTAAAATCACTTTTTGACTTTTTGTCAGCAACTGCTTTACTGTACTAACTTTGACACATAGCTAACCATACCATGGGTGGGATTTGAACCCGCGGTCAGAGAGTCTCAAAACTCCAGACCGTTGTGTTAGCCACTGGGCCAGCTAGCTTCAGTAAGATTCATCCAACTAGGTATATTTCTACACCATAGGAAGGTTAGCATAGGCACCGCAGTCAGGTGTGGAGACAGCAGCTGGTATTTTGATATTTTGGGAGTCAATGCCCCCATGGCCCGGTCCACGACCAGGCATCCTGGTGGATCAGGGCCTGATCAACCAGGCTGTTACTGCTGGCCACACGTAGTCCAACGTACGAACCACAACCCAGCTGATCCGGCACTGACTTTAAGTATCTACCCAGCTCCCTCTTGAAGGCAGCCAGGGGCCTATTGGTAATTCCCCTTATGCATGGTGGGAGGCTGTTGAACAGTCCTGGGCCCCTGATACTTATTGTGTTACTCGGTAATTTCCAAACAATAGTAATCCATTTCTGCTTTAACGAAACTCGTGAATGTGTCATAACTGTTGAACCAAGAGTGGAATGCTTGATGTTAGTTTCAGTTTCTTAATGAAGCCTCACAGCTCAGGTTGACAGATTTCATCATGATATATGAAACATATTTTGTGTAATGTAGCAGGGCAAGCTTTTATTCCCACTGTATTAATATATTTTTCACAAAATATGTTAATATATATTCAAAATCCTTCATAGTGTGTTGAAGAGAACGGTGTAAACTATAACGAGGTTGTAACCCATAAATTGTAATGGGGTGACGAGTCATAAATTGGCCTACATTTACCTAACGAGCAGCGTGTGTAGTGGGTAAGGACCCGCATGGATGGTAATGATGGGTGGTGGTCCCTCATGGTTGGTAATGAGGTGAAGGAGAACCCCCATGAACCTCAGTGATATCCTGAGCTACATCAAGATTATTATACTCGTGGAGAAGCGCTAACCTGTATGGCTTATTCTGAAGTAACTCCGGTTCTCTGGATCAAGAGCTCTTTGTCAACATATGAGATGGACTTGATTGGGATTAGTAAGCCAGGAGGCATAATAACCCGAGTAACCAAAGCAAAACAGTGTGTTGCTTATTAGGCTGCCAGAATTATTTATTTTTCTCTTGTCCTTGTTTTTATTTTGATCATAACACAAAGCCTCCTCCGATCAGTTTCAATTTTTCAGTGCAGGTGTACAGTATCTAGGCCAACATTATGGAAATGATTGCCATATATATAGGTGCTCTACGACCAAAGTTCTAGGACTCGTTCCCAGCATTCTGGAATGGCTTCATAACTAGCATAACTCTCTGCAGTGTAGAGTTGTGGAGAGGAAGAATTAGACACTTGGGTATCTTTATTGTAGAAACGTTCCTTCAAACAGTGTCTTCCTCAGCACAATACCGCGAAGAATGGTTGACGAAGCCACTGGTTGGCGAAACGTTTCCACAATAATGATACCCAAGTGTTGCACAAGTGTTTAATTCATCACATTGTCGGTTCTCTGAACCATTTATCTACAGAAAGAAAATATAATGATGCTGACTGTGTGGATAGAGGACCCATGTGCATACACTTACTGAATACTTATTGAATTTGTTTCAGTCCTGGGACCTTGGTCGCTCCATTTGGAGTGATCACGGTTCTAGGACCGATGTGTATTCAATAAAGATGTCCTCAGTGTAGCAATTGTGTCCTTTCATTAAGTGTGCATGCGCACATCTACCAGTTTCGTCTAAAACATTGTGGGACAAACAGTAATATTAGTTTCAATCATTGATTAAGAATACCTCGTATTATAACACCATATTCCAGCACTATCTGAAGTATACTATCACCGCCATCCAGGATGTTACAAGAAGCCATCACTGTCAGATGTATACTATCACCGTCATCGAGGATGTTACAAGAAGCCATCACTATCTGATGTATACTATCACTGCCATCCAGATGTTACAAGAAGCATCACTATCTGAAGTATACTATCACCGTCATCCATGATGTTACAAGAAGCCATCACTATCTGAAGTATACTGTCCCTGTTATCCAGGATGTTGCAAGAAGCCATCACTATCTGAAGTATACTATCACCGTCATCCAGGATGTAACAAGAAGCCATCACTATCAGATGTATACTATCACCGTTATCCAGGATGTTACAATAAGCCATCACTGTCTGATGTATACTATCACCGTCATCCATGATGTTACAAGAAGCCATCACTATCTGAAGTATACTGTCCCCGTTATCCAGGATGTTACAAGAAGCTATCACTATCTGATGTATACTATCACCGTCATCCAAGATGTTACAAGAAGCCATCACTATCTGATGTATACTATCACCGTCATCCAAGATGTTACAAGAAGCCATCACTATGTAATGTACACTAGTCACCGTCATCCAGGATGTTACAAGAAGCCATCACTATCTGATGTATCCAAAATGTTACAAGAAGCCATCACTATCTGATGTATCCAAGATGTTACAAGAAGCCATCACTATCTGACGTATCCAAGATGTTACAAGAAGCCATCACTATCTGACGTATCCAAGATGTTACAAGAAGCCATCACTATCTGACGTATCCAAGATGTTACAAGAAGCCATCACTATCTGACGTATCCAAGATGTTACAAGAAGCCATCACTATCTGACGTATCCAAGATGTTACAAGAAGCCATCACTATCTGACGTATCCAAGATGTTACAAGAAACCATCACTATCTGACGTATCCAAGATGTTACAAGAAGCCATCACTATCTGACGTATCCAAGATGTTACAAGAAGCCATCACTATCTGACGTATCCAAGACGTTACAAGAAGCCATCACTATCTGACGTATCCAAGATGTTACAAGAAACCATCACTATATGAAGTGTTTTAATCATACTGTGTATTGGAAAAGTGTCAGTTAATTCATTTTAATAATGGAGAGAAGAGAGAGAGAGAGAGAGAGAAGAGAAGAGAGAGAGAGAGAGAGAGAGAGAGAGAGAGAGAGAGAGAGGCTGCTCAAGCTCTGAAATACAAATTTAGATTTTGAATTTCCAGTTATCAAAATAAGTAGTGTTTTCAGTTCCCCCTCCTCAGAAAATGAAGCTTTAAATTAAGTTTCACGTTTAATGCAACTGGAAATTATTCAAAATTTTATTTTCGTTATTTATTCTTGATTATGTTTTAATCTAATATAGAGATAGATTTACTTAAAGTTTTTTTTTTTCATTTACAAACCTCAGGTTGGTGCCTGTAATGAATGATAACATTGTCAACTCAGAGAAATTAAGTTATTTAATATTTAAGCATCCTGCGTTAATACCCACGGTGCAATAAGTTAGTTTAAGTTTAATATGTTTATTATGCACCCCATACCCATCCTGTGGGCGGTAGTCAAAAGATTACAGAGGTACATAATTGGTCCAGGGACTGGACTCCAAAGTTTTGATAGCTGAGCAAGTTACAGAGGTAATGAACTCACAATTTACAAAGGTAATGAACTCACAATTTACAAAGGTAATGAACTCCAGGTAGGTCTGGTCACAATCATGACAAGTTACAAAGGTATTTACAGAATACAGAGGTACGTAATGGGTCCAGGGACTGGGCCCCCAAAGTTTTGATAGCTGAACTAGGTACAAGGTAATGAGCTCACAAGTTACAAAGGTAATGAATTCTGTAGAATGGTTACTTACGTTTATACATGGCTACAATCATGAACAAATTATAGTGTAATGAGCAATTCACACTTCCACACCCGGTCACAACTGTAATGAGTTATTGGTGCAAATATTGATTGTTGAGTCACAACACACACACACACACACTGTGCAATAACCATTCCCTTATATATTGAACGTAGTCATAATAAAACAAATATATATATATATATATATATATATATATATATATATATATATATATATATATATATATATTTATATATATATATATATTATATATATATAGACAAAATACATTGGCCAAACATTCACAAAAATACAACAGAAAGTAAAACAGAGCTACATCTCGAATACTTCGTCCAGCTCCCCGGTGGTGGGCCGTGTGACCAGAATGCTGCAGGCATTTCCTCTCTGGATCGCAACACTGAGTCTCTGAAAGAGGAAGCTGGTCGCCCTGTGGTCCTTGGTTTCTTTGGCAAGTAGGTGTCTGCCAATGTGGTGGCACAGGTGTAGTCCCAGGCAATCTGCTTTCCATCCTTCCAGGGTAGCATAGTGGCTCCATCAGGACGCTTTTGACTTCCATCAGACCTCTGTACTTGGGGTTCCCGTTGAGCTGGGCAACTGGCTATGGGGAGGCTTCTCTTTATGATGTCACTGACCTCCTCATGTCTGGCATACTTCCCTTCTGCTGTGTGACACATGAGACCATGAAGTCCGAATTGATCAGCTGTTGCCCTGCCGCAAATACACCTATGTTCGGTGAGGATGGGGGCGGCTAGGCGAAGAGCAACACCAATCCGAATTATGTATATATATATATATATATCGTTATCGGCCGAAAATTGGGTATCGGAATCGGTAAAAATTTTGGTACCGTCCCATCACACACACATACCTGTGTGTGTTTTATATACAAGTCGTGCCTAATAAGCCGAATAGGCCGAATTCCCTAAAAAAATGAACTTTTCCAAATAATTTTTTTACAGATTGAAAGATACATTTTAATTGATAGTGATATGTTTTATTTTTGGACCAAACTCAACTTAGAAACCTAACCTAACCTAACTTAGAAACATCACCTAACCTAACTTAGAAACCTCACCTAACCTAACTTAGAAACCTTACCTAACCTAACCTAAACTAGTTTTATTTTTTTTTTTTTGGTAAATTCTGCTATGTATGTCATAGGTCAGTTTAAATTTATGTTGCTTCAAATCAATGATTATATATATTATATATATATATATATATATATATATATATATATATATAATATATATATATATATATATAATGTAATGTCGTGCCGAATAAGTAAAACTGGTCAGTTAGCAAGAACTCATTTAAAATTAAGTCCTAAAATTTTCTCATGTACGTTTTAAGATATATTTTTTTCATTTATGTTAATGTAAAAATTAATAATTTTGTTCCATAAGAACCTTAGAAAACGTACCTGTTGTTTTTTTTGTGTTTGTCCGTCGATTCGACGAGGACCATCTAGTCATCCTTGGGTCGAAGTTGGTGGGTAACTAACCTTATTATAACAAGCGCAATTTAATTTAGCCTTATTTAACTAAATATATTTTAGGTAAGCTTACAATAATTTAATAAACACAATGAAGTATATTTTTTTCGTTAGGTTGAGAATGATTTTTGCGATATTATTGCATACACAAATTTTCGCTTGCCTTATTCGGCAAGAAGAGCGTTGCTATTTAAGCCAAAATCGCAAGTTTTACCTATTCGGCACGACATATATATATAACTGTTAAACCACCAGACTGCCGGCCAGGATGGTGAGGGGAAGGCCATTAAGTCTATATTTCACATAAACACTAACTTGTAGTATATTTTACTCCCTAAAATATTTTAAAACAATCTTGTGTGTGTGTGTGTGTGTGTGTGTGTGTGTGTGTGTGTGTGTGTGTGTGTGTGTGTGCGTGTGTGTGTGTGTGTGTGTGTGTGTGTGTGTGTGTACTCGCCTAATTGTGGTTGCAGGGGTCGAGACTCAGCTTCTGGCCCCGCCTCTTCACTGATCGCTACTAGGTCCTCTCTCTGCTTCCTGAGCTTTGTCATACCTCGTCTTAAAGCTCTGTATGGTTCCTGCCTCCACTACATCACTTGCTAGGCTATTCCACTTCCTGAGGACTCTATGACTGAAGAAATACTTCCTAACATCCTTCTGACACGTCTGAGGCTTCAGCTTCCAATTGTGACCCCTTGTTTGTGTCCCCTCTCTGGAACAACCTGTCTCTGTCCACCTTATCTATTCCACGCAGTATTTTGTATGTCGTTAGTTATCATGTATCCCCTGACCCTCCTGTCCTCCAATATCGTCAGTCTGATTTCTCTCAGCCTTCGTAGGACATTCCCCTGAGCTCCAGAACTAGCCTTGTTACAAACCTTTGCACTTTCTCTAATTTCTTGACGTGCTTGACCAGGTGGGGTTCCAAACTGGTGCTGCATACTCCAGTATGGGCCTGATGTACACAGTGTACAGTGTCTTGAACGATTCCTTACTAAGGTATCGGAACGCTATTCTCAGGTTTGCCAGGCGCCCATATGCTGCAGCAGTTATCTGGTTGATGTGTGCCTCCGGAGACATGCTCGGTGCTATGGTCACCTCAAGATCTTTCTCCTTGAGCGAGGTTTGCAGTCTTTGGCCACCTAGCCAATACTCTGTCTGCGGTCTTCTTTGCCCTTCTCCGATCTTCATGACTTTGCATTTGGCAGGGTTGAATTCAAGAAGCCAAATGCTGGACCATGTGTCCAGCCTGTCCAGGTCTCTTTGAAGTCCTGCCTGATCCTCATCTGATTTAATTCTCCTCATTAACTTCACATCATCTGCAAACAGGAACACCTCTGAATCTATCCCTTCCATCATGTCATTCACATGTACCAAAAATAGCACTGGTCCTAGGACCGACCCCTGTGGGACCCCGCTCGTCACAGGTGCCTACTGTGATACCTCATCCCGTACCATGACTCGCTGTTGCCTCCCTGTCAGGTATTCTCTGATCCATGTGTGTGTGTGTGTGTACTCACCTAGTTAAGGTTGCAGGGGTCGAGTCCTAGCTCCTGGCCCTGCTTCATCACTGGTCGCTACTAGGTCATTCTCCCTGAACCGGAGCTTTATCATACCTCTGCTTAAAGCTATGTATGGATCCTGCCTCCACTACATCGTGTGTGTGTGTATATATATATATATATATATATATATATATATATATATATATATATATATATATATATATATATATATATATATATAATGGGCTAGTAACCCCTTCTCCTGTAGACATTTACTAAAAAAGAGAAGAAGAAAAACTTTATAAAACTGGGATGCTTAAATGTGCGTGGATGTAGTGCGGATGACAAGAAACAGATGATTGCTGATGTTATGAATGAAAAGAAGTTGGATGTCCTGGCCCTAAGCGAAACAAAGCTGAAGGGGGTAGGGGAGTTTCAGTGGGGGAAATAAATGGGATTAAATCTGGAGTATCTGAGAGAGTTAGAGCAAAGGAAGAGGTAGCAGTAATGTTGAATGATCAGTTATGGAAGGAGAAAAGAGAATATGAATGTGTAAATTCAAGAATTATGTGGATTAAAGTAAAGGTTGGATGCGAGAAGTGGGTCATTATAAGCGTGTATGCACCTGGAGAAGAGAGGAATGCAGAGGAGAGAGAGAGATTTGGGAGATGTTAAGTGAATGTATAGGAGCCTTTGAACCAAGTGAGAGAGTAATTGTGGTAGGGGACCTGAATGCTAAAGTAGGAGAAACTTTTAGAGAGGGTGTGGTAGGTAAGTTTGGGGTGCCAGGTGTAAATGATAATGGGAGCCCTTTGATTGAACTTTGTATAGAAAGGGGTTTAGTTATAGGTAATACATATTTTAAGAAAAAGAGGATAAATAAGTATACAAGATATGATGTAGGGCGAAATGACAGTAGTTTGTTGGATTATGTATGGTAGATAAAAGACTGTTGAGTAGACTTCAGGATGTACATGTTTATAGAGGGGCCACAGATATATCAGATCACTTTCTAGTTGTAGCTACACTGAGAGTAAAAGGTAGATGGGATACAAGGAGAATAGAAGTATAAGGGAAGAGAGAGGTGAAGGTTTATAAACTAAAAGAGGAGGCAGTTAGGGTAAGATATAAACAGCTATTGGAGGATAGATGGGCTAATGAGAGCATAGGCAATGGGGTCGAAGAGGTATGGGGTTAGGTTTAAAAATGTAGTGTTAGAGTGTTCAGCAGAAGTTTGTGGTTACAGGAAAGTGGGTGCGGGAGGGAAGAGGAGCGATTGGTGGAATGATGATGTAAAGAGAGTAGTAAGGGAGAAAAAGTTAGCATATGAGAAGTTTTTACAAAGTAGAAGTGATGCAAGGAGGAAGAGTATATGGAGAAAAAAGAGAGAGGTTAAGAGAGTGGTGAAGCAATGTAAAAAGAGAGCAAATGAGAGAGTGGGTGAGATGTTATCAACAAATTTTGTTGAAAATAAGAAAAAGTTTTGGAGTGAGATTAACAAGTTAAGAAAGCCTAGAGAACAAATGGATTTGTCAGTTAAAATAGGAGAGGAGAGTTATTATAATGAGAGTTAGAGGTATTGGGAAGATGGAGGGAATATTTTGAGGAATTGTTAAATGTTGATGAAGATAGGGAAGCTGTGATTTCGTGTATAGGACAAGGAGGAATAACATCTTGTGGGAGTGAGGAAGAGCCATTGTGAGTGTGGGGGAAGTTCGTGAGGCAGTAGGTAAAATGAAAGGAGGTAAGGCAGCCGGGATTGATGGGATAAAGATAGAAATGTTAAAAGCAGGTGGGGATATAGTTTTGGAGTGGTTGGTGCAATTATTTAATAAATGTATGGAAGAGGGTAAGGTACCTAGGGATTGGCAGAGAGCATGCATAGTTCCTTTGTATAAAGGCAAAGGGGATAAAAGAGAGTGCAAAAATTATAGGGGGATAAGTCTGATGAATATACCTGGTAGAGTTATTATTGAAAGAATTAAGAGTAAGACGGAGAATAGGATAGCAGATGAACAAGGAGGCTTTAGGAAAGGTAGGGGGTGTGTGGACCAGGTGTTTACAGTGAAATATATAAGTGAACAGTATTTAGATAAGGCATAAAGAGGTCTTCGTGGCATTTATGGATTGGAAAAGGCGTATGACAGGGTGGATAGGGGGGCAATGTGGCAGATGTTGCAAGTGTATGGTGTAGGAGGTAGGTTACTGAAAGCAGTGAAGAGTTTTTACGAGGATAGTGAGGCTCAAGTTAGAATATGTAGGAAAGAGGGAATTTTTTTCCCTGTAAAAGTAGGCCTTAGACAAGGATGTGTGATGTCACCGTGGTTGTTTAATATATTTATAGATGGGGTTGTAAGAGAAGTAAATGCGAGGGTCTTGGCAAGAGGCGTGGAGTTAAAAGATAAAGAATCACACACAAAGTGGGAGTTGTCACAGCTGCTCTTTGCTGATGACACTGTGCTCTTGGGAGATTCTGAAGAGAAGTTGCAGAGATTGGTGGATGAATTTGGTAGGGTGTGCAAAAGAAGAAAATTAAAGGTGAATACAGGAAAGAGTAAGGTTATGAGGATAAAAAGATTAGGTGATGAAAGATTGAATATCAGATTGGAGGGAGAGAGTATGGAGGAGGTGAATGTATTCAGATATTTGGGAGTGGACGTGTCAGCGGATGGGTCTATGAAAGATGAGGTGAATCATAGAATCGATGAGGGGAAAAGAGTGAGTGGTGCACTTAGGAGTCTGTGGAGACAAAGAACTTTGTCCTTGGAGGCAAAGAGGGGAATGTATGAGAGTATAAATTTTACCAACGTTCTTTATGGGTGTGAAGCATGGGTGATGAAAAGTTGCAGCGGGAGAAGGCTGGAGGCAGTGGAGATGTCATGTCTGAGGGCAATGTGTGGTGTGAATATAATGCAGAGAATTCGTAGTTTGGAAGTTATGGAGGAGGTGCGGGATTACCAAAACTGGGTTTTCCAGAGGGGTGAGGAAGGGTTGTTGAGGTGGTTCGGACATGGAGAGAATGGAGCGAAACAGAATGACTTCAAGAGTGTATCAGTCTGTAGTGGAAGGAAGGCGGGGTAGGGGTCGGCCTAGGAAAGGTTGGGAGAGAGGGGGTAAAGGAGGTTTTGTGTGCGAGGGGCTTGGACTTCCAGCAGGCATGCGTGAGCGTGTTTGATAGGAGTGAATGGAGACAAATGGTTTTTAATACTTGACGTGCTGTTAGAGTGTGAGCAAAGTAACATTTATGAAGGGGTTCAGGGAAACCGGCAGGCCGGACTTGAGTCCCGGAGATGGGAAGTACAGTGCCTGCACTCTGAAGGAGGGGTGTTAATGTTGCAGTTTAAAAACTAGTGTAAAGCACCCTTCTGGCAAGACAGTGATGGAGTGAATGATGGTGAAAAGTTTTTCTTTTTCGGGCCACCCTGCCTTGGTGGGAATGGGCCAGTGTGATAATAAAAATAAAATAATATATATATATATATATATATATATATATATATATATATATATATATATATATATATTATATTATATATATATAATATATATATATATAATATATATATATATATATATATATATATATATATATATATATATATAAACACATTTCTGGCAGTATATAGCCAGTGTAAGGTGAAGGCAAAGTGTCATATCAATGGAAATAAGTCTGACTTTTTTGGGTTATCCTAGGTTCTCTACACATATGCTGCTGTGTATGATAATTCTATGTAACTGTATTTGTGTATACCTAAATAAATGTACTTACTTTACCAAATTAGTATGCGCCATGAATGATCCACGCGGGTTTAGCTCTATTTGTGTGAATACAGTAATTGTACTTGACACTTTACAGTGTTTCCTCTGTTGTAGTTACTGCACCAACCTGCCACATGCACAGGTAGTTAGGCCCTGAACAATCCTTTCTACCTCCTTTTACCTTCCGCTTCTTTAACAAATACCATCTGGCTCGGTCCTCTTGTAATGCTGTGAAAATTCATTGTTCCTTAATGCATTGTTTCTTTCAGTGACAGTGTTAGCACTATGCTGAAACTGCAGTTTAAAATGTGGGACAACCTTGTTAAGAATGTTGAGAGTTAGTGAAGTGTACAAATATCCCCCCGAGTCAATGACTGGTGTGTGTGTGTGTGTGTGTGTGTGTGTGTGTGTGTGTGTGTGTGTGTGTGTGTGTGTGTGTGTGTGTGTGTGTGTGTGTGTGTGTGTGTGTGTGTGTGTGTGTAGTGCGAGTAGTAGTGGGAGGAGTTTGTTGGTGGGAGGGGTGGTGGTGCTGCCCTGTGCGAGGGACACTACCAGCCAAGCAAGTCAGTGGTGTTGGTGCCGTGGACCCAAGTACACTGTATTAGTGCCTCTCTCCTCTCTCACTCATTACCCGTGATACTATACTATCTTCTCATTCGTGTGCTCTAGTTATTGTTCTTCCTTCTCGAGCACCCGATAAGTTCAGCTTCGTTATTCGTACCGGCTAAACATTGATTTGATAGGAAAGAAGAAAGTGTGAATCTTAGTGTTTACTTGAGAATTATTTCCGTGTGTGATTCAGCGTGGTGACCGCATCAGAACCTGTTGGTTTACACCTTGACTTTCTCACCACACAGGTATGTAAAGCACACCGCCATTTCCACAAATTCAGTGAGAGAGATCGGTTAGGAAATGTTGAATCAGTACAGCATTACAACACAGTTGCATAAGACGATACATGTTTATTTGATAACGAAAGTGGAAATTGAAGGGTAGAGAAGGTGATGGATAGGAATCATTTAAAACATCCATTCACGAAGTCGGTGTCGCCAGTAGTGTGTCGACTATTAGGATTTTAAACGTAGTGTTGTTAATGGGGCATACGTTCATACGGGGCAAACTCTTCAGCACAGCCAATTACAGTTGGTGTCCCACAGGGAAGTGTCCTAGGCCCTCTTCTCTTTCTCATATACATAAATGACCTACCAAATGCATCGCAACTACTCAAACCCACACTATTTGCAGATAACACTACATACGTGTTCTCTCACCCGAGCCCAGTCACGCTAGCCAATACTGTAAATGCCGAATTACAGAAAATATCTACCTGGATGAGTACTAACAAACTTACTCTAAACATTGACAAAACCTACTTCACTCAGTTTGGTAACAGAGCTACAGACGTCCCTCTTAACATAATGATAAACGGATAACCTATCACAAAACTCAGAGGGAAAATTCTTAGGAATCCACCTTGATAATAATCAAATTTCAAACACATATACAACAAATTTCCAAAAAAAATTCCAAGACCGTAGGCGTACTATCGAAGATACGGTACTATGTTCCACAGTCAGCCCTCATGGCCCTATATCACTCGCTTATTTACCCCTATCTCACCTATGGAATTTGTGCATGGGGCTCAACAACAATAAACCATCTCAGACCATTAATTACCCAACAAAAGGCTGCAGTCAAAATGATGATAAATTCCCACTACAGGCAGCACACTCCACCAATATTCAAAACTCTAAACCTACTCACCATACAAAACATCCATACTTATTACTGCACCTACTACATTCATAGAACACTTAATTCTGATATAAATCCTCCCCTCAAACGTCTCCTTACCAACCTCAACAGAACACATGACCATAACACAAGGCACAGATCACTTTTTGATGTTCCTCGAGTCCATCTCACGCTATGCAAAAACTCAATGCACATAAAAGGTCCTAAAATCTGGAATTCATTACCTGTGAATATAAAAGAAACACTGTTTATAAATTCAAGTCTCTTCTCAAAAATCACTTACTCACCCACAACTAAATAAATACTGAATAATTGTATTTCATAAATTGCATCTCGTAAATGTTTCTTATTATTGTATCTCATGAATGTCTAACCTGTGACCCAATCAAACTTTATTTTTTAATTACATTACCTAACAGAATACTCCATTCTACTGAATGCTCAGCAACACAGTAAATGACCATATGACCTGTCTTTGCAATACTCATTTGTGCTAAATTGTTATCTGTTTACAATAATGTTTTTACCACTGAATATATCATTGCTTAGTTAATCCTAAGTTAATTTTAAGCCTGCCCATAATGCTCTGCATACAAGGGGCTTTGGCATGTTGCACTGTAATAACTGTATTCCTTTGTACTTCACTGTATCATGTTCAAATAAATAAATAAATAAATGATGAGTGGATCTGCAATATAAAACAGTTATCGGGACCTGTTGCAACCCCTGAATGGGTTGCAATGATTATGTATATATATAATTATTACCTTTTCATATAATTTTATATTGCTTATATTTGCGATAATAGCTAAATCGTAAATGTATTGCTTTATATTGTTATTTGACTTACCTTCCTTTGGTTAGGTAGGATGTAACGTATTATGTGCTCAGTTCAAGTCTTGATTGTCTAACTACTGTAATTATCGCTCTTTGCTTGTTTCCCTGCCGGCTTCTTGCTGGGCAGCGACCCACGGAGCTATCACGTGATCGAGGGGGGGGTGTCCTCACCTCGCCTGAAGTATTCAGTCTGGTCTAGACTCGCTGGGTGGTTGGACGTGTTCCAGACAGTGCCTAAATCTCCCTTATAGGCCCTTGTTGGAAGACCGTCTCTTGTCTCATTATTGTTAGTTCTGTGAGACTCTGTTCACAGAACATTGTATAGACTTAGTGATTTTCGACGTTGTACTGAGGTGGTGTGTCGCATAGACACTCTAAACAACTCAGGTCCTGAGCTGTAGCTTCTGACTTAACTTGTACTGGTATCTGTGTATTATCACAGTCGGGGATTTTCTTATGCTGAACTTAGTTTCAGTAGTATGGGAGTTTTGTGACTTTTGTGGAGGATCTGCAGATGGTCCCTACTTAGTGTCGTTATATTATCTCCTTGTTCCTGATTCTGTGTCGCAGTTGCTTGTTATATTGCTATTGGGCTTAGCATTCTTTTAATTGTTCAAGCAGACTGTTCTGATTGCCAGTTGGTCAAGAAGTTAGTTTATTTGAGGACTTTGTCAGTCACTTGTTTAAGTCTAGTAGAGTCTTGAGACTTAGCGAACTACTTAGAGCACTTACACACATACACACAAACTTACTTGTACATATTTGTAATATCTTATTAAATGTTAATGTACCAGACGGCACTTAAGAATTATAAATGTGATATGTGCTTTCAGCACAATACTATTGTATACGAGAGAAGTGATTATTATTATTTTGATTATTAATAATTTAATTTACTTTGATAATATACTTCTAGACGATACTTAATAAATTTATTAAATTTTAATTTCTCTAGTTAGTAGCCTACCAGTTGTAATCCTGAAGCACTATTGAATTATACTGAATTCTAATGGATAATTGGACAAGGATACTGACTAATTGTTACGAAAACCCAGTAACAGGCTGGATGCTAGAAGGGAAGTCCTTTCTGTATTCACTGGAGATCTCTAAGCTTTTAGAGCTGTATAGTCTTTGTGGCTTAGCGCTTCTTTTTGATATAATAATAATCTAAGCTTTTAGAGTCGCGTTTTTTGTAACAGGACCCAACATAACTATTACAGTTTTGCAACGAGTGATGTGATAAACTTGGGTCGCTTACAGTAGAGGCATTTTCTTGCAGGCAACGTTGAGAATAGTCAAAGTTTGTGTAACCTTGTGAATGTTGCGAAACATGGTGACATCATGATGCTTAAGTACCCAAGTCTTCTAATAACATGTTAATTTTCCATTATAATCTACCTTGTCCATAATTACTATCACATTTGCTTTGTTTCGTAAGGTGAAGTCTAGGATCTTTCCTTAATTCATGGTATAACTTAACAGTTGTGTTGCAGAGGTCTCAGACCTCTGCAATACAGTTGTGAAGTTATAGGATGAATTAAAGAAATATACTATATTTCACCTTACGAAACAGACAAAGCAAATGTGATAGTAATTATGAATAAGGTAGATTATAATGGAAAATTAACATGTTATTAGAAGACGGGAACTTACGTGCCTGTCAAGACATCCTGATCCAAAAACTTGACATACCCAACCTTACACCTAATAAAATCTTATTCCTTCCATGACCCCATCGGGTTTAGGGCTGCTTGCCCAAGACAAGGATACCGTGTGACTGTTGCTAAGACAAACAAGACGAACATCATATTTGTTTCATATTTTGCTCTACATTTATAAGACAGTAGCTCCTGGTATAATATCCACAGTACAGTAGCTCCTGGTATAATATCCACGGTACAGTAGCTCCTGGTATAATATCCACAGTACAGTAGCTCCTGGTATAATATCCACAGTACAGTAACACCTGGTATAATATCCACAGTATAGTAGCACCTGGTATAATAGCCATAGTACAGTAGCACCTGGTATAATAGCCACAGTACAGTACCACCTGGTATAATAGCCACAGTACAGTAGCTCCTGGTATAATATCCACAGTACAGTAGCTCCTGGTATAATATCCACAGTACAGTAACACCTGGTATAATATCCACAGTACAGTAGCACCTGGTATAATAGCCACAGTACAGTAGCACCTGGTACAATATCCACAGTACAGTAACTCTTGGTATAATATCAACAGTACAGTAGCACCTGGTATAATATCCACGGTACAGTAACTCCTGGTATAATATCCACGGTACAGTAACTCCTGGTATAATATCCACAGTACAGTAGCACCTGGTATAATATCCACGGTACAGTAGCACCTGGTATAATATCCAAAGTACAGTAGCACTTGGTATAATATCCACAGTACAGTAGCACTTGGTATAATATCCACAGTACAGTAGCACCTGGTATAATATCCACAGTACAGTAGCACATGGTATAATATCAACAGTACAGTAGCACCTGGTATAATATCCACAGTACAGTAGCACCTGGTATAATATCCACAGTACAGTAGCACCTGGTATAATATCCACAGTACAGTAGCACCTGGTATAATATCCACAGTACAGTAGCACCTGGTACAATATCAACAGTTCAGTAGCACCTGGTACAATATCCACAGTACAGTAGCACCTGGTACAATATCCACAGTACAGTAGCACCTGGTACAATATCCACAGTACAGTAGCACCTGGTACAATATCCACATTACAGTAGCACCTGGTACAATATCCACAGTACAGTAGCTCCTGGTACAATATCCACAGTACAGTAGCTCCTGGTACAATATCCACAGTACAGTAACTCTTGGTACAATATCAACAGTACAGTAGCACCTTGTATAATATCCACGGTACAGTAACTCCTGGTATAATATCCACGGTACAGTAACTCCTGGTATAATATCCACAGTACAGTAACTCCTGGTATAATATCCACAGTACAGTAGCACCTGGTATAATATCCACGGTACAGTAACTCTTTGTATAATATCCACAGTACAGTAACTCCTGGTACAATATCCACAGTACAGTAACTCCTGGTACAATATCCACAGTACAATAGGTCCTGGTATAATATCCACAGTACAATAGGTCCTGGTATAATATCCACAGTACAGAAACTTCTGGTATAATATCCACAGTACAGTAGCTTCTGGTATAATATCCACAGTACAGTAGCTTCTGGTATAATATCCACAGTACAGTAGCACCTGGTATAATATCCACAGTACAGTAGCACCTGGTATAATATCCACAGTACAGTAGCACCTGGTATAATATCCACAGTACAGTAGCACCTGGTATAATATCCACAGTACAGCAGCTCCTGGTATAATATCCACAGTACAGCAGCTCCTGGTATAATATCCACAGTACAGCAGCTCCTGGTAAAATATCCACAGTACAGTAACTCCTGGTATAATATCCACAGTACAGTAGCTCCTAGTATAATACACACAGTACAGTAGCTCCTGGTATAATATCCACAGTACAGTAGCACCTGGTATAATATCCACAGTACAGTAGCACCTGGTATAATATCCACAGTACAGTAGCACCTGGTATAATATCCACAGTACAGTAGCACCTGGTATAATATCCACAGTACAGCAGTTCCTGGTATAATATCCACAGTACAGCAGCTCCTGGTATAATATCCACAGTACAGTAGCACCTGGTATAATATCCACAGTACAGTAGCACCTGGTATAATATCCACAGTACAGCAGCTCCTGGTATAATATCCACAGTACAGTAGCTCCTAGTATAATACACACAGTACAGTAGCTCCTGGTATAATATCCACAGTACAGCAGCTCTTGGTATAATATCCACAGTACAGTAGCTCCTAGTATAATACACACAGTACAGTAGCTCCTAGTATAATATCCACAGTACAGCAGCTCCTGGTATAATATCCACAGTACAGTAGCTCCTAGTATAATACACACAGTACAGTAGCTCCTAGTATAATACACACAGTACAGTAGCTCCTGGTATAATATCCACAGTACAGCAGCTCCTGGTATAATATCCACAGTACAGCAGCTCCTAGTATAATACACAGTACAGTAGCTCTTGGTATAATATCCACAGTACAGTAGCTCCTGGTATAATATCCACAGTACAGCAGCTCCTGGTATAATATCCACAGTACAGCAGCTCCTGGTATAATATCCACAGTACAGCAGCTCCTGGTATAATATCCACAGTACAGCAGCTCCTGGTATAATATCCACAGTACAGCAGCTCCTGGTATAATATCCACAGTACAGCAGCTCCTGGTATAATATCCACAGTACAGCAGCTCCTGGTATAATATCCACAGTACAGCAGCTCCTGGTATAATATCCACAGTACAGTAGCTCCTGGTATAATATCCACAGTACAGTAGCTCCTGGTATAATATCCACAGTACAGCAGCTCCTGGTATAATATCCACAGTACAGCAGCTCCTGGTATAATATCCACAGTACAGCAGCTCCTGGTATAATATCCCCAGTACAGCAGCTCCTGGTATAATATCCACAGTACAGCAGCTCCTGGTATAATATCCACAGTACAGCAGCTCCTGGTATAATATCCACAGTACAGTAGCTCCTGGTATAATATCCACAGTACAGTAGCTCCTGGTATAATATCCACAGTACAGTAACTCTTTGTATAATATCCACAGTACAGTAACTCCTGGTATAATATCCACAGTACAGTAGCTCCTGGTATAATATCCACAGTACAGTAGCTCCTGGTACAATATCCACAGTACAGTAGGTCCTGGTATAATATCCACAGTACAGTAGCTCCTGGTATAATATCCACAGTACAGTAACTCCTGGTACAATATCCACAGTACAGTAACTCCTGGTATAATATCCACAGTACAGTAACTCCTGGTATAATGTACACAGTTCAGTAGCTCTTGGTATAATATCCACAGTACAGTAGCACCTGGTATAATATCCACAGTACAGTAGCACCTGGTATATTATCCACAGTACAGTAGCACCTGGTATATTATCCACAGTACAGTAGCACCTGGTATAATATCCACAGTACAGTAGCACCTGGTATAATATCCACAGTACAGTAGCACCTGGTATATTATCCACAGTACAGTAGCTTCTGGTATAATATCCACAGTACAGTAGCACCTGGTATATTATCCACAGTACAGTAGCACCTGGTATAATATCCACAGTACAGTAGCACCTGGTATAATATCCACAGTACAGTAGCACCTGGTATAATATCCACAGTACAGTAGCACCTGGTATAATATCCACAGTACAGTAGCACCTGGTATAATATCCACAGTACAGTAGCACCTGGTATAATATCCACAGTACAGTAGCACCTGGTATAATATCCACAGTACAGTAGCACCTGGTATAATGTCCACAGTACAGTAGCACCTGGTATAATATCCACAGTACAGTAGCTCCTGGTACAATATCCACAGTACAGTAGCTCCTGGTACAATATCCACAGTACAGTAGCTCCTGGTACAATATCCACAGTACAGTAACTCTTGGTATAATATCAACAGTACAGTAGCACCTGGTATAATATCCACAGTACAGTAGCACCTGGTATAATATCCACAGTACAGTAGCACCTGGTATAATATCCACAGTACAGTAGCACCTGGTATAATATCCACAGTACAGTAGCACCTGGTACAATATCAACAGTTCAGTAGCACCTGGTACAATATCCACAGTACAGTAGCACCTGGTACAATATCCACAGTACAGTAGCACCTGGTACAATATCCACAGTACAGTAGCACCTGGTACAATATCCACATTACAGTAGCACCTGGTACAATATCCACAGTACAGTAGCTCCTGGTACAATATCCACAGTACAGTAGCTCCTGGTACAATATCCACAGTACAGTAACTCTTGGTACAATATCCACAGTACAGTAGCACCTGGTATAATATCCACGGTACAGTAACTCCTCGTATAATATCCACGGTACAGTAACTCCTGGTATAATATCCACGGTACAGTAACTCCTGGTATAATATCCACAGTACAGTAGCACCTGGTATAATATCCACAGTACAGTAGCACCTGGTATAATATCCACAGTACAGTAGCACCTGGTATATCCACAGTACAGTAGCACCTGGTATAATATCCACGGTACAGTAGCACCTGGTATAATATCCACAGTACAGTAGCACCTGGTATATCCACAGTACAGTAGCACCTGGTATAATATCCACAGTACAGTAGCTCCTGGTATAATATCCACAGTACAGTAGCACCTGGTATAATATCCACAGTACAGTAGCACCTGGTATAATATCCACAGTACAGTAGCACCTGGTACAATATCCACAGTTCAGTAGCACCTGGTACAATATCGACAGTACAGTAGCACCTGGTACAATATCCACAGTACAGTAGCACCTGGTACAATATCCACAGTACAGTAGCACCTGGTACAATATCCACAGTACAGTAGCACCTGGTACAATATCCACAGTACAGTAGCACCTGGTACAATATCCACAGTACAGTAGCACCTGGTACAATATCCACAGTACAGTAGCTCCTGGTACAATATCCACAGTACAGTAACTCTTGGTACAATATCCACAGTACAGTAGCACCTGGTATAATATCCACGGTACAGTAACTCCTGGTATAATATCCACGGTACAGTAACTCCTGGTATAATATCCACGGTACAGTAACTCCTGGTATAATATCCACGGTACAGTAACTCCTGGTATAATATCCACGGTACAGTAACTCCTGGTATAATATCCACGGTACAGTAGCACCTGGTATAATATCCACGGTACAGTAGCACCTGGTATAATATCCACGGTACAGTAGCACCGTATAATATCCACGGTACAGTAGCACCTGGTATAATATCCACGGTACAGTAGCACCTGGTATAATATCCACGGTACAGTAGCTCCTGGTATAATGTCCACGGTACAGTAGCTCCTGGTATAATGTCCACGGTACAGTAGCTCCTGGTATAATGTCCACGGTACAGTAGCTCCTGGTATAATGTCCACGGTACAGTAGCTCCTGGTATAATGTCCACGGTACAGTAGCTCCTGGGATAATGTCCACGGTACAGTAGCTCCTGGTATAATGTCCACGGTACAGTAGCTCCTGGTATAATGTCCACGGTACAGTAGCTCCTGGTATAATGTCCACGGTACAGTAGCTCCTGGTATAATGTCCACGGTACAGTAACTCCTGGTATAATGTCCACGGTACAGTAACTCCTGGTATAATGTCCACTGTAAAGTAACTCCTGGTATAATGTCCACTGTAAAGTAACTCCTGGTATAATGTCCACGGTACAGTAACTCCTGGTATAATGTCCACGGTACAGTAACTCCTGGTATAATGTCCACGGTACAGTAACTTCTGGTATAATGTCCACAATACGGCAGCACCTGACAGATCAGTGTATAAATCACCACTCGCGTCCATCCTTGCATTCGTAAATTGACTTTGACTGCAGGTCTGGCAAGCACAGTGCCACAGATAGTTTACGGCCCGCATAGCCCCAATAAAGCATTTAAATTACTATGAACGTTTTAAAATCTTCAGTATGTACTCACTGGAGCGGAGTAATAATATATACCCCCTCAAGGAAGGTTCCTTGACGTTGGTGAGGGGCTCTTGATCTATGGAATTGGATCTGTGCTCCAGTTCCCTGAATTAAGCTTGAGTACCTTTCACATCCCTCCCACAGGCGCTGCATAATCTTAAGAGTTTAGCGCTCCCCTTTGATTATTATTATTATTGTTATTATTATAATCATTATACCCGAGGGTATATATACTTGAGGGTGTTGTCCCAAATCTTGACACTGCCATAACAACAACCCGGAGCGAGAGAGATGGCAGGGAGAGCAAAATTAACCCGGTGAAAAAGCAGGGATGTAGTGGGCACAATAAGGGAACACTGTATCAACATTCGTGGCCCCAGACTATTCAACTTCTTACCAGAAGATACAAGAAAAATTGCTGGGACAAGTGTAGAAGTTTTCAAAAAAGAAACCGTAGAAGTATCTTCACCAGATCAACCAGGCTGTGATGGTTATGTGGATCCGCTGGCCATCAGGAACAGTCTTGTTGATTAGGCAAGCACCAGACGAGCCTGGCCCAAAGCCGAAGACTGTGAGTAGACAAACTCAAGGAATTCATCGAAGGTATATATCCAGCTGTTCTGACTATCATTGTCAGTGAACCAAGCCTGACCTGAATGCAGTGTCAGTTCCAGCTGTCAGTGTTAGTGTCAGCTGGTGCAGGTGACAGTTCATTGCTTCTCTCAGAGTTGAAGACAGTGAGGTACGAGCGAGTGATGGTAGTCAGGTGGTGGACACCTTTCTACATCTTAACCTTAACTCAAGCAAAAAGTCGATATTAAAATAGCTTGCTTCTTCATCACTCTTTTATGATGATCGCCAACTTACATCCTCAGTTGCCAGGTTTCTCATCATTCCTCTCTCATACATCCTTAGTTGCCAAGTTACTCATCATTCCTCTCATACATCCTTAGTTGCCAAGTTACTCGTCATTCCTCTCATACATCCTTAGTTGCCAAGTTACTCGTCATTCCTCTCATACATCCTTAGTTGCCAAGTTTCTCATCATTCCTCTCTCATCCTTAGTTTCCAAGTTTCTCATCATTCCTCTCTCATCCTTAGTTGCCAAGTTTCTCATCATTCCTCTCTCATCCTTAGTTGCCAAGTTTCGGATTTCCACATTTATAACATAAGGGTTTGTAATATTGACGAGAACTGTTTAGCACGTCTTGGTAAAATAATGACGACGATGATGATGATAGCCTGACTGTTTAAGTCTAACAATGGAGGTGAATTAGAAAGTTGATAAGACACAAAGTACATACTTTATAAAGAATGTTAGTGAGTTTTATTTTCTATAATAACCTTCAGAGTGTACAAGTATTTATTATTAAATCATTAGTCACTCCACAATTGGCAGTACGGGGTCAGTGTCCACACAGTTTGTTGCTACTACTTGGAGATGCAGTCATTACGACAGGTTAACATTTTAGGTTCCTACATGTTTAAATAATGCATATCTTCACCCTTCATTATATAGTTTTATTGCACATTTCTCTTTAGCGGTTTAGATATTTGTCTAAAACTTGTAACTAATTTTAAATATTAAGTCTATATAAAAATCTGTTTGTTTACAATGTCATTACTGTATGCTTTACGGATAGAATAACTCGTGGATATGATGTCGTTTTCAGTGATATAAATAGGAGACTGCAGTATTTTCCTTGAAAAACCAGTCTCGATGACGAGCCATGTACGTAGAAATTAACAAGAGCTAAGTTTTATACTTTCAGGCAGGAAAACCTTGGTAACTGTCGTAGCTGATGAACCCTTCTGTAATACTTTACTATGTCCTCATTGGGCTATTCAGGTCCCCCAGCTCAGGCTGACAAATTCCAACACTGTGTATGAGCCCCATTCTGCGTGATGGGACTCATACACTATGAAACTGTCATTTAGAATGGCGTAGCGACATGTTGCTGATGTATTCAGTTTTATAAATAAAATTTTTTTAAGCTGTTGTGCTAGCGTCCGTAGTTTATTATGAAACTATAGTCTCGCCTTGCTCACCTGAATACCTCTGACTCGACAAGTACCTCCATCATGCAGGCTGTGATGGATATGTGGGCCAGCGGGTCGCCAGCAGCAACAGTCTAGTTGATATGTATAGTTGATAGGGTTGATATGTATTAATTATAAGTAGTGTCGGATTGTTGTCAGGTTGTGTAGACTTCAATTTTATCTGTGCAAAATACTGAACACCTACAAATATTTTCATATATTTGTAGGTGTTCCAGTACTGTTATGAATTAAGTGGCAACATAGCGTAGTTAAATAAGCGGAAGAACCACAGTAAATATGGCTAGAAATAAGATGTCTGGTGTTTGTGGGAGAAATTTGAGGAGTACGGCAAGGAGAATTGATTGTTATGTCAAACAAAATTTCATGTATCGTGTACAAAGCTTAATTCAGCCACGAGAAATGACCTGAAACAGGAAGATGTTTCTCGATTTGTCCCAGAGAGAAGGAAAACTGGTCAGGCATAGTTGAAGTATTGAAAACCGATAACCTAGAAAATTTAATATATATATATAATATATAATATATATTATATATATATATATATATATATATATATATATATATTATTTAAATTTTCTAGGTTATCGGTTTTCAATACTTCAACTATGCCTGACCAGTTTTCCTTCTCTCTGGGACAAATATATATATATATATATATATATATATATATATATATATATATATATATATATATATATAAATATATATAATATAAATATAATATAAATATATATATATATATATAGTGGGGGGGGGGGAAGATAGGTAACAAGGAGAGTGGGACAATACAGGTAGTGACCAAGGAGCTGAAATAATGGTGGAGTCAGTAACGTAGGACACGACAGAAGACAATAAGAAAAATGAAAGGGAAGATGAGACATAGCAAGAAAATAAGAAATGGAAAAACTGGGGGAAACATGCTCAGAGAAATACAAACAAGAGAATCCAGATCAGGAATGGGCCTATATGGGAGAAAATTCTGGTATAAACACACCAGACAGTGTGCAAACATGATTAGCAAGTGGAAATGTCACTTTAAAAAAAATGCGGGTACTTGCACCCGGTGATGTGCACAACTTCAGTGCAGCTCAGTGCAGGTTGTGATCTTCAGTGTAAAAACCGTCACTTGAAAGGAACACGACGCTTCAGAGAAAGGAAAAACAAAGAGCATCCTTTTTTTGACATAGCGAGAAGAAAGGACCCAAGAAAGAGGCCAAACAGAAATACAACAGATGGCACAGTGTGGTACAATAGTGGGACAGTTCAAGCCAATCATCCACTCAATATGATCAAATATACAACAGACAAAGGCACAATCATTACTGGAAAAAACAGATATGCACACCAGGGGCCATACCAGGTAGTACATCACCAGTGATACTAATTAAAAACACACCGAACTAAAACATCCCAAATGGTAAATTCTGCTTCCGTTTGCAAACATTAAGGATTTTAAATCAAATAAAAACGACAGTTATATTAGTGGGCTCATTTCAGAAGCGAATATCATGTTTGGAGCATTTATAGAAACACACAAGGAATGTTTTGGACGGAGAGATAAACTATAACATGTATAGATGTGACACAGTTAATAGGTCAGGGAGGAGTAGGACTGTGTGAAAGATACTTTTTTGTTGAACGGATTTACTGAATTCTTCCAATGATACAGTAGAAATTCTAGATATTCAAGTTGAAAATAGGAATCTGGTAATTATCCTTGTATATAAACCACCGTCAGCAAAGGCTGAGGAATTTACAGATCAGTTAAAGAAGATAGATAACTGTCTGGATAAGCTAGAAAATCCCACAGCAAATATTATCCTCCTTGGAGACTTCATTCTCCCACATGTAAAAATGGAAGATGGTTCAGTACAACGTTATACCAGAAATTGCTCCTGGAAGCACCCTGGCTCAACAGGTACATACCAAGGAGCTAATGAGGCTTTTCATCTGAAAAGTTTGCATTGAACCAACAGGTAACTGGTCCCACTAGAAATGAAAATATATTGAATTTGATATTCATAAGCAACAAGGAAATATAATCAGACATGATCACAAAAACATACTCTGACCACTTCATAAAGTACGAACGAGTATTAACTAAGGGTTAGGGAACTACAGCCCTAATTTAAGAGAAAGGTTGTTCAGCAAGTTTAATTTCAACAACCATAGAATTGATTGGGACAGTAAACCAAGCACTATCAGACATATTCTGGGAAACAGACATGAGCACATTAAATCCTCACCTGTGCCTGGAGAAGTTGAATACAGAAGCATACAAGGCTTGTATTAAATACATACCATTGAGGAAACCCAGATCAGATATATAGAGCGTAGGAGATGGTACAAAGGAAGAAAACGGGTTACCGAATTGCTTAAAAACGTTAATATGTCGCAACTAAAGAGTTCACTTAGAGCAAAAATTCAAGATGTCATACTAAACAAAAGAGGAACAAAGGAAACCAAAGGCCATCCAGGATATTTAAAGAACCCCAAAATAAATTTTACTCATATGCAGAAATCCAAGGTAAGAGCTACCTGTAGAAGTGGACCCTTAATTAGACTCGTATGCTAATGAACAGGAAATGAGCGAAATTCTAAAAGAAGAGTACGAGTCAGTTTTCGGTAATCCGACAGCAGGGTAGAGAATGCAGAAACTTTTTTCATTCCATCGGAAGGCCGCGCAGACCAACTGACTGACAGTACTAATCCCAGAAAATGCGGAAGAGAAATTGAAAACATGCCGACTCGCTCATCACCTGAACCAGATTCGTGGAATTCCCTATTTATATAAAAAAGTGCAAAGTACCACTAGCACGAGCCCTCAGTATTCTTTGGACAGAGCCTAGATCTAGGTGAAATAGTGTGCAGACAGCTCCTTTGCATAAGGGAGGTGGTAGAGCACTAGCTAAAAATTATTGACCAGTAGCCCTAATTTTCCACAACATAAAAATCTTCCAAAGAGTGATGAGATGTAAGATTACAAATTTCATAGATCAACACAATCGACATAATCCAAACCAACATGATTTTAGAGCTGGACGATCATGCCTGTCACAGCTGCTGAACCACTGTGACAGAATTGCGGAGGCTTAAGACCACCAAAACGCATATGTGATAAACACACTTTGCAAAGGAGTTTGACAAGTGCGATCATAATGTGATTGCACACAAAATGAGAGCCATAGGCATTACAGGAAAGGTAGGCAGATGGATTTTCGGATTTCCTAACACACAAAGTAGTAGTAAAGAGAGCAAGATCCAGCACCAGCGAGATAAAATGCTCAGTGCCCCAAGGCACTGTCCTGGCACCTCTGCTGTTTCTCATTCTCATACCAGACAAATAAAAACACCTGTCAGTTTTGCATCAACATTTGTTGATGACACTAAAATAAACGTGAAAGTCACTATTGTAGAGGACACTGAAAAATTGCAGGAGGATATAAGCAGGATTTTCCAGTGGGCAGTGAAGAACAACATGACGTTCAGTGGTGATAAGTTCCAGCTGCTGAGGTATGGAAAGAATGAACTGAAAAGGAACATAGTATTCAGAACTCGAGAGGATTGTCAAATATAACGAAAAGATCACGTGAAAGACTTGGGAATAATTATGTCAGCTGACTTTTCTTTCAAAGAACATAATAAGACAAAGATCACATGAGTCAGAAGGATGAGGAGGTGGGTAATGAGAACTTTGAAAACAAAGGAAATAGTGCCAAAGGTGACACTTTTTAAATCGCCCGTGCTCCCTCATTTGCAATATTGTTCATATTGACGGCCCTGTCCAGGGTAGGAGAAATATCAGAGCTGGAACAAATACAGAGATCGTTTACGACCCGCATAAAGCCAATAAAACATTTAAGTTACTGGAAACACCTTAGTCTTGAATGTCCACTCAGGGGAGTGCAGTAGAGAGGCATGATAATATATACCTGGAAGGTGTTTGAAGGCCTTGTCCCAAATCCGCACACTGCCATAACATACTGGAGTGAGACATAATGGAAGAAGTGAAAGATAAACTCAATGAACAACAAGGGTGCAGTGAGCACAATAAGGAAACACGATCAACATTCGTAGTCCAAGTTATTCAACATCTTACCAGAAGATAAACACTGCTGGGATAACTGTAGAAGTCTTAGAGGAAAATGGATAAGTATCTTCACCAGATGTCAGATCAAGCAGGCTGTGATGGATATGTGGGCCTGCGGGCCACCAACAGCAATAGCCAGGTTGACTAGGCAAGCACCAAACGAGCCTGGGCCCTAGCCGGGCTCCGAGAGTAGAAAAACTCTTGAAACTCATCAAAAGTATATCAAACACAAAGGAAAAAATCTTTAAAAAAAAAATGGCGGTATCGTGTAAGAAAAAAAAAAAAAAAAAAAAAAAACGGTATGGTGTAAGCTACACATGTGGCGGATGTCAACCTTTAGAACATTGTAACAAGTTTAAAGTAAAGGCACAAGTGCAACTAATGTGAAATTATGTGCAACGTTTCGCTCTCCAGGACTTTATCAGCATTACACAAACATAAACATGGCACTAGAGGGTATATAAAGGCTTCAGAGGTAGGGATTTCTAGTGAGGAACATTTCGATGTTCACTAGTGTAGTAGTTAGTGTAGTTAGTAGTATGGTAGTGACAAAAGTAAACATATATGGTAGACATTAATTCGTACATGATAAAAGATATAAAAGCTTATAATATGGGTAACTTTTTTTAATAGGTTGGACAATATAGACGGAATGAGGCAGGTTGTTTGCAGTGTCATCTCATGTGCTTTGTGAGTATAACAGGAGGACTATGTGATGCAGTTTATGTTGTTCAGGAGGATTCTTGCTAAGAATTCGGAAGATGGTCGTATAGCAAGAATCCCCTGAAAACAGTTAAATACCTGCACACTTATGTCTTCATGTTAACTACAAAGCATAGAGAGTGAACATGAAACAACCTGCCTCTTCCCAGTATATTGTCCAACCTAATTTTTATGTTAACCCAAGTAATGCGTTATTTCATTTTACTCATGTACGAATGTATTGCTCTACCATAAATTGTATACTTTTGTCATACACTTACAAATAAACTACTACTACTACTACACTTAGAGGAACATCGAAAGTATCCTCACTTAGTATTCACCTCACTTGAGCCTTTATATATCCTCTGTGTCCAATGTATTGTTTGGAAAGGCTGAGTAGCTCCTGGGCCGGAGCGAAAACGTCTGCCACAATAAATGTCACATTAGTTTGCACGTTGTGTCCTTTTACTACAATGTGGCGGAATTCTACAACTTTTAGAACATTGTAACAAGTATCAGGGAATACCAGTACTCGTGTCAGACGATTTATACCAGACTTGTACCATACATCCAGGTATACATCGTAACTCCCATAATCATCTCATCAGCTTCTAAGACTCCAAATTAGTTATTAAATAAATTGACTAGAACCACAGGCGCTTTTAAGAATCTGTTTTTATATTTTCGGTACGATAACCATCACACAAAATTCTGGCAGCTTTATGAATGGATTTTTCTGGCCAGGTTCATCCTGCCCAAGCATGTTACAAACTCGTGGCCTGGTGGCTAAAGCTCTTGCTTCACACGGCAAGGGGTCTGGGTTTGAGTTCCAGCGAGGGTAGAAACATTGGGTGTGTTTCTTTACACGGGTTGTCTGTTCCCCTTCAGTAAAATGGGTACCTGGGTGTTAGTCGACTGGTGTGAGTCGCATCCTGGGACAAAATTGACCTAATTTGCATGAAGTGCTCTGCATAACAAGCGGTTTTCTATAAAGTAGTATGTCATTGATGTCAACTAGGACTGTATACCTTGTACATGTAGAAATAATAATAATAATAATTATTATTTATTATTATTATTATTATTATTATTATTATTATTTATGTAGCTCCGGCACCTCATCTTGTGCCTATTGTATGTACCTGCGATATTGTATCCAATATATATATTTCTTATTTTTTTCTGCTTTATAATAATTATAATAAAATCATTATATTTCTACAAGTACATGATACAACTTGCACAGACCATAGCTGACATTTATGACATACACTATACAAAGTTCCTGATTATGCAGAACATTTCAGTAAACTTAGGTTAATTTTGTCCTCAGGATGCGACCCACACCAGTCGACTAACACCCAGGTACTTACTGCTAGGTGAACACTGACAGCAGGTGTCTTAAGAAAACACACCAAGTGTTTCCACCCGTACCGGGAATGTAACCACGGACACGCTGTCATCCCAGCTACGAGGATTGGTAAAGACTGGCGAGCGAAACGTCTTCTGAATAAATGTCCCAATACGTACACTACATATCAGTGCAGTAATAATAGTATTCTTTCTCATAAACTTGCAGGATGGCGGGTAAATCACACATTTACATAATTTTATGCTTTATTTTCGTCTCTTAGTTATTCTTTTTAAAAGTGAGGCTGTCTGAGACTAGAGGTTGGCAGAGATCGGGGAGGTTGATGATACCCAAATTCATTCAAAAGAGCCATTGTACAGTAATTATCAACAGGTGTCAATTGCAAATTACAGTGTATCGAGACTTAGCCAGTCTTCTCGTTCCATGAGGACACTGTGCAAACTGTAAGAAATCTTTGTTGTGAAATACTAGTGTTAAGGTTGGTAACAGTAGTAACGAATATTAAGAGCTAGAGCACAACCTCGGGAGGCAGCCGCCTTTGCTGCAGATTTAACAACATTGGCTCAAGTTACATCTTAACTTTTTATAGCGTATTACAGTGCGTCAGTTTTCGAAGATATAGGATTTAAATATTAGTTGATTTAAGCTAGGTTACCCTAAATCAGCATAAGTATAGTCAGCCTCACCAAGTAATTAAGTAGATAATAATGACATCTGGCAGAGAACCAGCTAGCCAGTCGTCTCAACTTGTTGTTTACAATACACATGTCAATGAAAGAAATATGAAATAATATCAGCCTTTATTATAACGTTTTGCTTAAGCAGAGAGCTCCCTCAGCGAAACGTTATTTTTGTCATGTATTTGCCAGCAGCAACAGCCTGGTTGATCAGGCTCTGATCCACCAGGAGGCCTGGTCACAGACCGGGCCGCGGGGGCGTTGACCCCCGGAACTCTCTCCAGGTAAACTCCAGGTATTTATAGGTTGGTTGGCTCTTGTACCCAGCAGCACACAAGTTATGTAGTGTCAGGACTGGTTGTAGATCAGCGGGTGGGTGGGTGGGGGGCGGGCGGGCGGGCGGGCTGCCCCTCTTGCAGTTTACGGCAGTGGGTCAGAGGCAAGCGTTTAGGGTACACATCCAGCATAGGAATGGAGTCTTTTATTTTCAAATGTGGGTTTTATTGACGTTCACAAATACATTAATTAACGGCAGTTGCTTGACCCGGAGTTACGTGTGATTGTTTTGTTTAGTCCTATAATTATAACAGAGACGTTAACGCTGAACTACCTTTACTGGTTTAGCCCTCTTAAGTACCTACCTGCCTAGAGTGCGTTCTGTGGGTTAACGCCCCCGGCCCGATCCATGACCATGCCTTATGGTGGATCAGGGCCTGATCAACTAGGCTGCTACTGCCGGCCATACTTATCAAATATACGAACACAGCCCGACTGGACAAGTACCGACTTAGTGCTTGTTCACTTCCCTCATAAAAACAGTCAGGGATCTATTGGTAATCCCCCTTATGTATACTGGGAGGCTGTTGAACAGTCTTAGGCCCTCGACACTTATTGTGTTATCTCTTAGCGTACTCAGGACACCCTTGCTTTTCATTGGGGGTGATGTTACACTGCCTGCCGAGTTTATTTTTTTCCTTAGTAGAGTGATTTTTGTGTGCAGATTTGGAACTAGTCCCTCTAGGATTTTTCCAGATGAAAATTATGATTATCTTTCTCGCCTGCGTTCCAAGGAGTACAGGTCAGGGACTTGAAACGGTCCCAGTAATTGAAGTGCGCTGAAGCTTCTCTGTATTCTTCAGGTCTGCAATTTCACCTGCCTTGAAAGGAGACGTTAGTGTACAGCAGTATTCTAGCCTAGAAAGAACACGTGACTTAATGTGGATTATCATTGTTTTATCATCCCTTATTGTTAAGGTTCTCATTATCCATTTTATTATTTTCTTGTCAGATATGATAATGACATAGTGATCTTGGAAAGTGAGAACATCTTAATATTATCACTCTTCAACTGCAAGTGATTAATACTAAGGATGTAGTCAGACAGGAGTGGGGGAGGGGAAAGGTAGCTGTAGCGCTCTTGGTATAAGGCTTTCTTTGGCAACTTAACAGTTCTATCAAGATATCAGCCAAGGTTAGGCAGGAGAATTATAAAATATGGAAAACATGAAGCGGCACATGCTGTTACCAAGATAAAGCACCAGTAGAGAGTATTGTAAACTCAGGGCTGCAGGAAGAAGCCATACGGTTACATAATTTTTTTGGTGGTATTAAACGGATTACGTTTGTGTTAGTTAAAGTTGTTATATTGACAGCTGTGTTGAGGACAGCATGTTACAGCTGCAACACCGGCAGCATAGCTGTGTTGAGGACAGCATGTTACAGCTGCAGCATATTACAGCTGCAACACCGGCAGCATAGCTGTGTTGAGGACAGCATATCACAGCCTGAACACAAGGAATAATGTTCAGAAAACGCACAGCTGGAATAAACAGTGAACTGATCTACTGTGTTGGACTGCATATTCACAGCTGGATAACAGGAACTATCTATGTTCTGGACTGCATATCACAGCTGGAATAACAGGAACTTATCTATGTTCTGGACTGCATATCACAGCTGGAATAACAGGAACTTATCTATGTTCTGGACTGCATATCACAGCTGGAAGACTAGAAACCAAGTTATGTTAAGGTGAACCGGGACATCAGTTCTGGAACCAACAGCATATACTGCCTGCATTGAACCATTATTAAAGCTTTTATATTATTGGGAACTCGTACTAATAAGTATACTGGAGAGTGAGAGAAATAATAATCGTATATGTGTAGAAAATACTAAATTTACCCACTGCCATAACATACTAGAGAGAGAGATATGGAAGTGTAAAATAAACCCAGTGAAAAGAAGGGGCACCTTGGGCATAATAAGTGATTGTTTAACAGTGTATCGTAAAATATAAACATTGCTGGAATAAGTGTAAAAGTCTTCAGAAGGAAACTCGAAAAGTACATCCACCAAGTGCCAGATCAATCAGTTTGTGATGGATTTGTGAGCCAGCGGCAGCATCCTGGCCCAGACGCGCCCGGAGTAGGAAAACCTGAAACACGCGTAAGGCAAAGATAAAGTGTCAACATAAAATACCGAAATAAGATGAGACAGGCTCGTAGCTACATACTGGAGACAGAAACTAACAAAACTTGGCAGACTCCTTAACATAAACTTAGCTGATACTTGCAGTATTAGGAAGACACAAAGAGCAGGATGAGTAGCAGCGCAGGTTAGGATGGAATACCGACCTGATTTAGAGAACCACTGGCACGATTAGAAGCCATTAGCTTGCCGAAGGTAGGACTCATATGATTCACCAAAAGGTCAGCGCATCAAACCATACACAACTCCTTGCCTCTTGCACTCTTCTCTGGTCTTCGTCTCACGGTCAACGTGCTATAATCACTGTGGTTCTTGCATTCACTTGGTCAACACATAAGAACGCTGGAAAAAAATACTGATATCTTCAGCTTATAATACATACACATAAAAAGGAAAAAAAATCTCAAGACTTTTAACCAAAGTTATTCGTAATAATAGGTAATAGGCAAGGCTTCAAGGCACGCCAGATTACTGTACATAAAATATAATCGGGACCGCATCGAAAATCTATTTATGAGAAGCCCCCCACTTAAAAGTAATCAAGAAAGCAGAAAATCAAAATATTTAGGTATTTGCCTTCTATGTCAGATTAAGTCGGATATCCGGATATCATTCAAGATGGATTCTTGCAAAGTTACAGGCACAATTTGTTAGTTACAGACAATGATCATGGTACATTGCACTTTTGTTATTCCTGTATCCTTGGTATGCATGAGTTCAATATATGCAGTTTTATAGGTAGATGATTTATTACCCGGGTTATGTTTCTAAGAAATGTTTACTTTGTGTGACCTCATATCACGTAGGGTAGGTTATAACTATTGACCTGAAGGTCAGACTGAACTAAGATTTACAAACATTGGTCCAGAGTATATAATAATTTTAAATACTAAATTTAAAAGAGATTTAGAGATGGTAGTGTGTTAAACCTCCTAAACATTGTATGGATTGCCCTGTAGCTCTTTATTTTTTCATTAGATTGAACATCTACACAAGAGTTACAAATGTAGCTCGTCCCAACTGTGTTCGGATTACAAAGGTCACATTGGGTTTTGTCAGACCCTCCTGGGTATTGTTACATTACTAGAAAGAAATATTAGTCATTTCATATTTTTAGGTTACTTCATATAGTAAATGTATACAATGCAGTATGAATACAATCTAAGAAGAAAAAAATGTCTTATTACTACTAAAATAATTGTAATAATTGGATTGCAGTCACTTCCATAAAAGCCGTTCAGTCATCTAGTTGATGCAAAATGTGGATACAACCTTAAGATTTCAGGTATCTTATCAATAACAATGAGGTGTTTTGCCATATCCAGTAAGGTTTGCATGGAAGTTGTCTAAAAGGTTGAGTGTTTGGACATTCTAAGACAATGTTCCAGTGTATGACCCTGTCTCCACACACTTTGTATTTTGTGTCACTGATATTACCATACAACTCGTACTGTCAGAGATACTTATAGCTATCCTTAGTCTAGTATATGTTTAACTTGACACATTTCATTATGATGGATAATGGATCTGCTAGTTCCTAATTTATCAACGTGTCGGTTCTGTGAACCATTCATCTACAATCCTGTCAGACACTGCAACTTCTTGGGATCTTAATACTACTTGGGAATTCTACGCTTGCCTAATTCTTGGGCACGACCTACTTCCACATGGAACAAATGTGACACCACCTATGACTGCTGCACCTCTCCTGCCTACGGTTTATAAGCTCCTTCTCCTCACGTATGCCGTATTCTATTCAAGATTGATGGACTGACCACATCGACTCAAGGTTGAGGGACTGATTACCTCATTCTACTCCTGTTCTTCAAGATTCTCCTTTGTATGGACTGATGAAGCCACTGTGTGGCGAAACGTTTCCTTAATAAAGATACCCAAGAGTTGCACATGTGTCTAATTTATCAACGTGTCGGTTCTGTGAACCATTCATCTACTTGACTGTTGCTGTTGGCGGCCCACCTGCCCATATATCCATCACAGCCTAGTTCATCTGGATGTAGCGATACAGTTTTCTCTTGAAGGGCTCTAAATTGGTTCTAGCAATATTTCTGATACTGCTGGTAGTGGATTGAAAATTCTATGCCCAAGAATGTTGATATAGTGCTCCTATATTATGCCCATGGCTCCCCTTTATCGTGGTCTGTTTTACACTTCCTATATTTTACTGCAGTGTGTTTTATGGTAGTGTGCAGATTTGGGACCAGGCTTTCCTGTATCTTCCGCGTGTATATTATTACGCATCTCTCGCCTTCTTCAGAGACTACATTTCCATGGTTATCAGGTGTTTTCAGCAGTGTATATATTTAATTGGTTCCTTATGGGTGGTAAATGTTCGCTCTATTGTTTTTCTAGCTCTGACATCTCACCCAGTCTGAACGGGTAAAAAATCAAGTTGGTCAGTGGTGTTCACAGGTGGTGGTGGTAGTGGCCTTAGTGCCAGTGGCAAGGCCAACACCGTAACGGCAGTGACTGCCTGAGGGGCAGTCCACGTCTACACAGCATCCTCCACTCCCACATATTAACCAGTTTCGCTCCGCTTAGTCCAAACATTCTAGTTAGAAAAATGAGTCAGCTGGAACTAATTGTAAAAGAATTTACTGTTACCTGACTAATACTTACATAATACAGATGCAACATAACTAAAATTAAATTTCACTATCGGTACACTACGTGTATATTTATTCATGTGAAAACCAACCCAAAATCCATTGGTGTAATCAAAATTGACTTAATCATGTTTTAAGATGTGTGCGTGTGTAGAGGAAATATGGGTTCTCGGCACTATACATGTGATGTACGCTAGATATAGTAAATGATTGAATTATGAACATTACCAGCATGTTACTATGTAATTTGAACAAATGTTAAGATTATCACTGATAATTTTAACATTTGTTCAAATTACCTAGCAAATTACATAGTCAATTATGTTCATAATTGACTAAGATTATTCTGGGGGTCACCCCCCCCCCCGCGGCGCGCTCCCATAACCTCATTTATTATAGAAAACGGTTATCCAATAAGAAGGTAAAATTAGTGCGATTATGACATTTTAAAGTTATTCCATGTTGTTGATTCAGGTTAAAGAGGACTTTGCACAAGTAGCTTCCACAGCTTGTTTTTGTTTGTAGTTCGTCTTGTAATTGTGTGTGATCAACTTCAGTAGAGCCTTCGCAACTGGTGGTAAATCTGTTCGTGATTCAAATTGACCATCGAGGAATATCCTGGCTCCATTTCTCTTTTCTGTTAGCGTGACTGTAAATGGTCCAAGTCGGACCGAAATGTCGTCGTAAGCTCCTCTCTCCTATTTGCGGGTTATTTGTGTATTGTAAAATCCTTCATACGCTACCGTCCTCCCACAAGACCACCAGTCATTAATCTTGTCTCACCCGCACATTTCTAAGTTGTTTGTTAAGGTAGTAGATGACACTTGGTTTGTGTTGTGGTGTGTTGTGTTGTGTTGTGTGTGTTGTGGGTTGTTTGTGTGTGTGTGTCTCGTGCGTAGTCTCACCTAGCTTGTACTCACCTAGTTGAGGTTAGCGGGGGCGTCCCGAGCTTCCTGGCCGCGTCTTCACTGATCTACTTACTAGGTCACTCTCCCTAGCCGTGAGCTTTACATCTCTGCTTAAAGCTGTGTATATTGTGTAGAATTTTTAGGATTTCAAGATGCTTTCTATGTTCTTCGTATGTTATGTGGTGCACCCGTGTGTGTGTGTGCGCGTGTGTGTGCGCGCGCGCGCGTGTGTGTGTGTGTGTGTGTGTGTGTGTGTTGTATTAGTGACTGTGTGCATATCTGTGTGCGCGCGTCTGTGTATTGTGTATGAATTTTTAGGAATTTCAAGATGCTTATCATAGTTCTTCCACGTATTCATTGTGTGCACCAATTTAATGACTGTTACATCAGTTAATGAATTTCTGGAAGGATTTTTTGAAGTGTGGGTGATTATATTATTGTTTGCACGTGCATCTTGTAACACTTGCTGAGGTGCAACATTAAGAGGGAGGATACACTTAGTTGAACTCTTCGTGTTATAACATGTATTGCAAGCTTCCTGACGTGATACCACTTGCTGCAAGCTTCCTGACGTGATACCACTTGTTGCAAGTTTCCTGACGTGATACCACTTGTTGCAAGCTTCCTGACGTGATACCACTTGTTGCAAGCTTCCTGACGTGATACCACTTGCTGCAAGCTTCCTGACGTGATACCACTTGTTGCAAGCTTCCTGACGTGATACCACTTGTTGCAAGCTTCCTGACGTGATACCACTTGTTGCAAGCTTCCTGACGTGATACCACTTGTTGCAAGCTTCCTGACGTGATACCACTTGTTGCAAGCTTCCTGACGTGATACCACTTGTTGCAAGCTTCCTGACGTGATACCACTTGTTGCAAGCTTCCTGACGTGATACCACTTGTTGCAAGCTTCCTGACGTGATACCACTTGTTGCAAGCTTCCTGACGTGATACTTGTTGCAAGCTTCCTGACGTGATACTTGTTGCAAGCTTCCTGACGTGATACTTGTTGCAAGCTTCCTGACGTGATACTTGTTGCAAGCTTCCTGACGTGATACTTGTTGCAAGCTTCCTGACGTGATACTTGTTGCAAGCTTCCTGAAGTGATACTTGTTGCAAGATTCCTGACGTGATACTTGTTGCAAGCTTCCTGACGTGATACTTGTTGCAAGCTTCCTGACGTGATACCACTTGTTGCAAGCTTCTTGACGTGATACACTTGCTGCAATCTTAATGACGTGATACCACTTGTTGAAAGCTTCCTGACATATAAGTGTTGCAAGTTAACACTTGATACCAGGTGTTGCCAGTTGGTACAAAGTGTTGCCATTTGGTGCCAAGTGTTGCCACTTGGTACCAGGTGTAGCGAGGTTCCTTAACTCCACTTGGACTAATCACGGTACGGGTGGGGACTGAACTCGCGGCAAGTGAGTATTGAAATCCAGGCCAGTGCAAAAGCCACTGGGCCAACTGGATGCAATAAGATTCACCCAAATAGGTGTATTTATACACCATAGGGGGTTAGCATGCGCCACCACTGTGACCACAAATGCAAGTTTTTGCAGATGAATCTCTCGCCAGCGTGGCCGTGACGAACAGGCTGGGTGGAGGAGTGGCGATGTATGTCACAGATAATTTAAATTGTTGTGTTAGACAAGATATAAGATAAGAAACATCGGACACAGAATCTGTCTGGCTACAGTTTCTTGAGGGTCGTGAAAAATTAATTTTGGGTGTGATATATAGGCCCCCAAACCTTGATAGGGAGTGCAGTAAGCTGTTATGGGACGAAATTCAAAAGGCATCTAGATATGAAAATGTTGTGTTAATGGGAGATTTTAACTTTAGACAAATTATTGGAACAATGTGACAAGAAATCCTGAGCCTAGTGACTTTCTTGATATGGTTCAGGATTGCTTTTTAAAACAGTTTGTGACAACCAACTAGAGGAAACAACCTGCTTGACTTGATTTTTTGCCAACAAAGAATCACTAATTAATAATCTTGAGGGTAATGATGAGCTTGGAAAAAGTGATCACAAATTAGTTAGTTTCAATATATCATGGAATTACCCAGATAACTGCAGTCAAGTCTCTGTCCCAGACTTCTGTTTGACCGACTTAATGGGACTGAGAAATTACCTGGGTGGGCTAAATTGGGATGACCTGACTATGGGTCAGGTAGGTGTTGATGGTTGCCAAAATGACGTATTTTAGAGTGTAGTTCTAGCTGCCCAGACAACTTTTGTTCTGAGTAGGGAAATTAGATCTAACAAAAATGAGCCCAAATGAATTAACAATAGATTAAAGCATCTCATTGGTCAAAAGAGAGGCATATATAGGCGTATCAAAATCAATATATTCAATTAAAGAGAGAGAAAAAAAGAATAAGAAAAGCAAAAGGGTAAGTAAGATCAGGGACAAGATAGGCCCACTTAGGAGTAACTCAGGTCAGATCACTGACAGTGATAAGGAAATGTGTGAACTTTTCAATACTTCCTTCCTCTCAGTTTTTACTCAAGAAGATACTAGCGAAATTCAAGAAATAATAAATTATGTAGAACAGGACGATAAACGATGCACGATTAGGGTAACAAGTGACATGGTCCTCAGACAAATAGAGAAACTAAAACCTAACAAATCCCCAGGCCCTGATGAACTGTTTGCAAGGGTTTTAAAGGAATGTAAAGAGGAACTCGGCATACCTTTGGCTAATCTTTTCAGTATATCACTACAAACTGGCATAGTGCCAGACAAGTGGAAAATGGCAAATATAATACCTATTTACAAGGGAGGTGACAGGTCCTTAGCTTCGAACTACAGACCAATAAGCCTTACCTCCATAGTTGGAAAATTTATGAGATCAATAATTGCCAAGGCAATTCGTATCCATCTTGAAAGGCATAAATTGATTAATGAATCTCAACAGTTTTACAAAGGGGCATTCCTGTCTTACGAATTTACTAACTTTCTTCACTAAGGTATTTGAGAAGGTAGATCATGGTATTGAATATGATATTGTGTATATGGACTTCAGTAAGGCTGTCGATAGAGTTCCACACCAGAGGCTATTGAGGAAACTTAAGGCACACGGAATAGGAGGAGAATTTTTTCCTAGGTAGAGGCATGGTTGACAAATAGACAGCAGACAGTTTGCATAAATGGGGAGAAATCAGAATGGGGGCACGTCACAAGCAGTGTTCCACAGGGGTCAGTGTTAGGCCCCTTATTCAAAATTTACATAAACGACATTGATGAGGGAATTAATAGCAACATAAACAATTTTACTGATAACACTTAAATAAGCCGTTCAATTCATTCTAATGAGGACAGAGCACTCCAGGATGATTTGGATAGACTGATGCAGTGGTCGGAGAAGTGGCAGATGCAGTTTAATATAGACAAATGCAAAGCTCTAAATGTTACAGGAAAATAACTATGCCACATATAAACTAAATAATGTAGATCTTAATATTACTGATTGCGTAGAGGATTTAGGAGTTCTGGTTAGCAGTAATCTAAAACCAAGACAACAGTGCATAAGTGTTCGCAATAAAGCTAACTGAATCCTTGGCTTCATATCAAGAAGTATAAATAATAAAAGTCCTCAGGTTGTTCTTCAACTCTATATATCCTTGGTTAGGCCTCATTTAGATTATGGTGCACAGTTTCGGTCACAGTATTACATACAGAATGGATATAAATGCACTGGAAAACGTACAAAGGAGGATGACAAAAGTTGATCCCATGTATCAGAAATCTCCCATATGAGGATAGACTGAGGGCGCTGAATCTGTATTCTTGAAAGGCGTAGAATTAGGGGGGGATATGACTAAGGTGCATAAATGGAAAACGGGAATAAATAAAGGGGATGTAAATAGCGTGCTAAAGAATATCTAGCCTAGACAGGACTCGCAGATTCCTGAAGGATATAGGAAAGCACTGGTTTGGTAATAGTTGTGGATGAGTGGAACAAACTCCCGAGTACCGTCTTAGAAGCTAAGACTGTGTAGTTTAAAAAATAGGTTGTATAAATACACGAATGTGTGTGGGTGGGTGTGAGTTGGACCTGAGTAGCTTGTGCTACTAGGTCAGATGCCGTGCTCCTTCCTAAGTGAATGTGACTTGACTTGACCTGACTAGGTTAGGGCTTTGGCTTAAGCCGGTCGGAGAATTGGACCTGTCTCGCATAGGCCAGTAGGCCTGATGCAGTGTTCCTTCTTTCGTATGCTCTTATGTTAACTCTAGCTCAAGTTCCCTCAAAGCCGTCATTATGAGT
Organism: Cherax quadricarinatus; assembly: GCF_026875155.1. NCBI lineage: Eukaryota > Metazoa > Arthropoda > Malacostraca > Decapoda > Parastacidae > Cherax > Cherax quadricarinatus. Next base: position 31,712,843 of record NC_069440.1, read on the forward strand.
ATTCACTTGTATACTCCATCCACTCTGGCGACCATTAGACCTTAACATCCCCACTTAGTCTGTTATTGCCACTTGGTGAGTACTTAACCCACTTACCCACAGTGGCTACCACTAGACATAAGAATATAAAATTGATGACGACTTGGCCTTCCACTTCTTCTACAACTACCCCTTAACACCCCCATTTGAACCATGTTCCTTCCATTTGCTGAATGATCTACCCACTCTAGTTCCACTCTTCCTGATAACTCTTCCTTTCCATCTGCGCGCACTCAGAAAAGTTGCATGTTTTTACTCTGACAATAAAGAGTCATTATATACTATTGTGTGTGGTATCAAAAGTTGTGTCTGCTGTTGAGCTAAAAGCCTAATTAAGTAACAGATGTTGATAATAGTGGTTTACAGTAGTTAGATATTTTATAGTTTTACCCTAGTTGTGGAGTGTGTATATAATATATATAATATATATATATATATATATATATATATATATATATATATATATATATATATATATATATATATATATTATATATAATATATAACTTTCGTTGCCAGAAGATATGAAAATTTTCAACCCTCTCGATACAATGCAGATTTTAGCAGCATCGTATTATTTCAATTAAGAGTGAAAGTGAGACTTGCGTACTATGTGAAGATGATTTAAACATAGAGGAAAGAATATGGGAATTGTTGAACTGTTAAGAAAAGAATGAGATAATACATAACTAGGCTCTTGAATTAAGAACTTTTTTAATGAATTGTTATTGTATACTTCAGTGCGTTCATACACATTATGAACATCTGCTTTTTAACTTGACTCCAGTGGCTAACGCGACGGTCTGGAGTTTTGAGACTCTCTGACCGCGGGTTCAAATCCCGCCCGTGGTATGATCTGCTATTTAACATTTATATTTGTTATAACATTTAAGATAATCACCAAATGTACAATTTCCGATTATATGATAGAATATATTTAAATATGATTATTTATTTAAGTAAAGAAAATAGTTTTTATATAGTACAGTAGGTAAAACTTTATCCAGCCTTGATTCGTTTATACAGTTTAAGACAACATTATGTATGTGGATCCCCGGCCATGCCGCAGTTTAGTAAAGGATTCAGAACCACTTGTTCGGTGCTTTTATTAATTTATATACATGTATTTTAAATTATAACACACACTAATACTTGATTTATTTTCAAAGTTGTTTACATTAGAAGAATTCATATATTCGAAGCTACTGCGATGAAAATCACAGTTGTTTACTCGTTGCTGGTGAGACACTATCTCAGGAATTAAACAACTCAACATAGATAAATCCTAGTTTACCTTCCATTTTACAGGCCTTCCCTGAGGGAGGGTTTCTTGGCGCTGTTAGGGGGATCTTGATGCTAGATATTGCACCGAGCTTCCCCTTCATGGTAAGACATGCGCATTGCGCAGTAGTTAGTGTGGAAAATTAAATTTACCTGGATGTAACTCATAAGATACATACCAGTAAATGGTAACGAAGATAATTGTTCTTTATCAAGGTTACAGAAACAAGTAGGAATTTTAGGACACCTAGGTCGCAAAAAATGTCCTTCGATACCTACCATAATCTATCCACAAGTCACTCTGGACCTATATTAATTTCAAATGAAATATACATCACCAGGAATTCTGGTAAAAATTAATATAAATATGTGGACTGTATGTTACAAATAATAAATGATTACATATACACATGTAACAGAAGGAGAATTTATGATCATAACACTCACCAATTTGTCTGGAGATTACTGTGTATCTTACCAACCCCCTGCCTAAATTTATGAAGAAAATACTGGCCAGAATTCCAACATAAATATAAAGACATGACTTAGCTGGGGTTCTGAAGCTGTCCTGCCCATCTGCTTAATGCTCACTTTATGCAGGACTGCAAATCCAACAATTTCGGCTCCTATTTGAGAGGTTTTAAGCCCAATATAACCCCTAGAGCGACGAATATTTATGCACATGACACTAATGTGCTTGTATCACATTCAGAAACAATGGTGTCTCCTCTCTGCTCCTCAGTGCAGGTGCAGAGATTCCCTGTCGGTTCACTTCTTTAAAATACACTTTAGAGCAATAGTAATGTATTAATCAGGTATATTTACATTATAAAAAATATACAGCATATTTTTGGGGAAATTATTTTCCACAGTTAGGTTGCGCATGTATCTTGTCAACTTGTTCGTATTGTATATCAGTGTTAAATTCACTCCTCTTCATAGATGGAACCCGATTGTTTCCCATTCTCCCAGGCGCTGTATCAAACCTACGGGTAGGGAGCTTCCTCCTCGAATGTACAGATAATCTCAGGCCCTATGTAACTTACGGGTTTAGCTGTTTCCAGAGCTAACCATATACAAAGAGTGGGAAAATTAAATAGCTGGTCTATATACGGTATCTAGTAAAAGCTTAGGAACATGTGCAGATTAGAAAGTGTTCTAATAAGTTACGAAAGGGGTGGTGTATTTATTTAAAAAAATGAAGTATTTTCACCTTAAAATGTGAAAACCCATCACTAATGAACGGAAAATGTTGCCAGCTGAGTTTACTACAATCCACGTGAAAAAAACCACAGGTATTTTTTTAAACAGAGAAACTAACTAAAAGAAGACAAACCTGAAAAACAACTGTGTATGTACTTGCCTAGTTGAGGTTGCAGGAGTCAAGCCCAAGCTCCTGGCCCGCCTCTTCATTGCATGTGTGCGTGCGTGCGCAGATATACGGGCAGTGAACACCGAACTCGGTATTCACGCATTAGGATCAAACCAAGGAACTAACAATCCCGATATCCAAAACATCCCAAACGGTAAATCCTCATTTGTCTGTGTTAATGTTCAAGGTTTTACAACAAATGAAAGTAGCAAAATTTACTACATACTCATTGGCCACTTAATTAGGTACACCCTTCTATTACTGGGTAGCCCCCCCCCCTTTTTTTGACCCCAGAACACTGAATTTTTCGTGGCATGAATGCAACAAGGTGCTGAACTGCTCACTGGATGTTTTGTGTTTTTTTTACAAGATTCTCTAGAGCGTTGTGCATGAAAATCCCGGATTAGCAGCTTGTGAACTACTCAAACCACTTCGTCTGACAGATTCCACGGTCAAGGTTAGATCATATTTCTTACCCATTCTGATGTTTGGTCTGAGCAACTGAACTTGACCACGTCTGCATGCTTTTAGGCACTGAGGTGCTGTCACGTGATTGGTTGATTAGATATTTGCATTAACGAGCAGCTATAAAGGTGTACCTAATAAAGGGGCCACTGAGTGCAAGGAGGCTCCTCACAAAAGCAAAGTCAGTGTTTGGAGAATTTATAAGAAACACATACAAGGTATATTTTAGACAGTTGTGTATGTAAGAGAAATTAATTACGGATGTAAGACTCATTTTCTTTCTTAGAACTATTGAAATTGTCAAATGACACATTAGAAATACTAAGTATTAACGTGAAGAATAAAAATCTAATAACTATCACTGTACATCAACCAACGTCAACAACGGCAGAGGAATTCGTTGAATAATTAAAGAAGATTGCTGTACTGAAAACTCTTGAAAACTCTCCACCAAATATTCTCTTTGGAAACTTCAACCTCCTAAATGTTAAATGTTAAATGGTAGACAGCAGGACCTGGAAACACGCTAACCCATCACACATACAGGGAATTTGAATAAATAGTTTAGAAAAATCGATAAGTTGATAAAGGAGATATTTTTGCCGCATTTGGATTTTTTATTCTGGAAACTTTTCGCCAGCCATTGGCTGCTTTACTCCAACGTAGAGAAAGAGTGGAAGATGAGGAATTTAAGGTAATCAGTCCCTCAGCCTGGAGTCGATGTGTTCAGTCTATCGATCTTATCATGATTGATGGACTGAACACAACTCCAGCTGAGGAACTGATTACTTCAAATTCCTCATCTTCCACTCTTTCTCCACACTGGATTGAAGAAGCCACTGAGTGACAAAACATTTCCAGAATAAAGGAATCGAAATGTTGCACAAGTGTCTCATTTATCATACAGGGAATTGATGTCAAAATTTTGCTTTGAACGAAGAGATAAGAGAACATACAAGAAATGAAAGCACAAAAGCCATCATCCTATCTTCACACCACCAAAGCATGTCTAGTAAAAGACAAGAAATTCTGCACTACATGTGGTAGTGAGGGACACACCTTCAGTTCCTGTACCGCTGCTGCTCCAACACAACCAGCGTGTTTAAACTGCAAAAGCAACGATCACCATACACTGGCAGCAAAATGTCCTACTAGAAAGGACATTATGAAGAAAACACAAGATGCAGCACAGAAAATATCTAATAACAAGTCACCAACGTATGCTGCAGTTGCAAAGTTGCAAGCAGACACTACAAAATTACTTCAAGCCTCTACTCAACCCGCCTCCACCACCACCACCACCACCACCACCACCATCACTCCTCCAACATGTGACGTAACAAACATCCACTACTGTCTGCTATACGCTCATATGCAGAACATGGCTGTACCTGGATCCTTCAACACTACCATCAACGAGTTATTTGCTTTGAACAACATGCCAGCATTTATATTTCCAGCACCTCCACCTTCTGAAGAAATTCTCAAATTCACCAAGGACTTAGTCGCCACCTCTGCTGCAGTAGTTCGGCCACCACCACCAACTAGTGACATCACTCCAACAACGTCCAATGAGAAGCCTCCACCGCCACCACTCCTCATTGAAACCCACCAGAAACATCTTCCTATTCGTCTACTGAAGTTGACAACGTATCTTCACTTCCACCTTCAGCACTTAATAAGAAAGAAAAACCAGCACCAACAACACCATCTTAAGACTCGACATGATAAGGATGCAGATGAAGATACTGAAAAATATTGTGAATGAAATGGAATCAACTTCTACACAGAAAATTATCCTCAAGATATGCTGCTTTCTGAACTTCATTCTCACCTCATCCAAAAGAAAGTAAAGTTTACTATCGATTCTTCTTGCATAGCTTCTGGTAAAATTCAACTTTCTACTATTCTACAGTACACTGAAGACCGACTAGAAGAAAAAGATTCCCGCTATCCCCAATCGCTGACACGTCTAAATATGATCCCTCTACAACGTTTTAAACGTCTTGAAAATGGAACCGAATTCAAATTTCCAATACACATCGTATAACGCCACAACTCCAAGTAACCACCAAACCTCTATGAACTGACCAATCAACGATGGCTTCTCCCTTGTCGCCTGCAGCCACCTATCACCATCAAGTCGCAGTTATCTTCCACCCAGCAAGATGCAGTCAGCACCTGCAGAGTTTCTGTTGCCTCCTACATCGTCTTCGTCAGTGTTTCTCCAGGCTTAGCAGTTGGGTCTAGTCCTGACTCCTCTCTTCGACTCAAGACATTCCTTTCACCGTCTATTCTTCGCCCTGTCCCCACTTGCCCCTCGCCTCTCGTGGGTCCTTACCTGTGAGTCTGTGTTGTTGTTAGGAAACGGGTTTGTGAACTGAATAAAAAAAAAAGTGTATGCCTCAAGAGAGGAAAGATAATCTGCACGGAGAGGTTAGGATGTAGAGCAGTAAGTTGCACAAAAGAAGCAAAAGAGCCATTCAGGAAATCGCAGAATCTTTAAATTTCTACACATACTCAAAATCCAGCGCAAAAAAAAAGTTTGTGTAACTGGCTCGCTAATCATAGGAGGTTCATAAACCGATGACGAAATGTAAATGAAGGAAATTTTGAAACTGTTGTGAATCATGCTCATCAACCCACTACACAACGGGAGAGTTGAGGATCCAGATGGGTTCTCTTATTACCTCTGCCAACCTTACAATCATGTACATGACAGCCCAGATTTTCCAGAATTCGAAAATTGTATACAAAACGCACTGACACATGGAACACCAGGACCTGGTTTAAGAAACTTTAAAGAGGTGTCAAATACCAGTAGCACAAGTACTGAGTATTCTTTGGAATACAAACATAGCAGCTTCTCTGAACAAGAGGCAGTAGAGCAATGCCCCCCCCCAAAAAAAAAAAAATGACCAATAGAGATAACATCTCACACAAGTTGGATGAAGACAAAAATGCAGTACAATACGGTCTTACTGAAAACGTTTCCCCCACACAATGGGCTTTATCAAGTCACAAACAAATTACCTGGGGAGAAAGGATGAGTGTGTGTATAAAGATAAAACTGGTCAGTTAGCAAGAACTCGTTTAAAACTAATTCCTTTCTAGAATATTTTCTTATACAATTTAAGATATATATTTTTTTCATTGATGTTAATGTATAAATTAATAATTTTGTACCAAAAGAAACTTAGAAAACTTACCTAACCTTATTATAACAAGCGCAGTTTAATTTAGCCTAATCTAACTAAATATATTTTAGATACGTTTACAATAATTAATAATAAACACAAGGAAATATATATTTTTTGTTAGGTTCAAAAATTATTGCATACACAAATTTTCGCTTGCCTTATTCGGCAAGAAGAGTGTTGCTATTTAAGCAAAAATAGCAAGTTTAACCTGTTCGGCACGAGAGAGAGACAGACGGACACACACACAACACAATGCACACATACACACACACACACACACACACACACACACACACACACGGACACACACACACACGGACACACACACAGGACACACACACGGACACACACACACCGGACACAACACACACACGGACACACACACACACACACACAACACACACACGGCACACACACACACACGGACAACACACACACGGACACACACACGACACACACACGGACACACACACACACGGACACACACACACGGACACACACACACAACGGACACACACACACACGGACACACACACACAGGACACACACACACACAAGGACACACACACACACGGACACACACACACACGGACACACACACACACGGACACACACACACGGACACAACACACACACAGGACACACACACACACGGACACACACACGGACACACACACACACGGACACACACACACGGACACCACACACACGACACACACACACACACACACGGACACACACACACACGGACACACACACACACACACAAAACACACACACGGGCGCGCGCGCGCGCGCGGAAAAAAGGAAACACAGCTAAGGGGAATGTCCTATGAAGAAAGGTTAAGGGAAATTGGTCTGACGACACTGGAGGACAGGAGGGTCAGGGGAGACATGATAACGACATACAAAATACTGCTTGGAATAGACAAGGTGGACAGAGACAGGATGTTCTAGAGATGGGATGCAGAAACATGGGGTCACAATTGGAAGCTGAAGACTCACATGAGTAAAGGGATGTTAAGAAATATTTCTTCAGCCACAGAGTTGTTAGGAAGTGGAATAGTCTGGCAAGCGATGTAGTGGAGGCAGGAACTATACATAGTTTTAAGACGAGGTATGATAGAGCTCATGGAGCAGGGAGAGGGAGGACCCAGTAGCGGTCAGTGAAGAGGTGGGGCCAGCAGCTGAGTCTTGATCCCTGCAGCCACAATTAGGTGAGTGTACACACACACAAACACACATAGCCACACATAGACACACATACAGACACACACACAGACGTGTACACACACACACACACACAGTAGTCAGGAAGTGGAATAGTTTGGGAAGCGATGTAGTGGAGGCAGGATCCATACATAGCTTTAAGCAGAGGTACGATAAAGCTCATGGTTCAGGGAGAGTGACCTAGTAGCGACCAGTGAAGAGGCGGGGCCAGGAGCTTGGACTCGACCCCTGCAACTTCAACTAGGTGAGTACACACACAAACACACAAAGTGAGCGTAGTGACCTGATGAGTCTGGTGAGGTATGTTGAAACTAATTATGTACAACCCTGGGGTTGTACAATGCACATATCTTATTCATCAACCTATTGGTATTGTATATCATTAATGTAAGTCAGCTGACCTACCTTTTTTTTGAGTATACAATAATGCAAAGGCTGCGAAGACCACAAAAACGACTGGGTGGATAATTTTCTAATGAGAGATAATACCAATGGTGACACTGTTCAAGTTATTTGTGCTCCCTGGTGTACAGTTTATTCAGTGTTAAGTTCTCTATTCATAGCGTACATGGAAGAGAGAGTAGAGGACTTTAGTGAGCACTGAGGTTGCCTCTTGAGAAGAAATTATTACTGTCTAGGTTGAGAACTAGGGTGCATTATTCAAGCATCTGAGGCAAGGATAGTAGGACCGGGGACTCTCGTCCCACCCTCCACTCCCTCCGGCCAGTGACACCATGAAAACCAGGGGATAGGGGATATACGAGCGCAATACCATACTGGAAAAATGGAAGTGGACTACGACTCCCTCTAATACTTTTTTTCTATCTTGTGTTGTTCGACTGCCATTCAGAGCTGTGTATGCCAATGGTTCTACTTCCAGTCACCACTATAGCTTTACTAACAGATACCTTGGTGCAAGTGAATATCCACCACTACTAACACGACCATCTACTGCTAACATTACTACTGTTAATTTGGTCGGCTTGTCAACTAATCGTCTGATGCAGCTACTGAACAGACATTAGGAATCCGTTAATTTCAGTTTGTCCCAGCAAACTGAAATTCGCTGAATCCTATACTTGCAAGTTTATTATTTAGATGGTTCATAAATAATTGTGTTATCTTTCCACTACAACTTAGACGGTGACACTGACGACAGTGATGCTAACGACAGTGATGCTAACGACAGTGACGCTAACGACAGTGATGCTAACGACAGTGATGCTAACGACAGTGACGCTAACGACAGTGATGCTAACGACAGTGACGCTAACGACAGTGACACTAACGACAGTACACTAACGACAGTCACACCGTTCAGAATTTCCATTCTGCTCTCATCCTGTTAGAAAATGAATTTTTGTGTTGCATCTTCTGCCTTGAAATTTCATTCCATTGTATCACTTTATGGGCTTGTTTTACAGGTCAAATAGTTCGTAGTTGTTGAGTGTGTTAAGCCTTTCAATATGTTAATGGTTGGAATTATTTTTTTTTTCACATTGTTTCTGAGTACGAGTATGGTAGCTCTTCTCGGTACTCTATTATATAATTTGAAACTAAAACAGGAAGGCAGATAACTGTGTTATCTGGCGGAGATAAATGGTATAAAATATCGACACACTGGAGTAAACACAAATGTAGTATAATGCGATGCTTTATTGACCACGTTTCGCCCACACGGTGACGTGGAGAGTCAGGTGGGGAATGCTGAAAAGGACCAGCACGGGATGGGCAAGTAGACTTGTTTTTATGAAGGATAACGATGAAGTTCCCTGGCGAGGGATTCAGCAATGTTGTAAAAGCCGTTGTTTTGGTTGAAATTGTTAGACATAGATGTGATGATTGCAAGATTCTGCGACACTGAGTGTCTTCCTGGCGATGAATCTTACGCCTCTGTAGTTAATAAAATTATTGAAGTTTCGGTGTAAAACTCAGGCATTCCTGAAATTGTCCATTCTGCCTGCGTATTGGTGTTCTGAAATATGTGTTTGGAGGTCTCTGAATGTCTCGCCCACGTATAATTGGTTGCAGTCGTTGTAAGGGATTATGTATACCCCTGTAGAGCACTGAACCTTGTGGTGTCCCTTACTAGTGGATGTGGAAGTAGATACATGGAATGAGGTATTGGAAATATTTGGTCTGGGAAGAAGGCTCTTTTATCGAACAAGTATTTTCTAAACTTCAATGTCCTGATCACTTCATTAGAGACTGCAGACACCGTGCGTATAACATCTTCAACTCAGACAAAATATTACCGAGAGGAGATGCATAGTCCTCCCGACCAACTCCGTTGTCAAACACGTATCTTAACATTTTTTTCGATACCTTATTCCAAGTATGTACCTCCACATCCACCACCACCAAAGATATTACCAGTAAAGGACACCACCAGGCTCAATCCTCTGCAGGGAAGCAACACTCAATGTCGTAGGATCTTGGAATCATCACTCGTCTGTAATTTCAACCAGAACAACGGCTTTTACAACATTGTTGAACCCCTTGCCAGGGAACTTCATCGTTATCTTAAATAGCAACCAACCTACTTGCCCATCCCGTGCAGATCCTTCTCAAATCCAACCTTCTCAACATTCTCCACCTGACTCTCCACCTCATTATGCTCCCTATATATACTCATGTACTCTCTGCTTAGGTTGTTTGTGACTTGATATAACTCATTGTTTACCTACAGTTGATGTTAAGCTAGTGGGACGGTAGTTGAGGGTAGTCTTAGCACTATTATTTGTTTAATATTGGGAAACGTTTGCTGGTTTCCAATCCCTTGACACTTATCTTTTTAATGATTTGTTAAATATTACCGTTAGTGGATAGGCGATTTGGTTTTTCTGTTTTTCTTTAAACTTGGGCAGGAAAAAACCCCTCTGCTCCAGTGATTTGTTGATATTTAGCTTCACAAATTTTTTTATTTCGAGGGTAAAAAAATTTAACCTTTAATAATAAAATCTTTAAAAAATTTAATGATTGGAAGCATTATGTTTTGTTTACCCGGGAAATACAGCTAAAAAGGGCTGCTTTCATTATTAAACCCGTTTTCTCTTATTTTTCCCGTTACCCCCTTAAAATTTGGGGTTTGCTTGCGGGGGGGCCTTCTTCCTTCTGACTTTTTGAAGCAAAATTTTTTGGGTTACATTTGTGCAATTTTTTCTTTCAAATTTTCCTTGTGAGGATGTTTATTTCTTTTTCCCAAAACCATATGAAAATTCAAAAATGGCAAGAAATTTTAAGCTAAAAAAACCCGTGGATATATTTACTGCCCGCATGAAGTTTAATTTTCTTTTTGGACTGTTGGAGCCTCCAGTGTTGGGAAGGGGTTCTCCAAGCAAGTGGTGTGTGGGGGTGTGTTGGTGTGTGTGTTTTATATATATATATGCAATAAGACACAGGGGGAACAGGTGATTTCATTTATAAATATATATAATATATATATATATATATTTTTATATATTTATATATATATATATTTTATATATTTTAAAATTTTAATATATTTTATATATTTTAAAAATTATTTTTTATATATATAATAAATATATTATATATATATTTTTATACACACCACCATACCCCTCTCATCGGGAGTTTTCTTTGTTGTACCCTTAATAGTTTTTTGGCCCTTATTATTTTTCCCTTTTATATCCAGGGGGGAAGTGGAATAAGAATCTTTCCTCCGTAACCCTTTGATGTTTTTAAAAGTAAATTTAAAAAACCCCCTTTGGAAAAAAAGGGGGCTAAAAAACCCCCTTTTCCTGAAATTTAAACTAAAAAGAAAAAGGGGAAAAATTTGTAAAAAGGGGGGAAGGGTCTGAATGGGGCGGATGTTGTGCAAATGGAAAAGAAAGAGACGATTGTGGTTGTTATGAATGGAAAAAGCTGGATTTTCCTGGCTTTAAGTGAAACAAAGTAAAGGGGGGTGGGGGGGAAAGGTTTCAATGGGGGAGGAAAAAAGGGTTTTATTAGGAAAGGGGTTTCAAAAAAGAGTTAGAGTTTAAAGAAGGGTTCCCAATTTAATGTTAAAGGGATAAGATTTGGGGGGAAAAAGGGATTTAAAAAATTGTTTAATTCAAGTATTTTGTTGGATTTAAAAAAAAGGTTAAAATGTAAAAAAGTGGGTTAAAGTAACCCTTTTATGTGCACCTGGGAAGAGAGAAGTGTAGAAAAGAGGAGCTTTTGGGGAAAATGTTGATTTTAAAAGAGGGGGGATTTTTGAACCAAGGGGAAAAGGTCCCTTGGGGGTTAGGGTTTTGCAATGTTTTAAAAGGGGGGAAAAAATGTGGAGGGGTATTAGTAAATTTGGGGTTTTGCCGGGGGGAAAATTGTAAAGGGGGGACCCTTTTAATTGGGGCTTGTGAAAGAAAGAGTTTTGGGTTTTAATAAGTAAAAACATATTTTAGGGAAAAAGAGGATAAAAAATATTAAAGGCATGATGTAGCACGTAATGAAAAGTAGTTTGCCCAGTTATGTATTGGTGGAAAAAAGGTTGAGGGGTTTAGGTCCAGGTTTGAAACCGTTTATAGAGGGGCAGCTGATATTCGGATCTTTTATTTTTTTGTAGCTACAGTTAGAGTAAGAGGTAGAGGGGGAAAAAAGGGGAAAAAATGGCAAAATAAGAAGAGGGAGGTGAAAGTTTTAAAAAATAAGGGAGGGCAAAGTTCGGGTGAGTTTTAAAGAACTTTGGAAAAAAAGGTGGGTGGTGAAAGAAAGGTTAGTGTGGGGGGGGGGGGGGGGGTTTTGAAGAGGGTTGGATGAGTTTTAAAAATGTATTTATTAGAATGTGGGGCGGGAAAGTTTGTGGTTATAGGAGGGTGGGCCCCAGGAGGGAAAAGGGGGTGATTGGGGAATGTTTAAAAGGAAAGGGTGTGAAAAAAAAGAAAAAAAATTTTAGTTTTATGGGGGGTTTTTTAAAAAGGGAGAAGTGTTTAAGAGCAGAGAAATTATGGGGGGTTAAAAGAAAGGTGAAGAGAGTAGTGAGATTGCAAAAAGGAGAGCAGATGTTAGTGGGAGGGCACTTTTCCAAAAAATTTAAGAAAATAAAAAAAAATTTTTGGGGATTTTTTAAAAAAGTTAAGAACCCCTGGGGAAAAGTAGGGGGGGATTTTTTTTTCCATTTTAAAAACAGTGGGGGGTTGTTAGTAGATGGGGAGAGGGGGGGGGGTATTAGGTAGATGGCGAGAATATTTTGGGGAAAACTTTTAAATTTTTGAGGAAAAAAGGGGAAAGGGCGGAAAATTTTCAGGGCCTGGTCAGGAGGTTTTTCCCCTTCTTTTAGGTTGAAGAAGAGCAAAAATGAAAAGTGGGGGGGGGGGTCCCGTAAAGGAAATTACGTAGAATGAAAGGGGGTAAAATCAGTTTGGAAAATGGGTGAGATCATGACAAAAATTTTTAAAAAGCAGTGGGGGGGATATATTTGTTGGGGGGTTTTGGTATTTTTTTTTTAATAAATGATAAAAGGGGGGGGGAAGGTACCTGGGGGTTTGGGCAGAGAGTATGTATATTTCCCTTTTACAAAAAAAAGGGGGAAAGGGGGAAAAAAAGAGATAGAAAAACTTTTTTCCTCAAAAAATTTTTACAGAGTTATCCCAGGAAAAAGTGTACGGAAAAGGGTCATAATTGAAAGAATTAGGGGTTTAAGACAGAATGTGGGGATTGGGAATGAGCAAGGGGGTTTTTTCGAGTGGGTAGGGGATGTGTAGATCAAGTTTTTTAACTTTGGGAAAATATTTTGTGAAAAGTTTTTTAGATAAAGGTAGGGAAGTTTTCATTGCATTTATGGATTTAGAAAAGGCATATGTTTAGGGGGTAGGGGAGCAATGTGGCGATTTTGCAAGTATAGGGAAAAATAGGTGGTAAAGTTACTAAATGCTGTAAAGTTTTTTGGGATAGTGAGGCTGAGGTTAGGGTGTTTTAGAAGAGAGGGAGAATTTCCCCGGGTTTAAAAAAGTGGGGTCTTAGACAAGGATGGAAATGTCCCGGGGTTTTTTTAATTTATTTATAATGGGGTTTTGAAAAAGAAGTAATGCTGGGGTTTGTTCGGGGAGGGGGGGGGTGGGTTTAAATTTAGGGGGAATTTTAAATAAAAAAAAGGGGAAATTTGGGTCACAGTTTTTTTTGCGGGATGATACTGTCCCTTAGGGGAGATTCCAAAGAAAAATTGCAAAGGTTAGTGGATGAGTTTGGGGAGTGTTTTGAAAAGGGTTTAGAAAGTTGAAAGTAAAACATAGAAAAGGGGGTAAGGGGGGATGAGGGTATCAAATGTTTAGATAAAGAAAAATTGGATATCAAATTGGGGAGGAAGGAAATATGGAAGAAAATGAAAGGGTTTTTTTTTACTTTTGGGGGTTGACGTGTTTGGCGGAGGGGGTTTATGAAGGAAGAGGTTTTAAACATAGAAAATTTATGGGGGAAAAAAGGGGGGTTTTAAATGGTGCGTTAGGTATTTTTTGGAGTCAAAAAAAAGTTATCTATGGAGGCAAAGAAGGGAAGGGATCAAAAAAATTTGTAGTACCAAAAAAACCCCCCCAATATGGGTGTGGGAAATTGGGTTGTGAATGCAGACGGGAGGGGGGCGGTTTTTTAGGGAGTTGGGGGATGTCCCGTCTAAGGGATTTTGAGGTGTAAAAATTATGCAGGAAAATTGGAGTGTGGAAAATTTGGAAAAGGTTTTTGGGGGTTAATAAAAAAAATTATCAGAGGGCCCGAAGGGGGTGTTGAGGTGGTTTTTGGGGGTTTTTGAGAGAATGGATCAAAGTTTGAATGAATGGAGAGCATTTAAAAATTTAAAAAAAGGAAAGGGGGGCGGGGTAGGGGTCCCTACTCGAAAAAAAGGGTGGGGGAAGGGGGGGAAGGGAGGTGTTTTTGGGCAGGGGCTTGGGGCTTCCAGAAAGGGGTGCATTGGGGGTGTTCGGGTAGGAGTGAATGGAAAAAGAAAGGTATTTGGGACCTGACGATCTGTTGGAGTGTGAGAGGGAATATTTTGTAAAATTTTTTTAAAAGGGGGAAACCCGGGTTTTTTTTAAAAAAGGCCCGGAAAATTTAGTCCCGGAAATGGGGGAAATCAATGCCCGCCCCTCTTTAAAAATTTTGGGGTATTAGCAGTTTGGAGGGATATGTTGTGTATCTTTATACGTTTTTATACTTCTAAAAATGTTGTGTTCTAAGAAACCCCTGCCCAAAAAAAGTGATTATGTGTGATTTTAAAGTATTTTCTTTTTGGGGAATTTTTTTTTGTTTTTGGGTCACCCGGGTCGGGGGGGGGGAGACGGTTTTGACTTTTTTGAAAAAAAAAAAAATTTTGGGGTTTGGGGTTTTATATATATACATATAAAATTTAATTTTATATAATAATATATTATATTATATATATATAAAATATATATATTTATTAAAATTATATATATATATATAATGTAAAACTTTGGTTCCCAAATTTGCAAGAAAATCACTTTTTAAAAATTTAAATCCTTTCTAAAAAAATTTTTCTTTTAAACCTTTTAAAAATTTTTTTTATTTTTGTTAATATTAAAAAAATTTAAAAATTTTTTAGCAAAAAAAAAACCTTGGAAACTTAAAAAGACCTTTTTTTATAACAAGGCAATTTATTTTTTTGCCTTAAACCAAAAAAATTTAAATTTTTAAAAAAGCTTCAATAAATTTAAAAAAAACAAAAGAAAAAAATTTTTTTCGTTTAAAATTTTGGATTTTTTTTTGTGAAATTATTTTAAAACACAAATTTTCGCTTGCCTTATTCGGCAAGACGTTTTCCGGGTAAATTTAAACCAAAAAAAGGGAAGTTTTACTTTTTTCGACGGGCTATGTGTATTCACTTTAAGGGGCCAAAAAATACACACTACCAAAAAAGTTGTTTGGGGGGAGAGAAAATGGGAAAGGGAAATGTAAAATACACCCCCGGCCCAGCGGGAGGGTTTACCATGGCCACAATAAAATATACTTTTTAAAAATATTAAAAACTTTTTAAAGGAAATTCCCCAAACAAATGTGCCTTTTTAAATCGGGTTTGCAGGAGATACCCAGAAAAAAAGTTTTGGAAGTTTTCAAAAGGGAAAATTTGGGGCCTACCTCTCCAAAGTGCCCGGTCAACCCCCTGAAAGGCTAAGTGGGGTTTAAAAGGTTGCCAAAACCAATTTAAACCCTTTTTAAAAAGGCAAATCGACAGAAAAACCCATCCCAGGCCTCACTGCGAAAGTATAAAAAAATCGAAAAACAGTCTCAGGTATATTTCGTTAGTTCAGTTAAAAAAAAAAAATAAAATAAATTTGGGGGTTGGTTAAAAGGGAAATACCATGACATTTTACAGGGGGTGAAACCCGGGTGATGCGTACTGCATCCCCTGAGGTTTTTTAAAAGGGTTTTTTCGTAACTTGGGGGGGCCCAAAATTTTGGTTTTTGTTGTGATTGGCATTGCTTAAACCACAAAAAATCTTTTAAAAAATTTAATAACGATTATTTAATGTGGGGGGGAAAATCACCCCCCGTGTCAGTAAACCACTGGAGTGGGAAAGGAAAATTTCCCAGGGGAGTCCAGTTAAAAACCCCTGTGAGTGAAGGTATTACCCAGTGAGTATCCCGTAACACCAGTGAAAAGGGGAAGGGAATTACCCCGGGGAGTATCAGTAAAAACCCCTATGAGTGAAGGGATTACCCAGTGGTTGTCGTAAACCATGGGTTTTTGGGAAATTTAAAATTTGGGGAGAGTTTCGGGGGGCAAATGCCCCGCGGCCCCGGGCTTTTGCCGGCCCCTGGTGGTCGGCCCCGATCAAAACCCCCCTTTTTGCTGCTGGCTGCAGCAAACCCAAAGTACGGGCCAAGCCCCGGTGATTTTAGGGGGAAATGACTTTAGGTGCTTGTCCAGTGCCGCTGTGAGTGAAGGTATTACCCAGTGAGTATCAGGAAAAACCCTGTGAGTGGGAAGGGAATTTTCCCCGTGAGTATCAGTAAACCACTGTGAGTGAAGGGGATTTCCCCTGAGTGTCAGTAAACCACGTGGTGAAGGTATTACCAAGTGAATCAGTAAGGCAATTTGGTAAAGGAATTACCCAGGAGTATCAGTAAACCACGTGAGTGAAGGTATTACCCGTGAGTGCGTAAACCCACTTGAGTGAGGTATTCCCCCTTTGAGTTCAAAAACCACTGGGTGAAGGAATTACCAGTGGTATCAAAAACCACTGTGAGGAAGGTATTACCAGTGAGTTCAGTAAACCACTATGGGAAGGTTTTCCCCAGTGAGTGTCAGTAAACCACTATGAGAAAAAGGGTATTTTACCCAAATGAGTGCGAACCACTGTGAGTAAAAGGTTTTCTAAAAAATCGAAAATTCACTCACGTGCCTTATTGAGTTATAGAAAATACGTTCCTCACAGTGGCTTACGCACTCACTGGGTAAACCTTTACTCAGGGTTTTTACTGCACTCATGGGTAATACTTCCTCTAGTGTTTACTGCACTCATGGGTAATCCCTTATCTAGTGCTTCTGATTCACTTGGTAATCCCTTTTACCAGGGGGTTTACTGCCCCCTGGGAATACCTTCCCTCATGTGGTTTACTGCACTCACTGGGAAAATCCCTTCCCCTCCAGGGGTTTATGACACTCACTGGGAATCCCTTCACTTTTTAGGGGTTTTATGAAATCACTGGGTAATCCCTTTCATCACAGGGTTTCGGGACACCCCACGGGTAATCCCTTCACTCATAGTGCCTTAGGGTTTCACTTGGTAATCCCCTTCACTCAAGTGGTTTATGACACTACTGGGTAATCCTTCACTCACAGTGGTTTTCTGACATCACGGGGAAATCCTTCATCTAGTCCCTTACGATTCATTTGGTAAACCTTCATCACAGTGGTTTATGCACTCACTGGGTAAATACCTTCATCACAGTGGGTTTATGATATAAACTGGGAAATTTCCTTCACTACAGGGTTTTATATCACTGGGTAATTCCTTCACTCACAGTGGTTTATGATACTCCTGGGTAATACTTCACCCCAAGTGGTTTCTGATATCACTGGGAAATCCTTCATCAGTGGTTTATGATTACCCCCTGGGTTTTCCTTCATCACGGGTTTATGATACCACTGGGTTTTTCCTTCACCACGGGGTTTACTGTACTCAATGGGAATCCCTTACTACGTGGTTTATGTATCCTGGGAAATTACCTTCACTCCAGGGGTTTTGATACTCCGGGGAAATTCCCTTCCCTCCAGTGGTTTACTGACACGGGGGTGATATTCCCCCCCAATTTAAAATAATTTGTTTTAATTTTTTAAGATTTTGTGGTTTAAGTCAATGCCAGATCAAACATAAACAAAACTTAGCGCCAGAGTTACGAGAAAACCCTTTTTAACCTCAGCGGGCAGTACTGCATCCCAGGATCACCCTGTCATGTCATGGTGACATTAAAATGGTAATGTGTCTTACTTAACAACACATGTCATGGATTTGCCTTACAAGCCCCAATTTTTTATTATTATTATTATTATTATTAATTATTATTTATTATTATTATTATTATTATTTTATGTACTAACGAGAATATACCCGTGATGATTTCGAGTTTTTTTTTAATTTCCAGTGAGGCCTGGACTAGGTTTTTTCTGTCGATTGCGTTATTATCTAGTAATCGTTTTGGCATGTGAGTGAAGGTATTATCTAGAATCAGTCCCACCAAGAGCCTTATTGGTTACTAGAAAATACCTTCACTCACGTGGCTACTGACATCACTGGGTAATGCCTTCACTCACAGTGCCTTACTGAAATCCTGGGGAATTTCACTCCGTGCCTTACTGACAATCCCTGGGTAATACTTCACTCAATGCCCTTTCTGGGGCACTCATGGGAATTCTTTTAAATAGTGCCTTACTATCTAGGACCGTTTGGCCCCTGTGAGTGAAAGATTACCCTTGGGGACTCAGTAAGGCACTTGAGTGAAGGTAACCCGGAATGTCAGTAAGGCATTTTGAGTGAAGGTTTACCCGTGAATGTCAAAAGGGTGGAGTGAAGGTATTACCCCGTGAATGTCAGTAAGCACTGTGAGGAAGGTATTACCCCTTGATGTCAGTAAGGCACTGTGAGTGAAGGTATTACCCGGAATGTCAGTAAGGCACTGTGATGAAGGGATTTCCCAGTGAAAGTAGTAAGGTGTGGTGAAGGTATTTTCCCCCGTGAATGTCAGTAAGGGTGTGAGTGAAGGGATTACCAGTGAATGTCAGTAAGGGCATGTGTTGAAGGTTATTACCCAGTGAATGTCAGTAAGGGCATGTGAGTGAAGGTATTACCCAGTGAATGTCAGTAAGGCATGTGAGTGAAGGTATTACGCAGTTGAATGTCAGTAAGGGCATCTGTGAGTGAAGGTATTACGCAGTGAATGTCAGTAAGGCACTGTGGAAGTGAAGGTATTACCCAGTGAATGTCAGTAGGCACTGTGAGTGAAGGTATTACCACAGTGAATGTCAGTAAGGCACTGTGAGTGAAGGTATTACCCAGTGAATGTCAGTACGGCACTGTGAGTGAAGGTATTACCCAGTGAATGTCAGTAAGGCACTGTGAGTGAAGGTATTACCCAGTGAATGTCAGTAAGGCACTGTGAGTGAAGGTATTACCCAGTGAATGTCAGTAAGGCACTGTGAGTGAAGGTATTACCCAGTGAATGTCAGTAAGGCACTGTGAGTGAAGGTATTACCCAGTGAATGTCAGTAAGGCACTGTGAGTGAAGGTATTACCCAGTGAATGTCAGTAAGGTACTGTGAGGAAAGGTATTACCCAGTGAATGTCAGTAAGGCACCTGTGAGTGATGGTATTTACCCAGTGTGATGTCAGTAAGGCATGTGAGTGAAGGTATTACCCAGTGTTGTCAGTAAGGCACTGTGAGTGAAGGTAATTATCCCAGTGAATTGTCAGTAAGGCACTGTGAGTGAAGGTATTACCAGTAAACCATGAATGAAGTAGACACATTGGTGTCTGGAGCAGTGTTGTGGTAGTGTGACACATTGGTGTCTGGAGCAGTGTTGTGGTAGTGTGACACATTGGTGTCTGGAGCAGTGTTGTGGCAGTGTGACACATTGGTGTCTGGAGCAGTGTTTGTGGCAGTGTGAACATTGGTGTCTGGAGCAGTGTTGTGAGTCAGTGTGACACATTGGTGTCTGGAGCAGTGTTGTGTAGTGTGACACATTGGTGTTGGCAGCAGTGTCGTGGCAGTGTGACACATTGCTGTCTGGAGCAGTGTTGTGGTAGTGTGACACATTGGTGTCGGGAGCAGTGTTGTGGTAGTGTGACACATTGGTGTCGGGAGCAGTGTTGTAGTAGTGTGACACATTGGTGTCTGGAGCAGTGTTGTGGCAGTGTGACATATTGGTGTCTGGAGCAGTGTTGTGGTAATGTGTGAGACACCTTGGTGTCCGGAGCAGTGTTGTGGTAGTGTGTGACACATTGGTGTCTGGAGCAGTGTTGCGGTAGTGTGTGTGACACATTGGTGTCGGGAGCAGTGTTGTGGTAGTGTGACACATTGGTGTCTGGAGCAGTGTTGCGGTAGTGTGTGTGACACATTGGTGTCGGGAGCAGTGTTGTGGTAGTGTGACACATTGGTGTCTTGAGCAGTGTTGCGGTAGTGTGATATATTGGTGTCTGGAGCAGTGTTGTGGCAGTGTGTGACACATTTGTGTCTGGAACAGTGCTGTGGCAGTGTGTGTGACACCTTGGTGTCTGGAGCAGTGTTGTGGAAGTGTGTGTGTGACACCTTGGTGTCTGGAGCAGTGTTGTGCTAGTGTCTGTGACACCTTGGTGTCTGGAGCAGTGTTGTGGTAGTGTGTGACACATTGGTGTCTGGAACAGTGCTGTGGCAGTGTGTGTGACACCTTGGTGTCTGGAGCAGTGTTGTGGAAGTGTGTGTGTGACACCTTGGTGTCTGGAGCAGTGTTGTGGAAGTGTGTGTGTGACATCTTGGTGTCTGGAGCAGTGTTGTGGAAGTGTGTGTGTGACACATTGGTGTCTGGAGCAGTGTTGTGGAAGTGTGTGTGTGACACCTTGGTGTCTGGAGCAGTATTGTGGTAGTGTGTGTGTGACACCTTGGTGTCTGGAGCAGTATTGTGGCAGTGTGTGACACCTTGGTGACTGGAGCAGTGTTGTGGTAGTGTGTGTGACACCTTGGCGTCTTGAGCAGTGTTGTGGTAGTGTGTGTGACACCTTGGTGTCTGGAGCAGTGTTGTGGTAGTGTGTGACACCTTGGTGTCTGGAGCAGTGTTGTGGTAGTGTGACACCTTGGTGTCTGGAGCAGTGTTGTGGTAGTGTGACACATTGGTGTCTGGAGCAGTGTTGTGGCAGTGTGTGTGACACCTTGGTGTCTGGAGCAGTGTTGTGGCAGTGTGTGTGACACCTTGGTGTCTGGAGCAGTGTTGTGGTAGTGTGACACATTGGTGTCTGGAGCAGTGTTGTGGCCATGTGTGTGTGTACGCTTGGTGTCTGGAGCAGTGTTGTGGCAGTGTGTGTGACACCTTGGTGTCTGGAGCAGTGTTGTGGTAGTGTGACACATTGGTGTCTGGAGCAGTGTTGTGGCAGTGTGTGTGACGCCTTGGTGTCTGGAGCAGTGTTGTGGTAGTGTGACACATTGGTGTCTGGAGCAGTGTTGCGGTAGTGTGACTCATTGGTGTCTGGAGCAGTGTTGTGGCAGTGTGTGTGACGCCTTGGTGTCTGGAGCAGTGTTGTGGCAGTGTGTGTGACACCTTGGTGTCTGGAGCAGTGTTGTGGCAGTGTGTGTGACGCCTTGGTGTCTGGAGCAGAGTTGTGGCAGTGTGTGTGTGACACCTTGGTGTCTGGAGCAGTGTTGTGGCAGTGTATGTGACACCTTGGTGTCTGGAGCAGTGTTGTGGCAGTGTGTGTGACACCTTGGTGTCTGGAGCAGTGTTGTGGCAGTGTGTGTGACGCCTTGGTGTCTGGAGCAGAGTTGTGGCAGTGTGTGTGACGCCTTGGTGTCTGGAGCAGTGTTGTGGCAGTGTGTGTGACACCTTGGTGTCTGGAGCAGTGTTGTGGCAGTGTGTGGTGACGCTTGGTGTCTGGAGCACAGGTTGTGGCAGTGTGTGTGTGACACCTTGGTGGTCTGGAGCAGTGTTGTGGTAGTGTGAGTGAAAACTTGGTGTCTGGAGCAGTGTTGTGGCAGTGTATGTGACACTTGGTGTCTGGAGCAGTGTCTGTGGCAGTGTGTGTGACACCTGGTGTCTGGAGCAGGGGTTGTGGCAGTGTGTGTGACGCCTTGGTGTCTGGAGCAGAGTTGTGGCAGTGTGTGTGACACCTTGGTGTCTGGAGCAGTGTTGTGGTAGTGTGTGTGACACCTTGGTGTCTGGAGCAGTGTTGTGGCAGTGTGTGTGACACCTTGGTGTCTGGAGCAGTGTTGTGGTAGTGTGTTGTGACACCTTGGTGTCTGGAGCATTGTTGTGGTAGTGTGTGTGACACCTTGGTGTCTGGAGCAGTGTTGTGGTAGTGTGTGGGCACCAGGCGTGGGCACCACACTGTCGCTGTGTTCAGGCGTGGGCACCACACTGTCGCTGTGTTCAGGTGTGGGCACCACACTGTCGCTGTGTTCAGGTTTGGGCACCACACTGTCGCTGTGTTCAGGCTTGGGCACCACACTGCCGCTGTGTTCAGGCGTGGGCACCACACTGCCGCTGTGTTCAGGCGTGGGCACCCCACTGCCGCTTGGTTCAGGCGTGGGCACCCCACTGCCGCTGTGTTCAGGCGTGGGCACCACACTGCCGCTGTGTTCAGGCGTGGGCACCACACTGCCGCTGTGTTCAGGCGTGGGCACCACACTGCCGCTGTGTTCAGGCGTGGGCACCACACTGCCGCTGTGTTCAGGCGTGGGCACCCCACTGCCGCTGTGTTCGGGTGTGGGCACCCCACTGCCGCTGTGTTCGGGCGTGGGCACCGCACTGCCGCTGTGTTCGGGCGTGGGCACCGCATGCGCTGTGTTCGGGCGTGGGCACCGCAACTGCCGCCCGTGTTGGGCGTGGGCACCGCACTGCCGCTGTGTTCGGGCGTGGGCACCGCACTGCCGCTGTGTTCGGGCGTGGGCACCGCACTGCCGCTGTGTTCGGGCGTGGGCACCGCATTTCCCGCTGTGTTCGGGCGTGGGCACCGCACTGCCGCTGTGTTCGGGCGTGGGCGCCGCACTGCCGCTGTGTTCGGGCGTGGGCGCCGCACTGCCGCTGTGTTCGGGCGTGGGCGCCGCACTGCCGCTGTGTTCGGGCGTGGGCCCCCCGCACTGCCGCTGTGTTCGGGCGTGGGCGCCGCACTCCCGCTGTGTTCGGGCGTGGGCGCCGCACTGCGCCTTTGTTCGGGCCGTGGGCGCCGCACTGCCGCTGTGTTCGGGCGTGGGCGCCGCACCTGCGCTCTGTTCGGGCGTGGGCGCCGCCACTGCCGGCTCTGTTCGGGCGTGGGCGCCGCACTGCCGCTCTGTTCGGGCGTGGGGCGCCCGCACTGCCGCTCTGTTCGGGCGTGGGCGCCGCACTGCCGCTCTGTTCGGGCGTGGGCGCCGCACTGCCGCTCTGTTCGGGCGTGGGCGCCGCACTGCCGCTCTGTTCGGGCGTGGGCGCCCACTGCGCTTCTGTTCGGGCGGGGGGCGCCGCCATGCCGCTCGTTCGGGCGTGGGGCCGCTCCCTGTTCAGGCATGGGTACCACCACCCGCTGTGTTCAGGCAGGGGGTACCACCACCCGCTGTGTTCGGGCGTGGGCACCTCACCCGCTCTGTTCAGGCGTGGGTACCACACACCCGCTCTGTTCAGGCGTGGGTACCACACACCCGCTGTGTTCAGGCGTGGGTACCACACACCCGCTGTGTTCAGGCGTGGGCACCTCACCCGCTCTGTTCAGGCAGGGTACCCCCACACCCGCTGTGTTCAGGCATGGGGTTACCACCACCCGCTTGGTTCAGGCATGGGTACCACACACCCGGTCTGTTCAGGTGTGGGCACCTCACCCGCTCTGTTCAGGCATGGGTACCACACACCCGCTGTGTTCAGGTGTGGGCACCTCACCCGCTGTTTTCCCAGGCAAATTGGTTACAACACCCCACCGCTGTGTTCAGGCATGGGTTACCACACACCCGCTGTGTTCAGGCATGGGTACACACCCCCCGCTGTGTTCAGGTGTGGGCACCTCACCCGCTCTGTTCAGGTGTGGGCACCTCACCCGCTCTGTTGAGGTGTGGGCACCTCACCCGCTCTGTTCAGGCGTGGGTACCACACACCCGCTGTGTTCAGGCATGGGTACCACACACCCGCTGTGTTCAGGCATGGGTACCACACACCCGGTCTGTTCAGGTGTGGGTACCTCACCCGCTGTGTTCAGGCATGGGTACCACACACCCGCTGTGTTCAGGCATGGGTACCACACACCCGCTGTGTTCAGGCATGGGTACCACACACCCGCTGTGTTCAGGCGTGGGCACCTCACCCGCTCTGTTCAGGTGTGGGCACCTCACCCGCTCTGTTCAGGCATGGGTACCACACACCCGCTGTGTTCAGGTGTGGGCACCTCACCCGCTGTGTTCAGGCGTGGGTACCACACACCCGCTGTGTTCAGGCATGGGTACCACACACCCGCTGTGTTCGGGGGGTGGGGCACCTCACCGCTTGTTAGGTGTGGGCCACCCACCCGCTTGTTCGGGCATGGGTACCACACACCCGCGGGTGTTCAGGTGTGGGCACCTCACCGCTCGTTCAGGTGTGGGCACCTCACCCGCTCTGTTCAGGCATGGGTACCACACACCCGCTGTGTTCAGGTGTGGGCACCTCACCCGCGCAGTATTACAATTATCACATAATAAAAGTTATAAAACTTAACATTGTATAATCCATATATTTTAAGCTAGTTTATATCTTGTTATATAGCATATAGTTTTCTCAAATTTTATATATTCACCCGGTTGTACATAGATCCTTCTGTGTCTGACACTTTCACTATGAGTCTGTATTTTTATGTGATGATTTCTTTTTCTCCCATTTTTGTTACGTGATATTTATTACTTTAAATTCCATAATCCATCTATTACTCCATGTGGTCAGTTTATCCAAATCTTCTTTTAAAGTTGTAGGTGTTTTTATTATTAATTTTACGTGAGATTGTTTCATCGTCTGCAAACATGTTTATGTTTTATTGCTTCTGGTAAATCATTTAATTAAATTGGAAACATTTAGCCTAGAACCTTTTGGCACCCCACTGTGTCATCCCCACTTGTGGCACCCACCGCTTGTGGCACCCCCCATTTGTGGCACCGCTGCTTGTGGCACCCTCACTTGTGGCATCCTCACTTGTGGCACCCCACTTGTGGCATCTCCACTTGTGGCATCCTCACTTGTGGCACCCCACTTGTGGCACCCCCACTTGTGGCATCTCCACTTGTGGCACCCCACTTGTGGCACCCCCACTTGTGGCATCTCCACTTGTGGCATCCCACTTGTGGCACCCCCACTTGTGGCACCCCACCTGTGGCACCCCTACTTCTGGCATCCTCCCCTTTTGGCACCCCTGCTTGTGGCAAACCCCCGCTTGTGGCACCCCAACTGTGGCACCCCCACTTGTGGCATCCTCACTTGTGGCATCCCCACTTGTGGCACCCCCACTTGTGGCATCCTCGCTTGTGGCACCTCACTTGTGGCATCCTCACTTGTGGCACCCTACTTGTAGCATCCTCACTTGTGGCACCCCACTTGTGGCACCCCTACTTGTGGCACCCTCATGTGGCACCCCCCACTTGTGGCATCTCCACTTGTGGCACGCCACTTGTGGCATCCTCACTTGTGGCACGCCACTTGTGGCATCCTCACTTGTGGCACCCCCACTTGTGGCACCCCACTTGTGGCATCCTTACTTGTGGCACCCACACTTGTGGCACCACACTTGTGGCACCCCACTTGTGGCACCCCCACTTGTGGCACCCCCACTTGTGGCACCCCCACTTGTGGCACCCCACTTGTGGCACCCCCAATTGTGGCACCCCAATTGTGGCACCCCCCCTTGTGGCACCCCGCTTGTGGCACGCCGCTTGTGGCATCCCCATTTGTGGCCCCCCCCTCCCCACTTTGGCCATCTCCTTTGCATCCCCCTTGTGCATCCCACTTGTGGAACCCCCACTTTTGACCCCATTTGGCCCCCTTTCCCCCCACTTGTGGCACCCCCATTGTGGCATCCCCACTTGTGGCATCCCACTTGTGGCACCCCACTTTGTGTGGCCCCCACCCCCCCCTTGTGGCACCCCAAATTGTGGCACCCCGCTTGTGGACCCCATTGTGGCCCCCCCCTTGTGGCCCCACTGTGGCACCCCACTTGTGGCACCCCCCCTTTTTGGCACCCCACTTGTGGCAAACCCCCCCTTTTGGCACCCCACTTTGGCACCCCCCCTTGTGGCACCCCCACTTGTGGGACCCCTTGTGGCACCCCCACTTGGGCATATCCTTACAGGACATTTTCATCCTTTGACGAAGTCTGTTATAATTTACGTCTTATTCTCCTTATCTTTATTTCCAACTTAGTCTTTCGTAGGGAAATTTATCAAGACTTTATAATTCCGGTAAATAGAATCATTACCATTCATTCCTTTCCTGAAGAATTTCTTGTCATTATAACTTAAGTTTGATACACAGTACGTGATCTTGCAGACCAAGAAACAAACTCCTTATCAGTTTGTTATTATCCTCTAGGTTAGGTAAGGTTCGTCAGGATACAGGACAAGTGTTTCCTGACGCGGGTCTTAAGTTATATGACCCGCCGTTGGAGCTTCTGGTCAACTGATCGACGCCTTCCGCCTGCTTATCATTTAACTTATGATGATCATAAGTGTTGTATCCTCATTTCTATATTTTTTTCAGTTTTACAATACAACAAAATTGTCCTGTAGTTTAACCCATAAACTGTCCGAGTCTAAAATATATGTGCGCCTCAGTGTTGACAATTTTGAAAAAAGTGTGATTATCTTGTAAAAAATCTTGATTTTTAGAAGCGCAGTAAGACAAGAATGAAATTTAATTGTTACTTAGAGATATGAATTTTTGAATGTTTCGCTTATGATGATTTTATGACAAGAGAGTTTTCCACGTTTTATTTATTGCTGTTTTATTTTTTTCAGTTTTTGAAAAGTTTTATCGGTCATATGTTTTACACCTACATCTGTTTTCACATTTTACTTAATTTTATTGTTCATTTACATTAGCCAGTGTAAACACAACATGTGTAAATGGCATTTACTGGCTCTCATAATGCCCTTCACAAGGAATTTTTTTTATAATGTGCACACCTAGGGCATAGAACTGTTTTCTCTGATGTCCAAACTAGGCCATTCGAGAGCAGTTTGGGGGCTCAAGAATTTTGGCATAAATTTGCTTCATCGGCAGTTTAGGGATTTGCATAAAGTTGTCATCGACAGTTCACGGCTTCAGGGTCTTCACTGTCACGTTATCAGATCCAGGAAGACTATGTTCCATCTTCCATGTGTTTGCTAATTTACCTTCCTCTTGTGAAATCCTAAAAAAATTTCCAAATTTGATTTTTTTTGCACATTGTTTAAAGACTGAAGACGTTATATCATCTGGTATCTTATCAGCTTCTAAGAATAATTTCTTCACCTCCTCTTTAGTTATTTCAGTATCCTCTAAATTGGCTGCCTCTTCACGATTACAATTTGTATGAAAAACGTCTTTTTTGAACATACTTTGAAAACCTCTCTTTAATTTCTCACACATTTCCTCCTCTACCTCGGTGATTTTTACCGTTTTTATTTATTCTTTGTATGTCTTAGTGACTCTAATGGGTTTAGAGCTTGGATTGATTATAATAATGTATCTCTTAGTAATAATTGTAGAGTTACCGACAAAATGTTAAGTAAATGGGCACAGACGCAGCTAATGTGACATTGTGACAACGTTTCGCTCTCCAGGAGCTTTGAGGTGAAAGTTACGTGGTAGTAATAATATTAATAGTTACAGTAGTAGTTGTATGAATGGAGGTAACTCTAGGTTGCTGTGCGATGCCAGGGTTTATTGTTTTGAGTAGAATTCTGGCTTATGCCTCCGATATGACGAAGCTACCTTTATTTTGCTTAATTATCTGAAGTTGCGATTAAAGATAAATCAAGGCGTTCATATCTGCGGAAGTTTGCTGCTTTGATCACTAGGCGGCGTCACTGAATCTCATAAGATGGAGGAATTTCTGTGCCGTCACATGCGTTGTTCAAGTTGTCGTTTCTGTACGTCTTGATGTCTTTGAGACGTGTTTGAAGGTTACGTGCTGCTTCACCGACGTATGTCTTGTGACAGCCTTCACAAGGGATTGTGTAAACACCTACATTGACTGGTTCAAATTGTTCACTTTGGTCCTGGTCAAGTAGTTTATGAATGTACTGGTTGTGATGGCGACTCTAGTGTTGACTTGTACAAGTGCTATGAAGACGTTCAAGGTAACTTGGCTGTTGGAAAGGATTATGACTTTGTTTAAAGGGCGAGGAGCCTATTCCTACCCATGCCTTTATTTAGCATCCCTTTTTTTATTGAGTTTGTGTACATGGGAATACAACATTGTAAATAAAAATTTCATGGTATTAGCTCTGATAAAAAATTACTAAATTTTTTTATATGGCACGTCATGGGCATGTGCACAGGAGAATTAGACATAGGAAAAGTGTTGTAGCTGAGGCATATTATTAAAAATGGGTTACTTGAATTTTGCATGTTCCCAAAAGTATGAAAATACATTTGGTATTTTATTTTTTAGAATTTGAAAAATCTAAATTTTTTTTTCAAAGTTTTAAATAAGAGGTAATGAAACAAAGTATTTTGAAAGTGAGTTTGATGGAAGTTTGAACACTGACTTCAAGAACAATGACTTTTTTACAATATCAAAGATTTTTTTTATAATTCTTCAATAAACAATAAAGGTGCACACAAGGCCGGCTAAATAACTTGAGATAATCGCTGATAAAGAAATAATGTGTTTCGTGTCTTCTGATATTTATAATTTTTCTTCTTCCGTTTTTGCCTCAAACAGTTGCATCATAATTATCTTTATGCATTAATAAAATATTACAGTACTGTGCACAAAACATTAAATCAACGTAAAATATACTAATATTTGTGGACTAAATTGTATTCCGGCAAAATTCGTAATTTCCGATAACTGCGATTAGAGAACTCTTAGAAAAAAATTGAATTATTTTTTAAACTATACAACAATGATTACAAAATAATTGTTTATTTTTTTTTTATTTAGGAGATACCATTGTCTTTCCTAATAAAATTTTCTTCTATTTTCGGGGGACTAATCAATTTTTTGTCTACTTCCTACAGTACAAAACAGTCTTTTTTCCCAGGATTAAGTGGCTGATTGTGTGTGTGTGTGTGTGTGTGTGTGTGTGTGTGTGTGTGTGTGTGTGTGTGTGTGTGTGTGTGTACACGTGTACATGGTGGAGGGAAGGGGTTTGTAGGGTGGTGACCCTTGTAGCTCAGTATTGATATTTCCCACTCCCTCCTCGCACACCTTCTTCACTCTTGTTACTACCACCTACTCATCTACAACTCCCTCATCTACTTCTTTCACAGTTTCAACTTACGTTTTCATAACTCTTGTTTTTTAATTTCATGGAATCTTTCACTCTTCTCTTCTCTCTCTCTCTCTCTGTCTCTCTTCTTCTTCTCTGTCTCTCTGTCTCTCTGTCTCTCTCTCTCTGTCTCTCTCTCTCTGTCTCTCTCTCTCTGTCTCTCTGTCTCTGTCTCTCTGTCTCTCTGTCTCTGTCTCTCTGTCTCTCTGTCTCTGTCTCTCTCTCTCTATCTCTCTCTCTCTCTTTTCTCTCTCTCTCTCTTCCCTCTTTTCTTCTCTCTCCCCTCTCTCTCTCTCCCCCCCTCCCTCCCTCCCTCCTGTAGACATACACAGTAGCCCATAATCTAGGCTTTAGTTGATATTTCTTGGAAGATAACCTCGGTGTGACCTTTCAAGTTCTTTGCCCTCTCCCTCTCCCTGAACCCTCCCTGCCTCCCTCATTAGCTCATTTAAAAACCTTTTTATTATGAGATATCCAAATAATGGCCAGGATGAAGTTGGAGTCATCTGTGGGCCAGTGATTTCATTTGGTCAACTGACTTTATTTCGTTAATGTCTTAGGTGTGGTGAGCGAGACAGCGAGCATTGGTGTCCCAGTACACTGCGTAAGTGAGAGGTTGGGTTTCATTATTAATAAGAATATTCTTGGTTTTAGTTTAGGACTATGTGGATTGCCGCGTCAATCAGCGTAATACAGTTGTATTAGAGTATTCTTTTTAAATATAAGTATTCTTGGTATTCTCTGAACACAACTTGAGTCGTATTAACGCTGACAGAATCACTATGTAAAGATGTCTTGTCAGGTTAGTTTTATCACTTTTTCCCCCCAAATGTTATTGCCGCAATTACTAGAATTAACGAGATAAGCTCGACTCTATGTATTTTGAAAGTTTTAAACCTTTAAATAATTTAGTTTTATGACTTGTTTTTATTCTTATTTGCAGGTAACGAAGGTCTTCATCATTGTTGGCACCAGTGACCACCATTCAAGGTAGGACACTTGTATGCGGTAATAAATACACAATACTGACCTAACTGAAGAGAAAGTCATAGGTACACGAGAGGTCTGTAAGGTCAGTTGGGGATAGAACTCATGGCAAGTGAGTTGTAAAACTCCAGTCCAGTTAGAAAGACGAGACGAAAACATGAAAATTCATATAAACGTATCTTTCACCGTTTCAAGTGAAACTTATTTCTTGGATGGGTCAACCTCTAATGGAATATTGTAAACAAAGTTGAATATATCGTATTCAACGAGGCACAGACGGGCGACACATCACGACTAGGTATTGTTTAACGACTCGTTGAGGTTTTAATTAAACCTTACAAAAGGTCTTCATG
The DNA here is from genome assembly GCF_026875155.1 of Cherax quadricarinatus. NCBI lineage: Eukaryota > Metazoa > Arthropoda > Malacostraca > Decapoda > Parastacidae > Cherax > Cherax quadricarinatus. Next base: position 31,743,373 of record NC_069440.1, read on the forward strand.
GAAGATATAAAAATACAGTATATATAGTCAGCATGTTCTCGTACTCCGGACTGTTGCAATTTTATATTGTTATACAAATGCAACATTATATACGAAGTTTAGAATATACTCATGATGAAGAGCAAACGATGGTGATAGGCTCTGGTAGCTGGACAAAATACTAGCGCATAAGTGGTTTTTAAACATTAACAAACTGCGACCAGCCGAGGATCGAACCCGCGTTATTTTAGCTTGCCACGTGGGAGGCGAGTCAAAATTCACGACGTTCTAACGACTGGGTCATCAGTGAAACATGCCTAGTGCTGCTAGGTACATGATGTTTGTAGGGTAACTAAAAATGTAATGAACACTTGTCAGTACTAAATAATAACCTATATGAAGACAAACACACAAGATTAATTTGTCTGTATATTTCGATCCCTTTCTGGGGGTGAGTGAGAAAACAGGGCCTGAAGTGAAGCTTAAAATTTGGGTATGAGGTTCCTTTGTACTATGTAATCCCTGACTTTATGCTAGCGTTCTGTGTTAGATTGGGCGCTTGTACGTACTTCTTGACTACGAATTTTGAAACGTCTGGTTTCCTTTGTACCTGTGAGGTGTTGAAATTAGGGGTGGTAGCTATGAGAGCACATTCTATGATTTTTGCATTTGTAGCTGCAGTGTGATTTGTATTTGATGGTGGTAGCTTCCCACTGAATATTGAGATTGTTGATACTGGCATGAAAAATGGCTGAGTTATCCTGAGTTATCTGGTATTCAATGATCCTTTATTTATTTATTATAAATTTGTGCACACATACAGAGGTACAAAAAAATACAGATAAGAGCAGTATGCCAAAGCCACTTATACTATGCATAGCATTACGGGCTGGCTTAAAATTAACTTAAGATTAATTAAGCAATGATGAAGTCAGTGATAAAACATTAATGTAAACAGATTACTATAAAGCACAAGTGAGTATTACAAAGACAGGTCATATGAAGGATTCTGTTAGGTAGTGTATTTAAAAAATAATAAAGTTAGATTGGGTTTTAGGTTTAACATTTATGTGATATAATTGTGAGAAACATTTAAGATATACAATTTATAAGGTTCAGTTATTCAGTATTTATTTGGTTTTGGGTGAGTAAGTGATCTTTGAGTAGAGACTTGAATTTATAAACAGGTAGTGTTTCTTTTATATTTACAGGTAATGAATTCCAGATTTTAGGGCCTTTTATGTGCATTGAGTTTTTGCATAGTGTGAGATGAACACGAGGAACATCAAAGAGTGATCTGTGCCTTGTGTTATGGTCATGTGTTCTGTTGTAGATAGTGTTCGTCATGTCTGCCCTATGTATGCTTGGTTGCAATCCTAACATGGTATCTGGTAAACTCTTGGTGTGTTTGTGTTACTTGGAAAAGAGATTCCCTAGTTGGGATATTACGTGATTATATTGGTCACTTTGTTGAGAAGATTGAATGTGCCTTGGGTAGTAGGGTACTATGAGTTGAGATTTGTTGAATAGAACCTGTCTTCTCACCCACCCACTGCTTGAACCGTCCCCCTACTCACACGTGCATTCTGGTTCTCATTTCATATATGTATCTGCTGAAGATCCCAGGATCTTATGTGTTTGTCTCCATGTGGGTTATTCAGCATGAATATACGCATATAAATAACCACTGGAGGATAGATGGGGTTAGTGAGAGTATAGGCGATGAGGTTGAAGATGTATGGAGTAGGTTTAAAAATATAGTGTTAGTGTGTTCATCAGAAGTTTGTGGTCACAGGAAAGTGGGTGCGGGAGGGAAGCAGAGTGATTGGTGGAATGATGTCCTATAAGGAGGGAGGAATATATGGAGAGAAAAAGAGAGATTAAGAGAGTGGTGAAGGAATGTAAAAGTGAACAATTGAGAAATTGGGTGAGATGTTATCAACAAATTTTGTTGAAAATAAGGAAAAGTTATGGGGTGAGATTAATAAGTTCAAAAGCCTAGGGAACAATGGATTTGACAGTTAAAAATACGAGAGGAGAGTTATTAGATGGATATTTAGAGGTGTTGGAAAGATGAAGGGAATATTTTGAGGAATTGTTAAATGTTCATGAGGATAGGGAAGCTGTGATTTCGTGTATTGAGCAAGGAGGAATAGCATCTTGTAGGAGTGAGGAAGAGCCAGTTGTGAGTATGGGGGAAGTGCGTGAGGCAGTAAGTAATATGAAAGGGGGTAAAGCAGCTGGGATTGATGGGATAAAAACAATTGTTAAAAGCAGGGGGAGATAGTTTTTAAATGGTTCTTTTATTTAATAAATGTAAGAGGGTAAGGTTCCTAGGGATTAGAAGAGAGCATGCATAGTTCCTTCGTATAAAGGCAAAGGGGACAATGACACCGAATGTAAAAAATATAGGGGAATATACCTGTTGAGTATATATTGTAAAGTGTGTGTTAGTTATTATTGAAAGAAGGTAGAGGAGGAGAGCAGGATAGCAGATGAACAAGGAGGGTAGGGGGTGTGTAGACCAAGTGTTTACAGTGAAACATAGGTGAAAAGTATTTAGATAATGGTAAAGAGGTTTTTATGGCATTTATGGATTTGGAAAAGGCGTGTGATAAGGTGGACAGGAAGGCACTTTGGCAGATGTTGCAAATGAATGGAATAGGTAGGTTACTAAAGCAGTGAAGAGTTTTTATGAGGATACTGAGCCTCAGGTTATATTGTGTAGGAGAGAGGGAGATTATTTCCCAGAAAATTAGGCTTTAGACAAGGATGTGTGATGTCATCATGGTTGTTCAATATATTTATAGATGCTGTTGTAAAAAGTGAATGTTTGGGTGTTGGCAAGGGGGAGTTTCACAGTTGCTCTTTGCTGATAACACTGTTCTTTTGGGAGATTCTGAAAAGTTGCAGAGGTTGATGGACGAGTTTGGTAGGGTGTGTAAAAGAAGGAAATTAAAAGTGAGTATAGGAAAGAGTAAGGTGATAAAAAATTTAAGTAACGAAAGATAGATATCAATTGGAAGGAGGGAGTATTGGAGGTGTAAATGTATTCAGATATTTAGGAGTGGACATGTTAGCAGATGGGTTTATGAAAGATGAGGTGAACTATAGAATTGATGAAGGAAAAAAGTTAGTGGGTGCACTGAGGAGTTTGTAGACACAAAGCCCATTATCTATGGAAGCAAAAGGGGAAATGTATGAGATCATAGTTATACCAACGCTCTTATCAGGGTGTGAAGCATGGGTGGTGAATGTTGCAACAAGGAGAAGGCTGGAGACAGTGGATATGTCGTGTCTGAGGGCAATGTGTGGTGTGAATATAAAATGAAGGAAAATTAGTATGTTTGGAAATTAGGAGGAGTGTGGAGGTACTTAAAAAGGTATGTATTCAGGGGAAGAGGAGGGTTGTTTGAGGTAGCTCGGACATTTAGAGAGGATGAACGAAGAGTGTATAGATCTGTATGTAGAAGAAGGTGGGTAGGGGTCGGCCCTAAGAAAGGTTGGATGGGGGATAAATGAGGTTTTGTGTGCGAAGGGGCTTGGACTTCCAGCAAGCATGCGTGAGCATGGTAGGAGCGAAGTGGAGACAAATTGAGTTTTTAGGACTTGACGTGCTGTTTTTGTAGCAAGGTAACGTGAAGGGATTTAAAGGACAGCACAGAGGCCGGACTTGAGTGTCCTGGGAGGGAAGTACAGTGTCTTACCCTCTGAAAGGAGGGGTGTTAATGTTGTAGTTTTAATAACTGTATGTAAAGCAGCCCTTCTGGCAAGACATGATGGAGTGATTGAATAAGAGAAGTTTTTCTTTTTCGGGCACCCTGCCTTGGTGGGAAACGGCCGATGTTGTAATATATATAATATTATGTATATGTCGTGCCGAATAGATAAAAGTTTCATATCGACAAGTTTGAATGGTAAGGGAAGCCAAAATATTTTTAGTTGAATAAGGCTAGTACCTTACCCTCTTCCACATTATTAACATAATAGCACCAACCCACTAAACTAATTCCCTCCTGCATTTAAACATTCTAATTTATCCCATCAAAATACCCCAGCTGCCTACCCCTCCTTCATCTACCCACGCCTCTACGAACTTCCCCCACACTCACAACTGGCTCTTTCCTCACTCCTACAAGATGTTGTTATTCTTGCCCAAGCACCTTGCTGGGCCACGAGCTAGGACTCGACCTCCCTCAACCTCATCTAGGTGAGTACAAGAAAATCAAAAAATCTAGGTGAGTACACACACACACACACACACACACACACACACACACACACACACTCGATCGAAGACAGGCAGAACTACAAGGGATCTGGAACAGCTGCAGACCTGGTCCCAGCAATGGCTCCTGGAGTTCAATCCCACCAAGTGCAAAGTCATTGAAGATTGGGAAGGGCAAAGAAGGCCGCAGACGGAGTACAGTCTAGGGGGTCAGAGACACTACAAACCTCACTCAAGGAAAAGATCCTTGGGGTGAGTATAACACCAGGCACATCTGAAGCGCACATCAACCAATAACTGATAGCAGCATATGGGCGCCTAGCAAACCTCAGAATCACATTCCGACATCTTAATAAGGAATCGTTCAGGGACCCTGTAACAAACACCGTATACTTAGGCCCATATATGGCGTATGCGGCACCAGTTTGAACCTCACACCTAGCCAAGCTACGTAAGAAACTAGAGAAAGTGCAAAGTTTGCAACAAGACTAGTCCAAGCTAAGAGGTATGTCCTCGATGAAGAGGTTAATGGAATCAACCTGACGACACTGGAGGACAGGAGGATAGGGGGACATGATAAACGACATACAAAAATACTGAGAGTAATTGACAAGGTGACAAAGACAGGAATGTTCCAGAGATTGGACACAGTAACAAAGGGGACACAGTTTGGAAGCTGAAGACACAGATGAATACAGGGATTTAGGAAGTATTCTCAGCCACAGAGTAGTCAGTAAGTGGAATATTTTTGGGAAGCGATGTAGTGAGGGCAGGATCATACATACTTTAAGCAGAGGTATGATAAAGCTCACGGCTCAGGAGAGTGACCTAGTAGCGATCAGTGAAGAGCGGGGCCAGGACTCTCGGACTCGACCCCACAACCCTCAACTAGGTGAGTATCAACTAAGGTGATAAACAACACACACACACACACACACACACACACACACACACAGTCAGTCATCAGACGTGGGTCACAAGCTTCCGAGATTTAGTGTTTTTAAGGCGAGCAACAATTGCTAGCAGTAATCAGTGGTTAGTGACAACGCAGTGAACAATCCTACGAGTGATAACCAGAGTTATTATTAAAAAAAGTCGAGAGGAAGCCTGAAATCTTTAATATTTCAAGTGTCAAACGCGTTAGTGGATAGTAAGGCTTCTTTGCAACACAGATTCAAATATACAAAGATTCAAGTGAGTGTGGAAGCGGTGTTCAAAGAATTTCGAGAGATTGATAACAAGTGAAAGTGGGGCTCCACACAGAGAGAGTGAAATAAATTATTACGCAAAAGCAGAAATGGAATGAGAAATTAACATATAACAAGGGAAAGTGGCATTAGGCCTGCTGAATCAGTGACTTCACAACAGTTTGTGTGAACATTACATATAAGTGTAACACCGAATGTAATGTATTCCAATATAATTGAAGTGTACTCTATCATAAGTGACAACTGAGGGACGCGGGATGCCTGAGCCAATACGGTTATAAAGATCACAGGTGAAGAATTTATTCAAAAAAGTGATAGAAGGCTACGTCACAGCATCTGGCAAACTTGTCATCGCATCACTGCCAGCTTAAGTATACTCACCCTGTTGGGGTTTTGTTTGGGGGGTCCTGAATCCTGCCTTGAGTCCTGTTAATACTGGTCACTCACTCCTGCAAGCTATAAACCAGAATTAGAGCAGGAATAGCATAGATAAGTGAAGATAGGGTTGACTAGCGAGGAGCAGCATAGGAGGGAAGCCTAGTGAGGGTTACGTCAGAAGCTCAGACAAGATAAATTTACAACTCTAATTACTTGTGTTTTAATAAGTAGAAGTGATAAAGTGCTAGAATCATTCTGTGTTGGCAGTTTTTAGAATTTACTGGTATCTACCGGTATTTATTAGCAGTATGAATACTTAGAAGTGGGGGCACACACACACACACACACACACACACACACACACACCCACACGCACACGCACACGCACACACACCTACACAACACATACACATACACACACACATACAACCACACAAACACACTCATACACACACACAACACACACACACTACACACACACACACATACCACACATACACACACACATACGCACACAGGAACATGCACTTGTAAGCTGTAGTACACACGCAAACACACAACACAGGATTTCACAGCCGTCCTAGAACTGACCATCTGAACCTTTCTCCTCCCCCCCCCACTTTCCTAACACTAAGTTGACTTATCTCCTACCTCCTCACTCATTACATAGATCTTCTCTCCTCTACCTATTTCTCTCTCTCTCTTATTCCCTCACCCATCTTTCCCCTCTAACAATCTCTTTACCTCTAACACCTCCCCCCCCTCTAACATCTCTCGTCTCGCCCCCTCTAACATCTGTCCCCTCCTCCATTATCTCTCCCCCTCTCCTTTTCCTCCCACCTCCCCTCTCTCCCACCCCTAGCCTCTCTCCCCTCTCAGCTCTTCCATCTCCCCCCTCTTTCCCACTTCTCCCCTATTTTGCCTTCCCTTCATCCCTCCCTCCCTCCCTCCTCCCCTCCCTCCCTCTCTCAGTCTCTCCTCTCCTCTCAATCTCTCTCTCTCTCTCTCTCTCTCTCTCTCATCTCTCTCTCTCACTCTTGCTCTCTCTCTCTCTCTCGCTCCTCTCTCTTGCTCTCTCTCTCTCACTCTGCTCTCTCTCTTTGCTCTCTCTCTCTCTCTCTCTTGCTCTCCTCCTCTCTTTGCTCTCTCTCTCTCTTGCTCTCTCTCTCTTTGCTCTCCCTCTTCTTGCTCTCTCTCTTGCTTCTCTCTCTCTTGCATCTCTCTCTCACATTGCTCTCTCTCTCTCTCTCTCTCTCTCTCTGCCCTCTCTCTCTCTTGCTCTCTCTCTTGCTCTCTCTCTTGCCACTCTCTCTCTCTCTGCTCTCTTCTTGCTCTCCTCTCCTCTTGCTCTCTCTCTCTCTTGCTCTCTCTCTCTCTTGCTCTCTCTCTCTCTTGTCTCTCTCTCTCTCTCGCTCTCTCACTCTTGCTCTCTCTCTCCTCTTGCTCTCTCTCTCTCTTGCTCTCTCTCTCTCTCTTGCTCTCTCTCGTTGCTCTACTCTCTTGCTCTCATCTCATCTCTTGCTCTCTCTCTTCTCTGCTCTCTCTCCTCTATCTTGCTCTCTCTCATCTCTCTTGCTCTCTCTCTCTCTCTTGGCTCACTCTCGCCTCGTTGCTCTCTCTCTCTCTTGCTCTCTCTCTGCTCTCTCTCTCGTCTTGCTCTCTCTCTTGCTACCTCCTCTCTTGCTTCTCTCTCTTGCTCTCTCTCTCTCTCTTGCTCTCTCTCCTCCTCCTGCTCTCTCTCTCTCTGGCACTCTCTCTCTCTTGCTCTCTGTCTCTTGCTCCTCTCTCTCTCTCTTGCTCTCTCTCTTGCTCTCTCTCTTGCTTCGCTCTCTTCTCTCTCTCTCTTGCCTCTCTCTTGCCTCTCTCTCTCTTGCCTCTCTCTCCTCTCTTGTAGCTCTGCTCCTCTCCTCTTGCTCTCTCTCTTGCTCTCTCTCTCTCTCTGCTCTCTCTCTTGCCTTCCTCTCTCTCTACGGTTGCTCTCTCTCTCTCTTGCCTCTCTCTCTCTTGCTCTCTCTCTCTCTTGCTCTCTGCTCTCTTTGCTCTCTCTCCCTATGCTTCTCTCGCGCTCTTGCTCCTCATCTTGCCTCTCTCTCTTGTCTCTCTCTCTCTCTCTTGCTGCTCCTTCTTGCTTCTCTCTCCTCTCTCTTGCTTCTCTCTCCTTCTTTGCTCTCTCTCTCTCGTTGGCTCTCTCTCTTGCTCTCTCTCTCTCTCTTGCTCTCTCTCTTTGCTCTCTCTCTCTTGTTCTCTCTCTTAGCTCATCTCTCTCTCTCTTGCTCTCTCTCTTGCTCTCTCTCTCATCCTGCTCTCTCTTTCTCTTGCACTCTCTCACTCTTCTCTCTCTCTCTCCTTGCTCTCTCTCGTCCCCATTTTCCCTCTAACTCTCCATAATCTCGCCCTCTCCCTACTCTTAAAAAAAAAAATGGTGGGGACTCGCAGGACCCAAGGATCATATGAGAAAGGTTCGGTATGAGGAGTGGAATGGAGGAGCAGTGGAAAAGGATGGAACAAAAGTGGGAGAGAAAATAGAGAGCTTCTGAAAAAATGGAGAAAGAGCTCTTCCTGTGAAATTGGAAAGGTGGTTGGAGAAGGAGACAAAGATTTGGGAGGCACAAGTCGAAACTGCTGTAGCCAAGATAAGGGTCCTAGAAGATGAGATAAATAGGCTGGAGCGAGTTACAGGGAGTGACAGAGAAGAACACAGCATATGAAGCTGCCGAGGCTACCAGGAAGGAAGGAATTAATGAATTCTGCTAAGGTCACATCAATCTGCCAAGGAGGACAGGAGTGAAAGGGAAAGATCAACTGGTTCAGATGGAGAGGGGATAGGTCGAATGCTGAGGCACAACAAGGCTATTCAAGATGCCACTGGAAAAATCAAGGGAGAACCTGACCACATACAGGCAGGATCCAGAGGCCACAGAGGGTGGAGGCAATGCAAGGAAGAAAGGACAAAATCAGTGTTTTAATCCATGGCTTCAGGAGAGAAGGAAAGGACACACACTGAAGGAATGCAGGAAGAAAGAGGAGATTGAGAAAATTATAACAGAAAAATAGGTTGAAGAGAGGGACGAGATTGTAAATTTCAGAGAATAGGGGGTACTTCGAAGGTGAGAAACCGACCAAATCCAAGCTGATTCTCAGGACGAAACAGTGCGGAACAGGATCCTCCAAGAAAACCACGATGAAAATACTCGGAAGAGACAAGAGGAGTTCCTAGACAGAGACAGAACAAAATCAGAACACGCGATCTGAGGAGAGGACAAAAAAGCGAAAGGAGCTAGAAAAAGAGACAAGATGGAGACCATCAGAAGGTCGTCAGAGCATGAACAGAACAGCAAGGGCAAGCACACACACAACTACTCTCAGACCATACAAAACCATCACAACCATCCCAACACACCCTAAACAATTCCATACCCACAGCCACCACCCAACATCCAAGCTATAGAACCCCACAGTATGCCACCAGGTCTCCCACCCGTCACAGGCCCCCCAAACCACAGTGTTTGGAAAGGAAACAGAAGTAAGGTACACAACTCTGAAGGAAAAACAAATAATAGGGGAGGAGTGGCAAGAAAGAGTCAAAGAAGCATCACCGGACATCATAGCTCTCACAGAACACCAAGCTTACAGGTAAGATAACCGATGACATCTTTCCAACGGATACATAATCCTGAGGAAAGACAAGAGGGAACAGGGGGGGTGGAGGAGTGGGCCGTTGCTGATCAAAAATCGCTGGAATATTGATGAGCTGGAGAAGAAGAATAGCGAGAAGAAAGTGATTACTTTAGTGGAACACTTCACTCTGGAGTCCTCAAGGTTGTAATAGCAAGTGATGTATAACCACCACCGAACAGCAGGAGGCCAAGGCAAGAGTAACGACGAGAGCAATAGAGCGATGGTTGACACACTAGCTAGAGTGCCAGAAGAGCTCATGCATGCAGGGCAAAGCTCCTGATCATGGGATGGACTATAACCACAAGGAGAATAATTGGGAGAACTGGACCCAACATGGGGGCCAAGATACTTGGAGGGCTAAGAGGATGTAGGTGTAACTGGAGAAAAAAAAAAAAACTTTTATTCCCGCAATGTACCAACACGTAAGGGACTCTTACAAGAGAGAGAGGAGAGGATACCAGCAAGGCTGGACTTAGTATTCACCTTCAGTTAGTGCATATAAATCGATGAACATCACATATGAAAGACCCTTGGGGCCAGTGACATGAGTTGTAAGCTTCGAATACCAGTAGAGCTACAAGTGGAGGGAGAAGCAGGAAGGCCAGGGACAATGAAGCCAAACTACAAGAAAGGGACTACCGAATGAGTAACTACCTGAACGGGGTTCAGTGGGACAGAGAACTGGCAGGGAAAAACCAGTTAATGAGATTGATGGAATATGTAAGCAATAAAAAGCAAGGAGGCTGAGGAGAGGTTGTACCCAAGGGTAAACAGGATAATTAAAAAGCCAGGATGAGCCCATGGTTTACCCAAAGGTTGGAGGAGGCAAAACCAAGTGTGCTAGGGAAAGGAAGAGAAATATAGAAGGCAAGGAACCCAGGAGAATAAGGAGAACAGTCCGTAGAGCCAGAAATTAATATGCAAGATAAAAGGGAGGGCCAAAGACAATAAATGAAAATTGACATAGCAGCGAAAGCCAAATCTGACCCGAAAACTGTTGTACAGCCACATCAGTAGTAAAACAACAGTCAAGGACCAGGTCATCAGGCTAAGAAGGAAGGAGGAGAGACAACAGGAAATGACCGGGAAGTATGTGAAGAACTCAACCAGCAGATTCAAAGAAGTGTTCACAGAGGAGACAAAGGGACTCCAGAAAGACGGAGAGGTGGGGCACACCACCAAGTGCTGGACACAGTGCACACAACCGATGAAGAAGTGAGAGGCATCTGAGTGAGCTAGATACCTCAAGGCAATGGGGCCAGATACACTCCCCATGGTATTGAGAGAGGGAGCAGAGGGCGCATGTGTACCCCTAACACAACTATATACAATACATCTATCGAAACAGGGAGAGTGCCTGAGGCATGGAAGACAGCAAATGTAGTCCCAAATTAAAAAAGGAGACAGCATGAAGCATTAAACTACAGACCAGTGTCAACTGACATGTATAGTATGCAAAAACATGGAGAAGAATTATCAGGAGAAGAGTGGTGAACCCTAAAAGGGAATGATCTCATCAACCAGCACCAGCATGGTTTTCAGGACGGGAAATCCCTGTGTCACAAACCCTACTGGAGTTCTATGACATGGTACAGCAGTAAGACAAAGAGAGAGGGGTGGGTGGGATTGCATTTTCTGGACTGCAAGAAGGCGTTTGACACAGTCCACACCAAGAGATTGGTGTGCAAAAACTGTAGACGCAAGCGGATAACAGGAAGGCACTACAATGATCAGGGAATAACTTGTCAGGAAGACAGCCAGCGATCAGGAGGAGTACGTGGCGAGTGTCAGAGTGGGCACCTGTGACCTCGGGGTCCCGCAGGGGTCAGATCCTAGGACCAGTGCTGTTTCTGGTATTTGTTAACGACATGACTGAAGAATAGACACTGAGTGTCCCTGTTTGCAGATGACGTGAAGTTGATGAAAGAATACACGCGATCGAAGACCAGGCACTAAAAAGGGATGCTGGACGGTGCAGAACTGGTCCAGCAATTGCTCCTGGAGTCAATCCACCAATGCAAAGTCATGAGATTGGAAGGGTACAAAGAAGCCGCAAACGATACAGTCAAGGTGTCAGAGAGCTACTAGCAACTCACTCAAGGAAAACCGATGTTGGGGTGAGTATAACACCCAGGCACATCTCCTGATGCGCACATCAACCAAATAACTGCTGCAGCATATGGCGCCTAGCAGATCATCAGAACAGCATTCGACAAATCTTAATAAGGAATCGTTCAAGGACCATGTAACACGTATACGTAGCCTCATATTGGAGTATAGCGGCACCAGTTTGGACCCACACCTAGCCAAGCACGTAAAGACACTAGAGAAAGTGCAAAGGGTTTTGCACAAAGACTAGTCCCAAGCTAAGATATGTCCTACGAGGAGAGGTTAGGGAAATCACCTGACGACACTGAGGAGGACAGGGAGAGATAGGGGGTACATGATAACGAACAATCAAAATACTGAGAGGAATTGACAAAGGTGGACAAAAACATATTTCCAGAGATTGTACAAGTAAACAAGGACACAGTTGGAAGCTAAAGACACAGATGAATCACAAGGGATGTTAGGAAGTATTTCTTCAGCCAGCAGAGTAGTCAGTAAGTGGAATAGTTTGGGAAGCGATGTAGTGAGGCAGATCCATACATAGCTTTAAGCAGAGTACGATAAAGCTCACGTGCTCAGGGAGAGTGACCTAGTAGCGATCAGTGAAGAGGCGGGGCCAGGAGCTCGGACTCGACCCCCGCAACCTCAACTAGGTGAGTACAACTAGGTGAGTAACACACAGACATAACACACACAAACACACACACAACACTAGTATTGTGTTTTGACTATTAATAGACCCCTCACGATCATCGAAAAAATATAACTTTGTCATGTCAAAATGAAGTTTAGCAAGCATTATGGCGTGTCAGCGCCGCTCAGTGACACACCTTGTTGGTAAGCTCCGCAGATTCATTGCTAGAAGAGTTATATAGAGGTACTATTACCAAGCTTTTCGTTCAGCTAACATAAATATAATATATAAGATAAATATATATTATATATATATATATATATATATATATATTATATATATACATATGTCGTGCGAATATGTAAAACTGGTCAATTAAGCAAGAACTCATTTAAAAAATAAGTCCTTTCTAAAATTTTTCTCTTATACGTTTAAAGATATTATTTTTATCATTAATGTTAATGTAAAAAATTTAATTTTGCACCAAAAGGAACTTAGAAAACTGACCTAAACCTTATTATAACAAGAACAATTTATTTTAGCCTAACCGCAACTAAAATATATTTTAAAAATTGTTTACAATAATTTAATACTTAACAAACACAGTGAAATATATTTTTTTTTTTCGTTAGGTTAAATGATTTTTGGCGAAAAATTTAAAAAAAAAAAAAAAATAGGGCATACACAAATTTTCTCTTGTCCCAATATGGCAAGACGAGCGTTGCTATTTAAGCCAAGATTGCAAGTTCTGCCTATTCGGCACGACATATATAAAGTTATATATCTATTATATATAAGATCTATAATATATATATATATAGTATTATATATATATACAAATATATTATATATATATATATTTAATATATATATATATAAATATATATATATATATATATTATATATAAAATATTATATATATATATTAATATAAATATATATATATTATATATATATATTATTATATAATAATATATATATTATATATAAATTAATATTTATATATATATATATATATAATATATATTATATATATATATATAGTATATTATATATAATATAATATATTTATATATATAATATATATATTATATATATATATATATATTATATATATATATAAATATATTATATATATATAGATATAATTATATATATATATATATAGTTATATATATTTAGACAGCCTGTACTGTCTGCACAGACATGAGCCCATGCTGTCCGTGCCAGCTTAGTTCATATTTCGCGCTATGCTGGTGCTGCCACCTAGGCCTTCCCACTTCAGTATGCCCAACTTTCCTCGCGCTCACTCACACAGCGGCCTGGCATCAACACACATGGCCTCCCGCTCTCTCTCGTGGGCCATGGCCCTGCCCGGGCCATGGGCACAAACACACAAGCCTGAGTAACCCACCACTACTTAACAATAAAGTAAGAAGCCTCGAAGAAGTATCATTTAACTACCGCGCTCAACACTACCAAACAACCCCATTTATAATGGTACCAGCGGTGGTCGCGGTAGCGTTTGTGTTTAGGCCCCTGGAGAGAGGAAGGAGAGTATGAAGTCACCTTCATTTCATCACCCTACAACAAGAAGCACCGTCTCTCAACGAGTTATCCTGATGTCGTGTCCTCACTTTGAGCATCCCAGACACAGGTACAAGCAGGATCCAGCCGAAATTTTTGCCTAAATTCTCCGAGAAATGTGATGGCGTCACAGTGACCCACGCTACAACGTCCCAGTGACCCCCCGCTGTTTCTCAAGTCACGTGTTCAGAGTCACTTGTATTTGCTGTGTTGTTGTTCAGCTCAGCACCAGCTGTTTCAGCAAGCCAGAGGTGAGTTTTTGTGGTGATTTCTGCGTCCAGTGTGAGCTTCTCCACGGTTTTGTGGGTGGGGAGGCGAGAGGAGAGGAAGTGGCTGTTCCTCACCTTGCCCATGCCCGCCCTGCCATACACACGCACGCTTCCTCGCCGCTACCTACAATAAACACCACTCACCACTGCCAAAAAAAAGGAATATCCCTCTGCTGTGATTTTCCTGCTGTTTTTCGTATGAATTCATTGCCAGACGCTGTGTATCCTAGGTGCCCGAGGCCACGCGAAGCTACGGGATCACGACGTCACGTGGGTGGTGGCCGATGTCACGTAGACCTACAAAGCCCCAGAGTTTACCAGAATGTTCCCAAGGCTCATGCTGTGGTCTGCTGCCCGCATCACATCGACGCCAACCCACGATGCTGCCCGACTTCATGACGTCCACGATGTCTGCTGAACGTCACCTCGGGGGATGTCTGCTGACGTCACCTCACGATGTCTGCCTGACGTCACCTCGAGATGTCTGTTGACGTCACTGCTGCTGACGTCACCTTGCGACATCACGCCTGACATCACCTTGATGTCACCATGGGGTGTTCTAGTAATTATTTCAGTATTTTCGAGAAGATTGAGAGAAGATATATGTCGTGTGTTAATTAATTCCTCTCAGTCAGTGTTCTCAAAATTTTAGTAAAGTCTTAGTCAGTTTTATGCGCAGAAAAGCATCATTTGCTAGTTAAGCCATGTTGTACCGTATGTACAGCGGTGTGTTTTTAAAGTTCCGTGTGTCAGGGAGGGGCTGTGGTCAGACCCTTGAGTTTGTACCACTAAGTCACCCGTGACCAGTGTGTTTGACAGCTGATTTCTCAGCCCTGAGCGTATGAGCCCCCTTGTACAGAAAGCTTTTATGCTCGTCGCTCGTGATGTTCTGTAGAATCGTACCTTGCTACGATTCCCATCGAGATTTTTCACTTCACCTCCAGACCTTCAGAGTGCAGTTATATGTAGAGAAACAAGTCTGGGGACGCTTAGCTAACCTCTGCTATAACTCCAACTGTCGAGAGATGATACTCGTCAAGCCGCAGCCAGCCCTGTCGGCAGGCGCTGTGCAGCCTCGTGTCACAAGCTTCAGTGAGCAGCCTGCACAAAGAAGATGTCACTTTGACTGCTAGCTCTCTCACTGCAGTCTGGTGTTTTGATGTTTCGACTCCCAGATGTTTTGCCCAGTCGTCTCTGCCACGACTCGCTCCACAACTCGCTCCACCTCGCCGGCATGTAGCCCAGCGACGTACCATCGAGAAGTGCCCCCTGAGTCCTTGCCAGAAGTCCGCCCCTTGCCGAGTTTTTTCGACGCCTCACCAAGGGGCCCAGCATGTCGTGCCCCGGGTTAGTAAAACCTCAGCGACTCCTACGATGTTTTGCTTCCCCCTTTCCAGAGGAGACCTACCCTTTACTCACAGCTCCCGCAGGTGTCTCCCGTGTTGCGTATCTGCCCAGACGCAGGAAGGCGTGCAGTGATCCCCTTCGACGCTCATCCCTAGCCCACATTTTTTAACACCCCACATTTTTTTTCTTTCCTCCCCGAGGGTTTTTTTTTTTCTATGTCCATAGTATATTTATTTTTTTATTTTGTGTTCTGTGCCCTGTTTTCCACAGAGAGAGGACCGAGTTTCTTTTTCTACCAGTTTGTCGCTCGGGGCGACGCCGTTTGGGGGCCGGGTATGTAGACAGCCGTACTGTCTGCACAGGACAGGGCCCCTGCTGTCTCCCGCTTAGTTTATATTTCGCGCTATGTGGGGCTGCCACCCTAGGCCTTCCCCCTTCGTATGCCCCCTTGCCTCGCGCTCACTCCACAGCGGCCTGGACAACACCAAGGCCTCCCAGTCTCCCCCTCGTGGGCATGGCCCTGCCCGGGCCATGGGCAAAACACACAAACCCGTGTAACCCACCCTACTTAACAAAAAAGAAGAAGCCTCCGAAGAAGTATATCATTTAACTACCCCCCCTCGCTACCAAACAAGCCCTTTATATATATATATATATATTTTATATATATATTTTAATTTATTTTATAAATAAAAATTTAATATTATAAATATATTATATATATTATATTAATTATTTTATTATTTTAAATAATATATATAAAATTTTAAAATTTAAAAATATATATTTAATTATATATTAAATATATTTTTATTATATATATATATATTATAAATATTATATATATATATATATATATAATTTTTTATATAATATTATATATATAATATGTATATATATATATATATATAATATATATATTTATATTATATATTATATATTATATTTATATATTTTAAATTTTATATTTTTATATAATATTTATTTAAATATATAAAAATATATATATTTAAAATATTTATATATATATATTTTTATTTATATATAATATATAAATAATATTATATAATATTTAAATTTTAAATTATATTTTAATATATATAATATATTATATTATATAAAAATATATATTAAAAATTTATATATAATATTTTATAAAAATATTAAATATATATTTTATATATATATATATATATATATATATATATAAAAAAAGAAATACAATGGTATTTTTTAATGTTAAGATATTAGGGTTTATATTTTTTTGAACCGGTACAAAAAAAAATTTTTTTGAAATTGCCACGAAAGATGGGGGAAACTAAAAATGACACCATAAGCACCGCCACCTACCCCAAAATGTTTTTGGGAATTCATTTTAGAAAAAAAACGTAAACAAACACAGGACATATTAGAAAATTTTGGGTCCGGGGACCTTGTTCCTGAAGTGATCAAGGTCCAAGCCCCGAAATTTTTTCTATAAATTGTTCTAGTGTTTGCATACGTGTTTTTCTAAAAAAACTTCCCGGTATTTTTCCCAGGGGTTTTTACCATGAAATTAAATGTAAACAGGGGGAAGTTAAAAACACACTTCCCTTTGTGAAAAAAAAAAAAAAAAGTGGCCCCTGGGAACCCGCGTTAAATTATTTTCAGAACATCCTCTAAACCTCGCCCCGGGTACACGACAACCTTCTGGTTGCTTGATTGCGTCTGATATAGTTATAAAAAAACCCAAACCAGCCAGCTAACTCATCTATCTAAATAACAAACCACGAATGTGGGGAAACGGGTGTTTTCCCCAGACGTTAAAGCCTCACCGGGATGGGGAGGTGGGGGAGTCAGCAGCCCCCCCCCCCCTTCCAATGGCGATCCCAGTCCGTATTGTATTTAAATTTTCTAAGATTCGTTGTTTACGCCTTCACGGGTTTGCTCTATTACACTTTGACATTTATTCTTTTTTAGGCTGTTACTCATAAGTTAACGTAGTAAAATTACTGTCCCCTTTTCATTTATAGGCGTAGGCATCCTTTTCCCCAAGAAACCCCGCCAGCCTTAGTGTCCCTAGGTGCTCAGTTACCTTACGAGCAGGTGAGAGCCACTTCCCAGCAGTAAATTAGTCATTACTCCCAATACTCACCGCGTCAGCTCCTTTAGTTGGACCAGGCTTTGCGTGACTCGCACAGGTTTCTCAGGGTAGTCACGGTACCATCCCCACGTAATATGGAGTCTTTGAATGCAGAACCACGTGTGGGGGGGGCCACCTACCCGACTAAGTTTTTACCATTGCAGTGGGGGAAAACACTGTTCCTGTTTTTACGTAGACATATGTACCATTACTTTCAGTTTTTTTAAGGGTGAGGCGGCAGGCCTTGGGGGTTCTAAATGCCCAAGGGACCACTAATTACCCACCCAGTCGTGAGCCTATGCACCCCCCCCCTTATTTACAAAACCCCAACCCACCCAAACCAAAACCCCAGCAAACTAAAAAAACCTACCAACCAAAAAAACCCCAACCAAATAATTTTTAAAAACTAACCACGAATGCCCCAAACCCAACCCAGGGCCCAACCCAAACCCAACCAGTGGAAAACAACGAATTACAACCCAAAGAGTACCAGTGAAAAACTACCCGAACAAACCCCAACATTGGGTATCTTTAAAGATACTAAAGTGTTGACATGTGTCTAATTTATTAATTTCGGTTCTCTGAGCCTTTCATTACATTCCTGTTGAACAGAATTTTAAATCGGGAATTTCTTCACTTGTCTAACCTTTGGCATGACCTATTTCCACATTTTTAAAGTGTACCCCCTACGAAGTTGCACCTCCCCTACCTACAGTATTAAGACTTTTCAGACTATGAAACAGAAATTTCTCCAGGCTGGGGGACTGTCAACCTCAAATCTACGACTTAAAGGGGTTTAAGGGGATGTTTAATTTGCCCACATCTTTACAGTACTGCCTACTTAATGTCTCGACTGAAAACCCAAATGTGTAGGAAAAAAAGTTTGGGAAAATTAAAGTTGCCAAAATGTTGCATATGTTCTTAACTACCAACCGTATAAAACCCACTTCTTCGCACATAGCGTATTTTTTTCAAGATTTAATGGATTTGATTATATCGACTAAGGTGAGGGACTGATTCCTCAAACTCCTCTTCTCATTCCCCTTTTGTATAACTGATGAAGCACTGTGTGGCGAAGTTTCCTCTTTAAAAGATACCACGTGTTGCCATTGTCTAATTTTCAACTTTTTGGGGTTCTCTGAACCATTCATCTACAGGTTGGTATCTTCTGGTAAGATGTTTGAATAGTTTGGGGCCACAGACATTGAACAACGTTCTCTTATTGTGGCGCCCTTTCCCCTTTAACGGGTTTTTTTTGCACTTCCCCATATCTCTCACCCCAATAGGTTAACCTCGAGTACTTTCCAAGTATATATTTAGGGAGCGCTCTTCTCTCTGTGGCGCTGTATGCCCTTGTGGTTTAGCGCTTCTTTTTATTAATTTCTCTTCTCTCTCTCTCTCTCTCTCTCTCTCTCTTTTCTCTCTCCTCTCTCTCTCTCTCTCTCTCTCTTCTCTCTCTCTCTTTTCTCTCTCTTCTCTTCCCCCCCCCCCGCCCCAGTGAGTACAATTTAAAAGACTTTTAATTTTTTTCCCAATAATTTTAATGCTTTAGGGGCTCTGTGTGGCCAAAACGATCTGATCTTTCCAGCCAAAATTTTTTCCCCCTGCCCTAAACGGGGTCGTAACCGGCAATAGGGGGAGCAAAAGTTTTTGAAAAGTGTCACCATTGCACTTTTCCCCTTGTTTGAAAGTTCTCATTATCCATTTATTTTCCCCTGGATTTTTTAACTTGGTTTTAAAAATGTGTTCTTAAAAGAAAGGGAACTTACAAAAACTCCCCTGTTTTTCACGTGTTTTTCGTTCGTTTGATAATCCTCTTGATTCTGTTACAGTGCCCCTTTGAGTTCTCATCCCTTTCCCCTACCCCAAACAGTTGGAATTGTCCTATTGAACGTCGTGTTGGGTTTACCCCCACCCAAAAGAAAAAGCAGCTTGTATCTTCCTGCAATTTTTTTAGTGTCTTCTACCCAGGTTTCTTTCCCTGATTTTTTAGTGCATGTGCAAATATGATATAAAACTGTTATGGGCGTTTTTTTTGCCGTCATGGGATAAGAAAAAGCTGAGGTGTCGGGACAGTGCCTTTGGGAAAACTGAGCTTTATATCTCGTGGTTGTTTATTTTGGGTTGTTTTCTAAAACCTTTTGTATTGGGGGTGTGTTTGGTTTTGAAACCAACGGAATCCTTTTCCCAAAAAACCACAACGGACCCTCCTTTTAACCAACCCGTTAGGATTTCGTGGGCAGTTCCCCACAAAAGTGTTGATAAGGTCTTCACAGAGTGAATCCCAACCCCCAAATTCGCAAAAGTTGTAGTGGCTGTTAGGTGAACGTTAAAAGCATTTTTATTTGGTCATTTCTGCTCAAGGGAAGTAACAGGTGTAAGAGCGCACCTTAGCCTGGTTTTTTCCCGCCCTTAAAAAATTTGGCCGGGGGGTCTGATTTCTCGGGTAAAACAATTGGAAAACAGTCACGGTTTTTTGGTAGGAAGGAATGGTTGAGGGGAGAGATGTAGGTTTTTGTGTATTGATGGTTGAGGTATGACCGGTGACATACTGCCCTTATGCCAACCTCCCTCTACTACCTCCCCCCCCCCCCCCCTCCCTCTTGTACCCCCCCCAAAACCAAAGCCCTTCCCCCACCCTATGTATCCTATCGTACTTTAAGGGGTACCACCCATTGACGTCCCCCACCACGCTGATGCTCCTCATACGCTGCCCCCCTTACCCCCCTCTCTCTCTCTCTCCGAACACACACCCACACACACACACCACAACACACAACACAAACACACACACACACGTAGTGTACGTAAAGAAAACACGCACACGTGATGGGAGAAAAAAGTTTTAGGATCAGGGGAAAAACTCAAAGGGATTGGGGCAGGCTGCAAAAACCCGGTCCAAAACTGACTCCCGAAAAAAACCCCTAAATACCAAGTCATGAAACTCGGGGGAAATCAAAAAACCTTAGGCGTACATACTAGGGAGTCAAACTGCAAACCTCACTCAGTGAAAAGGGTTTTTCGGGGGATTCATGTCCACTTTCAGGTGCACACACCAAAAAAACTGCGAGCATATGGGCCCTGGCAAACCCGCGAAAAGTATTTCGACATCAAAATAAGAAACATTCCGAATATACACCGGTATTTAGGCCCTTTTTGGGGTATCGGCCAGTATTAACCCACACCCGGCAAGAACGTAAAAAAAAAGGAAGATGCAAAGGTTTCAAAAAGACTAGTCCCCCAGCTAAGGGGGATGTCCTACGGAGGAGAGGTTAAAAAAAAAATTAACCGGGAAGGGGGGCACTGGAGAACAGGAGGGAAAAAGGGACATGATAACGACGTCATGTATGGAGGAATTGACAAGATGGGTACAACGGAGTTTTAGAGATGGGGCACAAACAAGGGGTCACAAATGGATGTAAAAACTCAGATAAGTACGGGGATGTTTGGGAAAATATTTTTCATCAAGTCGTCAAGAAGTGGAAAAAAATCTGTAGTGGAGGGAGGATCCATTAAGCTTTTTAAAAGGCTGATAAAGGCCATGAGAAGGGGAGAGGGCCTGGGAAAGATTAGGGGAAAGAGGTAAGGGGGCCCGCAGCTGGAATCGCCCCGCACCCAAATAGGTCATACATACACTTTTCTCACCTTGGGGGAGTATATGATCTTTTTTTTTATTTTTGGTGTCTTGCCAATAACTGGATGTGAGAAGGTGACTTAATACCTTGGATCACCGGTACATTCTGAGAGACGTTGGATCACCAGTACATTATGAGAGACCTTGGATCACCAGTGCATTCTGAGAGACCTTGGATCACCGGTACATTCTGAGAGACCTTGGATCACCGGTACATTCTGAGAAACCTTGGATCACCGGTACATTCTGAGAGACCTTGGATCACCAGTACATTCTGAGAGACCTTGGATCACCGGTACATTCTGAGAGACCTTGGATCACCAGTAC
Organism: Cherax quadricarinatus; assembly: GCF_026875155.1. NCBI lineage: Eukaryota > Metazoa > Arthropoda > Malacostraca > Decapoda > Parastacidae > Cherax > Cherax quadricarinatus. The sequence goes on from NC_069440.1 coordinate 31,764,873, forward strand.
ATTCTGAGAAACCTTGGATCACCGGTACATTCTGAGAGACCTTGGATCACCAGTACATTATGAGAGACCTTGGATCACCAGTGCATTCAGAGAGACTTTGGATCACCAGTACATTCTGAGAGACCTTGGATCACCAGTACATTCTGAGAGACCTTGGATCACCAGTACATTATGAGAGACCTTGGATCACCAGTGCATTCTGAGAGACCTTGGATCACCAGTACATTCTGAGAGACCTTGGATCACCAGTACATTCTGAGAGACCTTGGATCACCGGTACATTCTGAGAGACCTTGGATCACCAGTACATTCTGAGAGACCTTGGATCACCGGTACATTCTGAGAGACCTTGGATCACCGGTACATTCTGAGAGACCTTGGATCACCGGTACATTCTGAGAGACCTTGGATCACCGGTACATTCTGAGAGACCTTGGATCACCGGTACATTCTGAGAGACCTTGGATCACCGGTACATTCTGAGAGACCTTGGATCACCGGTACATTCTGAGAGACCTTGGATCACCGGTACATTCTGAGAGACCTTGGATCACCGGTACATTCTGAGAGCCCTTGGATCACCGGCACATTCTGAGAGACCTTGGATCACCGGTACATTCTGAGAGACCTTGGATCACCGGTACATTCTGAGAGACCTTGGATCACCGGTACATTCTGAGAGACCTTGGATCACCGGTAGATTCTGAGAGACGTTGGATCGCCGGTAGGTTCTGAGAGACGTTGGATCGCCGGTAGGTTCTGAGACGTTGGATCGCCGGTAGATTCTGAGAGACGTTGGATCGCCGGTAGATTCTGAGAGACGTTGGATAGCCGGTAGATTCTGAGAGACGTTGGATCGCCGGTAGATTCTGAGAGACGTTGGATCGCCGGTAGATTCTGAGAGACGTTGGATCGCCGGTAGATTCTGAGAGACGTGGATCGCCGGTAGATTCTGAGAGACGTTGGATCGCCGGTAGATTCTGAGAGACGTTGGATCGCCGGTAGATTCTGAGAGACGTTGGATCGCCGGTAGATTCTGAGAGACGTTGGATCGCCGGTAGATTCTGAGAGACGTTGGATCGCCGGTAGATTCTGAGAGACGTTGGATCGCCGGTAGATTCTGAGAGACGTTGGATCGCCGGTAGATTCTGAGAGACGTTGGATCGCCAGTAGATTCTGAGAGACGTTGGATCGCCAGTAGATTCTGAGAGACGTTGGATCGCCAGTAGATTCTGAGAGACGTTGGATCGCCAGTAGATTCTGAGAGACGTTGGATCGCCAGTAGATTCTGAGAGACGTTGGATCGCCAGTAGATTACTGAGAGACGTTGGATCGCCAGTAGATACTGAGAGACGTTGGATCGCCAGTAGATTCTGAGAGACGTTGGATCGCCAGTAGATTCTGAGAGACGTTGGATCGCCAGTAGATTCTGAGAGACGTTGGATCGCCAGTAGATTCTGAGAGACGTTGGATCGCCAGTAGATTCTGAGAGACGTTGGAACGCCAGTAGATTCTGAGAGACGTGGATCGCCAGTAGATTCTGAGAGACGTTGGATCGCCAGTAGATTCTGAGAGACGTTGGATCGCCAGTAGATTCTGAGAGACCTTGGATCACCGGTACATTCTGAGAGACCTTGGATCACCGGTACATTCTGAGAGACCTTGGATCACCGGTACATTCTGAGAGACCTTGGATCACCGGCACATTCTGAGAGCCCTTGGATCACCGGCACATTCTGAGAGACCTTGGATCACCGGCACATTCTGAGAGACCTTGGATCACCGGTACATTCTGAGAGACCTTGGATCGCCGGTACATTCTGAGAGACCTTGGATCGCCGGTAGATTCTGAGAGACGTTGGATCGCCGGTAGGTTCTGAGAGACGTTGGATCGCCGGTAGGTTCTGAGAGACGTTGGATCGCCGGTAGATTCTGAGAGACGTTGGATCGCCGGTAGATTCTGAGAGACGTTGGATCGCCGGTAGATTCTGAGAGACGTTGGATAGCCGGTAGATTCTGAGAGACGTTGGATCGCCGTAGATTCTGAGAGACGTTGGATCGCCGGTAGATTCTGAAGACGTTGGATCGCCGGTAGATTCTGAGAGACGTTGGATCGCCGGTAGATTCTGAGAGACGTTGGATCGCCGGTAGATTCTGAGAGACGTTGGATCGCCGGTAGATTCTGAGAGACGTTGGATCGCCGGTAGATTCTGAGAGACGTTGGATCGCCGGTAGATTCTGAGAGACGTTGGATCGCCGGTAGATTCTGAGAGACGTTGGATCGCCGGTAGATTCTGAGAGACGTTGGATCGCCGGTAGATTCTGAGAGACGTTGGATCGCCGGTAGATTCTGAGAGACGTTGGATCGCCGGTAGATTCTGAGAGACGTTGGATCGCCGTAGATTCTGAGAGACGTTGGATCGCCGGTAGATTCTGAGAGACGTTTGGATCGCCGGTAGATTCTGAGAGACGTTGGATCGCCAGTAGATTCTGAGAGACGTTGGATCGCCAGTAGATTCTGAGAGACGTTGGATCGCCAGTAGATTCTGAGAGACGTTGGATCGCCAGTAGATTCTGAGAGACGTTGGATCGCCAGTAATTCTGAGAGACGTTGGATCGCCAGTAGATTCTGAGAGACGTTGGATCGCCAGTAGATTCTGAGAGACGTTGGATCGCCAGTAGATTCTGAGAGACGTTGGATCGCCAGTAGATTCTGAGAGACGTTGGATCGCCAGTAGATTCTGAGAGACGTTGGATCGCCAGTAGATTCTGAGAGACGTTGGATCGCCAGTAGATTCTGAGAGACGTTGGATCGCCAGTAGATTCTGAGAGACGTTGGATCGCCAGTAGATTCTGAGAGACGTTGGATCGCCAGTAGATTCTGAGAGACGTTGGATCGCCAGTAGATTCTGAGAGACGTTGGATCGCCAGTAGATTCTGAGAGACGTTGGATCGCCAGTAGATTCTGAGAGACGTTGGATCGCCAGTAGATTCTGAGAGACGTTGGATCGCCAGTAGATTCTGAGAGACGTTGGATCGCCAGTAGATTCTGAGAGACGTTGGATCGCCAGTAGATTCTGAGAGACGTTGGATCGCCAGTAGATTCTGAGAGACGTTGGATCGCCAGTAGATTCTGAGAGACGTTGGATCGCCAGTAGATTCTGAGAGACGTTGGATCGCCAGTAGATTCTGAGAGACGTTGGATCGCCAGTAGATTCTGAGAGACGTTGAATCACCAGTAGATTCTGAGAGACGTTGAATCACCAGTACATTCCGAGGGATAGTAATCACGTCGTCAGTAGTAGCAGTAATTAACTACATAAGCTAGCGGGCAGTCAGTGGTGAGTGTATTTAGAGATGTTTTAATATATTTCCGTGTGCTGGAGTATGTGATGTTAGTATGTATATAACAGTTAAGAACTGAGGAGTGGGGGAATTATGAGGTGAGAGAGGTAGTCTCACGCATAGTAACTACCTTCTCCCTCACTCAGGTACAGTAACTACCTTCTCCCTCACTCAGGTACAGTAACTACCTTCTCCCTCACTCAGGTACAGTAACTACCTTCTCCCTCACTCAGGTACAGTAACTACCTTCTCCCTCACTCAGGTACAGTAACTACCTTCTCCCTCACTCAGGTACAGTAAACTACCTTCTCCCTCACTCAGGTACAGTAACTACCTCTCTCCCTCAATCAGGTACAGTAACTACCTTTCTCCCTCACTCAGGTACAGTAACTACCTTTCTCCTCACTCAGGTACAGTAACTACCTTCTCCCTCACTCAGGTACAGTAACTACCTTCTCCCTCACTCAGGTACAGTAACTACCTCTCCCTCACTCAGGTACAGTAACTACCTTCCCCTCACTCAGGTACAGTAACTACCTTCTCCCTCACTCAGGTACAGTAACTACCTTCTCCCTCACTCAGGTACAGTAACTACCTTCTCCCTCACTCAGGTACAGTAACTACCTTCTCCCTCACTCAGGTACAGTAAAACTTCTCCCTCACTCAGGTACAGTAAACTACCTTCTCCCTCACTCAGGTACAGTAACTACCTTCTCCCTCACTCAGGTACAGTAACTACCTTCCCCCTCACTCAGTACAGTAACTACCTTCTCCCTCACTCAGGTACAGTAACTACCTTCCCCCCTCAGGTACAGTAACTACCTTCTCCCTCACTCAGGTACAGTAACTACCTTCTCCTCACTCAGGTACAGTAACTACCTTCTCCCTCATCAGGTACAGTAACTACCTTCTCCCTCACTCAGGTACAGTAACTACCTTCTCCCTCACTCAGGTACAGTAACTACCTTCTCCCTCACTCAGGTACAGTAAAACTACCTTCTCCCTCACTCAGGTACAGTAACTACCTCTCCCTCACTCAGGTACAGTAACTACCTTCTCCCTCACTCAGTACAGTAACTACCTTCTCCCTCACTCAGGTACAGTAACTACCTTCTCCCTCACTCAGGTACAGTAACTACCTTCTCCCTCACTCAGGTACAGTAACTACCTCTCCCTCACTCAGGTACAGTAACTACCTTCTCCCTCACTCAGGTACAGTAACTACCTTCTCCCTCACTCAGGTACAGTAAACTACCTTCTCCCTCACTCAGGTACAGTAATACCTTCTCCCTCACTCAGGTACAGTAATACCTTCTCCCTCACTCAGGTACAGTAACTACCTTCTCCCTCACTCAGGTACAGTAACTACCTTCTCTCCCTCACTCAGGTACAGTAACTACCTTCTCCCTCACTCAGGTACAGTAACTACCTTCTCCCTCACTCAGGTACAGTAACTACCTTCTCCTTCACTCAGGTACAGCAACTACCTTCTCCCTCACTCAGGTACAGTAACTACCTTCTCCCTCACTCAGGTACAGTAACTACCTTCTCCCTCACTCAGGTACAGCAACTACCTTCTCCCTCACTCAGGTACAGTAACTACCTTCTCCCTCACTCAGGTACAGTAACTACCTTCTCCCTCACTCAGGTACAGTAACTATCTTCTCCCTCACTCAGGTACAGTAACTATCTTCTCCCTCACTCAGGTACAGTAACTATCTTCTCCCTCACTCAGGTACAGTAACTATCTTCTCCCTCACTCAGGTACAGTAACTACCTTCTCCCTCACTCAGGTACAGTAACTATCTTCTCCCTCACTCAGGTACAGTAACTACCTTCTCCCTCACTCAGGTACAGCAACTACCTTCTCCCTCACTCAGTTACAGTAACTACCTTCTCTCTCACTCAGGTACAGTAACTACCTTCTCCCTCACTCAGGTACAGTAACTACCTTCTCCCTCACTCAGGTACAGTAACTACCTTCCCCCTCACTCAGGTACAGTAACTACCTTCTCCCTCACTCAGGTACAGTAACTACCTTCCCCCTCACTCAGGTACAGTAACTACCTTCTCCCTCACTCAGGTACAGTAACTACCTTCTCCCTCACATCAGGTACAGTAACTACCTTCTCCTCACTCAGGTACAGTAACTACCTTCTCCCTCACTCAGGTATAGTAACTACCTTCTCCCTCACTCAGGTACAGTAACTACCTTCTCCCTCACTCAGGTACAGTAACTACCTTCTCCCTCACTCAGGTACAGTAACTACCTTCTCCCTCACTCAGGTACAGTAACTACCTTCTCCCTCACTCAGGTACAGTAACTACCTTCTCCCTCACTCAGGTACAGTAACTACCTTCTCCCTCACTCAGGTACAGTAACTACCTTCTCCTCACTCAGGTACAGTAACTACCTTCTCCCTCACTCAGGTACAGTAACTACCTTCTCCCTCACTCAGGTACAGTAACTACCTTCTCCCTCACTCCAGGTACAGCAACTACCTTCTCCCTCACTCAGGTACAGTAACTACCTTCTCCCTCACTCAGGTACAGTAACTACCTTCTCCTCACTCAGGTACAGCAACTACCTTCTCCTCACTCAGGTACAGTAACTACCTTCTCCCTCACTCAGGTACAGTAACTACCTTCTCCCTCACTCAGGTACAGTAACTATCTTCTCCCTCACTCAGGTACAGTAACTATTCTCTTCTCCCTCACTCAGGTACAGTAACTATCTTCTCCCTCACTCAGGTACAGTAACTATCTTCTCCCTCAATCAGTACAGTAACTATCTTCTCCCTCACTCAGGTACAGTAACTACCTCTCCCTCACTCAGGTACAGTAACTACCTTCTCCCTCACTCAGGTACAGTAACTATCCTTCTCCCTCACTCAGTACAGTAACTACCTTCTCCCTCACTCAGGTACAGCAACTACCTTCTCCCTCACTCAGGTACAGCAACTACCTTCTCCCTCACTCAGGTACAGTAACTACCTTCTCCCTCACTCAGGTACAGTACTATCTTCTCCCTCACTCAGGTACAGTAACTAACCTTCTCCCTCACTCAGGTACAGTAACTACCTTCTCCCTCACTCAGGTACAGTAACTACCTTCTCCCTCACTCAGGTACAGTAACTACCTTCTCCCTCACTCAGGTACAGTAACTACCTTCTCCCTCACTCAGGTACAGTACCTTCTCCCTCACTCAGGTACAGCAACTACCTTCTCCCTCACTCAGGTACAGTAACTACCTTCTCCCTCACTCAGGTACAGTAACTACCTTCTCCCTCACTCAGGTACAGTAACTACCTTCTCCCTCACTCAGGTACAGTAACTACCTTCTCCCTCACTCAGGTACAGTAACTACCTTCTCCCTCACTCAGGTACAGTAACTACCTTCTCCCTCACTCAGGTACAGTAAACTATCTTCTCCCTCTCTCAGGTACAGTAACTACCTTCTCCCTCACTCAGGTACAGTAACTACCTTCTCCCTCACTCAGGTACAGTAACTACCTTCTCCCTCACTCAGGTACAGTAACTACCTTCTCCCTCCCTCAGGTACAGTAACTATCTTCTCCCTCACTCAGGTACAGTAACTACCTTCTCCCTCACTCAGGTACAGCAACTACCTTCTCCCTCACTCAGGTACAGTAAACTACCTTCTCCCTCACTCAGGTACAGTAACTACCTTCTCCCTCACTCAGGTACAGTAACTACCTTCTCCCTCACTCAGGTACAGTAACTATCTTCTCCCTCACTCAGGTACAGTAACTATCTTCTCCCTCACTCAGGTACAGTAACTACCTTCTCCCTCACTCAGGTACAGTAACTATCTTCTCCCTCACTCAGGTACAGTAACTACCTTCTCCCTCACTCAGGTACAGTAACACCTTCTCCCTCACTCAGGTACAGTAACTACCTTCTCCCTCACTCAGGTACAGTAACTACCTTCTCCCTCACTCAGGTACAGTAACTACCTTCTCCCTCACTCAGGTACAGTAACTACCTTCTCCCTCACTCAGGTACAGTAACTACCTTCTCCCTCACTCAGGTACAGTAACTACCTTCTCCCTCACTCAGGTACAGTAACTACCTTCTCCCTCACTCAGGTACAGTAACTACCCTCTCCCTCACTCAGGTACAGTAACTAGCTTCTCCCTCACTCAGGTACAGCAACTACCTTCTCCCTCACTCAGGTACAGTAACTACCTTCTCCCTCACTCAGGTACAGTAACTACCTTCTCCCTCACTCAGGTACAGTAACTACCTTCTCCCTCACTCAGGTACAGTAACTACCTTCTCCCTCACTCAGGTACAGTAACTACCTTCTCCCTCACATCAGGTACAGTAACTACCTTCTCCCTCACTCAGGTACAGTAACTACCTCTCCCTCACTCAGGTACAGTAACTACCTTCTCCCTCACTCAGTAACAGTAACTACCTTCTCCCTCACTCAGGTACAGCAACTACCTTCTCCCTCACTCAGGTACAGCAACTACCTTCTCCCTCACTCAGGTACAGTAACTACCTTCTCCCTCACTCAGGTACAGTAAACTATCTTCTCCCTCACTCAGGTACAGTAACTACCTTCTCCCTCACTCAGGTACAGTAACTACTCTCTCCCTCACTCAGGTACAGTAACTACCTTCTCCCTCACTCAGGTACAGTAACTACCTTCTCCCTCACTCAGGTACAGTAACTACTTCTCCCTCACTCAGGTACAGTACCTTCTCCCTCACTCAGGTACAGCAACTACCTTCTCCCTCACTCAGGTACAGTAACTACCTTCTCCCTCACTCAGGTACAGTAACTACCTTCTCCCTCACTCAGGTACAGTAACTACCTTCTCCCTCACTCAGGTACAGTAACTACCTTCACTCCCTCACTCAGGTACAGTAACTACCTTCTCCCTCACTCAGGTACAGTAACTACCTTCTCCCTCACTCAGGTACAGTAACTACCTTCTCCCTCACTCAGGTACAGCAACTACCTTCTCCCTCACTCAGGTACAGTAACTACCTTCTCCCTCACTCAGGTACAGTAACTACCTTCTCCCTCACTCAGGTACAGTAACTACCTTCTCCTCACTCAGGTACAGCAACTACCTTCTCCCTCACTCAGGTACAGTAACTACCTTCCCCCTCACTCAGGTACAGTAACTACCTTCCCCCTCACTCAGGTACAGTAACTACCTTCCCCCTCACTCAGGTACAGTAACTACCTTCCCATCACTGAGCCACAGTAACTACCCTCCCCTCACGCACAGTAACTACCTTCCCTTCACTCAGGCACAGTAACTACCCCATCACTCAGGCACAGTAACTACCCTCCCATCACTCAGGCACAGTAACTACCCTCCCCTTACTCAGGCACAGTAACTACCCTCCCCTTACTCAGGCACAGTAACTACCCTCCCCTTACTCAGGCACAGTAACTACCCCATCACTCGGGGCACAGTGGCTGCCTTCCCCTCAGGCACAGTAACCACCTTCCCCTCGGTCAGGCACAGTGTGGCATGCAAAGAGTACGTAACCTTTATTCGGCGCATGTACACACCCTCAGTGACAGGTTATCTCCCTCAACCAGCGAACCAGGGCTAAGGGTTGATGGGGGCCCCGTCGTTCAATCAGTACCCAGGTTCCAGCCAATGAGAAGATGGTTTTGGCAATCGCAGAGGTGATGTGGGTACCACACACCCGTCTGCCCTTGTCATTCCCATTCTAGAGCTGGTTGAAGCACGGTCTGCTCTCTAGTGGCTTCTATTCTGCCTTGCATACCGTGGAGTGCACTAATACCTATTGTTGTATATAGTGTACATACTTCTGTTCTAAATTGGTGAAGGATAATATAATTCAATTTTTCTGCTGAGTTTATTTTGCTCCCTTTACACCCAGGATAACAGGCCTTTGGGACTCCTGGGTTGTAATACACAGTAACTACCTTCCCCTCACCCAGGCACAGTAGCTACCCCATCACTCAGGCACAGTACCTTCCCATCACTCAGGCACAGTAACTACCTTCCCCTCACTCAGGCACAGTAACTACCTTCCCCTCACTCAGGCACAGTAACTACCTTCCCTTCACTCAGGCACAGTAACTACCTTCCCCTCACTCAGGCACAGTAACTACCTTCCCCTCACTCAGGCACAGTAACTACCTTCCCCTCACCCAGGCACAGTAGCTACCCCATCACTCAGGCACAGTACCTTCCCATCACTCAGGCACAGTAACTACCTTCCCCTCAGGCACAGTAACTACCTTCCCCTCACTCAGGCACAGTAACTACCTTCCCTCACTCAGGCACAGTAACTACCTTCCCCTCACTCAGCACAGTAACTACCTTCCCCTCACTCAGTGCACAGTAACTACCTTCCCCTCACTCAGGCACAGTAACTACCTTCCCCTCACTCAGGCACAGTAACTACCTTCCCCTCACTCAGGCACAGTAACTACCTTCCCCTCAGGCACAGTAACTACCTTCCCCTCACTCAGGCACAGTAACTACCTTCCCCTCACTCAGGCACAGTAACTACCTTCCCCTCACTCAGGCACAGTAACTACCTTCCCCTCACTCAGGCACAGTAACTACCCAATCACTCAGGCACCGTAACTACCCTATCACTCCTATCACTCAGGCACCGTTACTACCCCGTTAGGCATAGTAACTACCCACACTCAGGCATAGTAACTACCCCATCACTTGGGCAAAATAACTACCCCCTCACTCAGGCACAGTAACTACCCTCATCACTCAGGAATAGTAACTACCTACCTCACTCAGGTACAATAGCTACCGTCCTGTCACAGTAACTACCCCGTCAGGCACAGTAACTACGCCCTCATTCAGGCACTGTAACTACTCCCTCACTCAGGCACTGTAATTACCTCCTCACTGAGGCACAGTAACTACCCCCTCACTCAGGCACATGAACAACCCCCACTCACTCAGGCACAGTACCCACCACACTCAGGTATAGTAACTACCCTCCTATCACAGTAACACCCCCTCAGGCACAGTAGCTACCCCCCTCACTTAGGCACAGTAACTACCCCCCTCACTTAGGCACAGTAACTACCCCCGTCACTTAGGCACAGTAATTACCTCCCTCACTTAGGCACAATAACTACCTCCCTCACTCAGGCACAATAACTACCCCCTCTCAGGCACAGTAACTACCCCCTCAGGCACATTACCCCCGTACTCAGAGACAGTAACTACCCCCTCACTCAGGCACAGTAACTACCCCTTCACACAGGCACAGTAACTACCCCCTCACACAGGCACAGTAACTACCCCTTCACTCATGTGCACACACGCATGTACCAGTGTACCTCTGCTTCACTACCTTCATAAAAAGTTATTATTAGTAGGTAATTACGTGCACGCTATCTCACGGGTACGAACGCGCGCTCGCACGTGTGCTCGCACGTGCACTTACCACAGTGCTGAGACTCGGCCCCTGCTACCAGGTATACATCAGTACAGACATACGCGCTCAAATATGTATGTACACATGCGCACGCGCTCCCCTACGCAGGACGGGCTGGAAGTCTGGTGGCTGTTAGAGTTTAACCCCAGCAAGTTCAAAGTTTGGGGAAGGACAAAAGAGACTACAGATGAAGTACAGGCTCGGAGATGCAAAGGCTGCAAACCTCACTCGGGAGGACGGCTTTGGAGGTGAATATTGTACCCAACATATCACCTGAGGCGCCCATCAAATGACAGCTACATAGCACAGCTGCATAGTACATCTGTGCAGCACAGCTACATATCACAACTGTGCAGCACAGCTACGTAGCATAACTGTGCAGCACGGCTGCATAACGCAGCTATGCAGCACGGCTGCGTAGCGCAGCTGTGCAGCTGGCACTACAGAGTCTGTGTTAAGTGGTTGTATCTACAGTGGTTTGTTTCCCAAAGTTTGTGGCATCTGCACCGCCTGCTCACCTTCAGGTGGTGTTTAGGACAGTTTGTGTGGTATCGTCTTAACTACAGAACTGATGAACAGCCTTTGGTCATGAAGTCATGGCATATTTTTTTTTTTTTGATGGTCAAAGTTGCACATCCCATTTGTTTTACCAGGTATTCCATTCCTACTGATACTCCATGCATAGTATCTGAACACATTTATTTTCTGGTGGATAAGATTTGTGGGAGGTGGGATCCATAGTGGTACAGTGTTGGACCTGACCCCCACATCTTCAGTATCACTACCATCACTAGTGGTACAATGTTGGACCTGACCCCCACATCTTCAGTATCACTACCATCACTAGTGGTACAGTGTTGGACCTGACCCCCACATCTTCAGTATCACTACCATCACTAGTGGTACAGTGTTGGACCTGACCCCCACATCTTCAGTATCACTGACCATCACTAGTGGTACAGTGTTGGACCTGACCCCCACATCTTCAGTATCACTACCATCACTAGTGGTACAGTGTTGGACCTGACCCCCACATCTTCAGTATCACTACCATCACTAGTGGTACAATGTTGGACCTGACCCCCACATCTTCAGTATCACTACCATCACTAGTGGTACAGTGTTGGACCTGACCCCCACATCTTCAGTATCACTACCATCACTAGTGGTACAGTGTTGGACCTGACCCCCACATCTTCAGTATCACTGCCATCACTAGTGGTACAGTGTTGGACCTGACCCCCACATCTTCAGTATCACTACCATCACTAGTGGTACAGTGTTGGACCTGACCCCCACATCTTCAGTATCACTACCATCACTAGTGGTACAGTGTTGGACCTGACCCCCACATCTTCAGTATCACTACCATCACTAGTGGTACAGTGTTGGACCTGACCCCCACATCTTCAGTATCACTGCCATCACTAGTGGTACAGTGTTGGACCTGACCCCCACATCTTCAGTATCACTACCATCACTAGTGGTACAGTGTTGGACCTGACCCCCACATCTTCAGTATCACTACCATCACTAGTGGTACAGTGTTGGACCTGACCCCCACATCTTCAGTATCACTACCATCACTAGTGGTACAGTGCTGGACCTGACCCCCACATCTTCAGTATCACTACCATCACTAGTGGTACAGTGCTGGACCTGACCCCCACATCTTCAGTATCACTACCATCACTAATGGTACAGTGTTGAACCTGATCTTTACCATCACTAGTGATAATGACTCAAGAAATCGTAATGACACGATTGCAAATAAACCATACCCCCGGCCGGGATTGAACCCGCGGTCATAGAGTCTCAAAACTCCAGCCCGTCGCGTTAGCCACTAGACCAGCTAGCCACAATAAGATTCATCCAACTAGGTATATTTCTACACCATAGTGATAATGTTTTTCCACATCACCACAATCACTAGTGGTACAGTGTTGGTCCACATCTTCATCACTGTTGGTACAGTGTTGGTCCACATCTTCATCACTGTTGGTACAGTGTTGGTCCACATCTTCATCACTGTTGGTACAGTGTTGGTCCACATCTTCACCATCACTGGTGGTACAGTGTTGGTCCACATCTTCACCATCACTGGTGGTACAGTGTTGGTCCACATCTTCACCATCGCTGGTGGTACGGTGTTGGTCCACATCTTCACCATCACTGGTGGTACAGTGTTGGTCCACATTCACCATCACTAGTGGTACAGTATTGGTCCACATCTTCACCCATCTTCATCACGTCCATCACTAGTGGTACAGTGTTGGTACACATCTTCACCATCACTAGTGGTACAGCGTTGGTCCACATCTTCACCATCACGACCATCACTAGTGGTACAGTGTTGGTACATATCTTCACCATCACTTGTGGTACAGGGTTGGTCCACATCTTCACCATCACTGGTGGTACAGCGTTGGTCCACATATTCACCATCACTGGTGGTACAGTGTTGGTCCACATATTCACCATCACTGGTGGTACAGTGTTGGTCCACATATTCACCATCACTGGTGGTACAGTGTTGGTCCACATATTCACCATCACTGGTGGTACAGTGTTGGTCCACATCTTCACCATCACTGTGGTACAGTGTTGTCCACATATTCACCATCACTGTGGTACAGTGTTGGTCCACATATTCACCATCACTGGTGGTACAGTGTTGGTCCACATCTTCACCATCACTGGTGGTACAGTGTTGGTCCACATCTTCACCATCACTAGTGGTACAGTGTTGGTCCACATACTTCACCATCACTGGTGGTACAGTGTTGGTCCACATCTTCACCATCACTGTGGTACAGTGTTGGTCCACATCTTCACCATCACTGGGGGTACAGTGTTGGTCCACATCTTCACCATCACTTGTGGTACAGTGTTGGTCCACATCTTCACCATCACTTGTGGTACAGTGTTGGTCCACATCTTCACCATCACTTGTGGTACAGTGTTGGTCCACATCTTCACCATCACTGTTGGTACAGCGTTGGTCCACATATTCACCATCACTGGTGGTACAGTGTTGGTCCACATATTCACCATCACTGGTGGTACAGTGTTGGTCCACATCTTCACCATCACTGGTGGTACAGTGTTGGTCCACATCTTCACCATCACTGGTGGTACAGTGTTGGTCCACATATTCACCATCACTGGTGGTACAGTGTTGGTCCACATCTTCACCATCACTGGTGGTACAGTGTTGGTCCACATATTCACCATCACTGGTGGTACAGTGTTGGTCCACATATTCACCATCACTGGTGGTACAGTGTTGGTCCACATCTTCACCATCACTGGTGGTACAGTGTTGGTCCACATCTTCACCATCACTGGTGGTACAGCGTTGGTCCACATATTCACCATCACTGGTGGTACAGCGTTGGTCCACATCTTCACCATCACTGGTGGTACAGCGTTGGTCCACATATTCACCATCACTGGTGGTACAGTGTTGGTCCACATCTTCACCATCACTAGTGGTACAGTGTTGGTCCACATCTTCACCATCACGACCATCACTAGTGGTACAGTGTTGGTACACATCTTCACCATCACTAGTGGTACAGTGTTGGTCCACATCTTCACCATCACGACCATCACTAGTGGTACAGTGTTGGTCCACATCTTCACCATCACTGGTGGTACAGTGTTGATACACATCTTCACCATCACTTGTGGTACAGTGTAGGTCCATATCTTCACCATCACTTGTGGTACAGTGTAGGTCCACATCTTCACCATCACTTGTGGTACAGTGTTGGTCCACATCTTCACCATCACTTGTGGTACAATTTTGGTCCACATCTTCACCATCACTTGTGGTACAGTGTTGGTCCACATCTTCACCATCACTTGTGGTACAGTTTTGGTCCACATCTTCACCATCACTTGTGGTACAGTTTTGGTCCACATCTTCACCATCACTTGTGTACAGTTTGGTCCACATCTTCACCATCACTTGGGTACATGTTGGTCCACATCTTCACCTCACTTGTGGTACTTTGGTCCACATCTCACCATCACTTGTGGTACAGTGTTGGTCCACATCTCACCACACTTGTGGTACAGTTTTGTCCACATCTTCACCATCACTTGTGTACAGTTTTGGTCCACATCTTCACCATCACTTGTGACAGTGTTGGTCCACATCCTTCACCATCACTTGTGTACAGTGTTGGTCCACATCTCACCATCCTTAGTACAGTGTTGGTCCACATCTCACCATCACTTGTGACAGTGTTGGTCCACATCTTCACCATCACTGGTGGTACAGTGTTGGCCACATCTTCACATCACTGTTGGTACAGCGTTGGTCCACATATTCACCATCACTGGTGTACAGTGTTGTCCACATCTTCCCATCACTGGTGGTACAGTGTTGGTCCACATCTTCACCATCACTTGTGGTACAGTGTTGGTCCACATCTTCACCATCACTTGTGGTACAGTTTTGGTCCACATCTTCACCATCACTTGTGGTACAGTGTTGGTCCACATCTTCACCATCACTGTGTACAGTGTTGGTCCACATCTTCACCATCACTTGTGTACAGTGTTGGTCCACATCTTCATCCATCACTTGTGGTACAGTGTTGGTCCACATCATCCACCATCACTTGTGGTACAGTGTTGGTCCACATCTTCACCATCACTGGTGGTACAGTGTTGGTCCACAATCTTCACCATCACTGTTGTACAGCGTTGTCCACATATTCACCATCACTGATGGTACAGTGTTGGTCCACATCTTCACCATCACTGGTGGTACAGTGTTGGTCCACATCTTCACCATCACTTGTGGTACAGTGTTGGTCCACATCTTCACCATCACTGGTGGTACAGTGTTGGTCCACATCTTCACCATCACTAGTTATTTATAATAATGTATCATTGATAGTGGTATAAAATACAGGAAAATTGATGATTAAAACACATGTCTAACACTTGGTGTCTTATTGATGAAACGTTTCGCCACACCCATCCTACGTCACACCCGTGCCACACCATCCCCACACCCATCCTACGTCACACCGTGCACGCCATCCCCACACCATCTAGCCACTACCCATCACCCCTACGTCACACCGTGCACGCCATCCCCACACCCATCCTACGTCACACCGTGCCACGCCATCCCCACACCTATGCCACACCCATCCTACGTCACACCGTGCCACGCCATCCCCACACCTATGCCACACCCATCCTACGTCACACCGTGCCACGCCATCCCCACACCTATGCCACACCCATCCTACGTCACACCGTGCCACGCCATCCCCACACCTATGCCACACCCATCCTACGTCACACCCGTGCCACACCATCCCCACACCCATCCTACGTCACACCGTGCCACGCCATCCCCACACCCATCCTACGTCACACCGTGCCACGCCATCCCCACACCCATTCCACACCCATCCTACGTCACACCGTGCCACGCCATCCCCACACCTATGCCACACCCATCCTACGTCACACCGTGCCACGCCATCCCCAACCTCTACGTCCACCGTGCCACATCCCACACCATCCACGTCACACCCGTGCCACACCCATCCCCACACCCCATCCTACGTCACACCGTGCCACGCCATCCCACCCACCTACCACCGTGCCACCACCACCCACCCACTCCTACGTCCACACCGTGCACCATCCCACACACACACATCCTACGTCACACCGTGCCACGCCATCCCCACACCTGCCACATCCTCCTACACGTCACACCCGTGCCACACCATCCCCCCACACCACATCCTACGTCCACACCGTGCCACGCCATCCCCACACCACCACACCCATCCTACACCACACCGTGCCACGCCATCCCCACATGCCACACCACCTACGCCACACCCGTGCCACCCATCCCCACACCCATCCACACCACTCCTACGCCATCCCCACACCCATCCACGTCCATCCACCTGCCACCACCACCATGCCACCCCATCCACACACCTGCCTACGCCACACCCATGCCACACCACCCACCCATCACCCTGCCACACCCACCTACGCCACTGCCACACCACACTCCCTACCCTCACACCCGTGCACACCCACCTTAGCACACCCATGTCCACACCCACCTATGCACACCCTGCCACAGCCATCCTACGCCACACCATGCCACACCCATCCCTACGCCCACACCATGCCACACACCACCTTACCCGTGCCACACCCCTACGCACACCGTGCCACACCATCCTACGCCACACCCTGCACACACCACTACGCACCACCCATGCCACACCCACCTATCGCACACCCGTGACCCACACGCCCACCGTGCCACACACCTACGCCACACCGTCCACACCACCCTAACGCCACACCCGTGCCACACACCCTACGCCACACCGTGCCACACCATCCACGCCACACCCATCCACACCATCTGCCACACCCACCTACGCCACACCCTGCCACACCGCACCCTACGCCACACCTTGCCACACCCATCCTACGCCATACCCGTGCCACACCCATCCTACGCCACACCGTGCCACACCCATCTACGCACACCCGTGCCACACCCATCTGCTACGTGCACACCTCATCCTACGCCTACCCGTGCCACACCCATCTACGCACACGTGCCACTCTACGCCACACCCGTGCCACACCCATCCTACGCCACACCCGTGCCACACCACTCTACGCCACACCCGTGCACACACATCCTACGCGACCCGTGCCAACCTTCCTACGCCATACCGTGCACCCCGATCTAAGCCACACCCGTGCCACACCACTCCTACGCCACACCCTGTGCCACACCCATCCTACGCCATAACCGTGCCACACCGACCTTACGCCACTGTGCCTGACATGTGAGAACGCTAGTACTGCACCCCGTTCAACACCATCCTTAGGCCACCGTGCCAACCTGCATCTAGCTAACCTGTGCGCTACTACACCCCTTAACATACGTGCCAAACCCGACACCGTGCACACCCTCGTGACACGCGTGACCTTGACTAGTGGTGGTACAACCTTGAAGGTATCACCTGTGGGTCATCCTTACGCTGACCTAGTAAGTGAGTGGTGTGTGTCTGGAGTGTGGTGGGTAGTGGTGGTGCAGTGTGGTGCATGTGAGGTGCGTATGATGCAGGTGTAAAACTTTGCCCCAGGTGATGGTGCTGGTTGTGAGACCGTCAGATGGTGTGTTAGAACTGTGCAGGTGATAGGTGAGACATGTGAAATGGTGTGAAACCTGTTGCAGATTGTGATGTGCGACCTTGTGAAGGTAGTAGAGGTAGCGAGACTTAGATACCTGAAGATAGTGTGTACGTAATATAAAGAAACCTGCAAGTAAAGAACCTGTGAAGGTAGTGGTGGTAGTGATACCTGTGAAGGTGGTAGTGAGACCTGTGAATGTTGTGGTATACCTAGGGTTATAAAGCCTTGTTTAGGGTCATATAAAGTATTAAATATACCACTCTAGGGCCACACTTGTAACTTCACAAAAATAGCTTTACTGGTCAATACTATTATTACACCTTAGCTTCATTATCAAGAAGGACAGATAAACTCACCTTCATAGAAATATAGATCTTATAACAGTAAATATATACACAAAACTTGCCTTCACCACGTTACACAAAACCTGCCTTCACCACGTTTCACAAAACCTGCCTTCACCACGTTTCACAAAACCTGCCTTCACCACGTTACACAAAACCTGCCTTCACCACGTTACACAAAACCTGCCTTCACCACGTTACACAAAACCTGCCTTCACCACGTTACACAAAACCTGCCTTCACCACGTTACACAAAACCTGCCTTCACCACGTTCACAAAACCTGCCTTCACCACGTTACACAAAACCTGCCTTCACCACGTTACACAAAACCTGCCTTCACCACGTTACACAAAACCTGCCTTTCACCACGTTACACAAAACCTGCCTTCACCACGTTACACAAAACCTGCCTTCACCACGTTACACAAAACCTGCCTTCTACCACGTTACACAAAACCTGCCTTCACCACGTTACACAAAACCTGCCTTCACCACGTTACACAAAACCTGCCTTCACCACGTTACACAAAACCTGCCTTCACCACGTTACACAAAACCTGCCTTCACCACGTTTCACAAAACCTGCCTTCACCACGTTTCACAAAACCTGCCTTCACCACGTTACACAAAACCTGCCTTCACCACGTTACACAAAACCTGCCTTCACCACGTTTCACAAAACCTGCCTTCACCACTTTTCACAAAACCTGCCTTCACCACGTTTCACAAAACCTGCCTTCACCACGTTACACAAAACCTGCCTTCACCACGTTACACAAAACCTGCCTTCACCACGTTACACAAAACCTGCCTTCACCACGTTACACAAAACCTGCCTTCACCACGTTCACAAAACCTGCCTTCACCACGTTCACAAAACCTGCCTTCACCACGTTTCACAAAACCTGCCTTCACCACGTTACACAAAACCTGCCTTCACCACGTTACACAAAACCTGCCTTCACCACGTTTCACAAAACCTGCCTTCACCACGTTACACAAAACCTGCCTTCACCACGTTTCACAAAACCTGCCTTCACCACGTTACACAAAACCTGCCTTCACCACGTTTCACAAAACCTGCCTTCACCACGTTACACAAAACCTGCCTTCACCACGTTACACAAAACCTGCCTTCACCACGTTTCACAAAACCTGCCTTCACCACGTTTCACAAAACCTGCCTTCACCACGTTACACAAAACCTGCCTTCACCACGTTACACAAAACCTGCCTTCACCACGTTACACAAAACCTGCCTTCACCACGTTAACAATCTTCACCGTTAACAAAACCTGCCTTCACCACGTTACACAAAACCTGCCTTCACCACGTTTCACAAAACCTGCCTTCACCACGTTTCACAAAACCTGCCTTCACCACGTTTCACAAAACCTGCCTTCACCACGTTTCAGAAAACCTGCCTTCACCACGTTTCACAAAACCTGCCTTCACCACGTTTCACAAAACCTGCCTTCACCACGTTTCACAAAACTCGCTACATTTCACATCTCACATACAAAAACTCGCCAGTACACTGCTACTATTATTTAAAATTCGCCCATATTTTGTTACAATCAAAACGAAGTGCTAAACCAATACGGGTCATTAGGCCACAGAATAAAATATTAATGGCGCCATTATATCAGTTCGACTTTATTAAAAACACTATATTAAATTTTTTCTTTCAGGGCTGTAGAGAATTTTAAATAGAATGAAAGAACAAGAAGAAAAAATGATATTGAAAACTCGGTTTTTTATGGCGTTTTGGGTTGTGGCGTATGGGGGAGTAGAGAGAGGTGCAACCTTCCCTGTTCTTCTTTTACTTGTATATCTGCTGAAGAGGACCCCAGGAGGGAAGTCGAAATATACAGATCAATTAATCTCCTTTGTTTTTATATGTAGGTTATTACTGAGTATTGACAAGTGTTCTTTACACTTTAGGTGTTCATGTCAGTATTGATAAACTTAGTTACATTAATCTCTATATCAAGAAGTAAAGTGTTTCAGACTGTGGTAAACAGGTTACGTTGCAGCCTTAATAATGACTATCATGCAGTCTGTAGGCTTTAAACTCAACTGTCTAGTGCACACGTGTGTGCTAGCACCAGACGAGCCTGGTCCCACAGCCGGTAAAAATATAACCATTCCTGCACTCCCACTAACCACACAAGCCCCACATAAAACCATGCCTTGCACAAAGCTGGGACCGAACTAAGATTACAAAACAAAATGTTTCCTCAAACAACTTATGGCTTAAAACTTACCCAAATTTCCGCCCCTTTACTTAACCAAACACCATCACATGTTGATGCAACAACTCCTCTCTCGACACTGCCTCACACACCTCTGTCACTCGCCTGTACACTCAACTGACCAGGTCTAAAACATCCATTTGCTATTCAATGCTGAGCGTTTTTTTTTAACTTATACATTAATTAAACTACTATTTTTATATTTTACAACAATTAGTATTCTGCATAATAGTTGCCAGGATTGCCTTGTATTTGTCACGTATCATGTGTGTTTTGGTGTTTGATGATTGTGTCCCTTCCGAAGAGGTTCGCCTTTGCTCCATCTCGCTACCACAGATCCGTATCCATGTACTTCAAAATGCCGCTCATCTGAAAATATAACTTTTCTCCATTCATTTGTCGTCCATCCCTTATGATTACCAACCGCAGCCGTGTTTTCTTCATAGTTTCAATCAATAATTGTTTCTTTACTAGCTTTCTGGCAGTTCTGCCAACTTCAAGGAGCTTTGGACGAACAGTTGAAGAATCAACATATACGCCAGCTGAAACCAAATATCTCTATAGATCTTTGCTAGTTTTCTTGGGATCCTTCACACTATTTCTTAGGGTAACCTTGTCATTGTGAGGTGTTGTCTTGAGTTTTCTTCCACATCTTCATTGACGCAGCACTCCACAATCACCAGTGTCGTCAGCTCTTTTCAGAATCCGACCAACAGTTGACTTTGCTAGGCTCAGATTTTCTGCGATCTGTCTGATACTCAGATCAACATGTTTTCTAAGAGTTATACAATAATTGCACGCATTCTATGTGTAACATCCATCATGAATTTCAGCAGTAATCATGAATTGAAGGGGAGAATTTGGCGAAACGACCTTCACTCATAGAGCACGCTTGCAGGAATAGCCTTAAAGAGAAGCAGCTGTTGTAACACTGACGAGAGTCGCAGGGTAACACCACAGCTGGATGGTTGCCAGAAGGTGGTAGCAAACTTCTGAAAAGAAAAGAACCCAAACTACATTTATTAAGCTGGAGACTAAAACATAATGAGATAATCACAAAATTTACTCCTGTCCCAATTAATTTGCACACTACTATGGGTATGACGAAGTTAGAT
Organism: Cherax quadricarinatus; assembly: GCF_026875155.1. NCBI lineage: Eukaryota > Metazoa > Arthropoda > Malacostraca > Decapoda > Parastacidae > Cherax > Cherax quadricarinatus. Next base: position 31,786,576 of record NC_069440.1, read on the forward strand.
ATTTAAGTGGGCTCCTCGCAGAGGCGAATGCTGTGTTTGGAGCATTTATAGAAATACACACACAAGGAATATTTTGGATGGCGAGATTGCGGTAAAACACTTAAGTATTTCTAAATGTAACCAAAATAGATCACAGGAGGTTGTAGGACTTTGTGAAAGATACATTTTGTTGCACAGAACTGTTTGATTCATGAAATGTTGCAATACTGGTATTAAAATGGAAAAATAGGAATCTTGTTGTTATCCTTGTATATAAACAACCATCAACAATGGGAATGGAATTGACATTGATAGAGAGGAGAGTTAACTTTCTTGAAAGTCTTGAGAAGCCCACTCCGAATATTATCATCTTGGGAGATTTCCAGCTTCCTCTCCCAGCTTCCAGATATGAAATGGAAAATGGTAAATCACATCGTTGTACAAGCAGTAACTCCTGGAAGCACACCAGGTGTACAGGTACATACCACGGAGCTAATAGGGTTTCTATAGAAAAGTTTACATTGAAACAAAAGATAACAGAATCCACTAGAAATGAAACTAACTATATTTGTTCTTCAACGTGGAACTAAACAGACGCACAACAATCATAAATATGATATACTCTGATTACAATATCATAAAAGTAAGAACAAGTACAAGTTCAGTGTACAAGGAATGTTTAGCAAATTTAACTTCATCTGTCTGGGAATTGACTGGGAAAAAATAACAAAGAACTGTCAGACATAACCTGAGAAACAGTCAGGAACAACCTAAATACTCACCAGTGCTTGGAAAACCTGAATACAGAAGCGTACATTAAATACGTACGACTGAGAAAATCTAAATGAAATACATATACAGAAAGAGAACCTAGAAGCATGTATAGAGAAAAGTAAGGTTAATAAACATACAGGAAAAGTATGAATATATAATGAAGGAAAGATAATAGAAGGATTAGAGATACAACAAAAACTTTAAGCTTTTGCAAGGTAATGAAAAAAAAAACTAAATATTTCTACACGTGTAGCAAAATCCAGATTAAGAGCTACCTGTATAATTAATCACAGGAGGTTCACGGTTTAGCGCTCCACTTAATGAGAACAAGGTAAGGAATGCAGGAATTATTTTTTGTTACCTTTGATAACCAGACAGATCATGTAACTGACATAACCACTAATCCTGCAGAATAAAAGAAAAAAAAAAACATGCCCACCTAGACCGGACTCGTGGAATTCCTTATTTATAAAGAAATGCAAAATACAACTAGCACGAGCACTCTAATTTTCTGAGAAATCACTTATATTTAAGTGAAATACCAGAAAAGTGTAGATATAGCTGCTTTGCGTGGAGTAGGCAGTTGAGAACCAGCAAAAAAAAAAAAAAAAAATAGCAAATTTTATGAAACACTAAAACCTCCATAACCCAAACCAGCATTGGTTTAGAATTCGAAAACCATACTTGTCACAGCTGCTTAACCACTGTGATAATACGGAGGCATTAGAAGAAAGGCAAAACGCATATGTGGTGTATGGGAAATTTTGCAAAGTCATTTGACATATGCGATAGTTATAACGGGGAAAATAGGCAAAATAGCATTGAACTTTGACAGATGAAACACAAAATCCGACATTATCAAAGTAAAAACACTCGGTACCCCAAGCAGCGGTTCTTCCACTTGTACTGTTTCTTATCCTTATAGCGGACTCTATCATTTGCGAATGACACCAAAATAAGTATGAAGATACATAAAAATTGCTTGAGGATATAAGGAGAGTGTTGCAGTGGATAATAACAGGACGTTCATTGGTGATAAGTTCCTACTGCTGCTGAGATACGCAAAGAAAAACCTATTGACATTTTCGAACTCAGCAACCCTAAAATGCCTTCAAATATCTTTGTATTTCTTCCAGGGCTGTGGAGTCGGCACATATAAACTTTGACTCATTTATTTATGGCACTTCCTACTCCGACTCCTTTATTTATGGCACTTCCTACTCGACTCCTTTACATTGGCACTATCCATACTCCGAAATCCTTTATCATGGCACTTCCTACTCCGACTCCTTATTCATGGCATTCAACTCCGCATGCCTTATCATGGCACTTTCCTACTCCACCCTTATCTGGACTTCACTACTTCCGACTCCTTAGTTCATGAACTCCTACTCGACTCCTTATATCTCATGGCACTTCCTAAATCCGACTCCTTTATTTATGGGACTTCCTACTCGTCTTTATTTGCACTTCATAACATCGACTCCTTTATTCATTGGCACTCCTACTGACTTCCTTATTCATGGCACTTCTACTCCGATCCTTTATTCATGGCACTTCCTACTTGACTCCTTTAATGGTTTCGATATAGGACTAAATTATAAATATCTAATAATATTTCCTATATATTGCAAGCGTGCAGCATACAACCTTTCACACAGCAGCGTAATCTTCAGGCTGTTTAAAATAATCAATATACCTGTAAAAACTCGGTCTAAAGCAGTTAATTTGTATACATTTTTTTTTCAAAACAACTTTTTACTCATTAAACATTTTTCATTGATGTTTTTATAAACAGATTATTGACAAATTTATTAGGCATTTGATCTTCATAGTTTGCCGCTTGACTTATTTAATCCATAAACTCAATGTATATTTTCAACTTTGGACAGAACTTGAAATTAAAATACGTCCTGAAAATAATATATATCCTGCAAAAAATTGGTTAATCAAATTATTTTTCGTAAAACAGGAAATTTTACCATATATTATTTATATTCTATACAATTTAAGTTTATTAGGAGTTGGACTCGGTACATTTTACCGACTTCAACTCCAGTAACTCAAGAATTGCTCCCGACTCAGACTCCACAACCTTAGTTTCTTACGTCTGACAAGAAAAGATTTTTGTCAGACGTTCAGCAGTCCACTTCATGAAAACAGGGTGGAGAATCCCCCCCAAAAAAAACATTACCTTTGAAGGTCACATTGATTACAAATGAAATAAGTATTAATCCCGTGGAATTTGGAAACAAAAAAATAGAAAGCATTCTCACTCGTGTAGTTCCTGGACCAGATTCAGATTCTTGGAGTTATTTATTAAAGAAGTGAAAAATATCACCAGGACGAGCACTCTAACTTTTGGAAAAAGAGCAGAGACATAGTGAAATTCCTGAGGCCTTAAAAAGTGAAGACGAGGCTTAATTGCTTCAAGGAGGCGGTAGAGAACTAGCAAAAATATAGTACAGACCAGTAGCCATAACGTCCCATATTATGAAAGTCGTTTGAAGGTTGGCGAGATTCTAAAATGAACTTAAAGTGGGACGATCATGCTTATCACAGTTCATTGGGGAAACAAAATACAGATATATACACGGATTTTGCAAATGCGTTTGACAAATGCGGTGATGAAGTGACTGTACATAAAATGAGGGTAATAGAAAAGTAGTAGGTAAATGGATTTTCGACTTTTTGACAAATGGAATATAGACTAGCAGTAAACAAAGCAAAATCTAGCATTAACAAAGTAAAAAGCTCATTATCAGAAGACGCGGTCCTGGTTTCCTATAATTTTCGGATGATGGTTAAATAAAATATGAAAATCACTTGAAATGAAGACTCGGAAAAATTGTAAGAGGATATAAGCAGTGTCTCTCTGTGGGTAGTGGAGAACTACCTGACATTCTGTGGTGATAGATATGAAAAAAAAATTGAACTCAAAGATGGCACTGTATGCCAAACGCAGGAGGATTACAGATAGAAAGGAATAAGAGTGCAGTGATATCAGAGCACAGTAAGGTACACATCACACCAGCCAAGATAATGAGAACTTTCGAAAACAAGGGGAACAGTGCCAGTGATGAGACTGGCAGTGTGCTCTCTTGATTATGGTTCAGTGTTGACGGCTGCTTTTACGGCATGCGAGAGCTGGAACAGATACAGAAATAGTCTGCGGCTCCCATAGAGCCGGTAAAGCATTTAAATTGCAGGGAATGCTTCAAATCCTAAATATGTACTCACTGGCACGGAGGAGGGAGAGGGAGAGGTGGAAAAGAGGGGAGAGGGGGATACATGCAGTACTCTGTATGTGGAAGGCACTAGAGTGCCAAATTTCCATGTTAGAGTGAAAGATATGGGATGAAATGCAAAATAAATCCAGTAAAAGAAAGTAGGCTCGCCGTAGCACAGAGAGAACATGGTATCAGTATCCGTGGCCCCAGACGATCAAATACTGTTAGAAACACTGCAGAAACAAATGTACAGACATTCAGAAGGAAACCCGACAAGCACCTCTGCCAAGTGCCAGATCAACCAGGTTGTGATGGATATGCTGGCCAGCAGGCTGCCAGCAGCAACAGTCTGCTTGAGCAGATAAGCACTAAACATGCCTGATCCGGTGTCGGGCTGCGTGAGTAAGAAAACATGAAATCAATGAAATGTATATAAATTAAAGCTGGGAAAGTTGTATCAAGCAAGTCCATGGTCGACAGGAATATAATTGAATCACGTTTCATAAAAAGCAGTTTTGAAAATAATATGAATATTTCCTTTGATTTATATAAATTAGATTCATTTATAATTGATAAAATTTGGGAAGAATTTAATAATACATTAAACAAATAATAAATCGTAATTCTTGGGTAGTGTACTAAGGAGTCGGGTGTTGTCACACGTCAGGTGTTGCTTTGTTGTGGGATGTGATGGTGAGATGTAGTCTTGACCCTGTGTTTGCCTTCCTTTGACGTATTGTTTTTTTTATAGTTCCTTGATAATGTGAGAAGTCACGAAAGCTCTTGGAATTTCAGGATTCTTTCACAGTGGTTGTTTTGCATATTCTAATATCACCTGTTTACTGTGATCTTATTGCATATATGAATTAAATGCATTTCAACGATAAAGTTGTTAGAATACTCCATATATTCTAAAATTAATATTCTTCATCTAATTCTTCGTTAATAAAATCACGCCATAAGTGAAAAATGTAGACAGTGCAACCAAAATAGAGTATTGTATCATTTTTAAGGTGAAGCGGCAATTTCCTGCCTGGACGAGCACGCGCGCGCTGGCTATTGTTGACCTCAACGCTCGCTTGTGAAAAAAATATGAATTATTTTTTGAGATTTTTAACGGGGTTAACGAGTATTTCAGGCTGAAACTTAAGCCTAAACGAAATTAAGTTTCCTGAAGCAGAGGATATTAAAAAAAAACTGCCAGGAGCGTGAACTAGGAGAATCTTAGCTTAAATTATCACCTAGGTCATTCTCGTACCGCCATTCATTATTCATTGCAACATAATCTGTTTTTTTTTTCTGAGGGGGAGGGGTGTTACCTAGTTAACTCGTGACCTGTTTTAGAATTTTCTTACTCTAGGGGTCCGGCCTGCAGGCAGGCTTCACTGTTGAATGCCTGGTTAGCCAGACTCTTGCTGTTGGCGGCATGCCAGCCATATTAGACTGTTTGATCTGGCAGCAAAGGTAGGGATCCAGTGTCCTCTTGCAGGCTTTCACACTTGTTTTAGCAGATACGAAAGTGCTGAATAGTCTGGGCCCTCGGATGTTGGCGCTATGTCCGGGGCTTCCCCGCTTTTCAGTGGGTCTGTCTTATTTTCCCCCATGTGTCTCACTGCACTGTGTTGTTATGGTAGTCTGCAGAATTAGGACAAGTTCTTCCACTATCTTCCATGTTCAGTATATACATTTAAAGGTGTTTATTACATTAAATAAATTGAGGTTACTTGGAGGGATTTTGCAGTCAGGTTGATTACATTTTATTACTTATTCTAAGGACAACCCATAGTTCCCTCCCTCAAACCTTCCCCTCCTTCCCTCCCTCCCTCCCTCCGTCCGTCTCTCTCTCTCTCTCTCTCTCTCTCTCTCTCTCATTTTTTACACAGGGTTTGACAAGGTTAGGTTAAGGATCCCTAGCTTTATTGACTAGCTATTTACAGGTTAAGGATTCCTAATTTTATTGGCAAGCTAAGAGCTGTTACCTACATCAGCTTATTTGAAAGCATTTTTATTGTTATAAGACATACAAGTAGGGAACAGGATGAAGTTGGAGCCATCTGTGGGCCAGCATTTTCATTTGATCAACTGACTTTATCTCGTTGACATCATTATGCTGTGCGAATGTGTTCCATACTCGAGTCATCCTGGGTATATATGATCTCAGATGGAGTGATGTTCTGGAGAAGTGTGCAGCCAGAGTGAAATTGCTGCTTTCTGCCCTCTGCCCGTCTTGTGGTGTAGAAGCTTGCTTCACGCTGTCCTCCAAGTGGATCCAAGTGTGGTACTTTGACAGTATTGGCCTTGTACATAACAGTAAGGCCACCCACATCCCTCCTGTGTTGAAGGCTCTGCTGAAATGACAGATCTATCCAGGATTGGGCCAGGCGAGAGATGAGACGTCTTGCTCTGTTCTCTACTCTGTCAAGCAGTCGCAGATGAGAGGGGGGAGCAGGCAAACCAAGAAAGTGGAGCATACTCAAGGTGTGAGCGTACTTGTGCCTCGTACAAGATCTTGCAAGTCCTACTGTCAAGCAGATGCGAGATACGGCGAAGTGCTGTAAGCTTCCTGGCTGCCTTGTTTGCAAGATTTACAACATGGTTCTTCATGGTCAGTTTGGAGTCAATTTCACCCCAAGGACATCAACTTCCTCCTCAGGTGCCAACACCCTCCCATTCATCTTTACTACTGCACCGGCATTACCATCATGGTGCCTAGAGACCATCATCATTTGCGTTTTCTCAGGTGCAAATGTTACTTGCCATCTATTTCCCCAAGCTGATACAGCTCTTAGCTGGTGATTGATGTAGCTTAGAGCAGTTGGCATTTCTTCTCTTGGATAAGTGAATGACAATGTACAGTCGTCTGCATATGCATGGGATTCTGGGATGAGATGAAGAAGGTCATTGAAGTAGACATTCCAAACAATGGTCCCAGCACTCTTCCTTGCGGAACACTTGCCCCAGTAGGATGTCTTACTGATTCCGTTCCATTGAGAACTACCCTTAAAGATCTACCATGAAGGTAATCACTGAGGAGATATAGCGTAGAGCCTGCAATTCCTAATGCTTGCAGTTTTGCTAAGAGGCTCTGGTGCCACACCCGGTCGAAAGCATCAGCAATGTCCAGTGCTACCACACAGCTGACTTTGGATTCATCCAGTGACTGGTGCCACTTAGTGGAGAGGTTTAACAACAGATCAGCAGCAGAGTAACCTTTCCTGAAGCCATATCGACGGTCGCAAAGTAGTGAGTGGTAGTCAAGAAACTCTGTCATATATCTTGAGATTATTGTCTCAAGGAGCTTGCCATCTCTCATCTCTCATATCTCTCTCTCTCTCTCTCTCTCTCTCTCTCTCTCTCTCTCTCTTCTCTCTCTCTCTCTCTCTTCTCTCTCTCTCTCTCTCTCTCTCTCTCTCTCTCTCTCTCTCTCTCCCCCCTCCTCTCTCCCCCTCCCCCCTCTCTTCCCATCTGTCCCCCCCCCCTTTCTCTCACACCTCGTTGTCCTCTTGAGTGGAGACAATATTGGCCTTGCACATAATAAACTCACCCACATATCCCCGGTGATGAATGCTCTGGTGAAATTACAGATTCTGTCCAGGCCGGATATAAGGGAGAAATGAGTTGTCTTGCTCTGTTCTCTGTTTTGTCAAGAAGTCGTATAAGAGAGAAGAGAAGGCAGTCCAAGGTCGTGCAGTGTCTTGCAGCTCTACTGTCGAGCAGATAGATACAAGATAAGCTGTAGTGTTGTTAGCCTCTTGGCTAACAAAATTTATTACCAGGATTCACCACTAGTTCATCAACCTTATCCTATGTATCCAACATTTTCCCCTTTATTATTACCACTGCTTCAGCATTACCAGCGAGGTGCCTAGAGAATGTCATTCGTATTTTCTCAGAAACAAATAGAATTTGCCATCGTCTTCCCCAGGCTGATTTAACTGTAAGCTGGTGATTGATGTGACTCACGAAATCGTAATGACGCGATTGCAAACAAATCATACCACGGGTGGGGTTTGAACCCGCGGTCAGAGTCTCAAAACTCCAGACCGTGCTTAGAGCAGCTGGTATGTCCCAGTACAGGCGTGTGCACAGGCATGGGATTCTGGGATGAACCGAAGGTCATTGAAATACAGTGACCCAAGCACACTTCTCCGTGGAACACTTGCACCGATTGAGCGTTTTGTTGACTGTCCCGTCAAGGTAATCACTAAGGATGCATAGTTCAGAGCCAGAGACTCCTAGTGTTTGCAGTTTTGCCAAGAATCTTAGGTGACTTACTAAGTCGAAAGCGCCAGTTATGGCCAGTGCTACTACACAGCTGATCTTGGGTACATAAAGCGACTGGTCCACTTAGAGGTTTAACAGCAGATCAGCAGCAGAGTGAGTGGTAGTCAAAAAATGCGTCATTTGCCGTGAGATTATTGTCTCAAGAATCTTACCAGTGAATGACAGGAGTGTCATTGGTCTGTAGTTGAAGATTTCCGCTTTGCTCCCCTTTTTATTTTTTGGAAACAGGGACTATATTGACCTCTTTCTATAGAAGGCCATTTACACTGTGCTAGGCAATGCTGTTAAAGGTGATACTAGCTGGTCTGCACATCTACGCACCTATCTTCGGCAGTTCTTACCTGGGCCCACAGCCTTTTCTTGGTCCAAGGATTTAAGGAGATATACTTCATCCTTTCACCCCTGATAACTTTGACACAGTTCTTGCGGCTAGCAAAGGAGGTTTTTCCTTCTGAATCAGGAACTTGCATCTTGGCAGCAAATAGGTCAGCTTTCTCTTGATTACTAGTAGAGACAGTCCCATCCTGTCGATTTAAAGGTGGACTAATTTCATAAGATGAATAACTTTGTCCTTGACCAAGGACCACCAAGTTTTGAAGCCCACCCTTCCTCATGCCCGTTTTCTTTTGGTGTCAGCCTCCTATCTAGAGATGACCTAGTTTTGGACTTCTTCCATTTGTTGGCAGATTACCTGTATAAGGTCCTGTTGTATCTAAGGGGTTACCATTGTAACTAGTTCAGCTATCATAACTTTGGGGTCCAGTCCCTGGACCCATTATGGACCTCTGTAATCTCTTGACTACCGCCCACAGGGTGGGTATGTGGTGACTACCGCCCACAGGATGGGTATGTGGTGACTACCGCCCACAGGATGGTTATGGGGCGCACAATAAAGATATTTAACTAAACTGTCTAGTGGGATGCCTCTTGTGTGTTCTCAAAGGCGGCCTCTCGGTAGCGAAAGTCACACCAAGGCTGATCTGAAGGCCTCGTCACATACTTCTGGTGATGGATATATTTGTGTGGGAGATTAAGGGTATGTTGGGTGAAGGTATTCACTTAGTTATACATCATTATCTTGGAGAAGAGTATTAAAATCAGAGGCAACAAACTCAGAGCAAAGGGTCGGCCACTTTCCTCTTTCAGCATAATAAAGTATGTTTGGAATCTTGAGTGTGAAGACAACCATGAAGTCAGATGATGCAACATAGGCAAGTGACTGCCTTCACAGTAGAGACTCAACAAAGTTTTTCATGTCTAACACTTCAAGGAGTTCATCAAAATCCCTGTGTACAATATGTTGACATTTATGTTGAAGCAAAAGGGAGTCTACATTTTCCATCAGGAAAGTGATGAGGTCAGCTTGCTGTCATTCAGGTCTGTACATTGTACATGCTAATACAGATATACTAGGGTTTAGGCGTAGCCTGAAAAATAACGTTATTTCCAAGTAATTAACAATGGCAGCATCAATGAGCTAGGCACAAACACTTTTGGAAGAGCCTCCTCTTTGACCTTGCTGTGTCGTCGCGTCCATGAGATGTAGCCAGCAAAATTTTCCTGAGTCCTGCCGTTCAGTAAAGTCTCAACAACAGCGATCATGGCAGGACGATGAGTGCTGTTCATGAAACTGTGCTTCAACTCACTAATATTTGGCAGTACAGTCTCTGTTGGCATTATTTCTCGTTTTGAAAGTTCTCATTATCAACCTTCTCATTTTCCAGCATTGTGAAGCGTTTGCGAAGGAAGCATGAGGACTGCAATATTGAGCATGAAGACTGCAATATTGAGCATGGAGACTGCAATATTGAGCATGGAGACTGCAATATTGAGCATGAAGACTGCAATATTGAGCATGGAGACTGCAATATTGAGCATGGAGAGTGCAATATTGAGCATGAAGACTGCAATATTGAGCATGGAGACTGCAATATTGAGCATGGAGACTGCAATATTGAGCATGAGGACTGCAATATTGAGCATGAAGACTGCAATATTGAGCATGGAGACTGCAATATTGAGCATGGAGACTGCAATATTGAGCATGAAGACTGCAATATTGAGCATGGAGACTGCAATATTGAGCATGGAGACTGCAATATTGAGCATGAGACTGCAATATTGAGCATGAAGACTGCAATATTGAGCATGGAGACTGCAATATTGAGCATGAAGACTGCAATATTGAGCATGGAGACTGCAATATTGAGCATGGAGACTGCAATATTGAGCATGAGGACTGCAATATTGAGCATGAAGACTGCAATATTGAGCATGGAGACTGCAATATTGAGCATGGAGACTGCAATATTGAGCATGAAGACTGCAATATTGAGCATGGAGACTGCAATATTGAGCATGGAGACTGCAATATTGAGCATGAGGACTGCAATATTGAGCATGAAGACTGCAATATTGAGCATGGAGACTGCAATATTGAGCATGGAGACTGCAATATTGAGCATGAAGACTGCAATATTGAGCATGAAGACTGCAATATTGAGCATGGAGACTGCAATATTGAGCATGAGGACTGCAATATTGAGCATGAGGACTGCAATATTGAGCATGAGGACTGCAATATTGAGCATGAAGACTGCAATATTGAGCATGAAGACTGCAATATTGAGCATGAAGACTGCAATATTGAGCATGAAGACTGCAATATTGAGCATGGAGACTGCAATATTGAGCATGGAGACTGCAATATTGAGCATGAGGACTGCAATATTGAGCATGAAGACTGCAATATTGAGCATGGAGACTGCAATATTGAGCATGAAGACTGCAATATTGAGCATGAAGACTGCAATATTGAGCATGGAGACTGCAATATTGAGCATGGAGACTGCAATATTGAGCATGGAGACTGCAATATTGAGCATGGAGACTGCAATATTGAGCATGGAGACTGCAATATTGAGCATGGAGACTGCAATATTGAGCATGGAGACTGCAATATTGAGCATGGAGACTGCAATATTGAGCATGAAGACTGCAATATTGAGCATGAAGACTGCAATATTGAGCATGAGGACTGCAATATTGAGCATGAGGACTGCAATATTGAGCATGAAGACTGCAATATTGAGCATGGAGACTGCAATATTGAGCATGAAGACTGCAATATTGAGCATGAAGACTGCAATATTGAGCATGAAGACTGCAATATTGAGCATGAGGACTGCAATATTGAGCATGGAGACTGCAATATTGAGCATGGAGACTGCAATATTGAACATGGAGACTGCAATATTGAGCATGGAGACTGCAATATTGAGCATGGAGACTGCAATATTGAGCATGGAGACTGCAATATTGAGCATGGAGACTGCAATATTGACCATGGAGACTACAATATTGAGCATGAAGACTGCAATATTGAGCATGGAGACTGCAATATTGAGCATGGAGACTGCAATATTGAGCATGGAGACTTCAATATTGAGCATGGAGACTACAAAATTGAGCATGGAGACTACAAAATTGAGCATGGAGACTACAAAATTGAGCATGGAGACTACAAAATTGAGCATGGAGACTACAAAATTGAGCATGGAGACTACAATATTGAGCATGGAGACTACAATATTGAGCATGGAGACTACAATATTGAGCATGGAGACTACAATATTGAGCATGGAGACTACAATATTGAGCATGGAGACTACAATATTGAGCATGGAGACTACAATATTGAGCATGGAGACTTCAATATTGAGCATGGAGACTTCAATATTGAGCATGGAGACTACAAAATTGAGCATGGAGACTACAAAATTGAGCATGGAGACTACAAAATTGAGCATGGAGACTACAAAATTGAGCATGGAGACTACAAAATTGAGCATGGAGACTACAAAATTGAGCATGGAGACTTCAATATTGAGCATGGAGACTACAATATTGAGCATGGAGACTTCAATATTGAGCATGGAGACTACAATATTGAGCATGGAGACTTCAATATTGAGCATGGAGACTACAAAATTGAGCATGGAGACTTCAATATTGAGCATGGAGACTACAATATTGAGCATGGAGACTACAATATTGAGCATGGAGACTTCAATATTGAGCATGGAGACTACAATATTGAGCATGGAGACTACAAAATTGAGCATGGAGACTACAAAATTGAGCATGGAGACTACAAAATTGAGCATGGAGACTACAATATTGAGCATGGAGACTACAATATTGAGCATGGAGACTTCAATATTGAGCATGGAGACTACAATATTGAGCATGGAGACTACAATATTGAGCATGGAGACTACAATATTCAGCATGGTCACTTCAGTATTGAGCATGGACACTATTATTGAGCAGAAGGGACTTCATTGAGCAAGGAGACTTCAGTGCTGAGCAGGGAGGCTTCGGTATTGAGCAAGGAGATTTCAGGGAGACATTAAAGGATTTGGTGGCTGGAGATGATTTTGATTTTGTTTCTGAAGTGGCTAGTTTATTGTGCATCCCAGAACCATGGTGTGGAGGGTAGCGCAAGAGCATGTGGATACACAAGAGGCCTGGCAACTAGGGCTTTAAACGGTTAACAGGAGTACAGTTGCAGTTGCCTTATCTGTTGAAAGCAAATGTAGGAAATTTGCTTAATATATCTAGTATACACAAATAACCCGCACATAGAAGAGAGGAGCTTACGACGACGTTTCAGTCCGACTTGGATCATTTATTTGTATATCGTTCCAGTCACGGTATTGGGCCTTTTATTGTTATTTATATCTGGTATCTTATTTTCAGTAATAATATACCTTGACATATGACATAGGTTATTATACTATCTCTGTTTCTCAATAAGTGGACAATTAAGCACATAGTGTTGAAAATAGTGACCATAGGATTAGCCACATACTTTGTATTTGGTTTATCATCTGTGTGCCAAGCTGCCAGAAGTACTTGTAAACAAGCCTAAGTCTGGCTACTACAGCATCAGTCAGTTTACACTGCAAGTTGCTCCATAAACGTACTTATTATCTACGTTCATGTTATCATAGTGGGTTATAGATCTACTTAGGCTTCTAATTGCATTCCTATAACATTCAGTTCCATTATTTACTTCTCTCCTAATATTATTCCTAATGCTAGACACAGATATACCAAAGTTATATTCTACATTCTCCTTCAGGGTTCTCTTCTTGGCTAACCAATCAACTTTATCATGAAGGAGTAATCAAATGTGTGATGGAATTCGTGACAGTTGTACAAAAATTCGAGGAGGAGGAATTCCTCTTTCCTGGATTTTTGGGTATCTATATCTGGCTTCTCCAGTGATCATGTTCTTAGTCATATGATTCAGGAGCCTTAAGTGATGACATAATCAGTAATAATTATAGTCAATCTCTGTGTCATAATTTAGCTTTATCACCCTTAACATGGCAAACAATTCAGTTTGCAGTATAGACGATCAGTTGTTAATTCTTATGCCTAACTCAACAAAGTTTTTGTCGTTCTTAGCTAGGAAGGTGGCAACAAGAGCAGATGCAGCCCTGCTAGAAGACTCCTGCTTAGATCCATCAGTGTATGTAACTTGTAAAGTATTATTAACAATTAAACGAGAAATTTCTTCTTGAGCAGTTATTACAAATAAGGAGCTTCTTGAAGGGACTTGTAGATATGTGATATTAAATGAGCACATAAGAACATAAGAACGAAGGAACACTGCAGAAGGCCTACTGGCCCATGCGAGGCAGGTCCAAGTCTCCTCCCGGCTCAAGCCAATGCACCCAACCTAGTCAGGTCAGGTCACATTGACTTAAGGGAGGAACACGGCAACCGACCTGGTAGCACAAGCTATCAGGTCCAACTCACACCCACCCACATCCACTCATGTATTTATCCAACCTATTTTTAAAGCTACACAACGTTCTGGCCTCTATAACTGTACTCGGGAGTTTGTTCCACTCATCCACAACTCTATTACCAAACCAGTACTTTCCTATATCCTTCCTGAATCTGAATTTTTCCAACTTAAAACCATTGCTGCGAGTCCTGTCTAGGCTAGATATTTTCAGCACACTATTTACATCCCCTTTATTTATTCCTGTCTTCCATTTATACACCTCAATCATATCCCCCCTAATTCTACGTCTTTCTAGAGAGTGCAGATTCAGGGCCCTTAGTCTATCCTCATAGGGAAGGTTTCTGATACATGGGATCAACTTTGTCATCCTCCTTTGTACATTTTCCAGAGAATTTATATCCATTCTGTAATACGGTGACCAAAACTGTGCAGCATAATCTAAATGAGGCCTAACCAAGGATGTATAGAGTTGAAGAACAACCTGAGGACTCCTATTATTTATGCTTCTTGATATGAAGCCAAGGATTCATTGCATGGAGGGCTGAAATGCTCTTGTTTGTAGTGATACTACAGTTCGTGCAAGTTATAAAGCTTAATATAAATGTATGTTTTTACAGCCCATTTAGATCTGTGTATTTACCTGTAGACATTTAGTAAGATTCACAGTGATAGTGTCTGGTTCATTTCTTAACATTCTAATACCAAGTACAGTGTTAATCTCAATAATCCTATAACTGATACTAGAAACAATAAGCCCCTTTCTCATATTAAGAACCTTGATAGATTCAGGAAAGCCAAGAATAATTCTGAGGATTTCATTTTTCATTAGCTCCAAGGACCGGAGAGAATTTTCCGTAGATAATATTAACATGGGCGCAGCATAATAAATTCTCTAATATAAGCTTTGTACATCATTCTCACATTAGCACCAAAGTTGGGGTTGTAACCACCAACACCTTGGAGAGCATTTAGACTATCTTTGCATTTCATATTTAGTTGTGGTAGGGTGGATTTATTGAAGGGTTTGTTTACACCAAGGTATCTGTAAGATTTAACGTAGCTGATATTTTCATCCTGCAAACAGATGGGTGGGGGATGTTGTAGTTTGTCAATGTCTTAGTTTAAAATGGAAATATGACGAGACCTGGTCCATTAAAAATTGTTTGGTGGAGGAGGGGATATGGTAGAGGGAAAGACGATCCCTAGACACTGTGAACTGGGTGGGGGTGGGGGAAAGTCGACCTCCAGATACTGGACTAACCAGTACAAATATTATGGTGCCTCACAGTACATACATTATGGTGCCTCACAGTACATGGTGACTCACTGTACATACATTATGGTCCCTCACTGTACATTATTGTGCCTCAGTACATGGTGACTCACTGTACATACATTATGGTACCTCACGGTACATACATTATGGTGACTCACAGTACATTATGGTGCCTCACAGTACGTACATGGCGACTCGCTGTACATACATTATGGTCTCTCACGGTACATACATTTTAGTGCCTCACAGTACGTACATTATGGTGACTTACTGTACATACATTATAGTGCTTCACGGGTCATTAGGTGACGCAGCTTGAGAAAAGTGTCTGAAGTAAGAATTTCTTAAACATTTTCTCACCTGGACCTAAAAATAAAAGTATGTGGTAGTTGTGTCAGCTTAGTTTGTTGACGTGTTGAACATACCTGTGACAGTACTGGTGACTTGTAGAGTTACTGACCAGTCTTACCTGTGACAGTACTGGTGACTTGTTACTGACCAGCCTTACCTATGACAGTACTGGTGACTTGTAGTTACTGACCAGTCTTACCTGTGACAGTACTGGTGACTTGTTACTGACCAGCCTTACCTATGACAGTACTGGTGACTTGTAGTTACTGACCAGTCTTACCTGTGACTGTACTGGTGACTTGTAGTTACTGACCAGTCTTACCTGTGACAGTACGGTAGTTGTGTCGGCTTAGTTTGTTGACGTGTTGAACATACCTGTGACAGTACTGGTGACTTGTAGAGTTACTGACCAGTCTTACCTGTGACAGTACTAGAGACTTGTAGTTACTGACCAGTCTTACCTGTGACTGTACTGGAGACTTGTAGAGTTACAGACCAGTCTTAACTGTGACAGTACTGGTGACTTGTAGAGTTACTGACCAGTCTTAACTGTGACAGTACTGGTGACTTGTAGAGTTACTGACCAGTCTTACCTGTGACAGTACTAGAGACTTGTAGTTACTGACCAGTCTTAACTGTGACAGTACTGGTGACTTGTAGAGTTACTGACCAGTCTTACCTGTGACAGTACTAGAGACTTGTAGTTACTGACCAGTCTTAACTGTGACAGTACTGGTGACTTGTAGAGTTACTGATCAGTCTTACCTGTGACAGTACTGGTGACTTGTAGAGTTACTGACCAGTCTTACCTGTGACTGTACTGGTGACTTGTAGTTACTGACCAGTCTTACCTGTGACTGTACTGGAAACTTGTAGTTACTGACCAGTCTTACCTATGACAGTACTGGTGACTTGTAGAGTTACTGACCAGTCTTACATCACACTTTCTTCATTACTGTGGTTGACACGTGATCATACAGCAGGTGTGGTTGCCACATGATCATACAGCAGGTGTGGTTGACACGTGATTATATAGCGGTGTGACTCACGAAATCGTAATGACACGATTGCAAACAAACCATACCATGGGTGGGGTTTGATCCCGCCGTCAGAGTCTCAAAACCCCAGACCGTTGCGTTAGCCACGGGACCAGCTAGCAGGTGTGGTTGTCACGTGATCATGCGGCATGTGTGATTGACACGTGATCATACAGCAGGTGTGGTTGTCACGTGATCATACAGCAGGTGTGGTTGTCACGTGATCATACAGCAGGTTTGGTTGACACGTGATCATGCAGCAGGTGTAGTTGTCACGTGATCATGCAGCATATGTGGTTGACACGTGATCATACAGCAGGTGTGGTTAACACGTGATCATGCAGCAGGTGTGGTTGTCACGTGATCATGCAGCAGGTGTGGTTGACACGTGATCATACAGCAGGTGTGGTTGTCACGTGAACATACAGCAGATGTTGTGACCTGATCATACAGTAGGTGTGGTTATCACTTGATCATACAGCAGGTGTAGTTGACACGTGATCATGCAGCAGGTGTGGTTGACACGTGATCATACAGCAGATGTGGTTGTCACGTGATCATACAGCAGATGTGGTTGTGACCTGATCATACAGTAGGTGTGGTTGTCACTTGATCATAAAGCATGTGTGGTTGTCATGTGATCATACAGCAAGGTGTGGTCACGCGATCATACAGCAAGGTGTGGTTGTCACTTGATCATACAGCAGGTATAGTTGACACGTGATCATACGGCAAGGTGTTGTCGACACGTGATCATGTAGCAGGTGTGGTTGACACGTGACCATACAGCAAGGTGTGGTTGACACGTGATCATATAGCAGGTGTGGTTAACACGTGATCATACAGCAGGTGTGGTTGATACATGATCATACAGCAGGTGTGGTTGATACATGATCATACAGCAGGTGTGGTTGACATTGTCACAAGGTTCATTAATCTTCCTGGGGTCTTGCGACAATTTAATAATAACTTGTAATCAAAAGTATTGATCCTGTTCTTCACCTTCTCTCCCTCTCTTTCTTTTTCCTCCCTCACTTTCCTTCTAGTCCTTTTACCCTTCCATTTCAGTGCCAGAATGAATTCAGTGGAGCACCTAAATTACTTTGGTGGGGGGGAGGGGTCCCTGTACCCCGCTCCTTGACTCGTAAGACCAAGAAAATTACACCATAATTTTCACTTGGAAAATCTTATAGGGATTGTACCAAGTTACTCCCTAGGAAAACTAGAGGCTCGACAGTGTGTGTGTAAACCCTGTCCCTAACCTCACACCCATCCCTCACCTCCCTTCTTTCCTCCCTAACCTTCCTTCTTCCCTCTTCCCCTTTCATCTCCCCCTTCCTTCACACCTCCCTTTCTCCCACCCCCCTCCCCGTGAAAATCAAGATTGTAATGGGTAAAGCACTAAGACTATTTAGTGCACTTCATGCAGCCAACAGACATCAAGCGGTGTTCAAAAGAGAACTACATAAATCGCTCATCCAGAAAAATTGATAGGCCAGGCTGTGGTGCATTTGTTGGACTGCATGTGGCTAGCACAAACAACCTGGATGATCATGCTATCAGTTAGGGGGGGGGGCCTGGTCTGGGACTGGACAATGGGGACGATGACCCATTGTTAAACTGCGTCTGTCCAGCATGTTGGTCACTGATGCCGCTCCTAGAGTGACTACCCCCGCTCACACAGACCCACGATAAACACACCAGTGGAAAATAAGTCACGACAGGACGCCCTCCTTACATTTTACACTTTAAGCTAACTTAGAGTGCCCATAAATGTATGACATAAAATTATGGTTTACAGTTACAACATGGTTTATAAATTATGGCTCACTTCGCCACTTTACATATTACAATGCAGAAACCCGCATAATACCCATGAAATCGTACCTTACCTTTGATGGGTTTCGGGAGCTGTCCTTCTCTCGAAGCCCGGCCCTGGGCCAGGCTTGTCTGGTGTTTGCTTGGTCAACTAGGGTGTTGCTTCTGGCCTACATATCTGTCAGTCTGGTTGTTCTGACACTTGGCTTAGGAAACTGCCGAGGTTCCTCGTAAAAGCATCTATATTTGTTCGAGCAGTTTCTCATATCTTCTGGCAAGATGTTAAAAAGTCTGGGACTGTATATGTTGATATGACAATCTCTTATTATGCTTATAGTGTCCCTGCCATTCACGAGATACATTCTACACATTCTCCCATATCTTTCATTCTAGTTTGTTTTGGGACAAGTACCTTCCACGTGTATATTCTCATGTATATCTATCTATCATCTGCTACAGTGAGTGCATATTAAGGATTCTGAGGCATTCCCAGTAATTTAAATACTTTACTTGCTCTGTGTGGGCCGCAAGTGATCTTTGAATCTGTTCCAGCTCCAATATCTCTCATGCTCTGAATGGAGCTATCAACGCCAAACAGCACTCCAAGCGAGAGAGCGCAAGCAATTTGAAAAGTGTTATCATTGGCATTATTTCCCTTGACTGGAAATTTCTCATTATCCATCCCCGTCATTTTCTTGACCGTCGTGACATTTGCCTTATTTTCATTGAAAAAAAGTCAGCTATTCCTTTCGTTCTATTTGGTGATTTTAAGTTTTATATTCAGTTTCTTTTGAGTTCTTCATTCTTTATATATGTCAGTAGTTGGTATTTGTCACCATTGAAAGTCATGGTGAAATGTGCAATTATGCCACCAGAATCTATCAATATGGAATAATGTATTTGTTATATGCATATATTGGTTTAGAAAGACACGTAAGCAAACACTATGACATATTAGAAAACGTTTCGGTCCTGGGACCTTGATCACTTCTAACTTACAGAGGTTGTTGTTGTTAAAGATTCGCCGGTATTCTCCCGGCCCGGGCCCTTCCAAGTGGTGGCCCGGCACTGGCTCCCTGTCTAGGGAGTGTCTGAGATCTAAGTCTCCCATGGGAGGAGGCACAAGTGCCCCCCTCATCTTGTGAGCTACAAACTCGGGCTCTGGCACCAACCCTGCCCTAGAAGGGCAAGGCATGGTGTCGATCGTGCTAGCGCTGTGCTCTCCTGTGTGGAGTGTCGTGTGTTGGTGTTCATTTTCATTCATTCAGGTTGATTCGCCGGTACTTCCGGCCCAGGTCTTCTCCAGATGGTGACCCGGCAGTGGCCCCCCGGATGGGGGGTGACGATCATCATCTTCTTTCTTGGCCTTCCGGTTGGAGGGTGTCGTCTTCTATCTTGCGCTGACTTCCCTGAAGAGAAGCGCAGTCGGGCAGAGGCAGCAGTTACAGGGTCGACTGGAGCCACACCCCAGCTTTAGCGGACAGCAAAGTGCTGGGGAAACTTATCTTCATGGTGAATGGTCATGGATAGTCTTGCTAGAGGAGGGTACCGTCTTCAAGGTCCCCATTCTGAAGCATCCTGAATTTCCTCTTTGAGGTGTACTCGACTTCCACAAGGTGTTGGGTGTTGGCAGTGAGTAGTCTGGTCATGTCTGCAGTGGTGTATGTAACAGTTTATTCATAGGTATACTTGACTGTTCCATCCTGGAGGTGCTGATGGATTTCTGAAGACAGCATTGTGTTTTTATACTGCTTGGTTGTGTAGAAGTATACACCCTTCAGGTATCGGACTTGTGGTGCAGCAGTATCAATGGCACTGGCACCGTGAGGTGCATCCGCAGTTTCTTGGGTTTTTGCTTTCTTGGCTGGTGGCTGAACTGGTGAAGGCGAGATTTCCGACTGGTCAGTTGCTCTAGCAGTGGATGCAAGCGGTAGTGGACTCTCATTGGTGGGGTTTGCCGACGTCTCAGTGGTCTCTGATTGGTCCATCTCTGTGTCTAGTGGAGGTTGTGACAGCGGTGGAGCAGCGGTGATGCTGGTAATATTTGCAGTAGATTTTAGGATCTCAGTGGAAGGTGGTGATGCAGGGAATGTGAGGCCAGGCATATTATTTAGTTTGAAAAGTTCATTGATGGTGGTGTTGAAGGAACCAGGCTCAGCTGCATTCTGTACATGAACATACATAATGCAATAAAGAATCTTGGTGGAGTCGGCAGTAGGTGCTGGCAGGTAAGTGGTGGGAGCAGCTTGCGTGGCATGTAGTATCTTGGTAGTGTCTGCTTGAAGCTTGGCGATAGCAGAATATGTGGTTGCTTGTGGGTTAGGTTTCTTTTGTTGTTTCTTGAGTATGTCTCTTCTGGTAGGGCACCTGGCAGCAAGAGTATGGTGGTCATTCTTGCAGTTCAAGCATTTAGGTGGTGAAGCAGTAGTGCAATTCTTGAAGTCATGACCCTCACGGCCACAGGTGGAGCAGAACTTCTTGTCCTTGGTAGGACAATCATTTGTGGTGTGTAAGTATGAGTAACAATTATAGCACTGTGAGATATGTTGGAATTTCTCTGCTTCGATGAAGGCTGGGTTGATGTGGAAGTAGTGAATAACCAGGCCCTCAGCGAGAGCTCTGGCTGCCATGTTGACGTCACTGAAGGTGACCTTCAGCATGGATGAAGCATTGGGTATTTTAGTAATGAAGTCCACCTTGGCCCAAGGGTTCTTTTCTTCGATATATGACTTGATTTCTTCAGTGGCCTGTACAGAGGTAGAAAGACATTATATATATAGGCGGAGATTGAGGTGTGACGCACGTGACCTGAGGAATGTCATAAGAACATAAAAATGATGGCAAACTTCCTTTCCTCGACGTTCTACTGTGCAGATCTCCCGACAGTGACAAACTTTTCTTCAAAGTGTATAGAAAACCTACCAACAAGGACGATCTTGTACACTTTTATTCACACCAAGACACCCGCACTAAGAGAGGAGTCCTCATTGGCTTCTTCTTGAGAGCTCTTCGCATCTCCAGCCCTTGTTTTCTAGAAGAAGAATGCACTTACATAACACAAGCCTTTACACGTCTTCAGTTCCCATCTTTCTTCATCCGAGATTGCAGACTCAAGGCACAAGCTATCTTCAACAAACCGCCCATGGAACAGCCCCCTAAACAGTTCATAGTACTCCCATGTGGCGATGTTGCCACGAATACTCGCCGGGCACTTGCTATGAGTAACATCAACGTTTCCACCATAAACACATCATCTATCAAAGACCTCACTACGGAACGCAGCCCCACACCTCTAACTTCTACAGCAGGCGTCTACACTATCCCCTGTGAGTTCTGTCCCAAGAAATATGTAGGCGAGACAGGCAGAGATCTTGCAGTCCGCCTGAATGAACATCGAAATGCCTCTAACAGAGACGATGTAAGGTACGCCTGTGTCCTCCACAGAGACTCCACGGGGCATTTGATGAACTGGAATGAGGCACAACTTGTTCTCACCGAACCAGACCTCAGACGCCGACGGTGCCTAGAAGCCTCACTAATCGCCGTCACCGACACTATAGAACGTAACACTGGAAGCTAAAAAATTTAAAAAACATTGGCATACATGATACTTAAGCAGCACCAACCCAACAACACAGGAGTCACATGATTTCATCGTCTACCCGTCCTCATCATAGGTAGAGGTTGTTTTGATAAGGACCTGCCTCGCATGGGCCAGTAGGCCTTCTACAGTGTTCCTCCATTCTTATGTTCTTATGACATTCCTCAGGTCACGTGCGTCACATCTCACTCTCCGCCTATATATATAATGTCTTTCTACCTCTGTATGTTAGAAGTGATCAAGGTCCCAGGACCGAAACGTTTTCTAATAAATATGTTATAGTGTTTGATTACGTGTCTTTCTAAACCAACTTGTCGGTATTTATTACCAAGGTTTATACCATATGCATATATTACACTGATTTCGAAAAGAAAATAGAAAAGATAGCGACGCATGCAACACCAGGAACTGATTCTTGGAACTTGTTATTGATAAAATGTAAAACATCACTAGCAATGGCTTGTAAGTGAAATTTCAAAAGCCTTAAAAAGTGGAGACACAACTCCTCTGCATAAAAAGGCAGTGGAACTCAGGGAAAGAAAACAGCACCAACATCGTAGATGCTCCGCCGTGCTCCGTCGTTTTCGTGGATTATCACTACTTCTTATGCGTGCTAAAAACTTGAAACTGTGCCAGTGAACTTAAAGTGCATCCCTCCAGCACTTGGAACTAATCTAGCAAATAATAGTACACACTGAGCCAAGAAAGGATAAAAACTTTGTAAAAACATAGCCAGAACCGTACTCCCAGAGGGGAGTAGGGTGCCGTGTGCACACACACAAAAAAATTTACAACAAATTTGCAAGAGGAAAGAGTCTCCTGGATAATAGTGTAATACATAGTGATATAGTGCATATCACAGTGGTACCGTAGTGTATAGATAAGATGCTATAATAAATGTTATGGTGAAAATTAAGTGAAGTAATAGGCCTAACAGATAATTGGTGTTGTAAACAGTTGCCAGGATCCTACCACACAGGTCAGCTCAATATCAGTAATCTTCCTGAACCTGCTAGTGTACCTGACATATAGTCTAGTGATACCATTGAATAAAAATTTGTTGAAATACGAGAAGGTACACAATCTTGAGGAAATGCGACAATTGTACAATTTTGTAGAAATACGATAAAGAGTGTAAAGTTGTGAGTGAAGGCAGCAACACAACAACATAAGACCATTTATCATCCAAAAATCATTTCAGCAGTGTTGCCGTAGCTAATAACAGTAACAAAATGGTACTTAGTGTGGTGGAGTGACAAAAATTAGAAAATTCTTAATTTATTGAAATACGAGAAGTATACAGTTACTTGTGGAAATACGTAAAACGTGTAGTTGGCAGCGGTCAATATTCGGCAAATATTCTTCCAGTAATCTTTCCTCACCAATTACCCTACCATAACCAGCAATAGTAATAAAATAGCATTTGATGTGGTAGAGGTGGACAAAATCTAGAAAAGTTAAATACGTACATTGATCTGTAAGTGCCCAAAACCTCAGGCTGTAAAAAAGAGCGCTAGAGGTCACCAATATCCTTCAACATGCAGTAAAAGCTGCCAGTTGTCACCAGTTCACCAAACACACAAGCCAAATAATAATCATATCTTTATAATCTATAAAAGTAAATATATCAAACTGCATTATATATACCAACATAGGTATCAGACAAAATACTTTTATAGCAGACCTTTACCCTGGCCAGCCTGCCAGGAGAACTGTTTAAAATATACCAGGAGGAAAGTTTATGGGGTACTGAAACTATAAATAATCCATAAAACTATGTATATCAAGCTACAATATATATACTGGCATTTAAAACAAAGTACTTTTTTGTTGACTTTTACTTAGCCAACCTAGAACGGTTTAGTGTACCAGGAGGAAAGTTTGTTATGGGATAATGAAACTATAAATAATTACAAAAACTATGCATCAACTACAGTATATATACCAGCATATAAAACAAAATACTTATATAGTGGACCTCTACCCTAGTCAACAGGAGAACTGTTTATTTATACCAACATGTAAAACAAAATACTTTTATAGTAGGCTTATTAGCCAGCCTACCCAGGAGAACTGTTCAGGTGTAGGAGGAAAGATTGTTGTATGAGACTGAAACTGTATTACATAAAATCCGTATATATCAAACTATAGTATATATACCAACATGTAAAACAGAATTCTTTTTCTTATAGTAACCTTATCCTAGCCAGCCTACCCAGAAGAACTGTTCAAACACTGAAAACTTCTGCAGAAAGAGTAACAGACGAAGTCATGCTTGGATTGCATGCAGTCTCTGTGGTAAATGGTGCCATGGGTCATGCAGGAACTTTAAACCAGCAACCACTATTGATGTAAAATCAGGAAAATGTCTTTTGGTCTGCCCAAGCGAGATAACACCTGTGGGAGAAAATTGCTTCTATTATAAAAAGACAACACCAACAAGATTTTCTTCTTAGAAAACATGACAGCCTTGTTTAACAGCTGGGAAAATAAAATGAGTGGGTCAGATAGGGCTGTCTTGGAGGGCAGTGCACCAGAGGATGCTGGTGTTACCCTGGAGGGCAGTGCACCAGAGGATGCTGGTGTTACCCTGGAGGACAGTGCACCAGAGGATGCTGGTGTTACCCTGGAGGATAGTGCACCAGAGGATGCTGGTGTTACCCTGGAGGGCAGTGCACCAGAGGATGCTGGTGTTACCCTGGACGACAGTGCACCAGAGGATGCTGGTGTTACCCTGGAGGATAGTGCACCAGAGGGTGCTGGTGTCACCCTGGAGGGCAGTGCACCAGAGGATGCTGGTGTTACCCTGGAGGACAGTGCACCAGAGGGTGCTGGTGTTACCCTGGAGGACAGTGCACCAGAGGATGCTGGTGTTACCCTGGAGGACAGTGCACCAGAGGGTGCTGGTGTCACCCTGGAGGGCAGTGCACCAGAGGATACTGGTGTTACCCTGGAGGACAGTGCACCAGAGGGTGCTGTTGTCACCCTGGAGGGCAGTGCACCAGAGGATACTGGTGTTACCCTGGAGGGCAGTGCACCAGAGGATGCTGGTGTTACCCTGGAGGACAGTGCACCAGAGGGTGCTGGTGTCACCCTGGAGGGCAGTGCACCAGAGGATACTGGTGTTACCCTGGAGGGCAGTGCACCAGAGGATGCTGGTGTTACCCTGGAGGGCAGTGCACCAGAGGATGCTGGTGTTACCCTGGAGGGCAGTGCACCAGAGGATGCTGGTGTTACCCTGGAGGGCAGTGCACCAGAGGATGCTGGTGTTACCCTGGAGGGCAGTGCACCAGAGGATGCTGGTGTTACCCTGGAGGGCAGTGCACCAGAGGATGCTGGTGTTACCCTGGAGGGCAGTGCACCAGAGGATGCTGGTGTTACCCTGGAGGGCAGTGCACCAGAGGATGCTGGTATTACCCTGGAGGGCAGTGCACCAGAGGATGCTGGTGTTACCCTGGAGGGCAGTGCACCAGAGGATGCTGGTGTTACCCTGGAGGGCAGTGCACCAGAGGATGCTGGTGTTACCCTGGAGGGCAGTGCACCAGAGGATGCTGGTGTTACCCTGGAGGGCAGTGCACCAGAGGATGCTGGTGTTACCCTGGAGGGCAGTGCACCAGAGGATGCTGGTGTTACCCTGGAGGGCAGTGCACCAGAGGATGCTGGTGTTACCCTGGAGGACAGTGCACCAGAGGATGCTGGTGTTACCCTGGAGGACAGTGCACCAGAGGATGCTGGTGTTACCCTGGAGGGCAGTGCACCAGAGGATGCTGGTGTTACCCTGGAGGACAGTGCACCAGAGGATGCTGGTGTTACCCTGGAGGATAGTGCACCAGAGGGTGCTGGTGTCACCCTGGAGGGCAGTGCACCAGAGGATGCTGGTGTTACCCTGGAGGACAGTGCACCAGAGGGTGCTGGTGTTACCCTGGAGGACAGTGCACCAGAGGATGCTGGTGTTACCCTGGAGGACAGTGCACCAGAGGGTGCTGTTGTCACCCTGGAGGGCAGTGCACCAGAGGATACTGGTGTTACCCTGGAGGGCAGTGCACCAGAGGATGCTGGTGTTAC
>NC_069440.1:31817811-31860311 GCF_026875155.1 Cherax quadricarinatus
ACCCCCTCCCCAAAGGTGTATGTACCACGTGTTGCGACCTGACGCCGAGCTCTGACGCTGTTAAGAACAAAAGACCTCAGACGTGGGCGTGGCTACAGACGTCTGCCAAGGCAAGGTGTGACCATATAATTGGTTAAATTAGGTCTCCCCAGAGACCTCACAAGCCCAGCTGGACTACATCACAATATATATATATATATATATATATATATATATATATATATATATATATATATATATATATATATATAATATGGAGTACTCAAGATACTCCCAAATCTACACTTAACAATGTACTGGAGCGAGAGAGATGCGAGGTAATGTACAATAAACCTAGTGATATGCAGGGGCGTGATGGGCACTATGAGAGAACATTGTATCAACATCCATGGTCCAGAGCTATTAAACTTACAGCCAATAGATATCAGAAAATCACCAAAAAACCCCACTTAGAGGACATTAATGAGGACTTTTCAGTCCGTCTTGGTCGGTTAGCGACTTGACAATGGTCCAGGACAGACCGAAACATCGTCATAAAGTTGCTGTAGCATGTTAGCGGATTGTTCAGCCACGGTGTTGTGACCGCTTGTTCAGCCACGGTGTTGTGACCTCTTGTTCAGCCACAGTGTTGTGACCTCTTCAGCCACGGTGTTGTGACCTCTTGTTCATCACATACATCATGGAAACTAGTGTAGAAGTTTTCAAGAGGAAACAGAAGCACCACCTCCGCTAAGTTCCGGATCAAGCAGGCTGTGATAGTCATGTGAACTATTGGGTAGTTTTCCAGTGTTCTACCCCAGCAACCCGACCTGAGGCCAAACTTTTGTTTACTGTTTGGTCAACTAGGCTGTTGCTCTTAGTGGCCTAATGTAAAATCATGCAAATCTTTCTTTCTTAAAATTAGTTTATATATATATATATTTTTTTTGGTGCTAGCTTAAAGACATTCAAGGTCAGATATTTTTAACCGGCTCTTTGCAGCTGATGGATTAAGTTGTGAGTTTTAAGTGGAAGCGCTGGCGGGCCTTACACTGGTTGACTGGTTTGTTCCGTT
This sequence comes from Cherax quadricarinatus, assembly GCF_026875155.1. NCBI lineage: Eukaryota > Metazoa > Arthropoda > Malacostraca > Decapoda > Parastacidae > Cherax > Cherax quadricarinatus. Next base: position 31,818,866 of record NC_069440.1, read on the forward strand.
TAAAGCTTATCCACCGAGCGAGGGTCACTGGTCGGTATCGACCAGTCTTCACGGTATCTGTCTGAAATTAAGTATCGGTATGGACCAAAAAATTTGTATCGTCTCATTCTTAATATATATGCTGAGGTATACAGAGCTGTTATTCAGGGTACACTCATCGAGGAAGAATATACACTACTAACTATACAGAATGTGTCATACAACCTACTGATCTTTTGTATGTTAAAGCAGGAGTTGAAAGTAACTATTATACTTGCGCCTCAGAGTTTCGTCTTCTGAAGAAGGTCTCTGACTGAGGCTGAAATATTCACATTATTTCTACTCATTTGTTTGTTATTCGTCCAGTGGGACTTGTTGAATATATATATATATATATATATATATATATATATATATATATATATATATATATATATATATATATATATATATATATATATATATGCAATAAGATCACAGTGAACAGGTGATTTCAAAATATGCAAAACAACCACTCTGAAAGAATAGAGAAATTCCAAGCGCTTTCGTGACTACTCACATTATCAAGGAACTATGTATATATATATATATATATATATATATATATATATATATATATATATATATATATATTATATATATATATATATTTTATATATATATATGTCTCGTGTATTTTGTCCTTGTAGTATATCACTGTTGTTACACTTTTATATCCCTTAGTATCTCTTGTATTGTGTGTCCTTGTGGGATATTCCTGTATTTTGTATATCTCTTATGTATACCTTACTCTTTCATGTATGTGTTGGATACTTGTGGCATATCCCTAATCACTGTGTATCCCTTATGTATCCCTTAGTGTTTCATGTGTTAAACGTCCTTGTGAGATATCCCTGGCCATTATGTATTCCTCCACTGCCACATCTTACCCTTCTAACCTCAAACCTCTTAATATTGTTTAAGATCGTTCAGAAATTGACGTAGATAAATCACTTAGAAAACTTAAGGTATATTTTGAGTACAGTGGTATAGTGGATATGCAGACCATAGGTGTGGTATACATATCTGATATACTTACCTCAGGTGTAGTATAGCAGATATACTCACCTCAGGTGCAGTATAACATATACTCACCTCAGGTGCAGTATAACAGATATACTCACCTCAGGTGCAGTATAACAGATATACTCAGGTGTAGTATAGCAGATATACTCTTCTCAAGTGTATTATAGCAGATATACTCTTCTCAAGTGTAGTATAGCAGATATACTCTTCTCAAGTGTAGTATAGCAGATATACTCTTCTCAAGTGTAGTATAGCAGATATACTCTTCTCAAGTGTAGTATAGCAGATATGCTCTTCTCAAGTGTAGTATAGCAGATATACTCATCTCAGGTGTATAGCAGATATACTCTTCTCAAGTGTAGTATAGCAGATATACTCAAGTGTAGTATAGCAGATATACTCTTCTCAAGTGTAGTATAGCAGATATACTCTTCTCAAGTGTAGTATAGCAGATATACTCACCCCAGGTGTAGTATAGCAGATATACTCTTCTCAAGTGTAGTATAGCAGACTAACAGCACCTTTCAAGGCAGGTGAAATTGCCGACCTAGAAAATGTACAGAGAACTTTCACGGCGCGCATAACGGAGATAAAACACCTCAATTATTGGGAGCGCTTGAGGTTCCTAAACCTGTATTCCCTGGAACGCAGGAGGGAGAGATACATGATTATATACACCTGGAAAATCCTAGAGGGACTAGTACCGAACTTGCACACGAAAATCACCCACTACGAAAGCAAAAGACTTGGCAGACGATGCACCATCCCCCCAATGAAAAGCAGGGGTGTCACTAGCACGTTAAGAGACCATACAATAAGTGTCAGGGGCCCGAGACTGTTCAACTGCCTCCCAGCACACATAAGGGGGATTACCAACAGACCCCTGGCAGTCTTCAAGCTGGCACTGGACAAGCACCTAAAGTCAGTTCCGGATCAGCCGGGCTGTGGCTCGTATGTTGGTTTGCGTGCAGCCAGCAGCAACAGCCTGGTTGATCAGGCTCTGATCCACCAGGAGGCCTGGTCTCAGACCGGGCCGCGGGGGCGTTGACCCCCGGAACTCTCTCCAGGTAAACTCCAGGTATACTCACCTCAGGTGTAGTATAGCAGATATACTCACCTCAGGTGTAGTATAGCAGATATGCTCACCTCAGGTGTAGTATAGCAGATATGCTCACCTCAGTGTAGTATAGCAGATATGCTCACCTCAGGTGTAGTATAGCAGATATGCTCACCTCAGGTGTAGTATAGCAGATATGCTCACCTCAGGTGTAGTATAGCAGATATGCTCACCTCAGGTGTAGTATAGCAGATATGCTCACCTCAGGTGTAGTATAGCAGATATGCTCACCTCAGGTGTAGTATAGCAGATATGCTCACCTCAGGTGTAGTATAGCAGATATGCTCACCTCAGGTGTAGTATAGCAGATATGCTCACCCAGGTGTAGTATAGCAGATATGCTCACCTCAGGTGTAGTATAGCAGATATGCTCACCTCAGGTGTAGTATAGCAGATATGCTCACCTCAGGTGTAGTATAGCAGATATGCTCACCTCAGGTGTAGTATAGCAGATATGCTCACCTCAGGTGTAGTATAGCAGATATGCTCACCTCAGGTGTAGTATAGCAGATATGCTCACCTCAGGTGTAGTATAGCAGATATGCTCACCTCAGGTGTAGTATAGCAGATATGCTCACCTCAGGTGTAGTATAGCAGATATGCTCACCTCAGGTGTAGTATAGCAGATATGCTCACCTCAGGTGTAGTATAGCAGATATGCTCACCTCAGGTGTATATAGCAGATATGCTCACCTCAGGTGTAGTATAGCAGATATGCTCACATCAGGTGTAGTATAGCAGATATGCTCACCTCAGGTGTAGTATAGCAGATATGCTCACCTCAGGTGTAGTATAGCAGATATGCTCACCTCAGGTGTAGTATAGTAGATATGCTCACCTCAGGTGTAGTATAGCAGGTATGCTCACCTCAGGTGTAGTATAGCAGGTATGCTCACCTCAGGTGTAGTATAGCAGGTATACTCACCTCAGGTGTAGTATAGCAGGTATACTCACCTCAGGTGTAGTATAGCAGGTATACTCACCTCAGGTGTAGTATAGCAGATATACTCACCTCAGGTGTAGTATAGCAGGTATACTCACCTCAGGTGTAGTATAGCAGGTATACTCACTCAGGTGTAGTATAGCAGGTATACTCACCTCAGGTGTAGTATAGCAGGTATACTCACCTCAGGTGTAGTATAGCAGGTATACTCACCTCAGGTGTAGTATAGCAGGTATACTCACCTCAGGTGTAGTATAGCAGGTATACTCACCTCAGGTGTAGTATAGCATGTATACTCACCTCAGGTGTAGTATAGCAGATATGCTCACCTCAGGTGTAGTATAGCAGATATGCTCACCTCAGGTGTAGTATAGCAGATATGCTCACCTCAGGTGTAGTATAGCAGATATGCTCACCTCAGGTGTAGTATAGCAGGTATACTCACCTCAGGTGTAGTATAGCAGATATACTCACCTCATTTGTAGTATAGCAGATATGCTCACCTCAGGTGTAGTATAGCAGATATACTCACCTCAGGTGTAGTATAGCTGATATACTCACCTCAGGTGTAGTATAGCAGATATACTCACCTCAGGTGTAGTATAGCAGATATACTCACCTCAGGTGTAGTATAGCAGATATACTCACCTCAGGTGTAGTATAGCAGATATACTCACCTCAGTGTAGTATAGCAGATATACTCACCTCAGGTGTAGTATAGCAGATATGCTCACCTCAGGTGTAGTATAGCAGATATACTCACCTCAGGTGTAGTATAGCAGATATACTCACCTCAGGTGTAGTAGTATAGCAGTATATACTCACCTCTGGTGTAGTATAGCAGATATACTCACCCAGGTGTAGTATAGCAGATATACTCACCCAGGTGTAGTATAGGAGATATACTCACCTCAGGTGTAGTATAGCAGATATACTCACCGCAGGTGTAGTATAGCAGATATACTCACCTCATGGTGTAGTATAGCAGATATACTCACCTCAGGTGTAGTATAGCAGATATACTCACCTCAGGTGTAGTATAGCAGATATACTCACCTCAGGTGTAGTATAGCAGATATACTCACCTCAGGTGTAGTATAGCAGATATACTCACCGCAGGTGTAGTATAGCAGATATACTCACCTCTGGTGTAGTATAGCAGATATACTCACCTCAGGTGTAGTATAGCAGATATACTCACCTCAGGTGTAGTATAGCAGATATACTCACCTCAGGTGTAGTATAGCAGATATACTCACCTCAGGTGTAGTATAGCAGATATACTCACCGCAGGTGTAGTATAGCAGATATACTCACCTCTGGTGTAGTATAGCAGATATACTCACCGCAGGTGTAGTATAGCAGATATACTCACCGCAGGTGTAGTATAGGAGATATACTCACCTCAGGTGTAGTATAGCAGATATACTCACCGCAGGTGTAGTATAGCAGATATACTCACCTCTGGTGTAGTATAGCAGATATGCTCACCTCAGGTGTAGTATAGCAGATATGCTCACCTCAGGTGTAGTATAGCAGATATGCTCACCTCAGGTGTAGTATAGCAGATATGCTCACCTCTGGTGTAGTATAGCAGATATGCTCACCTCAGGTGTAGTATAGCAGATATGCTCACCTCTGGTGTAGTATAGCAGATATGCTCACCTCAGGTGTATGTTCTATAACAATGAATGTTTTCGAGAAGGTTATGTTAGGTTAGGTTATGTTAGGTTAGGTAATATAAATATGTAAAAAAAAATTTTCATCCATTAAAGATTGTTTTGGAGTCGTCTGGCAGCGCAGTGGCTGGTTAACACCAAGAAACGTTCAAATATGCACGAATGTCACTGTTGGTGTGAGCATTGGCTGCTAGGTGTTACATAAGATATAGATGTATACCTGGAGAGGGTTTAGGGGGTCATCGCCCCTGCGGTTCGGTCTGTGACCATGGCGATGTGGAATCAGAGCCTGATCAACTAGGCTGTTACTGCTGGCTACACGCAAGCCGACGTACGAAACAGTCTGGTTGGTCAGGTACTGACTTTAAGTGCCTGTCCAGTTCCCTCTTGACAGCCAGGAGTCTATTGGTAATCCCCCTTATGTATGCTGGGAGGCAATTGAACAGTCTTGGGCCCCGGACATTTAATGTGTTGTCTCTCATTGTACTCGTGTCGTCCCTGGTTTTCATTGGGGAATGTTGGATCTCCTGCCGAGTCTTTTGCTTTCGTGGGGAGTGATTTTCTTGTGTAAGTCTGGTACTAGTCCCTCTAGGATTTTCCAAGTGTATATTATCATACATCTTTCTCGCATGAGTTCCAGGGAATACAAATCAAGGTACTTCAACCGTTCCGAGTAATTTAGGTGCTTTATCGTACACGCACCGCGAAAGTTCTCTATCTTCTCAAGGTTTTCAATTTTGCCTGCCTTGAGAGGGGCCATTAGTGTACAGCAATATTCCATTCCAGAGAGAACAAGTAATTTAAAGAGAATCATCACTGGCTTTGCATCCCTAGTTTTGAAGGTTCTTATTATCCATCCTATAATTTTCCTAGCAGATGTGGTAAGTACATTATGATGACCTTGGAAAGCTAGATTCTCTGACTATCACTCCTAGATTCTTCACATTAACTTTTCACTCTATATAGTTTTAATTTTCTAAATTTTTCCATAATGGAGTAATTGAAATTTACCCATTTAAAGATTTGGTTGATGTCCGCTTAGTCTTGCAGTGTCGTCGATGGATGACACTGTCATGCAAATTCGAATATCATCCACAAAGGATATGAGGATGACGAACTTGTATGGGGATCGTTTTTGTTACTGAAGTTCAATTTGGTGAAGGCAGCCTCAGGAGTCCTGTGCGTACATGTCTGTGCTTTAGTTATGCTATGATCTGAGTGTGTCTTTGTAACTGTTATATTTCGTAAAAGGTCATCATTATTAGTGAAGATGAGGTCAAGTGTACTTTCCAGTCATGTTGGCTCCACTTTTTGCTGACTTAAGGTGAATTTGTTCAAGAGATTTAATAGCTCATGTGTGTGTGAATTTTCATCTGAGCTGCCTCATGGGGTGATCTCTGCTAGAACATTATTTGCTACATTCCTCGATTTTAGGTGTCTTAAGTTGAAATCACCCAGCAGGAAGATGTTTGGGGCAGGAGTTGGGAGATTTTTCCAGACAGTTGTCAATTTTCAAAAGATGTTCCTGGAATTGTTGGGAAGTTGCATCCGGACGCTTGTATACAACCACAATGACCAGGTTTTGATTTTCAGTCTTTACTGCCAAAAATTCAACTACATTTGAGGTGTTTAGTAATTCCGAGCAAGGCGTCAGGTGAGTGAGGCAGGGCTGGCCTGGGGGTGAGGCAGGGCTAGCCTAGGGGGTGAGGCAGGGCTAGCCTGGGGGTGAGGCATGGCTAGGTTGGATCGTGACAGCTACTCACGTATGCACATTTTTTGCTTCTTAGTGGTAACTGAGTTTTAATTTTTAAATTAAAACTGAGAGTTTGTTCTTATAACAATTGTGATGGTAAGGAAATAGTCGCCGTGTGTGTTTATATTTGTTAGTTATTTACGTTTGTGCCAGCGAGTGTAGTGAGTGAGTGAGTGAGTGAGTGAGCGAGTGAGTGAGCGAGTGAGTGAGCGAGTGTAGTGAGCGAATGACTGAGGTGAGTGTAGTGAGTAACCTTGAGCAAATAGTGTGAGTCAGTGCGCACACCTTCCCTCCACCACCACCACAACAGTTTAATCCTTGTAGCTCCCTTCCCAACTTTTCCACCTCAACCACTACACACTCCCCTTTCCCAACGGTTTCTTTCCCCTTTCCCACACTGCTTTTCCATTTCCCTGGCCAAGGCCTTCAATGGGAATAAGTCACTTCTCTGATGTTTTTTGGGTTTTCCCAGGTAATCTGCATATATGTATGATAATTTATGTGGGTGTACCTGAATAAAGTTAATGTTTCTCTCCCGTCATCTACTGTTTTTCTCCACTTCTTCCTGGGCAGTTAAACACCCTTGAGGGTGTTCCGGGGGTCAAGGCCCCCCGCTGCCCGGTCCTTGACCAAGCCTCCTGGTGGATCAGGGCCTGATCAACCCTATATCTCTAGTCGTAAGTGTTATTATTCTTGTTTCTGCTGCTCTAGATCCCTTCATGTTATTTTTTTTGGGCCTCGCTTATTACTTTCATTTTTCTCTTACTTTTTTGTTCATGTCTTATAAGCGGAAAATGCATACATTATAGGAGTAAGAACTATTAAGCGGAGATAAATTGTGTTGAGAAATAGCATTACCAGTTAAGCTTAAAGAGTTTGTACTTAACTTAGAAAGACAGCTCATCGTCTGCACAGCCGCCCCTGCAGACGAGGTCTTGAGAAGCTGTCGAAGTCATCTCTCAACGGGCTGTAAAGAGTTATAATTTGTAAGATTATAAATTACCCCTAGGGGGTGTTATGTCAGCATATTTCATTCACTGATGGCTGACAAACTTACTTGTGTGGACTCAAAAGTCCGCACCTAACTGCCGACTATAGGTTGATTACAAAATCCTTGTGACTCAAGAACTGCGCAGTCTCCCGTACTACAAGAAATTCGTAACCTACCTTGCTCTTGTAGCGTGAGCTATGGTGTTCTTCACACCTTTGACAGATATTGGTGATTTAATAGAAGCTGAAGTGTCCTTGGATGTCCACGTCTTCCATAGTCTAGGAAAACGCACACTGGTACACTATGTTCCACAAGATTTGTCTTTATTGTTCACAGTCTTATCACTAAAGAAGCTGATCACACTTCTCTTAAGTGTTTATTGTGTTTTATGAGACACTTTGTTCACACTAACGCACAGATCGTTCTTTGTTGGTTATCCTGGCGTCAGTGTCACTCTCCGTAGAGTCAAAAGTAATCTGAAGACGCCACAGCACCCCACGCCGTTACTCCCCTAGCACAAAGGAAAAGCTGACCTAGTACTTTTGCTTCCTTGCCACTTCCTCGATGAAGCAAAGCAGAATGTTTGATTCTTGCTGTCTTAAGCATAGACAACAATGTCCACTATCTTTACTATGGTAATAAAGTGGGAGCAGGATTTTCCTTAATTGTCCTGCTATGGTAAGAGATGAACCGTCTTTTATTAAGCTACACTTTGCAACACAGGACAGCACTGAGCGTCGAGCCACGTCACATACTGTTACTGCATCTGGGGTCAATTACTCGCTGTAGCAGTAAACAAGATATTTGCCCCTTCTGAGAGGGCTGGGCCCCTCAGGGCTGAAAGGGGCTGAAGGACTGAAGGGGGCTGATACCCCCCCTCCTGGAGAAAATTTCTCCACAAATGGTATAAAATACTGACACAGTGAAAAAATAGACACAAGTGCAGTATAATGTGATCTTTTCTTGACTACGTTTCGCCCACACTGTGGACTTTATCAAGTGACAGTCAGATCTACCTGGGACGGACCTGCAGGTCAGTCTCAGATCCAACCCTCCCAATATTCTCCACGTGACTCTCAACACTGTATATACTCATGTATTCTCTGGTCAGGTAGATGAGTGTGTAAGTAAAGTCCACTGTGTGGGCGAAACGTAGCCAGTGAATAAAGGCATTATACTGCATTTGTTCCTGAGTAAGAACTAGCAGCATTTCTGCTGCAGGTTGTCACCAGGGTGGTACCACATGTGGTCACCAGGGTGACACCACATGTGATCACCAGGGTGACACCACATGTGATCACCAGGGTGATACCACATGTGATCACCAGGGTGACACCACATGTGATCAGGGTGATACCACATGTGGTCACCAGGGTGATAACACATGTGATCACCAGGGTGACACCACATGTGATCACCAGGGTGACACCACATGTGATCACCAGGGTGACACCACATGTGATCACCAGGGTGACACCACATGTGATCAGGGTGATACCACATGTGGTCACCAGGGTGATACCATGTGATCACCAGGGTGACACCACATGTGATCACCAGGGTGACACCACATGTAATCACCAGGGTGACACCACATGTGATCACCAGGGTGACACCACATGTGATCAGGGAGACACCACATGTGATCACCAGGGTGACACCACATGTGATCACCAGGGTGACACCACATGTGATCACCAGGGTGACACCACATGTGATCACCAGGGTGACACCACATGTGATCACCAGGGTGACACCACATGTGATCACCAGGGCGACACCACATGTGATCACCAGGGCGACACCACATGTGACCAGGGTGACACCACATGTGATCACCAGGGTGACACCACATGTGATCACCAGGGTGACACCACATGTGATCACCAGGGTGACACCACATGTGATCACCAGGGTGACACCACATGTGATCACCAGGGTGACACCACATGTGATCACCAGGGTGACACCACATGTGATCACCAGGGTGACACCACATGTGATCACCAGGGTGACACCACATGTGATCACCAGGGTGACACCACATGTGATCACCAGGGTGACACCACATGTGATCAGGGTGACACCACATGTGATCACCAGGGTGACACCACATGTGATCACAGGGTGACACCACATGTGATCACCAGGGTGACACCACATGTGATCGGTGACACCACATGTGACCAGGGTGACACCACATGTGATCACCAGGGTGACACCACATGTGATCACCAGGGTGACACCACATGTGATCAGGTGACACACAGTGATCAGGTGACACCACATGTGATCACCAGGGTGACACCACATGTGATCACCAGGGTGACACCACTGTGTCACCAGGGTGACACCACATGTGATCACAGGGTGACACCACGATGTGATCACCAGGGTGACACCACATGTGATCACAGGGTGACACCACATGTGATCACCAGGGTGACACCACATGTGGCACCAGGGTGACACCACATGTGGTCACCAGGGTGACACCACATGTGATCACCAGGGTGACACCACATGTGATCACCAGGGTGACACCACATGTGGTCATCAGGGTGACACCACATGTGGTCACCAGGGTGACACCACATGTGATCACCAGGGTGACACCACATGTGATCACCAGGGTGACACCACATGTGATCACCAGGGTGACACCACATGTGATCACCAGGGTGACACCACATGTGGTCACCAGGGTGACACCACATGTGATCAGGGTGACACCACATGTGTCACCAGGGTGACACCACATGTGATCACCAGGGTGACACCACATGTGTCACCAGGGTGACACCACATGTGGTCACCAGGGTGACACCACATGTGGTCACCAGGGTGACACCACATGTGGTCACCAGGGTGACACCACATGTGGCCACCAGGGTGACACCACATGTGGCCACCAGGGTGACACCACATGTCACCAGGGTGACACCACATGTGGCCACCAGGGTTACACCACATGTCACCAGGGTGACACCACATGTAGTCACCAGGGTGACACCACATGTGGTCACCAGGGTGACACCACATGTGGTCACCAGGGTGACACCACATGTGGTCACCAGGGCGACACCACATGTGGTCACCAGGGCGACACCACATGTGGTCACCAGGGCGACACCACATGTGGTCACCAGGGCGGCACCACATGTGGTCACCAGGGTGACACCGCATGTGGTCACCAGGGTGACACCGCATGTGGTCACCAGGGTGACACCGCATGTGGTCACCAGGGTGACACCGCATGTGGTCACCAGGGTGACACCGCATGTGGTCACCAGGGTGACACCGCATGTGGTCACCAGGGTGACACCGCATGTGGTCACCAGGGTGACACCGCATGTGGTCACCAGGGTGACACCGCATGTGGTCACCAGGGTGACACCGCATGTGGTCACCAGGGTGACACCGCATGTGGTCACCAGGGTGACACCGCATGTGGTCACCAGGGTGACACCGCATGTGGTCACCAGGGTGACACCGCATGTGGTCTGGTCACAATTACGTACGTGCGAGCACCAACAGCCTGGTTGATCTGGGGTTAATAACTCCTCACATCATGCACACCTGCATACTGGCAGTAATAATAAATCTGAAGAACTCGTTTTAAAGTAATAAGATGTTAAACATAGTAATGATTGGTCCAGGCGGCTAATTATAAAGTATTTTTCTACAGAAATAACTTGATGTATAACAGTGAACGGTGAGGCAGTGAATGTAATACTGTGTACGTTGTCAAGAGTAACATTGCATTCAGAGCTTGTTTCAACACGGTATTGTTATTTAAAATACTGGAAGTATTGCGATTGCTACGGGATCCTAGGAAGGTATCCCCGTGTTCCATAACCCCAGTCACTTGTGCGTCGATCCATGCGACTGGAATAGTGCAGAGTGCGGCATAAGTTGATAACATGGTTAAATATTAGTGTTGAAGATCTGAAGGGAATTAGAAGAGTCAGTCACAAGTCATCTTATGAAAAATAATATATAAATTTCAGTAAAATTGTAAATCAAATCTAATTCAAAACTCTTGAAGAGACTAGAGACCAATATTCTAAAATATACCAGCACATTAAGCTTGAAGCCGCTCAGAAGTTGAATTATCACATTATGATCATGGAAGGCTGGAAGTGAATTTGATGAGACACTCAGAAATTATTGCCTAATTCACCAGAATTTCAGTTATCCGCTGCTTAAGAGATGCGTAACTTTCCTAGTCTTCTAATAACGTGTTCATTTTTACACTATAATCTACCTTGTCCATAATTACTATCGAATTTGCTTTGTTTCGTAAGGTGAAATCTAGGATCTTTCCTTAATTCATTGTACAACTTAATTGTGTTGCAGAGGTCTCAGACCTCTGCAACACAACTGTTCTCAAAGATTTGTTAAGTTATACCATGAATTAAGGAAAGATCCTGGACTTCACCTTACGAAACAGACAAAGCAAATGTGATAGTAATTATGGACAAGGTAGATTATAGTGAAAAAATGAACGGGGGAATTTACATGCCTCTTAAGAGTTGCGGTTGTCTTAGTCTTACTCTTCTCAGGAAAATGACTCTTGTACCTGTGGCAACAGTGCAGGCACAGTGCCAGCAGGTTGAACCTTAAATAGGTAACTCAGTAGCGAATTAGGACCCACGATGGCTAAAATCAATTTCAAACTTTTCTCTAAGAAAGATTGACCATTTATAAAGACAAGTTTAATGTAAGGATAGTAATGTACATAACATAGAAATGTTTAAGAATGATGTTGAGGGCACACAGGTTATACACAACATTAAGTTGATTTAACTTTAGAGGTAAACAAATAATCAAACACTGTGACTTACTTCTGATCAGAAGAAACATTCTCTAATTATTTCACATAAACAGAGTTGATTAATAAAATCGTCACATAACTTACACAAGCTAACATCAACACAGTGTTTACCTCGAGCAAAACACATCAACACAAAACATTTAAATCTGACCACAAAATCCACTTTGCAGTTATTACACAGAATCCAGCAAAATTTGTGTCGGCCATTTCATATGATGCATCAGCCAGTGAAAATTAAGGCCGTTGAGACTTGTTTAATCAGAGTGCTAAACCCGTCGGGGCCACATAGCGCCTGTAAAACGGGAGTTCTCTTAATTCGATTCAAGCAGGGGAAGAGAAATCCATTTTCTTGGATCAGAGCCTCTCGCCAAGATCAAGGGAGTATTTTCCAGTAATCACGCAAACAAAATTATGGGAATTACGGTGTGTGTGTGTGTGCGTGTGTGCGTGTGTGCGTGTGTGCGTGTGTGCGTGTGTGCGTGTGTGCGTGTGTGCGCGCGTGTGTGCGCGCGTGCGTGCGCTGTGTGCGCGCGTGCGTGCACTGTGTGGGTGGGGGCACGCAAACTGTGTGTGTGTGTAAAGTGTGTGCAAACAGTACCATGAATTGACTCGACTCAAGAAATCGTAATGACACGATTGCAAATAAACCATGAATCTTACCCAGAATTCATTACACAAATTTGAAGCCGATTGAATGATTTTTTTTTGGGGGGGGGGGGTTAATAAACGAAAATTTGTGATGTAGTAAACTAAAATGTTACTAAAAATGTTTCTAAAAATATGAGCCCCCCTCCCCCCCCAGTCGCCATCTTTATAAACGCTATAAATCTACATATTTTTATTTCTTTCCCCAGTTTATTTTTCACATTTATATTCTGTTTAAAATTCTATACAGTACTCTTAAGAAAAAAATATTTTGATTTTCTGAAAAAATTAATTTGATAAAATTGGCAAGATAAAAAATGGGTAATTGGTAGCCAGACAGCACCACCATTTAGGGTTTGAAGCTGATCGCGAGAGACATTCGCTAGTTATTACACAGGAAACAAATTACTTAATAGGCAAACAGAAATTTACTCATTAAGCTGTTTTAATAAAGCATACTAATGGTAAAAGTTTGAAGGCTATCAGAAAAGGCATTCTTCAGTAAAAATAATAATATCTTTATTTCTACAAGTACATGTACAAGGTATACAGTCCTAGCTGACATCAATGACGTACTACTATATAGAAAATCCCTTGTTATGCAGAGCATTTCCGGCAAATTAGGTCACTTTTGTCCCAGGATGCGACCCACACCAGTCGACTAATACCCAGGTACCTGTTTTACTGATAAGTGTACATTGACAGCAGGTGTCTTATGGAAACACATCCTAATGTTTCCACCCGTACCGGGAATCGACCTCCGGACCTCAGTGTGTGAGACGAGTGCGCTACCAATCGAGCTACGGGACACCAAATTGATTTAATTCAACGGTTCCAGTTTTAACTATTACAGTAAAATTTAAATTATATTGAATGATAACTTGAGTTATCATTCAATACAATTCTGAAGACAAACACAAGATGAATTCGTTAGTTTACGAGTAAAAAAGTTTATCAGTATTCAATAAAAATTTCAGCATAAACCTGGTGTTTATGAAACCACAACATTGGTGAAAATTTGAAGGCGATCAGACGATTCATTCTCCAGTTACGTCATGGAGTCTGATAATTCCAAGTTTTATTTGTTTACTAATTTCCTACATGCACAAATGTTCCTGCACACAAATAAAACTTAAGAGGCACCTAAGTTCCCCTCTCTTCTAATAATTTTCCACTATAATCTACCTTGTCCATAATTACTATCGCATTTGTTTTGTTTCGTAAGGTGAAGTCCAGGATCTTTCCTTAATTCATGGTATAACTTAACAATTGTGTTTTGACGTGGTGGGGGTCACGCAGGTGACACGTGACGTGGTGGGGGTCACGCAGGTGACACGTGACGTGGTGTGGTCACGCAGGTGACACGTGACGTGGTGTGGTTACGCAGGTGATACGTGACGTGGTATGGTTACGCAGGTGACACGTGACGTGGTGTGGTCACGCAGGTGACGCGTGACGTGGTGTGGTTACGCAGGTGACACGTGACGTGGTGTGGTCACGCAGGTGACACGTGACGTGATGGTTATGCAGGTGACACGTCACGTGATCTGGTGGTCACCAGGGTGACACGTCACGTGATCTGGTGGTCACCAGAGTGACACGTCACGTGATCTGGTGGTCACCAGAGTGACACGTCACGTGATCTGGTGGTCACGAGGGTGACACGTCACGTGATCTGGTGGTCAGCAGGGTGAGACGTCACGTGGTCTGGTCACCAGGATGAGACGTCGCGTGGTCTGGTGGTCACCAGGGTGAGACGTAACGTGGTCTGCTGGTCGCCCAGGCAACACGCCACGTGGATTGGTGCTCAAGGTAACAAGTCACGTAGTCTGGTGTTCAAAGTGACATGTCACGTGGTCAGGTGTTCAAGGTGACACGTCACGTTGTCCAATGGTCATCTAGGTCACATATCAGTTACTTAGCACAAATGATGTTTTCTGAGTAAAAATATTCAATATGAGAATCTAGTTATTGACGGTTATAAACTGCCAGATCCAACTTTCCATTAGTTCATAGATCAACCATTGAAATTGAATACTGGTCTTAAAAATCTTTCAACCCCGGTCCCAAATATCTTGTTGCTTAGCAATATTAATTTATCTAAAATAAAGGTATGTGGCACTAATAGAAAAAATCCCAGGTGAATAGTCGAGCTATTAAGACTGCGATATATACGCCTTCAACCAGCAAATAATGGAACTAGCCATACTAGAAAATACTTTTAACCTTACAGCCACAAGCAATGATCTGGCACTGAACATAATGGCACCAAAACAATTAATTCAGACCACAACTTAATCGAGGGTCAAACCCCCCATACACACTAGTCTTCAGGAGCAAGATACTAACAGTCACGAGGATGTGTTCAGCAAATTCAATTTCAACAGTTAAAACATTAACTGGGAGCAAATAAATCATGACGTTGTTGACATGGATTTGAACCATTATCTGGAGAGGATGAGCTCAGTGGTACTAGAACTATGTTCCAGATGTCTACCATTAAGGAAAATGCAAGTAGAGATAGACGCTCCCTTTACAGACGAAGACGAAGAATTGTAGAACTCAATGGCTGTAGACTTTTAGAAGAACGAAAAGAAGCACCAGCTAGAAAAATGGAAAATATTGAGCTCAAACTGAATGTATCATACAAGAGAAAGAGGAAACAAAAAAGTAATAAAATTGAAAGAAATCCTTAATAGTTTTTTGTATGCAAGATCCAGTGCAAAATCCACATCCAGTATTGGGTATTTATTTATAGCAGATGGAACCTGAAGATAAAAACACATGTAGAACAGTTGGGTATGAATAAATATACTCAAGTGTTGCACATGTGTCTTAATCTTCAACGTGTCGGTATTTTACACCATTTTCAATAATAGATGGAACCTTCACTGATAACGAAGAAATGAATTAAATATTAAGGTTGCAATATGACTGTGTTCAGCGAGTCATTAATCAGTCTAAGGACTGACAATTCAAGTGAGTCTTTAATGGATGAGACATCCTCATTATTTCTGACATAATTATAACCCAACCTTGCTTCGAGAAAGCCATTGTTTGCTGGCCCCCGCACTCTCTCAGGCCCTGAGTCATACAACTCTATATTCATCGACAACTTCAATAAACCACTATCTCGTGCGGTCAGGATTCTGTGGAGGAGGCACCTGGACACAAGATACATCCACTCCTTAAAAACTACGGACATAGCCCCACTCCCACCCCTAAAAAAAAGAAAAAACTATAGACTGATAATGCTGACGTTCCACATTATCAGAATCCTTAAGAGGATGTTAAGCAAGATTGCTAATCAAATGGAGTTTCAAGAATCGCACAGCCCAGGGCAGCTTGGGTTTAGAGTGGGTCGCTCCTGCCTCTTATAATTGCTTGACCATTATGACATGGTCTTGGATGTATTGGAAGAAAGCAGGCAACATGTAAATGTAGTTTTCACTGACTTTGCAAAAGCCTTTGGCAAGTGTGACCATAGTGTAATAACTCACAAAATGTGTGCAAAAAAAAAATAACTGGAAAAGTGGGTAGATGGATATTACAACCCAGGAGTCCCAAAGGCCTGTTATCCTGGGTGTAAGGGGAGCAAAATAAACAGCAGAAAAACTTTTGACTTGTATTATCCTTCACCAATTTAGAACAGAAGTATGTACACTATATACACTATGTACAACAATAGGTATTAGTGCACTCCACGGTAAGCAAAGCAGAATAGAAGCCACTAGAGAGCAGACCGTGCTTCAACCAGTTCTAGAATGGGAATGACAAGGGCCGACGGGTGAGTGGTACCCACATCACCTCTGCGATTGCCAAAACCATCTTCTCATTGGCTGGAACCTGGGTACTGATTGAACAATGGGGCCCCATCATCAACCCTTAGCCCCTGGCTTGCTGGTTGGGGGAGATAGCCTGTAAATGAGGGTGTGTACATGCGCCAAATAAAGGTTACATACTCTTTGCATGCCGCACCCCCACCCCGAGAGGGCTCAGGATTAGGCTCCCACCTCCCAGTGGTTACCGTGCCGCCATGGCACCAAATAATGGGACCGCCTTTCTCTCAACCATCCAACTCTTAGAGCTCAGCTTTTTTCGTGACAAAAAGCCAAACCCTAAACTCAGAGCTAGACAGCAGACAGTCAGGCTAACATAGGTCCAAGACACGGGTGGAAGGTAGCCCGCATCCCCTCACTAAAAAAAAAAAAACACACCAGGGGATAAAAAAAAGAGCTTGAAAAGGGTTACCACAGGTAACCTAACACATCCTAACCTAATATATAATTATAATTATAATATAGAGTAACTTTGTTAGACTCTAGATAAAGAGTCTGCCAACATATTTTCTTTGCTGGCAATGTGTAATATTCTGAGAGAGTAGGTTGCAGTCGTAGACTCCATCTCATGAGCCTCATATTGGGGTTCTTCATGGCTTGGCGATATACTAGAGGGTTGTGATCACTGTAGACAGTAACCACCTGCGAAGTCTGGCCCACGTAAACCTCGAAGTGCTCCAAAGCCAGTACCAGTGCGAGGGCTTCTTTTTAAATGGTAGAGTAAGCCCTCTGATGCAGCTGGAACTTGGCAGAGAAGAAGGCTACAGGCTGCAACTCCTCGTCCCCGTTTTGCAACAGTACTGCCCCAACCCCAGACTCACAAGCATCAACCTGTAATGAGAAAGGTTTGGAGAAGTCTGGATACAAAAGAATGGGTGCAGTACATAATCTTTTTGCTTTATCAAAAGCACCTTGACACACTAGGGTCCAATTAAAGGGAACTTTGTGACTGGTAAGAGAGGTAGGAGGGGCTACAATATCTGAGAAATTCTTACACAATCTTCTGTAAAATCTTATCATGCCTAGGAAACGAAGAGATTTCCTATCATGTGGAACTGGATAATCTTTAATGGCAAGAACTTTAGCAAATTTAGGAGCAACTTTACCACTACCTACTTCATGGCCTAGAAAAGTAACATTGGCCTGGCCAAAGGAAGACTTAGATAAATTAACAGTTAAATGGGAACTCTGAAAGGTCTCAGAGAGCCTTAAGTCTAAATAGGTGTTGATCCCAAGTATCAGACACCACTACAATATCATCCAGGTATGCTGTCGTGCCTTCAAGTCCTTTAATAGCCTGATGGATGAGTCTCTGGAATGAAGAGGGGAAGTTTTTCATTCCGAAGGGGGTAACTGTATATTGATAATGACCTCCTGGAATTACGAAGGCAGAGATTTCCTTCACCTTATCCATCAAAGGTACCTGATAGTAACCTTTAAGGAGATCTAACTTGGACACAAAAGTAGCCTTACCCACAAAGTCGATTACGTCATGCAGACGAGGAAGAGGGTAAGCATCTGTGATTGTGACCTCATTCACCTTAGGGTAGTCTGTACACATACGAAAACCTCCATCAGCCTTTTTAACAAGGATGTATGGTGAAGCCCATGGACTAGATGACTCCTCCACTAACCCATGCCCTAACAGAAATTCTACCTCCTGCTGAAGTAGCTTCTGCTTTTCAGGATTAGCTCTGTAGGGGGAGAGTTTAATAGGTTTAGAGTTTCCCACATCTACATCATGATAACCTAAAGTACATTTTTTCGGCACATCCGAAAAAATATCAGGGTAAGACTGCAGAAGCGCAGCTAAACTTGTTTCTTGAGTTTTAGATATCCCCACCATTAAAGCGCTAGGGTCCTTGAGGGGGACATATTTGTAGATGAATGGTTCAGAGAACCGACATGTTGATAAATTAGACACGTTTCCTCAATAAAGATACCCAAGAGTTGCACACGTGTCTAATTTATCATCAGGGGGATATAGTTTGGAAGTTTGACATTAATTTCAGAAATAGTGCAAAGAGTTAGTCGTCCTCAGAGGTAGAGGACAGAGTCATTACTGGAACTTTATCTGGTGTATGAAAAAATTTTAATTGATTAATGTGGTAAGTTTTAGTTTTTGAGGTCTTATCAAGGGGAGCTACCACATAATTTACATCAGATAATTTACTTACAATTTGCATAGGTCCCGTAAATTTAGCTTTCAAGGTGTGGCCAGGTATAGGCTCCTGCACCAACACCTTGTCTCCTGGATGGAAGGAGTGGAATTGTGCATTTCTATCATACCTGTTTCATCTTATTTTGAGCTGCCTTTAGGTTAGCCTTGGCTAATTGACATGCCACCTGCAACCTTGAAGACAGGTTGTAGAGTGTGGAGTTAACGTCTTCTCCCATCCATCCTTCTTTGAGCACTCGAAGAGGACCTCGTACATTGTGCCCAAAGATCAGCTCAAACAGACTATACCTGGTAGACTCCTGCACAGTTTCTCTTATTGAAAACGGCAACAAAGGTAGTGATTCATCCCAGTCTGTAGGAAAATGCATGCAA
This sequence comes from Cherax quadricarinatus, assembly GCF_026875155.1. Taxonomy (NCBI): domain Eukaryota; kingdom Metazoa; phylum Arthropoda; class Malacostraca; order Decapoda; family Parastacidae; genus Cherax; species Cherax quadricarinatus. Next base: position 31,838,265 of record NC_069440.1, read on the forward strand.
AAAGTTCTCATCATGGTTTTTAACGTCTGATGGAATCTTTCCAAGGTGCCTTGGGACTGAGGATGATAGGCAGTGGATAAGTTGTGGATTATCCCTAACCTAATTAATGCTTCCCTAAATGCTTTGACAGTGAAGTTAGTACCTTGATCACTTTGAATAGTTTTAGGAATGCCAAAACAAGAAATAAATCTGGTTTAAGCTTTGAGAATAGCTTTAGTATTAATACTGCACATGGGAATTGCTTCAGGGTATCTACTCTATCCATAAGAATTAATCATTATGGGTTCAGGACATAACACTAGCAGTGGTAATGTTATTACCCAGTAATAACATGGCATCTTTGATGGGGAATCCCTCGGATACACCCACAGTCAAGTATCCAGTGTAATATTTGCACTGTACATAAATTCTATGCAAGGGGACAGAATATATAGCTCCTCCAAATGCTTCCAACAAAACAGAGGAATTTAAGGAGGTGTTCTTTGAAAGGGGTGATATTCCCTCTCTTATAAGTGAGCAATATGCTCCAGTATCTCTAAAGGTTCTGACTTCAGTTGTTTTTGAGTTTTCCTGAAGGGAAATAAGACTGACAGTAATAAGGGGCCATCCCTTTCTCTACTTCTTTCAGGGACATGTTACTAGGGATATTATAGATTTTCTCAATAGGTTGGGGTTTGTGGGGGCAGTTGGGATGGATGTGACCTACTTTGTTACAGAGGAAGCAGACGACAGGCTTGCCCTTTACTCCCTGCTCATATTGCAACTGGTGTCTCTCTGGATACTGTTGTCGAGTTACACCATGTTGAGTGGTTTCTCTCTCACCAGGTGGACCACAAGTTGAGAAGCGTGGCTCACCAGGTGACTTAGTTGGCTGACATAGACGTTCTCCCTCCGGCTGGCACTTCATCCTCCAAGGTTGACAATCTCTGCTCATGCCAGGCTGTTGAAAAGAGAGATGGGACCGCTCAGACAAGGAGCGGTTAGTTTCAAAGGTATCAGCCAATCTGTCTGCCTCCAATGCAATGGTTAAGTCACGGTCCTGCAGAAAGACTCTAACCTCTGGTCTCACAGACTCCAGCAGGTTGTCAACCATAATAAGCTGCACAAGATCATCGAAGGTAGCAATACCACTTGCTTTATACCAGCTGGTAAAAGCTTTGGTCTGCTGTCGCACAAAATCAACCAGGGACTGACCAAGCTGTCGTCTGCCTAACTTAAAGATCTTTCTGTATTTAGCTGGGATACATGTATATGCTCCCAAAACTGGTCTTCACTACTTTATAATCGGAAAAATCAGTGTCATTTAACACTTACGTAAATTCCTGTGCCTTATCAAACTATGCTGTGTGAACCAACGATGCCCAATGCTGCTCTGGCCACCTCAAGGCCTGATTTTCGAAAGCTTCGAAAAATTGTTCTGGTTCGGCCTCATTGAAGCGGGGAACTAGCTGTACTGCTTTCTGTAAATAAGTCATTTATAAGTTGCGAAAACCGCCTTCTTTCTTTTTCCCTATCAAACTCTTCCTTGGCAAATGCCCTCTGTTCCCTAGTCTGCTCAAGATTGATTTTTGCCAGCTCAAGTGCCAACACAGCTGATTCGCCTTGAGACAACCCTGCAACACTAGACTGACGTTTTTGCTCCAATGATGTATCCTCTTCCTCCTGTGAGAATATCGGATTTTATTCCTGGCTCCCGTAGAGGGAGGAGTCTGATGTGCCATCTCCTCTTCCCGAAGCTTGTCGGTGATCAGTGAATGCAGTTGCGCAGCTGTGAGAGTGCGTTCGTAATCAATGCCAATGGAACGAGCAATTTGCCAACAACGCTGTAGGGACAATTTAGGTAAGTTAAAGTATATGCTGACACGAGACGTCTGACTCGTCTAGGTGGCATACCCCAATGTATAAGTTATTTGTAATGCACAGTACGATTGCAGAATACCCCAACGTAACATGTTATTTGCAGAACACGCTTAGCTATGCACAGTACGATTGCAGAATACCCCAACGTAACATGTTATTTGCAGAACACACTTAGCTATGCACAGTACGATTGCAGAATACGCATATACGCTTACAAGGTGGATACACAATAGCAAAGCTGACTGCAAAATCTTCACACAAGATTGACCGTAGCGAAGCGAGCACACCGAACAAGCTAGTAGCGAGCTGTTGAACGATTATACAATAGCAAGGCTGACCATAGCAAGGCAATTGACATGCAAAGTTTGTATAGTGTTGGCAAAGCTAATGCAATGCCAGACAGCAAGCTACACAATGTTCCTGCTCCCAGTGTCACCCTAGGCTCAACCCATGCTCTAAGTCCAGCTCCAGCTCTCGGACAGGCTACCCATATTATAACCCAGGAGTCCCAAAGGCCTGTTATCCTGGGTCTAAAGGAAGCAAAATAAACACAGAAAAACTTTTGACTTATATTATCCTTTACCAATTTAAAACAGAAATATGTACACTATATATACTATGTACATCAATAGGTATTAGTGCACTCCACGGTAAGCAAAGCAGAATAGAAGCCACTAGAGAGCAGACCGTGCTTCAACCAGCTCTAGAATGGGAATGACAAGAGCCGACGGGTGAGTGGTACCCACATCACCTCTGCAATTGCCAAAACCATCTTCTCATTGGCTGGAACCTGGGTACTGATTGAACGACAGGGCCCCGTTGTCAACCCTTAGCCCCTGGTTCGCTTGTTGGGGGAGATTGCCTGTAAATGAGGGTGTGTACATGCGCCGAATGAAGGTTACGTACTCTTTGCATGCTACAATGGATATTTGATTTCTAACGAATGCATCCCAATGCGAACAAAGTAAAATCGGTGGCTGCCATAGTGAAAAAGCTCTGTTCCCTAAGGCACAGTACTGGTTACTGTTCTCTTTCTCATACTCATACCCGACATACAGTCATAAGTAAAAGTACTGTATCCTTTGCAGAGAATAGTAGAGTGTATGAGAGTGGCATTCTTTGAGAACACAGCTAATCTCCAAACTGAGACAAAGTCTTCCAGTAGGCCACTGGCAACAATATAGTGCTAAACAGGACAAGTTTTAGCTACTTTGTTATGGAAAAATTGAGGAAATAAAGATTGGAATGGAGTATAAAACAAATTCGAATCACTCAAGAGAATGTTAAGACTAATGTGAGGGACGTAGGAGTTATGTCAGATCTCACCTTCAAAGATCATAAAATTCTCACTGCCACAGACGTAAGGAAAATGAAAGGCAAGACGGTGAGAACCCTCAAAACAATGGCTCTCAAGGCATTAGCGATACTCCTTACTGTACTCTAACAGCTCTGTTCAAGGAAGTTTAAATTGCAAACCCGGAGAATGTACAGAGAACCTTCACTGCTCGCATAAATTGTCAAGCACTTAAATTACTGGGAAAGTTTAAAGTCCCTTGATCTGTACTCCTTGGAAGGTAGGAAGGTAGGGGAAAGAGATGCACTATACTCTACACCTGGAAAACTCTGGTTTAAATCTGCAGTCACAAATAATTCCCCATAAAAGTAAGAGGCTTGGCAGACGGTGCAAAATACCCGAAAGACAAGCAAGGGTTCATTGAGTACACTTAGGGAAAACTCAATAAATGTGAAGGGACCAAAAGTTTTCACTGCCTATTCTTCATTCATGAAGGAGATTAGTAACGGACCTCTGGCTGTCATTAACAATGAACTGGAAAAGTTCCTCAGGTCAGTGCCTGATGAGCTGGGCTGTAGTGCTTGTTGAACTTTGTGCGGTAGAACACTAACAACCTAGTTTATAAGACCATCCACTGGGAGGCCTGGTCTGGAACCAGGCCGCGAGGGCGTTGACCCTCGCGGCCTGGCTCCATATTCATCACAGCCTGGGTAATCTGGCATTTGGCTGAAGTGATAGTTTCCTCTTGAAAACTTCTACACTTGTTGCAGCAACATTTTTAATGTCTTCTGGGAGCAGGCTGGGGTAGTCCTTGGCCACGGATGCTGACAGTGTTTTCTAGTGTCCATGTTGAGGCAACTGCTGATACTGGTAGATGACTGACAACTACTGTTGGCACTTTAGAAGTGTACTGCTAGTGGGATAGTGATAGCAACCACTGGCACTGGTAGTGGGTTTGTAACAAGTGAGTTTGTAACTGTATACACAATTCAAGAGGATCTTCAAATTCAAAGGAACACGAGAGAGACTTGAATAATTATGTCAGATGACCTTTAATTCAAAGAACACAAGCCAGGAGGATGTTGGGGTGAGTAATGAGACCCTTCAAAATAAGGGAAATACTGCCAATGGTGACACTTTTTAAATCGCTCGTGCTTCCTCATTTGGAATATTGTTCAGGGTAGGAGAAAATATCAGCGCTGGAACAAATAGAGATCGTTTACGGCCCGCGTAGAGCCAATAAAGCATTTAAATTACTGGGAACGCCTTAGTCTTCAATATGTACCCACTAGAGCAGAGGAGATAGATATAGGATAATATATTCCTGAAAAGTACTCGAGGGCCTTGTCCCAGTTTGTATACTGCCATAACAACATACTGGAATGATTCATATGGGAGGAAGTGCAAAATAAACCCAGCGAAAGGCAGGGATGCAGTAGGCACAATAAGGGAACACTGTATCAACATTCGTGGCCCTAGACTATTCAACATCTTACCAGAAGATATCAAACACTGCTGGACTGCTGGGACAAGTGTAGGAAGTCTTCAAGAGGAAACTGGACAAGTATCTTGACTAGGTGCCAGATCAGCTAGGTTGTGATGGATATGTGGGTTAATAGGCCACCAGCAGAAACAACCTGGGTGACCAGGCAAACACCAGACGAGCCTGGTCCATGACCGGGCTCTGGGATTAGAAAAACTCTGTGAACTTATCAAAGGTTGTAACAAGTGCTAGCACTGGTACTGGGTTTGTAACAAGTTCTGGTACTGGGTTAGTGACAAGTAGTACTGGCAGTGGTAGTGTGCGCATGCTCTGAAACACAAACGCTACGTGAGTTACCATGTGATGGTTTCTGAGATCACAGATCGTGACATATTGTCAACAACCTGTTGGTGCTCTCTGCATGCAGTGCAGGATAATAACTTAGTTAATCAGCAAGTTTTCCCAGGAACTCGGGTTCTTTCTGGAGGACCAATAGGGATATTACAAGCTTTTGTTCCCTTCTGTTTTCTCTGTTCTCGATTTTCTCTTATCAGCGATGACTGAGCCAAATAGTCGACTATGTACTTTAGTTGTTTTTGCAGGGGTTGAATCATAGCTCCTGGCCTCGCCTAGCAACGAGAGTGAGTATTGCCTCGTCTTCACTGTCTCATGGTGACCGACCGGCCAGCGTCGTGACCAGTCCAAGGTTTTGAGCACACATCTTGTGCTCGCTGTGTTGTGGTTGCTGGGGTCGAGGCGCGACTCATGGCGACGGATCTCATTAACACACCACAGGTCATACGTTATCATTGTCCTAGTATATCTTGTCCTACCTAGTGTTACAGCGGTTGGAGGGATCTAGTTTCAGCACTTCTCATTCAGACGGTTCCACTTCCTGAAAACCTGCTGGAAGGTGATCCCACGTAAGTCGCCGGTCTACACTGTGTATCATGGTCCTGGGTGACAGTAGCTACTGGTAACAGTGGTCTACACTGTGTATATCATGGTCCTGAGTGATAGTAATGATAGTGTTGTGATAGTGTTACACAACACAATTGTAACACAATTGTCCTCTGTTTCCTTAAGACACAGACAAAACAAATGTGATAGTAATTATGGACAAGGTAGATTATAGGGGTGAAAAATGAACTTACTATTAGAAGACAAAGAAACGTTCCCCTTAAGGTTGCTTGGGAAGATCACCAAAATGTAAATTCTGTTTTCACGGTTTTTGTGACGTCATTTGATACATGGACTACTGACGTTTTGGCATATAAACTGAGGTCAGATTGGTACAATGGAAAAAATAGAACACTAATCAAACACATAGTAGTAGTGGATTTTTTTAGCGTTTGAGAAGTAAAAATCATAAATAGCAAAACGTTACACAAATAACCTGCACATAAAAGAGAGAAGCTTACGACGACGTTTCGGTCCGACTTGGACCATTGTTATTTAGCAAAACGTGTTCCTACTGCTTTTACTGTTTCTAATAGTCATGGCAGATATAGATGTAAACATTAGTCAAAGCTTCGTATCATTTGCGGACGATACGAAAATGCATATGAAAGTCATCTGTGGAACACAAGGAAATATTAAGAGGATTTACAATGGGGCAGTAGAAAATAACATGTTTACTATAGTAAAAATTCCAACTGCTCTGATATGGAAAAAAAATGAACTCAAAAGGAGTATTGCATACCAGAGGAGGATCGCCTCGTCGAACAAGAGAAACACGTGAACCATTCCAGGCTGTTGTTCTGCCCTATATAAATGCTCTATAAATTCTTTACAATGCCTTGCTGTTGGGATTAGCCCCTATTTTTGTCTTCTCCATTCTCTACATTCCTTCCTCCTCCATCTGTTCTTCAACTATCCCCACTTCCCCCTCACCCCAATGGGTTGTAACCTGCGAGTCCCTTCAATTCCGTTCGTGAAGACCTGGCTGTAATAATGTCAGCGGTCCTGTTATTGTGAGAACAACATAAGACAAATATTGCGGTAACAATATCATATCATTGTCATATCAACAATTATTAAATGTTTTTATATGCTCCTGTAACAAGGCATGCACGTAAAAAACCTTGCCACAGGCTGGGCTGCAAGAGTAGGAAGACTTTCAAAAGAGGTTAACAGGGAGGAGTGGCGCTGCTATCAAACATGTAATAAACACAATCATAATTGTCACGGGATCAAAAATTGGCACAAGACCCACGCCCCCGCACACACTTTTCATTATCACTATTTTCGGACACCATCATTGTTGCACTCTTGTAGCTACATAATGTTAATTCTGCACGCACGCACTCGTTTCGTATTAACTCTTCCACACCCTGAACCCCTCACACACTTCTATCCACCTTTTTACACATTCTACCCTCCTGTGTGTATATGGCCATAGGTGTGTGCGTGCGCTCACCTGTGTATGAATGCACATGTATGAGTATGCAGTTGTATGTGAGCATGTTGATGTATGCAGGATATTGGGTAAGACTTGTATGTAACGTGACAACATTGGTTGTCCCAGGCATGAAACAATATAAACACAGTAATAAAGTGTGCATCAGTCATTGTTTACAACTCTAATATTCCTTCAAGTGGATGTCTTGATGCCGGTGAAGGGCTCTTAATGCAAGGAATGGGAACTATTCTCTCCTTGGCTCGAACCTGATTACCTACCGTTCCTCGGGTGTCGAATGTTCCTTATAGATTTAGTAATTCTTTTTGAGTATAATATAAATTAATAACTAGATGTATGTTGGTCGCTGCGTAATCGAGAAATACGTCTCCATATTGCCTGAGCCCAGACAACTGTACATGAATGAACACAACAGGAATAGTGCAGAATGAAACTTGAGTTTTTAATGCAATTAAATATTAGCACTGGGAATTTGAAGTGAATTACAATAGGCATTCACAGATTACTTGCTAACTAATATTGCAGTTTCTTAAAAATAACATTTTAGGACATATACGAAGTGCTATCAAAAAGTTTCTTGACTGATACGAAAAAAATACATAGGCTTACCTGATCACCTAGTTGAAGTTGCCTCCCTGGTGGTCGTCTCCCTGGGAGGCTATACACTGATCCCAGCGCCTCTTGTTAGTTCTTAAAACATTTCTTGAACTCGTCTTTCCTAACAGGGTCTAGCACGGACTTTGATTCTGCTTGAATTTCCTCCACGTCACTAAAACCCCGCCCCTTGATGTCCATTTTTATTGTGGGAAGAGAAAAGTTACTGGGGGGCTAGATCTAGGAAGTAGGGAGAGTGAATGACGACCATAAAGTTGCTTTTGACCAGAAAACAATGGTCTTTCTGGTATTGTGTCAGCAAGCGGGGCACAAATTTCGCAGCCACTCTCCTTATGTTCAAATATTCAGTCAAAATGCTTTGACATGACCCATAAGAAATTCCCACAACACTTGCAGTGTCTTGGATACTCTGACCACCATCTTTGTGAATGTCTTTCATCCTGTTTTAATCAAGAAAACCATTCAAGAACAAATTCTGGATGAAGCATTTTATGTCACTAATCTTTTTATCGAGCCTGAAATAGAATTTCACTCACTCGCACTGTTCTGGTTTGTTTGCAATCATGTTATTACGATTTCGTGCGTCATTGTGTACTGTTTCTGATCAGAGGAAACATTCTCCACTTATTTTCCGGAATACAGCTTTTTAATATATTTGGCAAATTAAAACTCGTACAACCTAAAATCAAGGTGAAGCTGTCTTTGAGGTTAACACATCAGGATTAAATGTTGAAGCCGACCGGAATAGGCATTCTTCAGTTACTGCAACAATTCCCAGGCTGAGGGACCGATTGCCTCAAACTCCTTCTGACCTTCAATCATTCTACTCTGTATTGCACCGAAGAATCCACTGGTTGGCGAAATGTTTCCACAAGAATGATACCCAAGTGTTGCATAAGTGTCTAATTTATCAACTTGTAGGTTTTCTGAACCAGTTATCTACAAAATAACTCTAGCGTGAGCAATCAATATCCTGTGCAGAAAAAAACTTAGATCCAGGTGAAATTCCAGAGACCTTTTAAGGGGCACGTAAGTTCCCCAGTCTTCTAATAACATGTTCATTTTTCCACTATGATCTACCTTGTCCATAATTACCATCGCATTGGCTTTGTCTGTTTTCGTAAAGTGAAGTCTAGGATCTTTCCTTAAATCTTCGTATAACTTAACAAATCTTTAGGGACAATTGTGTAATTATGAACAAGGTAGATTATAGTGGATAAATGAACATGTTATTAGAAGACTGGGGAACTTGCGTGCCTCTTAATGTGTGCAAACATACTTCCTTTGCATAAAAAAGGCAGTAGAGCGCCATCGAAAAAATACAGATCAGTACTGCTTCCAGCACTGCTCAGCATGAAGTCTTGGAGAGGGTGATAAGACGCCAAACTATAAATGTTACGTAACATCACAACCTGTACAACCCAAACCAGCATGGATTTAGTAATACCATACTTATCACAATTACTAACTACGATGACAGAATTATAGAGGCGTTGAAGAAGCAGCACAGTGCAGATGCGGTGTACACGGATTTCGCAAATGTACTTGACGGTGATCATGGGATGATTGTACATCAGATAAGGATGATGGGTGTAACAGAGAGAGGAGGTAAATGAATCTTCACCTTCCTAACATACAGAACACACACAGTAGTAAACAGATATAATACAGCATTATCAAAGTTAAAAGTTTATTACCTCAAGGCACATTGACGCCTTTACTGTTTCTCCTCATAGATGAAATAGATCAAAACGTTCGCCATAGTTTCGCGTCATTATCTGAGTATGGAGAGAAATGGTATATAATACCGACACGTATGGATAGAGACAAATGCAATGTAATGCTATCCTTGACCGAGAATGTTTCGCCCAGACATTGTGCTTTACCAAGTCATAAACAGATCTACCTGGGAAGAGAGGATGTGTGAATGTATAGCGAGGGTAGACGTGAAGAGTCAGGTCAATATTGTTGAAGTTGACTTCTCTGGTATACTGATGGCATTTTGGACAAATATATGGCTGGAAAGAAGCTGGATTCGAGGAAGACGTGCCTAGCTTGGGCCAGTAGACCTGCTGCAGTGCTCCTCCATACTGTGATGCTGTGTGGAATAGTGATCATGAAGCTTACTGTCAAGAGTCTCAGCTGCCTCAAGTTGTTTGTTATGCTGGTTACTGGTGATTCCTGAACCCTGCGTCATGTTGTAGATTTAGAAGGAGGTCTTCAAGTAGCTTATCGTCCATGTGTATATTTTGAGGTATCACTTCTTGACTCCCGAGAGAACATTCCAAGCACTGAGGAGTTACCAGTTGTTTAAATGCTTTGTTGGCTCCATGCAGGGAATAAATGATCTCTATTCTTTTTCTAGATCTCCTCGTGCTCTCTATTTTTCTTTTTTTCTTTCTTTTTCGTTCTCTTTTTCTTTCTCCCTCTTTGTCTCTATATATCTCCCTTTGTCTCTTTCACCTTCTCCTTTTTTTTTTACACAGGGTTTGACAAGGTTAAGGATCCCTAGCTTTATTGACAGCTATTTACAGGTTAAGGATTCCTAACTTTAATGGCAAGCTAAGAGCTGTTACCTACATCAGCTCATTTGAAAGCATTTTTATTGTTATGAGACATACAAGTAGGGAACAGGATGAAGTTGGAGCCATCTGTGGGCCAGCATTTTCATTTGATCAACTGACTTTATCTCGTTGACATCATTATGCTGTACGAATGTGTTCCATACTCTAGTCATCCTGGGTATGTATGATCTCAGATGGAGTGATGTTCTGGAGAAGGGTACAGCCAGAGTGAAGTTGCTGCTTTCTGCCCGTCTTGTGGCATAAAAGCTTGTTTCACGCTGTCCTCGAAGTGGATCCAAGTGTGGTATTTTGACAATATTGGCCTTGTACATAACAGTAAGGCCACCCACATCCCTCCTATGTTGAAGGCTCTGCTGAAATGACAGATCTATCCAGGATGGGTCCAGGCGAGAGATGAGACGTCTTGCTCTGTTCTCTACTCTGTCAAGCAGTCGCAGATGAGAGGGGGGCAAGCAAACCAAGAAAGTGGAGCATACTCAAGGTGTGAGCGTACTTGTGCCTCGTACAGGATCTTGCAACCCCTACTGTCAAGCAGATGCGAGATACGGCGAAGTGCTGTAAGCTTCCTGGCTGCCTTGTTTGCAAGATTTACAACATGGTTCTTCATGGTTATCTCTCTCTCTCTCTCTCTCTCTCTCTCTCTCTCTCTCTCTCTCTCTCTCTCTCTCTCTCTCTCTCTCTCTCTCTCTCTCTCTCTCTCTCTCTCTCTCTCTCTCTCTCTCTACCATTGTCGTGAACGTAGCGGCCAACAACAAACAAGTGATTTCAATAGTGTCATCTTTGGTATTATTTCTTTTATTTTAAAAGTTCTCATTATTCATGCTGTCTGACATTATTATTTCCATGTCTTTTACATGTTGCTTTTATTTATTGAGATGAACCTGTGGTGTTTTATGATCAGTTTTCCTTTTGAGTTCTTCATTCTTCCACATCTGAGTACTTGCAGTTTGTCACCACTGAACATTGTACTGCAAGACTTTATTAGCATCTGAGTGTAATTTTTTCGTCTCTTCTACCAAGGAGTCCTTCATGCTTATTTTAGTATCGTCCACAAGTGGTTTTCTTCCAAACCTCCGTAGTTTTGTCATGATCATCTTCGAAATACCCAGGCATGCTAGTGGCCTTTGTAATTAATATTTTATAACATGTAAGCCACACATTGTAAGTTTTACAATGAAATAAACATTTTGATTTTGATAGTTGTGACGGACATGATCTCCTCCCTGTAAATCCGTGTTGGGTTGGCTTGTTATTTTGGGTTATGTTGGTTTGGGTGTGCTGGGTTGGGTTATGTTGGTTTGGGTGTGCTGGGTTGGGTTATGTTGGTTTGGGTGTGCTGGGTTGGGTTATGTTGGTTTGGGTGTGCTGGGTTGGGTTATGTTGGTTTGGGTGTGCTGGGTTGGGTTATGTTGGTTTGGGTGTGCTGGGTTGGGTTATGTTGGTTTGGGTGTGCTGGGTTGGGTTATGTTGGTTTGGGTGTGCTGGGTTGGGTTATGTTGGTTTGGGTGTGCTGGGTTGGGTTATGTTGGTTTGGGTGTGCTGGGTTGGGTTATGTTGGTTTGGGTGTGCTGGGTTGGGTTATGTTGGTTTGGGTGTGCTGGGTTGGGTTATGTTTTTCTTTGAAATGAATATTCTGGCATTACCAATATTTTGAAGACATGATGCGTGATGTTAGTGCTGCTGGTGTGTAATTTGTTCTGCCAGAACTTTACTGCCTCTTGTGCAGAGCAGCTGTCTGCATTGTTAATAAGCTTCTGAAATTTCGTCTAGGTCTGAGCTCTTACTCCGAAGAATACTAAGGTGCCATATCAACCAGGTTGTGATGGATATGTGGACCAGAAGATCATCAACAGCAACAGCCTGGTTGACCATGCAAGCACCAGACGAGTCTGACCCAAGGCTGGGTTCTGGAAGTAGGAAAAAAATCTCGGAATTCATCAAAGGTATATTAAAGGTGCTCCTCCACTTCTTAAATATGGTTGCATATATCAGGTCCAGGTGTTTCATGTGTGGGTGGAGGGGAGGGGCAGTGGCGGTTGTGTGGGTGGAAGTGTGTGGGTGGAGGGACCTGTGTGTGTAGAGGATTGTGCTGGGGAAGGACGTGTGTGGGTGGAGGGGTGTGTGGGTGTTGGGTTATGTGTGTGCCAGGTTGTGTGGAGATTGATAGCATGGGGGAGGAATGAAAGTGGAATGTTACAGTAAGGAGCGTGAAGTTAACATTGGGGTCAGACTGTAGCCACAGAAATCGTATTGTTGCCTTGTTGCTTAGCGTTATTATCGATCATCTTCCTCGACACAAAAATCGCCTTAACTCTTGACTATTTTGTTGTGGTAACTTTTTCACCTACAACTCCACTAGCAATACTGTCTCACACTAACGTACGTACACTCACTCTTTCTGCCAATCATTCTCATACTTGCGCGCACACTTGTGAGCATTGCACTTGGGTAGTGGCCAGCCGTGAAGCTCTGCGATCATCGTGGTGCTGGCAAGGAGAAAATGCGCCTTCCATAATATGAGTTCATGAATATATCGGTAATATATTAACACTTAGATTAATCGTATTGAATAGAAACCAGTGAACGTGAACATGTTTAATAGCGAAAATAGGTATTGATGCAGTGACTAAGTCAGCGTAGTACAAGGCTAGTGAGGGTGGAAAGAGTAAACAAACGTGGTCCTTGATCATATTATCAGTGAAGTGCTATAACTCAGGGCTCTGTTATGGGAATCAAGCAAAATGCGTATAAAAAGTAAATAATTCATATTCTAAATACAAACATTGAGAGAGTAGTAGTCAGGGTTGCGAAGTGAATAAAAGGTATTGAGTCAAGTTGTGAAATATTGACTTTGAAATTTTGGGATTACCTACACATTCTGAGGTCCCATCAAGGTGCTGAGTTACCAGCTTCCCGAAGTGTGGGACAGACATAGGTGCACTTACTGTGTAGGGACCACCAGCTCGGTTGGCAGCACACTCACGTCGCATATTATGCAAAAATCGCGGACAAGGACACAGGATGCAAAACAACCACAGGGGGAGTTGAATGATAGCTCTAGGCCTTTCGTGTTGCAATCAACACATCAGGAGCTTGCAAAATTGCAGGAATAAGTAAGTAATCTCAGCAAATGACTTATCATAGTACTGAACCTAGAATAACTTCTCAAAACGAGATTGTGCTTGTTCTGCCATACCATGAGAATTGATCAATATACAAGTTGTTTTTAAGAATTCACGGACTGTTAAGACTATGTTGGTGGTGTCTACGGGATTGGGAGCCAAGGATGCAACCTTTCGTATGTCGGGCAGATGGGCAAACCTTTATATATAAGAATTACTCAACACCAGTATTCAGTAAGGACAGCTGAAGAATCTAGTGTGATATTCAACCCCACACAAGTCTGTAATAATCCTGCCAAGTGGGCTGAGGCGACGGTTATTGTTCCATGTACTTCATGGCTAGAAAGAAATATTCTTGAGTCTACAATCCTTAAACACGATAAACTTTAGTTATTTAATGGTAGTTGTGGGTTATTTAAGCTCGATTCGTTTATAATTGAGGCTGTCATGCACAATCTAAAACCTGATTCTTACATGAATGCCTTACATGTCAGGGTTCCACGAATAGGAACCAGGGCGGGTGGTTGCTCTTCCCCGTGAAGCTCGACCTGTGTCTACCCACTAGGCCAGTTTGCCATAGATTTCATTTTCCTTAATTGTTGTGCAATTTTCCCTAAGACAAATGCCAGACACAGCTTTATTCAGAATATAAAATCCTTTATATTTCTGAAGTTCGGCTGATAACCTTCATAACCATTATGTTACTAATGTTGATTTTGCTAGTTAATCACTACACTGTCATTGCTTATGGGCTGACTTTTTCTCTTCGTATAATACTTAATCTCCCTGGCACTAGGCACTCGTTGTGCCTGGAGTACTGAATGTTTTGCCCTCCACCAGCAAGGCGCCCCTCGGAACGAATTTGCTTAGATTACTTACTCATTTCTGCAACTTTGCAAGCTCTTCATGATGTGTTCATTACAACACAAAAGGCCTAGAGCTATTATTCAGTTCCCCCCGTGGTTGCTTCACCTTGCATACTGTGTGTCCGTAGTACGATCCCCGGTAAGGGTCGATGGAAATGTTGGACATGTTTCCTTATACCTACTGTCCAAGTTCACCTAGCAGTAAATAGGTACCCGAGTGTTAGTCGACTGTTGTAAATTGTATCCTGGGGGACAAGATTGAAGGACCCCAATGGAAATACAGTCCTCGATGACACACTGATTTTATTGGGTTATCCTGGGTGGCTAATAATCCCCCGGTTAAAAATACCACCAAATCTTATCTTGTCATTCAGTTGGGATTGCAGCCTTAATGAGGTGCCACTGGACTAGTGGATCTCAAACAACAAGATCGATCCTTGCTGTGTTGTGGAAGAAGAAAGGAAATTATATAAAAACAGCTGAAGACTCAGCCAAAAATGACATTACCAGTATAAAGGTTCTTTAAGTAATGAGGATAATAAAGGGGAAAATTTGATAAAAGGAAAAAGAGCAAGCAACATTGTTGTGTAACTCCTACCAGGATGAGTGTAGACTGCTGCCATGTACCCAGTGGATGGATCACTCTTACACATGGCAAGGAGAGTTATGTGGGTGTAAATTAGAGATGTATTGGATGTGAAAATTTAGGTACCCGCGGATGTGTATGAGGATGTCTTACTTATTTTGCGGATGTGGATGTAAGAAATTGTGCGGATGTTCCATGGATTCGGATGTGGATGCGGATATCTGTTTACAGTAAAATGCGGATGCAAGAAAAGAAATTGTGCGGATGTTTCACGTATGCGGATATCCGATACATCACTAGTGTAAATCTGTAAACTACCTTTTAGGCTATGGCAGTTGCGCTTGTGGGTTTAGCGCTTAGTTATGATTATAATACGGCAGTTGCATAATTTCCTAACACTGTATTAGGCAATTATGGTGACCTGGTGTACTTACGATAAGCCTACATCTCTAGTCACTAACCTGACTGACTAAACTACAATCTTAGCTTAGGTGCTATAATTACTGACAGCTTAAAACTAAGACACTTAAGAGGCACTTAAATTCCCGTCTTTTAATAACATGTTCATTTTTCCACTATAATCTACCTTATCCATAATTACTATCGCATTTTCTTTGTTTCGTAAGGTGAAGTCCAAGATCTTTCTTTAATTCATGGTATAACTTAAATCTTAGGAAACAGACAAAGCAAATGCGATAGTAATTATGGACAAGGTAGATTATAGTGGAAAAATGAACATGTTATTATAAGACGGGGAACTTACGTGCCTCTTAACGCTTTTGGTAGAGATCTGACATCAGAGGTAGAGGCTCGCCACAAGGTGGCCGAGGCTAGACTCGCCACAAGGTGGCCGAGGCTAGACTCGCCACAAGGTGGCCGAGGCTAGACTCGCCACAAGGTGGCCGAGGCTAGACTCGCCACAAGGTGGCCGAGGCTAGGCTCGCCACAAGGTGGCCGAGGCTAGGCTCGCCACAAGGTGGCCGAGGCTAGGCTCGGCCACAAGGTGGCCGAGGCTAGGCTCGGCCACAAGGTGGCCGAGGCTAGACTCGCCCTGTACAAACTCCCAGATTCACCCTTCCCTCACTTGTAACGGTTCTGACACTATTAAGACTGGAAAAGACTAGCAGATTTTTCCACATACAACATGAATGTTGAGTTGATGTGGGAGGAAAGATGGAAGTTATACGATCCCTTAACTGAAAACTTAGACGATCTCTTCACCAAAGTAAATAAAAGGAATAGGAAAATAGAAAAAAGTGAAAGAAGAGTCAAACACTGAGTGAGGAGATACGCATACTAAGAAGGGAATTAGAGCTTGGGAGATGAGCTTTCGTGAATATTGTGGAAAAGGGAACAAAAGATGAACTGGGAACATATAGGCGATGAAACATCTCTGGTATAAAAGCAGATGATAATAACAAAAATAATACAAGAGATAGTGATGGGACTGTTAAAAAAAAAAAAACAGTTACAAAGGAAGGTGAATCATACAACGGAAAAGTTAATATCTTTGATTTTTTGGGCTGCCAGAGCAACAAGAAGTTAACAAAGTGGACAAAAGGAGGTTTATTAACATCTACAGGTTAAGAAACAAAAAATGAGATGGTAATTTTTTCAGAGTGGGATTGCATAATAGACTGTCCGCTGACTGTGCATTTTTAATCAGAAGCAATAAGAGACCAGGTACAGGGTGGCCCATAAGTTTGTTCATATGTTTAAAATTTAATTTTTTTTTCTTTGTCATTTTGAACTAGAGAGGCTCCAGCAACATCATTGAAGGTTACACGCTTTAACAACACATTAAAATTGTTGTTTGTTTTTATCTGGAGCGCCAACGGAGTGTTTCTGAAACAAAAATATCGTTATTTTTTTTAATATTAGACATTTTCCCTGGTTAGTCGCCATAAAGCGGTTGGTGGATAAATTTGAAGAATCGGGGAGAGTCGAAGATTCCAGAAGAACCGGTACACCAAGAATTTCGGCTCAAAAAATTATTGGATACAGCGAGAGCCACAATGAATCTCCTCAGAGATCGTTTCCCATATCGCTTGATTTAAAAAAAAAAATAGTGATATCAAATGGCCTTCAAGATTACCAGATCTGTCGGTTCCGACTTCTTCCTCGGGTTATCTTAAAGAAAAAGTTTACAACACCTGAAACAAAAAGTTTACAACACCACAAAGAACAAGTTTACAACACCTCAAAGAAAATATTTAAGTGGGAATTTGAAGAATAATCAGTGATAGTGTAGGTGAGGTGATGCAGAATGCCCTCAAAACAGCTGAAATTTGTGAGCGAGCTCAAGGCTGCCATCTTGGAATTATTAAAATTTAATTGCAGTATTGAATTTTTTTTTTTTAGTTTTCTATAATTTTTTTAGCAAAAACAACATACGAACAAACTTATGGGCCACCCTGTACTAAACAGGAAATGAAACCTCAGAAAGTCAAATACAGTGGAATATGTATATAGGGATCTAACATATGAGCAGAGAAAAGCTGCAAAATTAATAAAGGGGAGAGGAGGGGAGGGAGGAAGACCGAGGTCATCACATAAGTTGGAGTGGAGTGGTGAAACAAGAACTAATAACCAGTAATTCCCCTTCGCTCTTCCCTCCTAACTACTGGAGGTTACCTGGAGTGGCTTCCGAAGTTGTCTGCCTAACACCCCCATGGCCTGGTCCCAGACCAGACCTTCTGGTTACTGGCCTGATTAATCAAGCTGTTAATGTCGACCACCCACATTACAATGTATACTCCACAACCCAGCTTATCAGGAACTGTTTTGAGGAATCTGTCGAGTATCCTTTATGAAGACAGCTGTGGGTTAGTAATATCCCTCATGCTTGAAGGGAGTGTGTTGGAGTCGTGGTCTCCCAACACTTGTTGAGTCGTTTTCTGCGTACTCATCGCTCTCCTGCTTTTCATTGGAGATATTTTGAACTATCTGTCAAGCCTCATGCGTTCATAAGTAGTAATTTCGGTGTACAGGTTTGGGACCAGTCCCTCCAGTATCTTTCAGGTGTAGATTATTATGCATCTTTCTTGCCTACATTCTAGGGAATACAGTTCTAGGGACCTACACCTCTCCCAGTAATTTAGATACTTGAGTGAATTATACAAGCCGTGAACGTTCTCTGTACATTTTCCATCTCGGCAATTTTGCCCTCCTTGAAGGAGGTTATTAATACACGGCAGTATTCCAGTTTAGAGAGAACGGATGACTTGAAGAGAATCATCAATGACTAGGCACCTCTTGTTTTGAAGGTTTACCTGGAGTTTACCTGGAGAGGGTTTCGGGGGTCAACGCCCTCGCGGCTCGGTCTGAGACCAGGCCTCGTGGTGGATCAGGGTCTGATCAGCCAGGCTGTTACTGCTGCCCACGCTAACTGACATATGAACAACAGCCCGGCTGGTCAGGTACTGACTAGGTGCCTGTCCAGTGCCTTCTTGAAGACAGCCAGGGGTCTATTGGTAATCCCCCTTATGTATTCTGGGAGGCAGTTGAACAGTCCTGGGCCCCGGACACTTACTGTGTTGTCTCTGTGTACTCGTGGCGCCCCTGCTTTTCATTGGGGGGTATGTTGCATCTCCTGCCGAGGCTCTGGTTATTCCTGTCCCAACTTTCCCTTCCATCATCGCAATGTCTTTCCTACCATCCATTTCTTTCACTGCCCAAACATTCCATAACCAGGAGCAACGAACAGCAACTTGCTTTTATTTTTCTCAATCCTCTCTTTCTTTTTCCCTAACTGTACTCGCCCATCCATTCTCTCTCTCTCTCTCTCTCTCTCTCTCTCTCTCTCTCTCTCCCCATTTCGTTAACCTTATCCCATACCCTCCCTGCTTTTTTCTTGCCTCTTCACTCTAAATAACACTTAATCCAGTTACTTTTCTTGTCCTTTATCACCTAATCTCCCTTTCCACACCGGTTCTAATAATATAACTTTTATCGTGCCCTATCCTGTGCTATATATACTAATCCCCTATTCCCCACATGCACTCACTTCAGAAGCCAGTCCCAGTACCAGAAGTTCCAGCATAAAGTGACCGGTGACAGATCGGTGTGTGTGTGGTATACAAATGAAAATGGAATCATAAAAGCGGTAAACTGAAGAGTCGGGTAACAGAGGAGTATTTACAGATCATAGGTATCACTGAGATGAAACTTTCTGGAATGATAACCTACGTTATTTATCAAAGAGTAACTCATTACAGAGAGAGAGAGAGAGAGAGAGAGAGAGAGAGAGAGAGGAGAGAGAGAGAGAAACAGGAGGAGAGGGTTGCATTAATGGAAAGAATTCAGTAGTTTTTCAAAAGCTGAAAGACATGGACACAGTTTCATTGACTTTAGTAGGAAAAATAACCAGAGGACTCAAAATAAGATATTTATAACCCCTACTGAGTAATATAACACCTTGGCAGAAGTACAAGAACAAAAGAACCATAATTCAAATTCTGTAACAAGACAGCACAAAGAAAGTAGGAACAGTTTAAAGTTACTAATTGTAGGGGAAGTTAATCACAAGAAATAGTGGGAGAACTGGGAATCACATGAGTAGACATGGATAACAAAGCTGATGGAGACAGTGAATTGAAAATGTTATAACCCAACTTATCAAAGAAACACATGAGTGAGGGCAGAGGCTGAAGATACTCAACTCAACATGGTTTTCATCTTTAGTGTTTCTGACATAGATAAAGCAGAATATTGCTACTGCTAGGAGCTAGTGACCACATCATGCATGACTGAATATTTGTTAGAAGTGGGACTGGACAGAAGAGAAGACGCAAAAAAATAAACCCAATTATAGAAAAGAAGACTATGAAGGGACGAGAGATATTCTAAATGGAATCCAGTGGGTCAGGGAATTGAAGGGCGTGATAATATGCGAGATGGATGATCTTGCCAGAAGGTGCCTGGAGGCAATAACAAGGTTCATACCTATGAAGTGTAGGAAGGCAAAATTTATAGAGAACCCGTGGTTTAACCAGGGCTGAAAAGAAGTCAAATGACGGAGCAAAAGAACATGGAAAAAGTACAGAACACAGAGGATGACAGAATAGCTAGGAATGACTATGCAAGATTAAGACAAGGAGAACATCAATTTGAGAATGACAGCAACAAAGCTCTAATCAAAGTGAAAACTGCTACATAAAAATATCACATAAGAATGACGACAATAAAAAATAAGTAATAAAGCTGAAGGAGAGATAAGTACTAACAGCAAACAAGAGTTTTGCCAGGTATTATGCAAATTTATTATATTTATATGAAACGCTAAACCGTGTGGGTCGTTCACAACAACGAGTGGTGGAGGCTTTATCCTCAGTCCGTTAATCGTGAAATATATGAGCATTGTGCCATATACTAAGGTAGCTAATCTCAAAACTATCTTCAGAAGTCTCGGTTAAAGATATTTTAGGACTCTTTACACATACCAGGTCTATTATGGAGTACCGAGCACCAGTATGATGCCATCACCTGGTCAAAAATGTTCAAAAATTCGAGAAGATCCAGAGTGGATTCAGATGCGAGATTATATGAAGGGAAATTGATCACTTCTTAAGAGAGAAGGACCGGGGGAGACATAGTTATGACCTACAAGATACTTAGAGCATTTGATAAAATAGACTGGAACAGAATTTTTTGAAATGCAAAATACCCCAGGAATTACCTCAGGGTGGTAAATAACCTCAGGGTGGTAAATAAGTGGAACGAGCAAGAGGAGGAAGTGACAAGAGGCAAACTCAGTACACAGTTTCAAGAGTAGATATGGTAGGGCTCATGAGATCAGGAAACAGCAATGTTAGCAATTGCAGTTAAAGAGGTTGGGCCAGGAGCTAAGAAAATAGCTGATATCAACACGTAGGTCTTTAAGACGGCAACATCAGTATTTCTAAACTCGTATACCGTTTTAGCATTTCAGTGTAGCTGCATAAAGTTCCAGCGCTGAAATATTGATCGCTGTCACTCTGAATTTTGCAACCGTCACTGCCGCACTTGTTGCATTAAACCCAGCAAGCCGTACACCATCGTTTACATCATTATCTGTCACATTATTCACTCTCATACTTCAGCTTCGACTGCCACTGCTTAGCAACAAGACCTGCTGCTGAGCAGTTTCTGCTGTATTACCAGCATCAGTGCTGAGGAACATTCCCTGGGAAGTTGTATTGGACTGTCATCTTGCTGCTACTGTTCGGTGGAAGTATTTTCATGAAAGGTTATTGAACATGTTGCTAGATACCTCTGGTGTCCGTGATACTGACGCTATAGGTCTGTTGTACTTGGTCGTGCAAGATCTCAGCATAAGTGCTATCAATAGTGCAGTCAAGAGAATCAGGATTATATTATACACAAGATGTTACATCTTGAAGGACTTACATTCTGCAACACCAAACTTATTTACAAGTATTTACTCTATGTACAATGGGCTAATAAATGCTGAGAGAGAGAGAGAGAGAGAGAGAGAGAGAGAGAGAGAGAGAGAGAGAGAGAGAGAAAGCAAGCAAGCAAACAAACATGAGTATGAAAACTCAAACTAGGTTCAGCTTTAGACACCTATACAGAGTGCCGCCTCTAGTATGATGCTAACCAGCCTCAGGTTTGGGGTAGTGAAGCTGCAGGGATGTCCCTAGATCCAAGGTAGCTTACAACTAGGGGCCTCCTCCTCACTCTGACTGGCAGGTCTCTAGCGCACTCTAGTAGCTACCATTTGTGTAAATGGTCCACTTACCTTCACAGGCAATAAATTGTCGTACTTAAAGCTATTTATTAATGGTATGCAGGAGTGTGGTTACTGGTGATGCATGTTGAATATAATTCTCTGCATAAACCACATCCGTCCTGAATTGGTATTACTAGCCACACTAGATCTACACTTGTAGCTATTTCTTTTTTCTCATACTGCTTTAATAATTTACTTATCAATTACTGCACTAATTTGAAACCTATTTGCATGTCTCTTGTATGACACTCCCATTTACACAAAGCTTTCTAAACTATCAAGCTTCTAACACTGCTGTAATGACAAAAGTTCGGAGATGCACTGAAAATGCTTTTCGCCACGTTCCTAGCATCATGGCTGACTGTAGTTGCTCTAATTTGAACACGTTTTTCTTCAAGTGCCTAAGGCATAGTAATTGTGTTAATTAAGGGTTTGTAATAAAAGAACAATTGAAAATGTCAATGAAATTTAGAACTGCAGGTTTTAT